>JAESUZ010005523.1:0-600000 GCA_017311185.1 Proteles cristata cristata | reverse complement strand
TTCAGAAGCTGTTCATCCATCCATCTGCACACTTCCTGCTGCCGTGGGAGGTCCAGGCTGCAGGCTGCTTGACCAGCAGTCAGCTGGGCTGGTCTCAGTGAGGAAGGAGGGGATGGGGGTCCTCCTAGCATAGCTGAGCCCTGCCCAGAGGCCAAGATAGGCCCACCCTCCTTTGTTTGGTTTTTCCTCTCTGTGCTGTGCCACATTGGGTTTGGCTCTAAGAGACTCCTATAGAGAGACCTTTCCTCCCTGCCATATCCCTGCATAAATGCCTCCCCCCGCCCCCCCCCATCAACATCAGTGGGCCCAGAGGCTATTCCCGTGGCTCAGTGAGCCCTGAAATTGCAGCAGATGGCAAAGACTCTGGCGGCGGCAGCTGGCAGGAAGGAACCATTTCCACTCCCTTGGAGTCTCTGTTTTGAGAGCCTGGAGCAGCGTGTCCCAGTGACAAGTCCAAGCCTCAAGTACTAGTATGGTCAGAGGTACATACTAGTACTCTGTACTAGTACTAGTACTAGGCCCTCCTTCCAGGGCCTCAGCTAAGTCAAGAATGCCATGGGAACACCTGGAGGCCCATGACCTCCATTTACTGCCACTGCACCTCGAATAAATATGTTCCAAGGAAGACCCTGTGTTTGTCACTCATGTTGCAGCCTCATCTAACCAACTTCCCAAACCCATGGCCTGGACGGCCTCTGTCTCAGAGGCATTTGGCCTCAGAAAGCTCAGCCAAGGTACAGACTTTGGCCTTTCCTTCCTGCTAGGACCCCAGGCAGGCTCTCAAGCTGTGAATTCAGGAGCACGGTGGCCTCACCTTAGCTGGTCATTTGTGTCTTGGAAGTGCTGGCGGGCAAAGATCACAGCTGGGCTGGAATTTACAGGCAGGGCCAGGCGGTTGTTGAGATACATGTCATTCAGCCAGTACTCGGACACCTGTTGGGGAGAATGGAAGGGGCGCCATTACCCCCCAACATTACACACACCCCTCTGAACAAAGGAACCTTGCCTCTCAAGAGCACCCAGTCCTATCGTGGCAGCCCCAAGGGATAATTGAGACACTTTGTTGGATCATGCACTTTATTCATTCATTCCACAAATGCACACAGAGCCGTAGTTACATGCTAGGGCCTGTGTGCTCTCCAGTCCGTCGTGACTATCCAACTTTGTCCCATGCCGTCCTTCCCTTCCATCTCAGTTTCCCATGGTGGGTGTTTGGTACTTCATTCCTGTTCCCTGCCCATCCGTATGTGTGTCTTGTCCCTGTTTTTCACCCTTCTTTGCTTCCCTGAACTTCCCTCTATCTTCTGCTGCCCCAGCCCTGACTGCCATCCCTGTCCCCCATCTGTCTCCATCTCTGTACCCTGTCTTTCCCTATTGTCCCATTTCTATCCCCATCCTTGTCCCCCATCTGCCCTCCATCCTTGTCCCTGTCCGTTTCTCATCCCCAGCCCTCACTGTCTTCCACCTGTATGCCCTGCCTCTCTCCAGCACCCCAGCTCTATCCCCATCTGTCCCTCATTGGTCCCCATCTCTGTCTCCCGTCCCACCTCCTGTCTGCCCCTTGCTGTCCCCATTTTCCTCTCATCTTTATCCCTTCATCTGTCCATCTTTGTTTCTTATCTGCCCCTCATCCAAATCCCTGTCTCTATGTCTGCTCCCTGCCCCCCACCCTGTGGGCCCCTTGTCTGCCCCCACCCCCTCATCTGCCCGCTCTCAGCAACTCTTACCCAATTGGCTGTCTTCTCCTGTCGTTCCAGGAGTTTCTGTTGCAGGGTCTCACCAAGGCCACCAGGGGCCCCAAACCGCTGCACAATGGCCTGGCTCCTCTTGAACTGTTCTGCAGGTACGAGGTGCTGCATGCACCGCAGATAAGTGGACAGGGTCTGCTGCAGTGGGGGCACTGGAAGTTTGGGCAACTCCTGGAAGACAGAGTTCACAGGCACTTGCTATGCCTGTTCTTATATGGGGGCCACACCTGTCTATGAGATGATTCCCAGTGTGTGTCTCCATTTGTCCCTATCCTTGTTCTACATACCGAGTCTTGCCTATTTCCAGGGCTCAGCTCTGCAGAATTATGAACTAACGGGGCTTCTATTTGTTTTTTTCTGGTACCCCAGCCCTGCCCCTAGGAGGGGATAAACTGTAGAGGAAAAGACCTTGATGGAGGCACCAGATAGACCTGGGTTAATGCACTGACCCTGCTGCTGACCAGCTTTTTAGCAAACCACCTCACCCTTAGCAAACCACCTCACCCTTGTGCCTCAGTTTCCACTCCTGCAAAGTGGGGATAACAACCTCCACATCTCATAGGGTCAAAGAGATTCTATGTGAAAAGTGCTTTTAAGCCACAGTGGGCCTAATATGAAATCGATCTGTTATTGATACTGGCTGCTGATCACTCTTAATTTAGGGAATTGTTCCCAGCTGGGGCTTCAGAAGCCAGTTAATCTCTGGGCTCAAAGGATGTAACACTAATGGCGAGATTTGGACAGGTGAAAGATGGCGGGAGGCATAGTTCAGAATCCTGCAAGTTGTTGCCTAAGAAAGTGACTCATGCCCTGGCTCCTTATTAAGCTCTTTCCAGTTATGAAAGCCAGGGAGCACCATTCTGCTCCATTTGGCTATGGGGAGGGGAGGGAGGACAGAGAGTTCTGTGGATGTTCTTCCTGTCTTAACCTTTCTGAGCCTCATCAGCTTCCTAATCCATAGAACATAAATAACAATCCCTACCTGAGAGGAGCACAAACAGAACTAAAGGAGCTGGCCCCAGATAAGCACGTCATAAAATGTTATGATGTTGCTGTCTCCCTCTAAAAGGGATTCCTAAAAGGAAACCCATAATCTCTGGGGACCTCCAAAGTGTGGAGAGAGTCTGAATAGAACTCTTCACCAATGTCCCCCCTTTCTGGGTGCCATGCTTCCTAATTTATCAGCTCTGTTCACCCAGGGATCTTATGCTTATGTTCAACTATGTTATGGCTGAGCCTGGGCAGGGATTTTCCTTCTATTTTCAGATGAGAAACTGAAGCCCAAAGAGTAGAGAGACTAGTCCATGGTCACCCAGAAATGTGATGGTAGAGTTGGGACCTGAAATCAGTCTTCATCCAACACCCACTCTGCTCCTTCCTCCTAGATTGTTCTCTCCCTTCCTCCTCGGTCCTTTTCCCCTCCTTCTCCCTTGCTGAGCTAGTCACACTTGGCAACCAGGACTTTTCAGATTACTGATTAAAGTTTACAATGTTGGCAGTAGGGAGCCACCTTCTTTCAGGGTTTTTTCCCATTGGGGTGGAGGCAGCAGTGAACTTCCACCCCTGGCAGGCTATGGAGTAAAGGGACCCATTCAAAGCTTGCCTCTGCTCTGCTCCTGTCACTGCATGGACTGGTGCCCTCCCCAAGCAGCCCTTAGCAGACAGGGACCAACCACAGGAGCCTTTGCTGGTGATGAATTCTTGCCTGCCTGATCCTGTCTTTAGAGCTCACTACCCGAGGGGGAGGGTGGAGGTTGTCAGTGCCAACTATGGGCTGTCTTGCCCCGAGGAATGCTCGAGGACCAGGGTGGGCTGGGTAGCATTCCAGATTGCTCAGCCCACTTTGTGAGAGCCAGTCCAGACCCCCCCCATCTAGCTGCTCTAGTTCCCCCTTCCTTCTCTTGGGGTCTGGAAGCCTGTGTGGTGGGTGAGTGGGCACGTACCTGCAGAAAACCCAGCCCAGGTGGCCTTTCCAAGAGTGCCGGCAGGCCTGGCTGGGGCTCCAGCTAGAAACAGGCCACCCTTCCTCAGGGCTCTGAAAATGTGCTGGGACTCAGTTGTGGGGAATCAATGACGGATAAAATGGAATAAGGCAGGAAATCTCTGCTCACATGTCTTAGCCCCATGGGTCCCTGACCAACACCTGGGGCTAGATAGTGGCAAGGATGTGTACTGATGAGGGTCTTTGGACACTAGGGTCCCAGGTCAGTACACATTTCCTGGAAAGTTCATGTGAGCCAGGCCCTGGACTGGACTTAGGGGCAGTGGAAAGAAAAGGCCTACTGTCAAAAAAGCCACATTTCAATGGGAGGGACATGTCACGGACAAGACTCAACAACAGAGATGTTTGTCGGCTGCAATAGTCAGGACAACACAGTGAGCAACTTCATGTTTGGCTTCATAGTAGAAGCCAAAAAGTTCTGATTAGGATTTCAAATGAAGCCCTGGGTAACAAAGTGGCAAGAAGACAAATGTAGTAGAGGCGGCAGCACTTCAACAACCCAGAGAGCAGATAAGCTGCTCCATCACTTAGGAAGGTGAGGAGGGAGGATGCCTGCCTAAGGAAGGGTGGCATTGACTTAAGCCAGTGGGGGGAAATAGTGCCTAAGGCTCTAGGGCTGAACTAGCAACAGCAACTGGGACTGGGATGTGACTTGGCTTAGAGTAGAGAATTCAGCCTCACCCTAAGGCAACTCCACTGGGCTCAAAGCCATTGGAAGTGGAACTTGGGGAGGGGGAAAAGCCCTGGGAGAAGAGAGAGTAACTGGCCCAGGTCAAGAGCTCTTCCTGGCCTTGGGGATTAGGAAGTGTGGCTGTCAGAATTCTTTCAACATCCCCTCAAACCTCTCCCAGCCCTTCCAGGCTTTCCCAGGCTCCTCAGCGGGCTCAGGGCAGGACTGCAGCCTTGACTTCATGCCCAGGAGAGTGCAGGGCTGGAGGCTAATCCCACATAGGACTATTCTGGAAGCAAGGGTATGTGAGTTGGGAGAACAGGGATGAGAGAGAGAGAGCTCCAAAAGTCACTCACAGACTCCTCCTCACTGCTGGGAGATTTTGCTGCCATCTTATCGGGAGCTTTTTCCTGTATGGGCATCTTGACGACTCCCGGCTGGGGAAACAGAGGTGCAGACCTGGGGAACAAGAAGCAGGGAGGCATCAGCACAATAGCCACATAGAACTGCACGGACCCTTCACCTCCCACAGCCTGACTCTCCACCCTCACCCTGTGAAGAGGCTAGAACTGGACATGGGCCCCAAATACACAGAGCCTCATTGTAGACCTGGTCCCAATCACCCAATCTCCTGACCAGCCCCCTGACCACAGTGTCCTTTCTGAGTCCACAAATGGGATAGAGTGGGGTCTAGAGTGAGCCTTTCGCTGGCCCCTGCTCCATAAGACTGTCACCCAGGCTCAACCTACCACCCCAGAGCAGAGTGGGAGGGAGCAGAGCTGGGCTTCCTCACTCCAAATCCGTACGGGGTTATTGGCTGAGCACTTGCTTTGTTTCTGCCTGGCACCCAACAGATACCGCTTTTGCTGATTAAAATCTCTCTTTCCCATTAGACTGTGAACTTCTCCTGTTGTGTTCAGTGCTTCATCTCTGGGACCGAGCTGCATGAGTGGTATGGAGTAGGATCAGTGCTGGGTAGCTGAAGAAAAGGAACGCATGCATGAGTCAATGAATACAGGTCCTCGAAGGTTGTGGGCTCCACCAGCACTCTGGGCTGACAGGGAGCCTGGCCTCTGGCCAAGGCAGGGGTAGAGGTGGATGGACTGTGACTTAGGCAATCTTTGGTTCACAGACACCTAGAGCAGGCGACATGGGGATGCTGAGGGAGATGGGACAGGGCAGCTGTGCAGTCCAGGGCCCTAGGGACCACCTGACTCAACCTGGAGAGAAAAGCATTAATATTTTATTGACAGCAGAAGTGACCCCAGCCAAGAGGGGGCAAAGGCCTATTTTAAGGCTACCTTCTACATTCAGAGAATGCCCTAAGCATAAGCCTCAGAGCCATGCACCATGGTTTCTATTCGCCCATTGCCTATTCTCTTCCAAAAGCAGAAAGCTGATGCTTAGCCCATTTTATCCCCCACCCCACCCCCACCCCCAGGCAAGGACGACTCAGGTGGGAGCTAGGGTCCAGGCACAGTTGACCCAAGGGCAGAGCATCCAGAAAGATGGATGAATCAGGCTCCAGAATGGAGGAGCCTGGGGCTTCCTGGCAGCACTAGGCAGAGAATATAGAACCCATGAGAACACTCTGCCAGGATGCTACAGACTAGGAGGTCCCTAGTTCTTCCCTGGAGGGCAGTAGCTGCTCCCACTTGCTGCAAGATAGAAGCAGCAGCATCCAAGCTAGGGTCCATCCCATCCCTGCAGAGTTTGGAAAGGTCGGTGAAAGCAAGGTCAAGTTGGTAAAGGCCCTAGTGTGGCTGGAGACTCCATATCTTGGGAAGGTGTGAAACTGGAGCAGGGACAGCTTCCTGGGGACCAAATGGGAGGGCCTGATCCTTGGGGGGCAGCCGGCTACTATTCCTCCTTGGCCCCTGGGCCCGTGACAAGGAGGTGTATGTGTATGTGTGTGTGTATCTTTCTGTCTGTCTGTGTTCAGTGCCCTCCACTCTCTGCTGCCACCAGCAAAGCTTCCGAAGGCTGCCAGGAGGGGTCTCTGCTCTGCCCAGGAGGCCCAATCCCCGCTCTGCCCAGGCAACACCGGCAGGCTGTGCCCTCTGGAGACTCCCTGGGACCCAGCTCACGCTTGCCACCTGCGGCTGCTCCCCACCTCCCGCCCCCGCGAGAGTTCGGTGACCACCCGCGATTCAGAGGGGCCTGGCTGGGTGAGACCCGCCAACGCCCTAACTGGGCCCAGAAAGTGCAGACCTTGGCACTCAGCAGATGGGGATCTAGGAGAAGAGAGAAGTGAGGATACCCACGTGCAGCCTCGGAGCCCAACGGTCAAGTCTCTCCAAGTCCTTTTCTCCTAACTTCTCCTGTTCTCTCCCCGTCCCCATCCCCCCACTCCTGGTGGGGAAGAGCCTGAGCTGCGGAATCCCAGGCTCCTGGCAGTTCCCCGACGGCCGCTTCAGTTCAGGGCTCGGAAAATCCCGAGCATCTTGCGGTCTCTCCGAGCCGGCGCCGTCCCTGGACGGAGCTTTCCTCCACGGCCCTCCGATCCCTGCGCTCTGCTCCCCGCGCCGCAGCCCTCCAGCCCAGCCCATCTCACCTGCCCTCCGCGGATCTGCCGCCTCTGCCGCCGCTCCGCGGCACCAAGCAAGACTGGGGGCGCGAGTAGGAGCCGGAAGGGATGCAGGGACGCGTCAGCAGTACGGGAGGTGGGGGCCTCTCTCCTTAGAGCCTCCGACGTCGCCGGGTCCCTGCGGCCTCCCTACTGGCTGCCGGCGAACCGGCCGCTCCTGTCTTCTCCCTCCTCTCGTGCCTCCTCCCTCCCCTCTCCCCTCCCTCAGCCCCACCCCGTCTCCCCGTTCTTCCTCATTGCCCCCGCCCCCGCGGCTCCCTACCACGATCCCATTTCCCGGCCCCCAGCCCCGGCTCGGACCACTTCCCGGATGAGTTTGTGTAAGGGGAGCGGAATCCAGGCCCGAGGAGGGCGTACAGAACACTGCCCCCCACCCCCGCCCCTGCCCTTTGCCCCCCGCCCAGCCATCCCCAGTCCCCGAGCCCTCCCCACTCCATTACCCTAGCTCCGGTTGCATCCGCACCACCCTGGGGAAGGTTGGGTCTGAGGAAATCTGCCCTCCCCGCCGTCTAGGCCAGGCTCAAACCATACCACAATTCTTTCAAAATCATCATCACCATCACCATCACCACCATCATCATCACCATCACCATCGTCATCCTGTTTGTTGATCACTGCAGGTCCTCCTTCCTTTTCTATTCCCACCCCATTCTTGCTTGCACTATGGAATGGGGGAGTGGAGATACAGACCTGCCGATGCTTATAGACGCAGCCAGAGGCAGACCCTCCTCCCAGACAAAGCACCCCTCCCCCACCCCAGACACACATCCTCACATACCAAAACATACAGACAGACCCACGCAGACAGGCTCTGCCCAGGCAAACGCACACGCAGCCCAACACACAGACGAGAACAGACGACAGACGTGCACACACCAGCAGCGAAGGCTCTCACGGCGTTGTTTAATACACAGGCGTGCCCCAACCCAACTGGAGGGCTCTTCGGCCTTCATCAGGCCAGAGGCTCCAGGACTGGGAGTGGCCTGCAAACGGGGGAGCCTGCGGCTCCGATGACCTGTGCTCAAGGTGGGGATAATTCTGACAGCCTCGGCCAGCTGCTTCCACCAAGGCCAGGGAAAGCGTGGGGGGCAGGGTGGGGAGGTGACTCCAGCTCCCACGCTGGCACCCCCTTCGGTCACGGCTCTGACCGGCACGGCCGGCACACAGCTGGCACGTCAAGCTCCCCCACTCCTAGAAGGATAGAGCCTAACTCTCTAACGAGCACACACGACACAAGCGCCTTTGCAGAGAGCGGACCTCCGCCCGGAACGGCTCGGCCCCCACTCCTCACCGGAGCCTGGACCGGGCAGGAGGCCGGGCTCCGAGGGAAGACCACCCCAGGCGCTTCAGCGCTCGGTGGCTGACCCAGGGAGTGTCCTCAAGGGGCGGGGCCTAGCGTACACGCAGGGAGCAGATCCTCAGGCTCCGCCGGGCGGCGCCCTGGGGCGCTGCGTTGGGCTGGGAGGGAGGGGCTGTCGCGAGCGTAGCTGGTCGTGTACAACAAGGTGTCCGAAGGTGGGTGCCTTGTTGGATTTGCTTCTTTCGTATCTCCTTTACCAGGTAGCAAAAGAGCCACAGGCTTCCCAAGTGCTTGCCAGGCTCAAACATGGATCCGGGCTAGATCAGCTCACCCTCCCCTCTGCCCTGGCCCTGTGCCCGGCGCCCACCCTCATCAGTAAAGAGACTCGGTCTCGAACAGATATAGTTTATTGATTCGGGCCGGAAGCACCGCGGTGCAGGGGGCCAAGTTGGCATTGAGAGGGACGGAAGGAAAGACAGACAGACGCACGGGTTCTACACAGGGGAGCCCCGAGGTGGCGGCTCGCGCACCTCTTTATCTCTGCCAGGAGTGTATCGCTTTGTATGCTTCCGTGCTCCACGCCCCACTGGACGAGAGGGAGGGAAACACAGAAAGGGTCAAAGTGAGGGGATCCCGGCAGGCAAGTCAAGATGGGCGAGTGTAAGATACTCGTTGGAGGGGTGGGCCCTGAGCCGAAGCTGGCCAGTACTCTCACAGAGTAGCCACCTTGACACGGGGTGGGGGGGTGGGGGGGTGAGGGGATGGCCTGGGGCAGTAGCTGGGTTGCTAGCTGTGGGTGTAGTAATTGTTGTAGACGTCCTCGCACTCGTCAAAGGGGCCCGAAGGGCTTCGAGGGGCGCCGTCTGGGTCCGCTACAGGGCGCTCACGCAGGCGCACAGCATCATACAGACCCTGCGGTGGCTCATCCAGCAGCACGTCGCGCTCCGAGCGGGAGCGCCTCAGGAGGCCCACGTTGCGCAGCAGCAGCAGGACCGGCGCGTAGAGCAGGTTGGCCAGGCCCATGCCAAGGCTGAGTTGCGCAAAACCAAGCGAGTGCACTATGTGCCCCGCCACTATGGGCCCGAGAGCATAGGCCACGGAATAGGAGATGTCGGCGATGGCATAGACGCTGCCGTAGACCGAGACGTGGCGCACGTCCACGAGAAACGCGAGCGTGGGCAGCAGTGCCGTGTCAACCAGCGCAATGCCGAAGCAGAGGCCGCAGAGCGAGATCACTAGCGGTGCGAAGGAGCGGCAGGCAGGCACCACGCACGAGCTGGCGCCGATCACTGCCAGCCCTAGTGCCCCGTACAGCCACTGCAGGTGCGGGTAGCGCGCCGCCAGGCGCACGGTGAGGTAGACACCTAGCACATGAGGCACGAAAGCTGGTAGCCAGGCCATGCCCGTCTGCCATTCCGACGCCGCCATCGTGTGCTCCATCCACGTGGCGATGGTGGGCTCGAGAAAGGCAAGGGGGATGTTGCAGGTGGTGAGCGCCCCGGCCACCACAGCGATGTAAGGGTCCAGCATGAGGCGGTGGATGGGTGTGCCCACCGGCAGGTTGGCCCGCGCCCGCGTCACGGCGGAGAAGGGCTTGGCCACCACCAGCAGCAACAGCGCGTCGAGCAGCGAAACAGCCGCGAGCACCAGAAAGGGCGCAGGCTTGCCCGCGAACTCGTAGAGGGAGCCCCCGAAGGGTGGCGCCACCAGACTCCCGAAGCTGATGAAGGCCAGCGCCACGCCCAGTGCGCGACTGCGCTCCGGCTCTTCAGGATACTTGTCGGCGATCATGGCAATGCCGGACGTATCCGCAAAGGCCGAACCCAGGCCCTGCAGGCTGCGTGCAGCGAAGAGCGTAGCATAGTCCTCCGCGAACGCGAACAGCACGGTGGAGGCAAACAAAACGCCCAGGCCAATAAGCAGCGGCACGTCGTAGCTCATGCGGTCAATGAAGGGCCCACTCAGGGGATTCACCAGCAGCTGCAGGATGGCCTTGGAGGCAAACAGCACCCCGATCTTCACGTCCTCACTCTCCGTCGGGGACGCTGAGGTGTTGCTCATGTTGTCACTGTCACTGGTTGGAGTGGGCACCTGCAGGGTGTGCACTTTGGGGCTCGTGGTGGGCCTGCCGGCCTTATGCATGTGGGCAATGTAGTCGGGCACGATGGGCACGATGACCATGTACAGCATGTTGTCCAGGAACAGCGCCACGCACACGATGACCAGCACCAGGCGCCGCTGCCGCCGGGGATCCTGCAGCACTGCGCCCATCGCCTCCGACAGCTTGCTGGCTGCCGCCCGGGCCTGGCCCGCCGGCGCCGAGGGCTCCATTGCCTCTCCTCCGCCGCTCTTCCGAGGACGCCTCCGCCGGGGCCGGGCGCGGGCGCCCTGCAGTGCAGAGACGAGGGCACGGAACTTCGCGGGCGCGGTCCGCGCGGCGCAGCGCCCCCTGTGTCTCAGGTGGCTGCAGGGCTCATGGCCCGTTGTCCCGGGAAAGGCAAAGACCGTGTCCGGCGAGACGCCTCCGGCTGTTCGCAGCCAGGCCCGGACCCGCCGCTGCTGGGCTCAGGGGCTGTCAGGGAAGGTGGGCGCGCTTTGCGGCCGGAGCCAGAGACTGGGCGCGCTGCGCCTTGGACTCGCCAGGCGCGGTTCCCGAAGCGTTGAAAGGCCGCCCGCGCGGGCCGAAGGGCATGCTGCTGCCGCCCGCCCGCTGGCTCGCTCGCCCCGCCGCTGCTCTCCCCTCCCCTAGCGTCGGCTCTTGCCTCCTCCTCCTCCGCCTCCTCTTTTTTTCCTTTCCACTCGGGGCTGTGACGCGGCGAGTCTCGGCCCCCGAGTGGTGCCCGGGCCACTTGCGTCGCTCATGCTAATGCGACGTCGGCGGGGCGGGGGCCGGGGGCGGGGCGCGGCCGGGCAGGGGTCCCCTTCCCAGATGCACCAGGACTGGAAACCCTAGAAAGGGGTCTTGGTGTGAAGAGTACCGGTCAAGCCCGGGAGGATGGATGCGCCGCGCAAGGAGCGGACTGTCTGTTCCCCCGCCCCCTCTCAGTTCTAGGACCCAAGGGGTTTGCACTCGTTCTTTTACCCCCTCCGCAGAGGGTCGCGCAGTGGCCCTCCCCCCACCCCCAGCCCTGCTGGAGAGGAGGGCGCCGGGGACTCCAGATCTCCGCCTCAGCCTGGATCTCCGCGCACAGCCCGCACAGAGGCCCCGAGGTGAGCCACGGCCGCGTCCATCTGTTCTCGCAGCTGGAATGTGGGGCTGCGATTGGTGGGGGGCCGGGTATAGATCCCCCCCAACCCTTTCTCTGGCCCCACCCCTTGGCCCCTTCCACCTTCGGGAAGGGAGGGGGAGACGCAGGGACTGCTGGGCCGGTTCCGACAGACCGGCCCTTCGGGAGAATGTCACAGCAGGGAATTTCTGACTATGAGCTTCTGGGGATGGAAGGGAGAAGTCACCTGCCCCCACCCGGGGCCCCGAACACCAGCCTTGCCCCTCCCACCCTCCGGTACCGCCTCGCCGCCCTCTCCCAGCCAGTACTCCCCTTTCAGCTTTAACTGTCCGGTTTTCCTAGCTCCGCCTCTTCTCCTTTCCCTCCTCCTGACCCCTCCCCATTCTAACTCCTCCCGGCCCCTCTTAGCACCAGAACGAGTCGGTCCTCAGTTTCAGTGAGGTCCCGCCCCCTTCCGTACCTTCTCTCCCGCCCCCCATCTCCAGAACTGCCTCCAAGTCCCAGGTCGGCTCTGGGAGCAACACGGCGGGGGGGGCCTCTCTTGGCAGCTGTAAGAAAGCCCGTGGGAGTGGGTGCGGCGCCCACTCCCACGGCAGGACCCAGCAGCTTTGCTCTCATCAGAGGATCAAGGGAGGCTCACCTGCCGAGAAGGCTGCACTGCCCAGACACCCCATTCTCTGCAGGCTGGCTGAGCCGCCCTGGCTGGGCGCTGGGCCCAATGTGTTCCCTCAAAGAGTGTTGACCCTAGATGGCACACGGAGTCCGTGTTCCATTTTGCGGCGGGGAGGGGAAAGGCTCTGAGGCAGCTGAGATTGGGAGACTTGGGTTGTTGAGATTACAGTGTGTCCCTTCCAGAGTCAGAGAGGAGTTTTCCCATTCTTCTGGTCTCAAAAGCAAACTAGCATTAGACCCAGCTTCTTTCTCTACTGTGCTCCCGACCCCAAGGGAGGCACTGGTGGTGCAGTGCAAAGAACTTGGACTTTAGAGATAGATGACTGAGATGGCTCCCACCTCTGCCACTTACTAGTTAGGGCATCAGGGAATTACTTCACCTCTCTGTCCCTCTGTTTCTTGTCAAATGGGGTAATCATTGTGCCTACCGCTCATAGCACAGTAACAGTGATGTAAGTGCTTGCTATTGTCATTATTATCTGTAAAATGTGTTCTTTTATCTTCCTTTCACAGTAGCGGGTCTTGTAAAGAGCAGGTAAAAAGTACAGAGACACCTTGGCTTCTGGCCTAGTCCTTGTGGTTAGGTGGGCATTGTGATTCCAGGCTCTGTCCTAGCTGATGGGAGGCCCAAGAGCATTGGGAAGTTTGCTTCTGTCCCTGAGATGGCTGTGGGACAAGGTGATGGAGACAAGGGTGTCAGGATGACAGCTCTGGTACCTGTTACTCAATCTCTCCACCCACGCAGGCACCCCAGAGAGGAGGAGAAACTCTTCGACTTAAGGAGTTCCCAGCATCTGCTCTGCAGTGGCCAAACTGCCCTCTGTCTGAGGCAGGAAAAGAGCCCCCATATGGAGACAGACCTGGCTCTGATTGACCTTGGGCAAGTCACAGCCTCTCTCTGGACTCCAGTCTTTGTCTCTGTTAAGTGAGGGGTGAGAGGAAAGCCCTCTCACTGCATTCTCTGGTGAATGGGTACTGGAGGAGGGCTTTTTGGGGTGACAGAATTGCTTTAAATTTTATTTGAAGGCCTTGAGTCAGCACACACTCTCCAGCTTATCACAGTGTCCCTCCAACTGATTTTGCACATTTATGTCACCTACCTGATTCTCCAGCCATTTGGGTTTGAAACCTTGGGATGAGGAAGACAACTTCTGAGAAAAACAACTTTTGTTTTTCTAAGTTACTACCTAGGCATTTTACAGTTTGATAGCCCTACTCTTACCCAGAATCTGGACATTTAGACACTTAAAAAAATTTTTAATGTGTATTTATATTTGAGGGGGAGTAGAGGGGCAGAGAGAGACAGAGACAGAATCGGAAGCAGGCTTCAGGCTCTGAGCTGTAGGCACAGAACCTGATCCTGGGCTCGAGCTCATGAGCCATGAGATCATGACCTGAGCCAAGTTTGGATACTTAACTAACTGAGCCACCCTGGAACCTCCAGAAGCTGGACATTTAGATAAGGACTTGAGTTTAGGATTTGTGACTTAAGTTCCCACTTGGCTTTTCCTGGTGCACCTTTAAAAACAACTACTTAAAATTAAGCCCACAAAATGTTAGTGACCTCTGCCCCAACCACTTTATTAGTAATAAGTACTTGCCATCCTACTCTTTATCTCCTGCTCACTGATGACCTGGGACAGGGGTCTGCTCTTCCCCCATTGCTCTTTGCAGCCTCTCCCCTGTTTCTGAGATCTGTAAGTAGTTAATCTGTGACTCTACTTCCTTTGTATACGTGTGTTGAAATTGCACCTTCAATTGAGGGGATCCCATGGGTTTCACTTTCCCAGAGTGAGAGCTCTGATGCTGGGGTGGGGGTGAAGGGCTACCTGCTGCCCTTATACTTCCTTGTTCAGCATATCATACTCTGCATATTCTTAGTTCAGTATACCAACTCCAGCTTCTCAAAGCAGACCTCTGGCCTCTTCTGACTCTCTCATTGTGAGGCTTTTAGAGGGTCAAAGGGCTGATGGGGGAAGGGGGAGGAGAAAGAAGGGGCCGGAGAGGGAGGAGGGGGAGAAGGGTGATGGGTGTTGAGGAGGGCACTTGTTGGGATGAGCACTGGGTAGTTGTATGTAACTGATGAATCACAAGAATCTATCACCCAAACCAAGAGCACACCGTATACACCGTATGTTAGCCAACTTGACAATAAATTATATTAAAAAAATAAATAAAAATAAAAATAATAAAGGATCAGTCTTCCAGCCTGCATAGCAATTGTTATTTACGCATGTTATTTATGATATATATACTGTTTGCCCTGTCTGATTAAACAGGAAGTGTGTGGGGGGTGGGGGGAGTTAAAGTAGATGTTTTTCTGTCTAGTTGTTGAAGAATTTAGAACTTAGTGGGATCTTACAGAAAAGAAACTTTCCCAGGGGCTTCAAGATGTAGACACCTTTCCCAGCCCGCTAGCCCTCATAATTCATGACTGTTCTTGAGCACAGAGCCAAGTTATCCCCGAGATCATGCCTAACTCTCCAGTCCTCCGTTCACCAATGGCAGGGAACAGACTCATATATTGAGAACTCTGTGCCAAGGGTATTATGTGTGCTGTGTTATTTAATCTCATTCAGTCCTGGTGCAGTGTAGGTGTTCTTTCCCCTGTCTTACTGATGAGGAAGCTGGGCAGAGAGAAACCAAGTTGCTTGCCAACAGTAGAGCCTGGATTTAAACCACCTGTCTTGTGATCCTCATGATGCCTTCCTTTTCGTTGTGCTTCATTGTGCCTCTGCTACTTTATTTGCAAGGCAGCCACACCCTGACAGTGTAGGGGAGATGGACAGATGAAGATCCATGGGAGAAGGAAGATCCTTGGCTGGTTCCTAAGGAAGCTCTTGGGACACTAAACTCCCTTACCCTCCGTTCCATCTCAGAAGGCAATCCCCTACCCCTTTGGACGGTAGCCCCAATAACTAGGGGGCAGGCATCTCAGGGAGTTGAGGACCCTCTGCCTCAGCAAAAGGTTAGGGCCTGAACCTTGGCAGAACTTGGGAGCAATTCCCTTCCCTGGCTGGCAGGGAGCTGTCCAGGGTCCTGGTCCCGGCTCCATCACTGGCCAACCAGCCTTAACACAGAAGCCCTGCTCCTCCTGTCTTCCTGTGTCTGTGGCTTGCTCTTCAATAGAACTCTTGGTAAATTCCTTTCCAGACTTCTCTATCTGACCATAACTTACAGGCAAATGAGAACTCATCCAATCTTGTTGGAGAAAATGGCAACATTTTCTTCTCTCCTTTCTCAATCAGATATAGGAACTGTTGCTACAGAGTACCTATCTGCTACTCAGTGTAAGTCAAACGAGTAAAGGAAAAATTTTATTTTTTGGACACATAGAAGTACTTATGTGTCTAAAAGTTCTACGCATTGTTCTAAGCATTTTACAAACATTAACTCATTTAATACTCTTACCAAACTTCATAGTACCTTTTTACAGGCAAGGACTCTCAGGGACAGTAATTTATCTGCAGTCTGAGAGTTCATAGATGGTCAAGACAGGAGTCAAATGCAGGCTATCGAGCTCCAATATCTAGCTCTCAACTGCCATGCTGTCCTGCTCCAGGGTGACTGAAGATTATGAGTCAACTTACGTAAAGTATCTATCTCAATGCCTGATACCTAGTAGGCGCTTAAGTATCATTATTTTGTGTAAATAGAGACAGCTTAGTGATTTCCTGTTTCCTGTTGACAACTTGTTTTCTCCTTTACCCATTGTATACAGTTATGGTCTCTGTCTACTAGAACACAGCCCTTTCCTCAAACTTGGACTGGTGTCCCAGTGTTGCTTGCTGTGGACCTGGGGAGCCGTGGAGTATGGGAGCTTGAGAAAGGTGTGGAAGAATAGCTTTCCTGCACCTGTGCCTGGGTGAGGTATGGTGTATGTATGCCAGGGTGGATCTTGAGTGAGTTGTATATGTAGGTGATGCTTTGGAGGAAGGCGTCAGCCCATCCTGGAGTCTTGTATAGAAGGTCAGGGGCCAAGTTAATTCCAGCGCCATGCCATTTAGTGCTTCACTGAGACATCTCGTCTCAGAGACTCAAAATGACCATGTTTCTGTAGAGAAAACAGGTTGATAGTGGTGGTGGCAGCATGTGGGCGGGGCACCTGCTTCTGATTTATTATTTCTTTGTCTCCCTGGAAGCACTTAAGTGTAGGCTTAGTTCCAATGAAGCTCAGAAGCTTCTTCGGATTCCAGTACTGGGGAGGGGGTGCTGTTTACCCTGATCTCACTACCCACCCTGTGTGCTTCCTCAGGAAGGCCTCAGGGCCTCAGAATCACTTAATTAATTTAGGTTTCCTCAGTCACATATTCTCAGATTCAAAGGAACAGAGCAGTCCCTGTCAGCCTTTCCTGGAAGCCTGTGAGTCTGGTGGCTAGAAGCCAGAACGACTACGTGCTCATCTGCCTGCCCTTGGCTAGTGCGTCCTCAGGACTCAGACCCGTCTTGTGCACTGCATATTTGGGCTCCAATGGGGGAACAAGAGGTCTGAAGTTCCTGTACTGTGAGCAGGACTTGGACCACCTCTCTACAGCTCTCAGAGAAAAAGCTGCCCTTACCTGCTTTCCTCCTGACTCCTGACACTTCTTATGAAGTGGAAGCAGGGCCTCAAAATCACTCTGTTTCTGCTCCCTCCTGTTTTCTCATCCCAATCCAAGGAGTCTCTCAGGTTCATTTCCCTCCTCCATTGAGACCATCCCTGCCCAGACCCCTAATCTTCCCCTACACTGGGGAAGTCAGTCACTTCCTAGTTTGTCCCTTGCCTCCTGACCTGGCCAATTCACCCATGCATGGATGCCAAACTTCCTTTCTGTAAAGTTTCAGGCAAGTTCCCATGTGATTAAGGACCTTGCAGGACCCCCTGCTGCTTGGGACTGGACTCCAGCTTCTTCTTCAGCGTTGTGGCTTTCCACAATGAGCCCCCAACCTTTATTGTCTTCCTTGTCTTCCTTAACAGACACCCGAAGCTCCTGCCTCTACATCTTTGAATCTGCAGTTCTCTTAGCCCATACCCAGCCTTGGTTTCCTTCCTTCCTCCCTCCCTCCCTCCCTCCCTCCTCCTCCCCCTCCCTCTCCCCTCCCTCCCTCCCTTCCTTCCTTCCAAAGAAAGAAAAGGAGAGGGGCATAAAGAGAGAGAGAATCTTAAGCAGGCTCCATGCTCAGTGCAGAGCCCCTGGTGGGGCTTGATCGCATGATGGTGAGACCATGACCTGAACAGAAATCAAGAATCTGACAATCAACTGACCCACCCAGGCACCCCTAGCTTTGCCTTTCCTTGGTTGCAATAAATGCTTCCCTGATTCCTAATATATTGTAAACACTCTCTCCTTCTCCCCACCATGACTCCTACTGCATTTTTCTACTCCTCTTCAAGAATTTACCCCACAAAGAGTTGGACCTATTCCCCCTGCCCTCTGCCAGCCTGAGAGTTTCTTGAAGGCATTATCTACCTAGTGTGTCTAAAAACAAGATTTGCTTGCCATGAATCCTGCAGAGCACCAGCCACAGAACTTTGCCTAGAAAGGGATATGTCAGTGGTTTTTCAATCTATCTCTACCTTTATCAAAATGAAAATTAATCATGTAAGTATACATGAATAGAAATTACTCATAGAGATACTCATAGAATTTACAACATTTGTTTGTGGCCCCCAAACCTGGTCCTCTCTGCCTCCTCACAGAAGCTACTACCATTAGCTGTTTTTATGTGTATTTTCCAAGATGTCTCTAATCCTTTTTCCAGACTTATCTATGAACACATATAAAGTGCAATGTAAGCAGGCTTTATGTTTAAATATGTATATTTTAACGTAAAGGTTGTTATAAATGTGTCATTCTCCAGTTCTCTCCTGTTCCACTCAAGAATATATCCTCTTAAGTCCATAAAAATGAACTCAATTTTCTTCACTGCTGTGTAGTATTTTTTGTTATGAACATACCCCAGTGTTTACAGCTATTTCCTCCCGATGATAGACATTTCAGTTATTTATTTTTTTAAGTTTATTTATTTTGTGTGTGAGAGAGTGGGAGGGGCAGAAAGAGATTCAGAGAGAGAGAGAGAATCCCAAGCAGGCTCCACACAGTCAGCGCAGAACCCAATGTGGGTCCCGAACTCACAAACCATGAGATCATGACCTGAGCAGAAATCAAGAGTCAGACACTTAACCAACTGAGGTGTCCCCATTTAGGCCATTTCTTTTTTCTTTTTCTTTTTGTATTTTTTTTCTTTCATAGTTTATTGTCAAGTTGGTTTCCATATAATACCCAGCGCTCATCCCAACAAGTCGTTTAAGCCATTTCTAATGTTTGGGCATGATGATGTTGCAGTGGATTTCCTTGTGCTTTGGTAGAGGTGCTTCCCCAGGAGATACACAAACACCTTGGTCGATCCCAGCAGCCTATCCACATTCTGAATTTTGAAAGAAATTTCCAAATTGCCCTTCAAGGTGGCTGCATAAATGTATACCCCCACAAGTGGTACATGAGAGTACACAATTCCCAACACCCTAGCAACATGTGTTCTTTTTTTGATCTTTTCCCCTTTTGTCAATCTAATGGGAGAGAAATGGTATTCAACATTGTTTTAGTCAGATAATTATTTTAATTAGCGAAGTACCTTTTCTTATGTTTTTTGGCCATTTGTGTTTCCTTTTTCATAAATTGCCTGTTATTTTCCCAATAAAGGTTGTTTGTTCTTTCCTTCCTGAATTATAGGAATGTTTGTTATGTAGAGTATCATTATTAAATGGAATAACTTGATTAAATAAAATATATTTCCTTTGGACATGTCCACTGTGGCTTAAAACTGTTGTTACTTCTTCCCTACTAGAATTTGTGGTTTATACTTATTGGGCAGGATAGTTTGGGGTGGATATGAAGCTACAACATCAGTTAAAACCATTCACAGCCTCTTCATCATCAATGGTAGAGTCCAAATTCTTTAGCTCGACTTAACAGGCCCCCTGTCATCCATCTACTTCCATGGTGTCTATACGATACCCAGATCTGATTCCCGATTCCATCACTTTCTACCTGTCTAACTTTGAACTCATTTACTTAAATGCTCTGGATTTAGGTTCTGTCATTTTAAAAGGCATATAGTTGTCCCTTCTTTGCAAGTTTCTAACTCTATGATGTTATGCAAGTTACTTAATCTCCCCAAACCTTACTAATACATCTATAAAATGGGTGCACTGACAGTGCCACACAGGGTTTGAAATGAGGTTCCTTGTGGAGTAAGTTGATGCTGCCATTAGTTATTCCCTCTCCTGTCTGTCTGGATGACTCTAACATATCTGTTGTCATCAAATCAAGCCTCTGTCCTACTCCCCAAATAAAACTGACTCCTCTCTCCTTTGTGCCAAGACTATGTGTCTATCACTATATTTGTCACCCTGTATTATGAGGGTGTGTTCACGTGTCTGTTTCCTCTACCAGAGGATAAGGTCTGAGGTGGGTGGGTTGCACTCAGCGCCTGGGGATACAACACCCCATAGATGACTGTGCAATGGAAGAATTAGCCTGTGTGTCACTTTTGAAAAAAATAGGGCTTCCTCATTTTGCCAAAATTGTGTTAAGCTTGGAATGGACAGAGGGACACTTGGGGGAAAGCTAAAGTAGACCTGAAAAATGCCTTAGATGTACCCTGGAGAGAGCCAGGGAGCAGATTTGCCAGGAAGCAGATGTGCCTTAAGGCACACTGACACGGCAGCCTAGCTGGACAGCTCCCCTGATTGACTGACTAGTTGAGTAGGCAAAAAGATATTTAAGGGAAACTACATTTTACAGTCAGAGTTGGCATGACTGGGAAAATCAGGAGAGAGATGAAGGCTGTCAGACATCCCTTTTGGTTTTTAGAGGCTTGTTTTGATCAGAAAAGCAAACACTGATCAGTCAGGGTCATTCCAATTTTCAGACTTGAAAAGTTTAAGTCCAGGGCAGGGAAATCTCAGAGCCGCAAACAGGAGGGCAGAGGTCTACCCCAGAAGAATGTTCCTTGTGGATGCGTGCTGCATCAGTATATCCCTAGCACCTAGCGCACTGTCTGCACTTAGAAAGGTTCAGTGAAAATCCAAGGGAGATGCTTGTTTGGGAGTGAATTGTTCTGAATGGGTATGTAGTAACTGTCTTCACTGAGAACTGTGGAAACTCTCTGTGCTTGTGTCGTGTGGGCACCAGCTCAAGATCATTCATCTTGAAGCCTCTGAAAATAGATTCCTTCTCAGAGGGCCCCCTGGTGCAGGCAGTGGAGATGCATGAAGGAGGCCCATCCTGGTAAAAATGCTGGCCCTTCAGGGCCTGCTTGCCGCTTGCCACCCTGAGCCTCCACATCATTGCAGATGGATGGGTCTGAGTTTCAAACATGGATCTGGAAGGGTTCAGGGACACTACAAAGTCAGCCCAGTTTCTCTGACTTGTGTCTGAGTAGCCAGAAGTTTGTCCTTTCCCAGGCTACCTGCCAGGGCCTTTTCCAGGCGTGTCCGTGATGTAAGAGAGAGGTCGGCAAACAGCCCCAGTGTGAGCCCTGGCACTGTACCAGACATTGTGAAAGGCTTTTACCATTATTAGCTTGCAATATAATAAAACTCCTATGATCTAAGTCCTCTTCTGGGCCCCATTTTATAAATTGGTAGGGAGCTGAGTAATGTGCCAAGGTCACCCGGCCATCTGATTCATGTCCATGGGTTTATTCCTTTGGCTATGTGGCTTCCATTCTCTAGAGGCCTGTGGAATTTCTCTGTGGTCTTCAAAGCATGGCTCACCCACAAATCCTGTGTGCGGGGTCATGGCTGTCATCTCGTCTGGGTATTGGGGACCATCCACCTCCAGGCACAGAGGCTATACCTGTTTCCTCCTTCTTGAGACATTCTGGCCTCTGTCCTTATTATCTCTTGCTAGGACTATTGCAGTAGCCTCTTGGTAGATTCCCCTGCCCCTGGTCTTACCACAAGCTCCTGACACCCTTAACTGCTCTCACAGTCAAGTTTTTATAATATCAATCTTCCCTACAGTAGGCACTTAATAGATATTTCTTAAATTGGTCTTCTTCTTGCTTTTTAAAAATAGTTTATTGTCAAATAGGTTTCCATATAATGCCCAGTGCTCATCCCAACAAGTGCCCTCCTCCATGCCCATCATTTATTTTCTCCTCTCCCCACCCCCATCAACCCTCAGTTTGTTCTCAGTATTTAAGAGTCTCTTATGGTTTGCCTCCTTCCCTCTCCTGAACTATTTTTTCCCCTTCCACTCCCCCATGGTCCTCTGTTAAGTTTCTCCTGTTCCACTTATAAGTGAAAACATATGGTATCTGTCCTTCTCTGTCTGACTTATTTCGCTCAGCATAACACCCTTGAGTTCCATCCATGTTGCTACAAATGGCCAGATTTCATTTTTTCTCATTGCCATGTAGTATTCCATTGTATATATAAACCACATATTCTTTTTAAAAAATTTTTAATGTTTATTCATTTTTGAGAGACAGAGACAGAGTACGAGTAGGGGAGGAGCAGAAAGAGAGGGAGACACAGAATCGGAAGCAGGCTCCAGGCTCTGAGCTGTCAGCACAGAGCCCAATGCAGGGCTCGAACTCATGGACCAGACCATGAGGTCGTAACCTGAGCTAAAGTTGGATGCTTAACTGGCTGAGCCACCCAGGCACCTCAAACCACACCTTCTTGATCCATTTGTCAGTTGATGGACATTTAGGCTGTTTCCATGATTTGGCTATCGTTGAAAGTGCTGCTGTGAACATTGGGGTACATGTTCCCCTATGCATCAGCAGTCCTGTATCCCTTGGGTTAATTCCTAGCAGTGCTATTGCTGGGTCATGGGGAGTTCTACTACTAAGTTTCTGAGGAAGCTCCACACTGTTTTCCGGAGCTCATCCCCTTGCTTTAAATTCCCATTGCCTTTGGCCAAGTTCACAAGGTAACCATGGCTTTCACGATCCTCAGTGTATGTCCACAGCTCCTCCTCACGCTTCTTCTACTAGCACTCCCTGCCACATGCACGTGGTTGCCTGCCCAGGACACCTGGGTCTTGCCATGTCCAGTCCCACTGCTGTCCATGTTCCCCAGCAGAATGGGTTACTAGCCATGGGGAACATCCTGGCCCACATACACATACGTTTACCCTGGCACTGGCAAGAGGGATTCTAAGGTTTGATTCTACATCTTCTTCCCACCTTGGCCTATATTTAATCTATCTAACATCTCCCAAGCCCACAACGGGGCCTCACAGGAGGAAAAACACCTGGGAATGGTATCTGCCACATACACATATAGATGTGTATACTGACCTACTACCCAAAGTGAAGCATACTCTTGTTTCTACTACAGTTGTGTTAAGTGCTGGTCACAACCCACTAACTTGGTTTTATAAGCAGCAAATGGTTGTTGACTTGTGGTTTGAAAAGCTTGTGCTGGCTCACTTATTCCTCACAACAACCTTATCTTGTTGACACTATTACTTTCTTCCATTTCATATTTGATGAGAGACACATCACACAGCTAGGAAGCAAGAGCTAGGCTTAGAACGCAGACAGGTGGCCCTAGAGCCCACAGTCTCAACTTGCACAAATGTGGCTTTGCTGATGGGTCAGGGCTCCAGGCGCTGACAAATGTGGTAGATAGGAGTCCACTTCAGGAGTGAGTTCCAGCTCCCTACACACCCTTGAGAAGTGACCAACAGGAAAGTAAGAACTAGAGCATCACCTCCCCTCTAGGGTTGAGTTATATAGCTCTGGGGTGACTCTGTCCAGAGTATTGCTCTTGCACTTCCAGGAGTGAGAAGGAAGTTAGCTTGTGCCCGAGTGAGGGGCATCGGGGCCCCCTCCTCACCTGTGGTCCATTCTCAGGGAGGGAGCCTGGGGATCAGGTAGAGCAGGGATTCTGGGAATGGTTGATGATGGCCAATGCTTCATATAGGTGAACTATAACCCCCTCAATGTCACCACTGTGTCCCTAGCAGCAGGCACCTTGTCTGCACATGTGGAACAAATGAATACAAAGTGGCTCTTTCTGGAGGTGTTTGCAGGGAGGAAAGTGACGCCTTGTTGAGGTCCAAAGATGTTAAAAGACATCTGCAGAGCCTCAGAGGACGGCTCTGTGGCCAGGTACCAAGATGCGGCCCCAAGAGGAGGTCTCTGTGAGAGAGCAAGTCTGGGCTGGAAAGTTGGGAATTCCATCCATCAAACTCCTGGTGATGTTGTGGCAGGTTCTGGAGCTAAAAAGAAACCTATATTGCCATGGAAAGAACTGGCCCTGAGAGGCATGGGCAGGTGGCCAAGGACACCCTTGATTGACCCTAACTCTGACCATACTGGCCACATGAGTCCAGTTCCACAGTGAGGGCTGACTCAGGGTTATATGAGCGGGAGAGGGGATCCCCTGACCAGTACTGGAACTCCAGGTGGTGACATGAGCAGGGACACAGGGACTTTGTAGCTGCTGATGTGACCTCCTTCTCTCCACAGGTGTGTGGGGACTGGGCAGCCGGAGTGGCAGCTCTGGGGAGGACAGCGAGGCGCTCTGACTCAGCTGAAAACATGACCAACCCTGAGTGTCAGGAAGACTAACCAGAGTGTTGTTTTCTTAGGCAATTAAGATGCTACTTTCAAACTAATTCTTAATTTAAAAGTTTTTTTAAGTTTTACTTTATTTTTGATAGAGACAGACTGTGAGCAGGGGAGGGGCAGAGAGATAGGAAGACACAGAATCTGAAGCAGGGTCCAGGCTCTGAATTGTTAGCACAGAGCCCAACCTGGGACATTTGAATCCACGAACCGTAAGATTAAACCCGAGCCAAAGTCTGATGCCCAACCAACTGAACCACCAGGTACCCCTCAAACTAATTCTTTATGACTAATGCACACATCTCTTATAAGGACTGTGCCTGTGTCCCATGTCCTGTGAGGCCTGAGCAGTACTTGACCATCAGCAGGCTGCATGCCTGGCCAGAAAGAGTGGACAGTCTGTGGATTTGTAAATGGACAAGAGACAGGATGACAGGTACCGTTTCCTCACGTGAACTTCTCAGATGCCGTCTTATAGCAGACTGAATGATCTGGAATGTACCTCACATCTGATCCCAGATATTAAGCAAACTCTCGCCTCCTTTGTGCGTTAGCCTGCAGGGTTGATGGGCTCAGAAAGCCTCTATTCTCCCTCTAGTGGCCAGAAAGAGAACAGCAGGGCCAGGCTTTGCTCTCAGTAGCCCTTCTCAGCCACCCCCAGTGAGCCCTGGGACTCGATGAGCACTCCCAAGGGCCTCAGGAAGGATCCAGGCTATACCCCACGTAGAAGACCACCAGATAAGATTCTCTATTCATCGTGAGAGCGAGAGATGCCCAAGCTGTCCCCTCGGCCTCTGTCCAACAGGCCCAACTTCAGACCCTTGCAAGAGGGATGGAGAGATGCACCCGTCACAAGATCAGTCCTGTGAATTTGAAAAGAGACAGGGAGAGAACTCTTTCCTGAGCAGGGGGTAGAGTGTGAATGGGCTGTCCCAGGCCAGAGGTCAGGGGATAGAGACACACCCTGAGCAGCGCTGTCCAGGCAGGAGATGGAGGCCATACCCCGAGACAGATGCTGCAGGTGGGAGGTCGCCTGTAAAGGTGGGGAGGGGGTGAGGTGCTGGAGTGCAAAGCTCTGGGACTAGAGGGGCTGTGTGCCAAGGTTCTGGGAGCCAGCCAGCTTCTGTGGCTAATTGAAAGGAACAGTATAAGAATCCCTATACAGTATTTTTTTAAGGGTACAGTTCCAGGTGTGGAATGACTCCTCCGAACAGTAGGACATTTTTACACCTCATAGTACATAAAGCCAAATGGCTTTCTACAAGTATGATGCCACATCCCATCCCCCTTAACTGTGAGGTGCCCCTTTCCCCCCTGACAACACCCAGAGTTATTCCCTTCAAAAATCAACAATCTGGGGCACCTGGATGGCTCAGTCAGTTGAGCGTCCAACTCTTGATTTTGGCTCAGGGTATGATCTTCCAGTTGTGGGATTAAGCCCTGCATTGGGCTCCAGGCTGAGCGTGGAGCCTACTTGAGATTCTCTTCCTCCCTCTCTCTGCTCCCCTCCCTTGCTTCCCTTCAATCTCTCTCTCTCAAAAATAAAAATAAATAAAATCACAAAGAAACCCCAATAATCTCTTAGGGGAGCTATGTCATCTGTTTAATTATTGCCCTCTGATGATTAGACATCAGCGCCATGTCCTCCCAGTGGCCTCCAGGCCCTATGGTTTAGATCCCACACTTACCTCTGCAGGTCCTCTGCATGGCTATTCCACCCACCTCGGGTCCTTTGCATGTGCTCACCTCTCTGCTTGGAAAGTAATCCATCTGCACATCTCATTTCCCCATCTCCCTGTGATCTGCACTTGTTAACAAAGCCTTCCTAGACCACCTTGCTTAAAATCGCACCCAGCACTTCTTATCCCCCTTGGCTGCTTTTATTCTCTTCCAGTGTGAATCCTCACATGGACAGTTTACAGATTGTGTTTACTGTCTGTCTTCCAGCCCTGGAATGGATGCCCCAGGAGGGCACATGAAAAGAAGAAAAACTGACTCGTGTTTGGTTGCAGTTTCTGGAGTGGACATCAGAGTTACCAGGAGGGCTTGTTAGAATGCAGAGTACTAGGTCCCAACAGTTTCTGAGTGGGCTTGGGAATCTGTATTTTTAACAGATTCCCAGCAGGGCTTTGTTTGCCTTTGTCTGAAATTATCTTAGACTGTTCCTGAATAGGCTGCGGGCTCTGAGACCATACTTTGAGAAACACGCACTGCCTTGATTCCATTACTGGTCTTTGCTGCCACTGCCTGGTGACTCTTGAGAATGGCATGCTCTTTCTTTCATATGCCAGTTATGCATCCCTTCACTAGCTCTTGGTTTTAATGTTTATTTCAAGGGAAGTGTCCTCACTGGGATGAATTATTTTCCTTGTAAATTCCTCGATGAAGATTTTATTTGTCTATTGGGCTTTCATTACATGTATCAAATTTCACCAATATAACTTCTACCTCTGTGAACTTTCTTTAGGGGAAGATTAATCCGTTCTGTAATCAATTACAATCTTTATCCATATGGTTTTACCAATTGTATTTTGCATTGACTATTTTTAACAAATTTATCCCCTCCTCCCAGATATTTGGTCAAAATGTGGCTGAAGTTAAGGGTACCTGGGTGACTCAGGAGGTTGTTTCCGAATTCAGCTCAGGTTATGATCTCATGGTTAGTGAGTTTGAGCCCCGCATCAGGCTCTGGCTAACAGCTTGGATCCTGGAGCCTGCTTTGGGTTCTATGTCTCCATCTCTCTCTCTGTTCCTCCCCCACTTGTGCATGCTCTCTCTCTGTCTCAAAAATAAATAAACTTTAAAAATGTGGCAGAAGTTCAATGGGCAGGGTCAAAATGTTCTGCTTTGTCTGAGTAATTTCAGGATTATGAAATGACCTCTTTCTGAGATGACTCAGGAAACCTGAAATCATCACAGTTGGAAGACCTAGTTTTGAATTTAGGATCTGCTGTTTGCTGGTGTGATCTTGGGTGAGTTATTGATATGCCATTTCCTGAGGATTTAGTGAGATGAGGTCCGTAAAGCCCTTGGTGCATTATAGGTGGCTTAGGATCTGCAAAGTCCTGGGCTGTGTCTGTCCCTGCCCCAGCTAGACTATATTCTGATGCTTCATTCTCCCAGAAATGGAAATAGCATACCACCCGGAGACCAAGTGTAGTCTGAGGTTTTCACTCTTGTGTGCCCAGTCATACACAGCAGCATGTAACATCCAGGCATTATCTGCAGGGACTTCTCAGATTCAGAGATAATCCACACACATGGCCCTGGTCTGTGGAGTGGGTGGGGGAATTGCTTGGCAATAGGCTGGGGTGGAGGGACTCATTGGGTTTTCCTGAAGCGTAAGTCAAGGCCCTCTAAGGACATTTGGGCAGCTGTTTCAGCAAAAAGAAGGGATTGTTCTCACCAACATTCCCTTCTCTAGGGCAAAATTGTGGGTCCAGAGACAGCTAAAGACATCTCCTTAGTTCTATTTGGACCATAAATAAGTTCTTTCCCTAATTTATTTAAGACATATGAAAAGAATAAGCAAGCAAGTTTTAAAAAATGAATTATGTATGTCTTTATTATATGTAACACATTCAAACTGATCTCTAAACAAAACAAGCAGGGTTTTAAAGAAAGGGGCTTTCACACATCTACCTGAAGCAGAAGGTACATGTCCTCCTCCCTCAGAGCAGATTCGTAGACCACTTTTCTTTCAGAAGACACAGAAGACTTGGTGGGTGTGCTTTGCTAAAGGACAAGGGAATGTCTACTGTCCATCTGTCCCGATGAGAGGGAGAATCACTTCCCAGCTGTCATCCCCATCAAGGTGTTTCCTAGGCCTGATAGCAAGGACCATATTGTTTTATTCAGGTGTGGGGAAATGCTGACACAAAATGCCCAACTATTTAGTGATTGAAATTTCACTTTGGTTTGTCCAATTTCTAATTCCCTAAGTTCTTCAACTTCTAGCAGTGGGTGCATCATTTTCTGAAGATATTTCAGACTAAGAATGAGAAACAGGGTCCTGGGCTACATTAAATGAAGTTAAGTTTGGATTTGGAAGTCTTACTATTACTGTTGTGATGTATTTTACTGCAGAACTTCTTGGAAGTCTTAATTAACTAATCAACTGTCTTTTTTTTTTTATTTTAGAGAGAAAGAGAGAGTGAGCGAGTCGGGGAGAAGGTCAGAGGAAGAGAGAGAGAGAATCTCAGGCAGACCCCATGCTTGGTGCAGAGTCTGACATGGGGCTCGATCCCACAACCTTGGGATCATGACCTGAGCCAAAATCAAGAGTTAGACGCTCAACCAACTGAGCCATCTAGGTGACCCCAATCTAGTGTCTTCTAAATTTATTTGATCACTAAGCCTTTCTACTTTTCTTGAGAATCATTTTAAGGGATTACATGTTGGGTAAGTGTTGGTGTGTTAAGAAAAAAATGACTTGGGGATTGTTGCTCTGGAACCCTTCTGTGTTCTGAGTTTGATCCGTGACCATGAGTAGATCACTCCTAGCCCATACTGTGAGGTTCTAGGAAGGGTCTCATACTACAGCAGAAGGTCAGAGGTTGGACTTCAAAGAACAGATGTGCCTGATGGCCATGAGGAGTGAGTCTTCCAAATAAGGAACCAAGACTTCAATTGTCTTTGTCTGAAAGTATCTTTTACCTTCATAAACACACCATGAACAGAGCACTGAGCTAGGTGCTGGGTGCAAGGGTGAAGGTCAATAAAAGTGTGTGATATTTGTATCTTTTCACACAGTCTCACCATTTAGTGGGGTTAGTAAGGCTACCTCTTCGTTGAATTCTGTGTTCCATGGTGCCATTTACACACTGTCTTCCCCCATCCATTCTTGTCATGGCTCGCTGTAGGCGTATATTTCTCTGCCCACTCTGGGGTGACAGAACTGTGATCAGAGGCTTTCAGGCACTTGCATGAGGTAGTTTAGAATCTTGTACTTCTGTCTTCTTCCTTGAGAAGATTGTGCCCCAGTGACATTTGTCCTAGTCTGGAGCCAACCCTAACCAATCCCAGATAAGGTAATGGATGCTCACCACCTGAAGAGAGAAATAAATGCTTTTTGCTGTAAGCTACTGAGCTGGGCTGTTTGTAAGCAGGGTGGCTGTGCTGGGGGCTGCTAACCCCTCCTCTCCATGGGTCCTTGGAGGTACAATAGGCAGGAGCCTTTGGTCTCACGTTGAATCGACTGTGGTCCAGATCCTGGCCATGCCACTCAGAAGCTGTGGGATAGGTGATCAGAAGAGGGGAGTGCGAGCTGATCTTTGAGCACCAAGGAAGGGGCCCTCACAGCTGCTGCGGTGTGAGAGAATCATGAATGGTTTCCCTGAGTCCAAACTTGGTCTCCACTCTTAAGAGTTTCTGGTTCTGTCTGCTTTGCACTTCAAAATTTAATTTCTAGCAAATTCCCAGGTGACACAGAAGCTGTTGATTTGGGGCCACACTTCGAAAATGAATGCCCCAGTTTCACAATTGAAGCTGGGTCTCTGTCCCATCTGAGTTGCAGTCTGCGGGAAGATGAAAGAGAGATGGTTCCCCTGATTCCAAGACTCCATTCTTTCTTGGGGGGCGCATTATTCTCCACAACCCTGTTGGGCTCTTAAGAGGATGGTTCTTCCCAAAAGGGACCACCAGTGAACCTACAGAATCCCTCAATGAGAGAACACACTGATAATTACACACCTGGTATTCGGGGCTCACTTTTACTAGAGGACCAGGCATTTTATGCCTTCTGTTAATTCTCTCTCCTTTTTGGTTCAACATAGTCTAGCCATTGGTGGTAGTGAGTGCAAAACTGGGAAATATTGAAGATGACTATGTTCTTCTCTATGCGAACGTCATCTTCCAGACTTCCTCTAAGTCTTCAGTCTGGAACAGGTAGGGACTAAAGTAGAAGGTAGTTTTAAATTGGATGACTTCAGGGGCATCTGGGTGGCTCAGTGGGTTAAGTGTCTGCCTGTGGCTCAGGTCATGGTCTCACGGTTTGTGGGTTTGAGCCCCGCATCCGGCTCTCTGCTGTCAGCACAGAGCCTACTTTAAATCCTCTGTCTCCCTCTCCCTCTCTGTTTCTCTCAAAAACAAAAAAATAAACTTAAAAAATAAATTTGATAACTTCAGAAATAGGATTGTTGCACTGGAATGAAATGGACTACTGAGGCTTTAAAAAAATTTTTTTAATGTTTCATTTATTTCTGAGAGAGAGAGAGAGGAAGAGAGAGAGAAAGAGACAGCATGAGCAGGGGAGGGTCAGAGAAAGAGGGAGATACAGAATCTGAAACAGGCTCCAGGCTCTGAGCTAGCTGTCAGCACAGAGCCCGATCTAGGGCTCAAACCCACGAACCATGAGATCATGACCTGAGCCAAAGTTGGCCGCTTAACCAACTGAGCCACCCAGACGCCCCTACTGAGGCTTATTTTATAGCCCAGAATGTTTTAGTAAATATTCCATGAGAACTTGAGAAGAATGAATATTTTGCTATGGAGCATTCTATCTGTACATGTCAGCTAGGTCAAGTAGGTTGAAAGTGTTCAAGTTTTGGCGGGCCTGGGTGGCTCAGTCGGTTAAGCGTCTGATTTTGGCTCAGGTCATGATCTCACGGTTCGTGGGTTCAAGCTCCCCATCGGGCTCTGTGCTGACAGCTAGCTCAGAGCCTGGAGACTGTTTCAGATTCTGTGTCTACCTCTGTCTCTGACCCTTCCCTGCTCATGCTCTCTCTCCCTCTCTCTCTCTCTCTCTCTCTCTCTCAGAAATAAATAAAACATTTAAAAAAAGAAAGAAAGAAAATGTTCAAGTTTACTGTATTTTTGCTTGTTTTCTGTCTGCTTGGTTTATCAATTACTGAAGGAGGAGTATTGAAATTTGAATGCAATGTGGATCTATTTCTCAGTATAGTTTTACTCCATATATTTTGAAGCTCTGTTATTAAAATCATGAATGTTTATGATTGTTTTGGTCTCTTGATAAAGTGACTCCTTTATATTTATGAAATGACCTTCTCCACCCCTGATATTATTTGTTTTGTAGTCTCTTCTTGTCTGATGTTGATATAGCCAATTAAATCTCTCTATCATTTGGTGCTATCTTGGGATATGGGTTTTTTCCCCCCACCTTGATGTTTAATCTATTTCTGTCTTTATATTTAAAGTGTATTTCTTTTAGTCTTTAGTTTTGGTATTGCTTGTTCACCCAGTCAGACAATTTCTGTCTTCTAATGGGATGTTTAAACCATGTACATTTCACGTGATTCTTTTTTATGTGGTTAAGTTCAAGTCTATCATTTTAACTATTCTATCTTTGTTCCATTGTAACTCTTTTCATGTTTTCTTTGGGTTGAATGTTTTCTAACATTCAATTTTATTTTCTCTGTTGGCCTATTAGCTCTTTGTTTTGTGATATTAGTAGTTGCTCTAGGTTTTATAGTATACATCTTTAAATCATCATAGTCTACATTCATCTACATATGCTATGATTATTATAATACACTATCTCCACTTTTGTTTAAACTATGTTTTCTTTTAAATCAACTTAAATAATAGAAAACAGTATTACACATGTAGCCATATGACATATGACCTTTTATGACATTATTTGTTTCTTTGTATGGATCCAGATTTCTGTATGATATTACTTCTGTTTGAAAGATTTCCTTTAACATTTCTTATATTGCAGATCTACTCATGAAACATTTTTTAAGCTTTCCTTTGTCAGAAAAAGTCTTTATTTCACCTTTGTTTTTGAAAGATGCTTGTGTTGGGTATAAAAATTTAGTTTGATTTTTTCTATCAGTACTTTAAAGATGTTGCTCCACTGTGCTCTTGCTTGCTTTGTTTCCAAAGAGAAATCTTCAGTTATCTTTATTGTTGTGTCTTTTATATGACATGTTTTTGTTTTCCTCTGACTCTATTTAAGATTCTCTCTCTCTCTCTCTCTCTTTTACTTGTTTTGAGCAATTTGATTATGATTTATCTTGGTGTAGTTTTCTTCATATTTCTTGTGCTTGGGTTTGTCAAGCTTCATGGATCTACGGGTTCATTGTTGTGTTCATTGTTCATTGTTTGGAAAGTTTTCAGCCATTATTTTTCAAATGTTTTCTGCTACCCCACTCTTTTTAGTGACTCTAGTCACACATAGATTAGGTTGCTTAAAGTCCTATAACTCAGGGCTCTCGGGTGGCTCAGTCGGTTAAGCATCTGAGTTCAGTTCAGGTCATGATCTTGCAGTTTGTGAGTTTGAGTCCCGTTTTGGGCTCTGTGTTAACAGTGCAGAGTCTGGAGCTTCTTTTTTTTTTTTTTTTTTTTTAAATTTTTTTTAATGTTTTTATTTATTTCTAGGAGAGAGAGAGAGAGAGACAGCATGAGCAGGGGAGGGTCAGAGAGAGAGGGGGTCATAGACTGAAACAGGCTCCAGGCTCTGAGCCGGCAGTCAGCACAGAGCCCGACGCGGGGACCGAACCCACGAACCGCGAGATCATGACCCAAGCGAAAGTCGGACGCTTAACCGACTAAGCCACCCAGGCGCCCCCAGAGTCTGGAGCTTCTGATTTTGTGTCTCCCTCTCTTTCTGCCCCTCCCTTGCTTGCGCCCTGACTCTCTCTCTCAAAAATAAGTAAACATTAAAAAAATTTTTTTTAAGTTTTCCTATAACTCACTGATGCTCTTTTCATTTTTAGACTTCATTTTTCTCTGTTTTATTTTGGGTAGCTTTTATTGTTTACAAGTTCACTAATCTTTTTTTCCTATAATTTAGATTCTGCCATTAATCCTGTCCATTGTATTTTTCATTTTACACATTGCAGTTTTCATCTCAGGAATTTAACTTGGGTCTTTTTATAACTTCCTTATCCTCATTAGGGATCATGTTTTCCTGCTTCTTTGAATGTCTGGTAATCTTTGAATGTCAGGCATTATGAGTTTGCCTTCTTGGGTGCTGAATATGTTTTATTATTATAAATCTTCCTGAGCTTTGTCCTAGGATGCAGTATAATTTACTTGGAGACAGTTTGATTCTTACAGTTTTGATTTATGATTTGTTTGGTGGGCCTGGAGCAGTACCCAGTCTCAAGGTAACTATTTGGCATTATGAGACAAGACTATCCTGAGTACTTCTGTTGTGAATTATGAGATTTTTCTGGTTTGCCTGGTAGGAACAGGCACTATTCCAGCCACTATGTAGCACAGGCATTATTCCCTCCAATCTTTTTGGATGGCTTTTCCCCCAGACCTGGGTAATTTCCTTACACAAACATGCTGGACAACACTCTGCTAAATACTCAAAGGAGACTTTTTGTAAGTCTGGAAGTCTCTGTAGTTCTCATTCTTTTCTGGTACTCTGCCCAGCTAAATTTTAGCTGCCTTTGTTGTCCCAGACTTTTGGCTCCATGTTCTCAAATCAGAGTCTTCTGGTTCTGTTTCGGCCCCTCCACTTTGTATTACAGCCTGGAAATACTCTCAGGGTGGAAAGCTGAGGCAAGTTTAGGGCCATCTTGATTTTTTGCCACCTCTTAAGAATTGCTATATTTCATTGCTTGGTGCCCGATGTATTGAAATCCATTATTTCAAAATAATTTTGACTGGAATTTTGGCTGTTCCATTTGGGAGGGTGAATACGGTCCTTATTACTCCCTCTCAAAATCTGGTTTTGTTTTATTCTGATTTTCTCATGATGTCTGACTTCTTAGCATCAGGTACAGGATCTGGAACAGAGAAAGTGATCAATAAATGCTCACTGGATGGACAGGTGGGTGGATGGATGTTGTGTCACGTATAGGTTGGGGAATAATTGGTTGACTAAAGGCAGAACATGGTCCAATTGAGCTGCCAGGACCAGCACAGGGTGAGAAAGATGAGAACGAAAGACTGGGAAGAGGCTAGGAGAACACTGGACAGTCACTAGAGGCCAGTGTAATGGAAGAGAAAAAACCAAGTCAGACCCAGTCAGGGAGCTGGCATGGGCATGAAAACTAAGCAGGCAGCTCTGTAGTATTTAACAAAGGAGCAAGACCACAAGAGTGTAATGTCTGTGTGAAGTTCTGATGTGATGGGACTGTTCCATAGAAGCCTCTGTGCTCCCTCCCAGGGTGGTAGCTAGGTTAGCATCAGCAAGAGGCAGAAACCAGCTACTAATTCTCATCTCTGGTCTTGGCTCTTTTATTTACTTTACTTAAGTTTTATTTATTTTTTTAGTAATCTCTACACCCAACATGGGGTTCAAACTTATGACCCTGAGATTAAGAGTCACATGCTCTTCCAACTGAGCCAGGCAGGCACCTATGGCCTTGGCTCTTTCAAGCAGATCATATACTGGGGCTAGCTTGGGGTCTATAAGAATGCAGAAGAATCTGCATTATTTAAAAAAAGACAATTTAGGGGCGCCTGGGAGGCCCAGTCAGTTAAGCATTCAACTTTTGACTTCAGCTCAGGTCATGATCTCACCATTCATGGGATCAAGCCTCACATTGGGCCCTGCACTGACAGTGCTGAGCCTACTTTGGATTCTCTCTCTCTCCTTTCTCTCTGCCCCTCCCTTGATCACACACACACCCTCTCTGTCTCTCTCTCTCTCTCTCAAAATAAATAAAAAAACTTAAAAAAAAAGTTGAATGAAAGACTTCAAAAAATGACAATTTATTTGGGTTTTCTTTTTTACTTAGTAGAAGGAATGCAATGTAGGACCTTGTTTAGCCGGAAGGAGTTGTATCTGTAATGTCAAATTTTAAAAGCCATGGTACTTTGAGAAGGAGAGAAAGAGAGAGAGAGAGAGAGAGAAAAGAAAGATTTAAGCAAAAACATCTTACACAGTATTTCATACAGAAATATGATTTTCAAAAGGTTGATTATCCCCCCATTTGACTCTCTTTTGTGAATCCCCCACCTCTCTCCCATACACCACACACACACAAACACACACAAGTCGAGTACTTAAAGCTCATGGTTGTTGTTGCGAACCTTTTCATGTGGTTTGTTCAAGACATGGAGAAACAATAGAGATATTTGGAAATGACTGGGCTATTTTACCTTTTGAAATAATGGTTTCAGATCGCATGCTTTTTTACAAAAGGTCCAAAAGTTACTGACATTTCTGTCAACCTGACAATTTATAGATAACCTATTTCATCAACCAAAGTGCAATTAAGACTAATGTTTGGTCTCAAGTGTTTTAATGGAGTTTAGAATGATCCTTTACTCTTTCTTTGTTTTCTGCATCCTTGGTGAAAATTCTGATTCTCAAACATGATGTTTATACATTTATTTCTCTTTTTTTTTTAATTTTTTTAATGTTTTATTTATTTCTAGGGGAGAGAGAGAGAGACAGCGTGAGCAGGGGAGGGTCAGAGAGAGAGGGAGTCACAGACTGAAACAGGCTCCAGGCTCTGAGCTGGCAGTCAGCACAGAGCCTGACGCGGGGCTCGAACCCACGAACCACGAGATCATGACCTAAGCAAAAGTCGGACGCTTAACTGACTAAGCCACCCAGGCGCCCCTATACATTTATTTCTCTTTCCATTCTCCTCTCTCATTTAAACTTTTTGGGTCACTCGGTTGAAAGTTTCTTGTTACCCAATGATCACTACAATTTCTTGTGGATGTCCTGGGGGAAACAGTACTGTGATTGTTCTTCCTTTTATAAAATCACTGGCTATTTGGGACAGAGTGGCCCACAGGGGCACACGGGAGCTTCACGAGAGGCAGACAACATAGGGCCTTTTAATAATAAAAGGTGGACATTCATGGCATGGCCCATAGAGGCTTTTGCAGACACTATAGCATTCAGTTGTTGAAGGAGTATTATGATGCGGGTGCTATAAACACAACGGACCACTCCCTAATTCTTGAGATAACGTTCATTCCTGGTTTTTGCGACATTTTCTCCTTTCCATTTTTTTCTCCTACCCCAGTTTCTCAGTCTCCTTTGCTGTTTTTTGTCATGTTTGACTTGGTAAATGTTGGGGGCTCTAGAGCTTGATCCATCTTTTTTTTTCTTAAATTTTTTTTTTACTGTTTATTATTTTTGAGAGAGACAGAGAGACAGAGACAGAGAGAGACAGAGAGCAAGCAGGGGAGGGGCAGAGAGAGAGGAAACACAGAATCTAACACAGGCTCCAGGCTTATAGCTGTCAGCACAGAGCCTGAGGTGGGGCTCAGACTCAGGAGATGTGAGATCATGACCTGTGCTGAAGTTGAGTGCTCGATGGACTGAACCACCCAGGCGTTCTGATCCATCTTTTCTATTTATATATTGCTTCAGTTCCCTCTTGTCTAATCTCATGGATTCACTTTCCATCCACCACTTGAAGACTTCCAAATTTAGGTTTTCTTTCTATTTTAGACCTCTTTTCTCAGCTCCAGGGGAGCAGAGATGGTATCTTTGTTACTTGCTGCTGTCTCCTCAGTGCCTAGAACAGAGCAGGTGCACAGTAAGAACAGTAAATAGTCATTGAATGAATAAAATATGAGGAAATCAAGGTTCCAGGATATTAACTCTTATCCCAGGGCACACATCAGTGACTGAGCCAGGACATCAGGCCAGTCATGTTGTCACATGGCCTCGAAGTCTGTGCCTTTTTATATGTTCAATGACTGTCATGAGGAAGCACCCCAGAAACCTCTCCTCTAGTTATATGGATGGACAGGGAGTGTGCGCATGCCCAGGGAAGTGGACCAGATCTGATGCCCTTGCTGAGGACTTCTGGGATCAGCCACTCGAGGTAGGGGTGGAGGTACTGTGTGCCCAGAACATTGTGTGCTACAGCTGAGTCTTGTGGAATAAGCCAGGCTTCTAGCCACATGCAGCTGACAGTGTGCACAGAGGACTGGAGAGGTCTAGGTGCCGGTTCAGATGCCAGAGGGGGAGTGACGTGATGAGGTCCCTGTAGGGAGGACCCTGCCCCCACAGAACCTTGCTGTGCATAGCAGAGGGAACTGGCTCTTCCTTCAGAAGGATTTAATCAGGAGGGGACTCTCTAGGACCGATATGGGTGTGTGGTCCACCATCAACATGGAATCTGTCAACAGAGAAAAGGTGGATTTCAGCTTTTTGGGTGTTTTAAGAAGCTTTCCAAACCGGGAAGTACCTGGGGAGTGTATGGTCAAGAGGCCATGGTTTGGCTTGCCATGAACCACGATTCCCTGAGGAGGAGGTTTGGTATTTTGATGGCTAAGGGTGGCAGGGAAACCTGTGGTGCAGACTACCTTCCAAAACAGCCTGCGATTTATAAAGACAGCACGTGGCCCTCAGCCTCTTCCTGATCGAGTCTGGGGATAATCAGACTGCAAAGGGAGGGATGTGAAGAGATTTTCAGGTTCAAGGGAAGTAAGGCTGTGTGTGAGGAGATGTGGGTGCACAGCAGAGAAGAGGGACTAATTCTAGGGGGAGGTAGCCAGCAGGATCTGATAACAAAGGAGAGTGGAGAACCCCACTCGGCAGCTCGGTTAGACACAAGGCCGTGACAAACTCTGGGGACCAGAGACTTCTGAAGGTCCTGCCCCATGGAGGTCCTTTCCCGGCCATGCTCTGTGACCCTCCTCCCAGTCTCCCAGAAGCTACTGCTGCATCCCAGGAAATCCTGGTGGATGATATATTCGGATGGAAACTTGGAGTTCCATGTGAATAGAAGGAAAGGGATCCCTGAGGGTAGAAGGTACATAAGCCTCCTCACACCTTCGGTTTTTTCCCACCCCAGCACCCCATCCCAAGTCTCCATAGAAACAGGCCTACAGTAGCTCAATAACCCCGCAACGCAGCCATTTTTCTATTTCTTCTGCTCTGCTAGACCTAATATGCTCCAGAGCTGCCCATAGCGGTGCACTTGGGCAGCCCTCATTTTGCTTCTTCTGAGCATGCACAGATCTGACAAGCTACAACCTTGTATTTTTCAAGTTTTATGGTGTCAAAGATGACTCATTAGGTCGATGCTACCTTTACTGATTAATCTTACTTATGCACATGTCTTATTTCTCCCTGAAGGTTTGCTGGGAGCATTTATTTCTGCTACACTAGGAACAAAATCACAGGCAGGTCTCTGGAGCATTGCATATTGCAGACTCCATCTCTTTGGCCCTCCACATTAATTTCCTTCAAATGACACCAAGGGGCCAATATGTTGCACGCACACCTTTGTTTTGACGAAATTTTTGCTTTCATTTCTAATCATTTGTGTAAAAAGCTCAGGTTTGGGTTTGCTTAGACCGTTTGGGCAGGGAATTGATCTCCAAACCATTTCCAAATTGCTTCCGCTTTGGAATCTTGCTGAGTCTGGCATTTTTTCCCCTGGACCAAGGGCCTCAATGCCTCTATCCATCAGAAAAAACCCACATACCACTCTGGCTGTGATTCCCAACTCCCATCCCCAGTAAGGATTTAAAAATTTTAAATTAAAGCTGTGATCCCAAGGCATTAATTGTTGGAGAGGGTTTTGCATTCTTTTCTTGAATGTTATTTTATTTAATCGGGATTTACCCTGGGGCCTTTGCTAATTTCTGTACCTTTGTTCCCTGGATCCCTACCTATATGAGTTCTGTACTGAGTCAGGCCAGGACAGCCAGCCACAAATAAAACACCACGTTTCTTGAGTGGGAAATGTGACACAGTGTGATTGTGTGAACCATATTACCACTGGACTTCACAGTAGTTTTTCTGGTGTGAGAGGAGAGAGATAACCTGGAGGTGGGGGCAAATGTGAGGAAAGGAAACAGCCCAACATGGGAGGGTCTCAGTGAGGATGAGAATGCAGGAGGATTCAGACCTGGCTCCTCGGTCTGGAGCTCTGGAAGCCACCCCCTCAGAATGTGGCAGGATCCAAGGAGCTGTTTCCAGCCCAGCCCCGGGGTTTCCAGTTCTGGTGGCCTGAAGGGAGCCTGGGAATTGGCCTTTAACAACTATATGCATGATGCCGATGCAAGTGTGCCTTACATCACACTTTGAGAACCACTGCTCCAAGCTAAGAAGAGTGTTCTAGACCCGGGAGGTGGAAGGAAACCCTGGCAGACAGACCCCTTTGGGACCCCACATGCCAGCATCCCATCCATCCATCTCATAAACACTAACCAGAATCATACCTGAGGCATTATCAAGCAGGGAGGATGTGGAGGTACAATGGGTTCTTTTTATCCCTGCCTTCAGGCTGGGTGAGAATGGAGCACACATACAGGTCTTAAAGCAGTGTGGTCCATGCTCACGCTGCTAAAGCACCGTGCTGTATTTCTAAAATATTATTCATGGATCATGGAAGCAGCTATTAATCAAGTGAAAAAACAAGCGCCATGCTTATCTCCTCTGTTTCTTAAAACCCAGACTTTTAAATACCTGAAGTGTTGGGATATGGTTTGGAACCTTTGGCAGGGCCTTATGGGCAAACTGAAATGAACAACCTTGGGATTTGGGGGCAAAGCCCTGCCCTCCTCCACAGATAACTACCTTCCTCTTGAGAAATAGCTCTTGGACTGTTACTGGGTCTTAGCAGACTCAACACTTAACCATGGGCCACCAAGTTAGCATGCGATCTGGGCACCTAGTAAGAGCCAACCAATTTCCTTGTCTTTATGATCACTATTTCTTTTGAACTTCCCAGAAGCCCAAGACATTGCACCTGTCATACTCTTTCCCCACTGTCCCATTCCAGTGCACGATTGGTGAAAGCTTTAAAAATTGCATGGAGTGAGCATCCGAGGGACTGTTTACTTCTCCTGATCCAGTTATGAGGCCCTCATTGTCCTAAGATCCTGTTTTTGAGTCTGCTTCCTTGAACCACTTCTGAATCTGACTGTTTTAGGTCATGATCCCTGGGAACCAAACCCTCAGGTGGAGGAAGTTTATTGGGAAGTGCTCTTGGTAACCGCACAGGATGGAAGTGAGGGAAGTGGGCAGAGGGAGGCAGTTCAACTGGAAATGCAGTTGCAAGAAAGGCAGCACTAATCCCTTCAGAGTCCTGGAGCTGGGCTGGCCCTTTGTAGATGTTTTGAGCTGTGGCATGGAGGCTTCTCTCTGGGTACCTGCAGGAGTCAGTCATTAGACATTGGACAAAGGAGCTCCTGTCAACCAAGCTAACACCTTTTGTGGGAGGACTCACAGACCCACCTGGTGGTTATTTCCCTTGTCCCCAAATGCATAAGTGGGAAGCATATACTTGGTGGTTGATGAAATGCCCACACTGGTTCCTTGGCCTATGGAGGAAGAGCTATTGCAAAAGGGAAGGCCAACTAGGGGTTTCTGAAACTGCTGCCCTCCCATCTCGAGGCAGAACAGTAAATCAAAAACAGTGTTGTGTCCCGAAGGCAGAGGCAAAATGTAGTGCCCCCGTGCCTCAATCTGGAAGGCTGTCCCCACCCCAAACCGCCACATAGAACAAGCCAATGCCCGTGTTGACACTGTACTGTGGTCCGGTTTTTCCCTCTGCTCAATCTTATTTCCTTAATTTTCCATAATTCTCCTGTGTACAAATCTCTGCTTTAGCACCTATTTCCTGTGGGACCCAATTTAGGATGCCACTCAGGACATTTTACTGAGAAAAGCAGTTTGTGTAATCACATCCATTGTAAAATCTTGTTCATGTGAGGCAGTAGAGAGGAAACAGTTAAGAGTATGGCTTCTGGAGTCCCACCACCTGAGTTCCAATCCAGGCTTGTAACAGTGTGACCACGGGAAAATTATTCAGTTTCTCTGGGCCTCAGTGAATGTGCTGTAAAACGGGGATAAGAATTATACTTCTCATCAGTACATATGAATACATAAGGACTTCTTTTTTTTTTTAGCAACAAAATATGTTCATATATTTTTTCTTTTCTTTCTTTTTTTTTTTTTTTTTACAAATAGTTTATTGTCAAATTAGTTTCCAATACATAAGGACTTCTAAGTGTGGAAAGGATTAAATGTTACCATGTGTAAAGCATTTTGCACAGTACTGACCCATGGCAGGCCTTCAACTAAAATTAATTGTAATTATTGTGTCAGATTGTTTCCCTCCATATTGCATAGATACCCAAAGGGTGTAAACCAAAGTTGACAATGGCTATCTGTCAGGGTTGGGATTTCTGGGCTTTTCTTACTACTTTTTGGTGGTGAGTTTTCTATAACAAGGCTGTTATGTACACACACACACACACACACACACTTACATGGAAATATTTTATTTAACTTAAAGGTTATTTATTTTGAGAGACAGAGCAAGCAGGGAGGGGCAGAGAGAGGGACAGAGAGAGAATTCCAAGCAGACTTCACATTATCAGCATGGAGCACAACTCAGGCTGGATCTCATAAGCCTTGTGATCATGACCTGAACAGAAATCAAGAGTCAAATGCTCAACGGACCGAGCCACCCAGGTGCCCCTCAAGGGAAACACCTTAAAGAGAACTGACCATTGCTACTTGTACCCTGTCAGTGTGGTATACACTAGGCGCCCCCCACCACCTTCACCACAACTTGGACCTTCTAACTTCCTGGTTTCTGCCTGTGCCCGGGTGCTGCCCTTTTCTCTCTGCCAGGCTTTGACTTGAACTCCTCACAGGTACCACTTTTCAGATCCCTCTCCAAATACCTCGCTCTGTTGTTCTCAGGAAAAGAGTGCCTGTCTGCATTAATTTTCTATCGCTGCACTAAAAAAAAAAAATCACTGAATTTCTAGCAGTTTAAACAGCATCCACTATCAGCCAGTTCTGTAGGTCAGTAGTCCAGCACAGCACAGCCAAGAGAGCATGACTCTGTGCAGAGCATCCTGGGCTGAAAATCAAGGTGTCAGCGGGACTGATTTCTTGTCCGGAGGCTCTGGGGCAAACATCCGCTTCTACATGCATTCTTATTCTTGGCAGAATTCAGCTCCTTATGGTGGTGGGACTGCAGTCCTGTGTCCATGCTGGAAGTCAGCTGGAGGCAGCTCCCAGGTCCTAGAGGCCACCTGCATGCCTCAACATGTGGCCATGTCCACGTGCTGGATATGGGAGTGGCATATTGGGAATCTCTGACTTCCCCCTTTTGCCACCACCCAAAGAAAACACTCTGCTTTTCAAGGATTCAGGTGATCATATGGAGCTCATGTAGAAAATCTCTCTATCATAATGTCAGCTGTGCCATATAACATAACCTGCTCTCATGGGTAAAATCCGACACACTCACAGCCCCGGCACTATGCAGGCCATATCCAGTGGTGTGTTGAGGGCATCACGGGGGGCATCTTGGAATCCTGGCCTATCACATTGTCCGGGTGTCCAGGTCCGGTCTGGGACCCCTACCGCTATAACCCCAAACTTCTAGGCATAACAGTGTGTGGAAAAATAAGGAAAACCAGGTAAAGAACACTCTTGGGCTTCTTCAAGAGTCACGGGAGCTGGAGTGGGTGTAGGGCATGTGGGGAGAGCGCTGGGGAAAGAGCTGAAAATGGGAGCCGGCTGGGTGGAGGGGTTAGTCTCGGCACTACTTGCCGGGCAGACGAGCTGCTCCAGGGCCTTGGAAATGGCTTCACGAAGTCTCCTCAAACTTGAATCAGCTTTGATGAGGCGGTGGGGACAGGGAACGGAAGGAGCAGTGAGAGAATACATTCTCCAAAGTTCTCTTAACCATCTTCATACTCACATGTTGACAAGAGCAGTAGTTCTCAAAATCTCAAACTCCTCTGATCCAAAACACCCATATCTTTTTCCTAATGTTTATTTATTTATTTTTGAGAGAGAGACAGAGACAGAGAGCACTTGAGTGAGCATGAGTGGGGGAGGGGCAGAGAGAAGAGAAGAGAGAGAATCCCAAGCAGGCTCTGCATTGTCAGCACAGAGCTTGACTCAGGCCTCCAACCCATGAACTGCAAGATCATGACCTGAGCTGAAATGAAGAGTCAGATGCTTAACCAACTGAGACACTTATGTGCCCCCACCAGACCCATTTCTGTAACAAATATTTCTTCACATCCCTGATACACAGTTTTTTAAAAATCGGTATAATGCCCTAGCTGGGTAAAATACAAGGGAAGTAATTCATAATAAGACAATATTCATTTCAACATGTAAGTACCCGGGCAGGTCTACACTTGGACACAAACAAATAGTAACATGCTTGTACCTGTATGTGGAATTGCCTTAAAAGTGACAGGCTACAGGAGAACTGATGCAGGTGTTATACTTGAGGTATAGACATTAAGAGGGCTGTTGCCACTGGGAGTGTGACTTTTAAAATGCTGCCAAGCAAAGTCCTAGCTTATCTCACTCACACAGTGGTTGCATGTCCTCAGTAAAATAGTGCAAAAAGGACTTTATGTTTACATGGAGTTCAGGTATAACGCCAAATAATTATAAACATTTTTTTTAAACCTACACAAATCTCTAGGAGTGCATTTGAAAGTCAAGTGGGATAGGGGCACCTGGGTGGCTCAGTCAGTTAAGCATCTGAGTTCAGCTCAGGTCATAATCTCACCATTTGTGAGTTCAAGCCCTGCATCACACTCTGTGCTGACAGCTCGGAGCCTGGGGCCTGTCTCAGATTCTGGATCTCCCTCTCTCTCTCTCTGCCCTCCCCCCACTCACATTCTGTCCTGTCTCTGAGAAAAAATTGAAAAAAGAAAGTCAAGTGGGATGTAGGACAATTCTCCCTTTCATATCCCACATGCTGAGAATATCAGAATTCCAGATCCCTGCCCCGGAAATGCCTGTCTTCTCCCCTCCCCTCCACAAGGATCAGGACATTAAGGAGTGCTCCGTGAAAGCACAGGCCAAGGACACATCAAGAGAATGCGCATCCTATGTTCTACTCTGTTCTTCCTTTTTTTTTTTTTTTTTGGAAAGGCCAGAAAACTGGAGCAGTTTCTGCAGAATTAATTAATAAGACACTAAAATGGGGTTTCCACCAACTTGCAAATTGCAACTTGGGTGGAGGAGCTCTCCATGGCCTCGTTTCTGCTGGCCCTACATTTCTGCTAAAATGTCTCACTCGCTGTGTGACACTTTCATTATTTACTGCTCCGAGGCTCAGAGAGCAAAGCGGCCAGGCTGGTCTCTGCTCACTCATTCATTAGTTTTAATTAAACCCTCTAATTTTATTTATGCTGCCACAAACTGATTAACAATTTGCCAGCCAAGAGCAGGATGTCTTAAAAAGCATCTTGAGGAATCTGTGGGTCTCTAAACACAGACCTCACAGAAATGAGGTGGGTTGTGGGTAGGGGCTCAGCCGGGCTGGAGGAAGCGTGTTTTTGAAGCTTCACCACTTCCTCCGACCTGAGAACAGCTGTTGGCTTTGAGATCTGTGGTCCCCAAGGGGCTGCTGCGTTGAGAGGCAGAGGTCGTGTCTCTTTATCTGTAGCACCTGACAGTCCTTGTGGCTCAGGGAGAGAGGATAAGGCTTGGAGTGGTATCTGTGTCCCTGGAGGGAAAGGGTCAAGGTTGCAGAGCAGCTGAGATTGAGATCTTGGGAAACGGACAGTGACCCAGCCAATTACAAAGCTGTCTTGGGGGTGGGGGTGGGGGCGCGGGGCGGGGCCGTGCTGAAGTTGAGGACAAAGAACAGGGAGAATTTCCTGCAGATTGAAGTTGGGTGTCGGGAAGGCTTTATAAAAAGGCTGAATTGAGCTAAATCATGGAAGACTCATAGAATATCCATCACCACAGAAGAGAAGGCCATGAGCAAAGACTCAGACATTTATTCCTCTGCTTTCCAAGGGCCAGACACATGGCTAGCACCACATATTAGGAAGAGAAAGAGGTGTGACAGAAGGTAATAGGCTGAATTGTCCAGTGTTAACTTAGCAACGTACAAATGTGGTTTTTCTCCCTCTGATAACCATTACTACCAAGTCTGCTTTTTCAGGTTCTTTCTCTGTTCCTGAAAGTGGAGAGAAAAAGAAGATGGTTTCTTGCCAGGCAGTATTACCCAGGTCACACCTGGCCAGTATTCTAATGTGAGGTTAAAACCTTTGTGTCTTTTTAGGTAAATTTGCAGCTTATTTAAGCGTTATGATTCTCTGCCCAGGTCTTCAGAAGCAGTGGGCTGCTGGCAGAGGAAAGCATGTGGCCTCCCTCCCTCCCAGCTTCCCCTCTCGGCCCATCAGGCGTGACAGAGGCACAGTGCACGGAAGGGCCCCACTTAAGGACCACCCGCTCTCCGTGGGTGAGGAGTGGTTCTCTTTTTGTTTGCTCGTTCCTGCATCTCCTTTGAATGTCGGTGATCTGTGCAGCCTTTGGAATCCCTGTGGGTATGCTTACTCTATAGGTGACAGGGCAGTGACCTGCGAGCTGCCTGTGCCTTGTGTAAATGACAGGTCCTCTCTGGTATGGTGAATCCTAAGAAGGGAGCTATCTTGCTGTTTTCCACGTCTCTGGTGCTGAACATTGTGACAGCCTTCTGGGTCACCTTCCATATCAGTTAGTACTTCAGAACACACATAGTCAATATTTATCAGATGTCACAACTCTATGGGCCAGCGAAGAATTTCTCTGGTCTGGGTCAGCTCTGCTGGTCCCTGAGGTCAGCTAAAAGCCCAGTTCTCAGTTGGGACTGAAGGTATAGGATGACCTCACTGACACATCTTGAGTTAATCTAATGTCCATTTGGCTTATTTAATCGGCAGCCGTCACAAGATTTCCAAAACAAGAATTCAAGCCTCAGGGGTGCCTGGGTGGCTTAGTCAGTTAAGCATCTGACTCTTGATTTTGGCTCAGGTCATGATCCCAGGGTTGTGGAACTCAGCCCCATATCAGGCTCCACGCATGGAGTCTGCTTGCAATTCTCTCTCTCTCTGTCTCTCTTCCCCTTACCTGCTTGCATGCTCTCTCTCTCTTTCTCAAAATAAATAAATAAACATTAAAAAAAAAAAAGAATTCAAGCCCCAATACATTAGAGTTTAAAAAAAATTGTTTTATTGAGATATCATTCATATACCATAAAATTCCCTTTTAAAGTATAAAAGTCAGTGTTTTTTTTAGGATATTCACAAAATTGTGCAAACATTACCATTACCACGAATTTCAGAACATTTTCATCACCCCCAGAAGAAACATATACTCTAGCAATCACTCTCCAACTTCTCTTTCCCCTAGCCTTGGCAACTACTAATTAAAATGATTTTGTGGGCACCTTGGTGGCTCGGCTGGTTAAGCATCCAACTCTGGGTCATAATCTTATGGTTCATGAGTTCAAGCCCCACATCAAGCTCTACATTGTCAGCGGAGAGCCTTCTTTGGATTCTCTCTCCCTCTGCCCCTTCACACCCCTCAAAAATACATAACATGTAAAAAAATAATGGTTTTGACTTGCCTTTCTGAAAGGACTAATGATGTTGGGCATCTTTTCATGTGCTTCTTGGCCATTTATTCATATATTTTTTGAAAAATGTTGATTCAGATGCTTTGCCCATTTTTTTTTTTAGGGCACTTTTTTTTTTTTTATTTATTTCTAGGAGAGAGAGAGACAGCGTGAGCAGGGGAGGGTCAGAGAGAGAGGGAGTCTCAGACTGAAACAGGCTCCAGGCTCTGAGTTGGCAGTCAGCACAGAGCCTGACGCGGGGCTCGAACCCACGAACCGCGAGATCATGACCTGAGCAAAAGTTGGACGCTTAACCGACTAAGCCACCCGGGCGCCCCGCTTTGCCCATTTTTAACTGATTATTTTTTTGTTGTTGTTAAGTTAGAAGAGTTCTTTATATATTCTGGATTCTAGTCCTTTATCAGATATGATAACATATCATAACACCTTCCAGGTCCATCCATGTTGTTGCAAATGACAACATGTTCTTTTCTTTTATAGATCAGCTTTGGAGAGCAAGGTGTTTGCTGAAGATTACTGAAATGGCCCTAAAAGGTTAGGAAAAAAGCAGTGCCCAAAATTAAACAGGGAGGGATTTGAGAAAAAGGGCAGAGGTGAAGCTGGACAGAATATATGAAACAGTGAGACTAAGAGAGATAATGGCACAGAATGCCATGGTGGAGGTGTGACCAAAAAGTAGGGAAACTATTACTTGTCTCCACGCTGTACTCCCCTACTGTATACACACATGTACGTAAACACACGTATACATGCACATTTCAATGGAATCATATAACCATTGTTCATTGTTATATATCATTTACCTTTCAAATGATTTGTTAATTTAATATATATCTAACATTACTTTTTGTAGGGGTTGCTCACCTAATTCTAAATAATATGCTTTTACTGCTACTCTTAGATTTATCAATTTTGCACAGTGTTCAATGCACTTCCAGAATATTTCTGTTGTCTTCATTAGTTTTTCCATGTTTATGGGGGATGGGAAACAAAACTGGGGCATTGACACTACCCTAAAGGTTTGAAAATGAGACTCAACTTAGTCCTTCTGCTTTGTAAGGGTAGGGAGAGCGTTTCCTACACTGAGCACTAGATAGAAAGTAAAGGCACAATGACAATTCTGGTCATATTTAAATGAGTTAATATTTGTAAGGCATTCAGAACAAAATCCGGCCCACAGTCAGGGCTGTGAAAGTGCTTATAATGTAAAATGTGTTAAAATCCAAAGTAATAAGCGTTACAGTAGAGATATTGACTGCTCCTGGGCTACTCCTTGGGTAAAGATCAGTTTCCTCCCTTCCTTCTGAACCTAGGTGTGGACATTTTGTTTCTTCAAATGCTCCAAACAAAAATTCTCATTTTAGCTCAAAATTCTTTTTACCTCTTTGATATCAGGACAGATATTAAATGACTGACTCAGTAATGCAGTGAAGACATTCACGTAGGCCCACTATACACTGTCCCAGCCCAAGTATGTGTGTGGGAGGAGGAGGGGCGACAGCGATATATAAGCTCTCTCCCTATTGGAGTGCTAATAGCAACAGGAATCACAACGTCTACCAGCATGTGGCTCATTGAAATGTGACACTCAAGCCAGCTCCCTTCCCCAAACTTACTGTCTTTGGGCTTCGCGGTTAATTGCAAGCATTTATATTCTCGTGGCACATGTGTACCTTTCTCTCTTTCTCTCTCTGGAAACACGTCTTTTAATTCTAATCGCTTTTTATTTCTGAGAGAGAGAGAGAGAGGCAGCGTGAGCAGGGGAGGGTCAGAGAGAGGGTGATACAGAACCTGAAAGGCTCCAGGCTCTGAGCTGGCTGTCAGCACAGAGCCCCAAGCGGGGCTCGAACCCACGAACTGCGAGATCGTGACTTGAGCCGAAGTCGGACGCTTAACCGACCGAGCTATCCAGAAGCCCCTAGAGGAGTATTTTTTGATCAGGAGTGAAGCGCAGGCCCAAGCCACAGAGCCCATTATTAGCCCAGACTACCATCACAGGAGACTCGCAACTAGTAAGGGAAGGCTTCGCCGCACCCTCAAATCACGTGACCTCGCCTGCCGCTCAAGGCAGCCCGGCGCATGCACAGTAGGTCCCACCCACGCACGCCCGTCAGGTCACGCTTGGGGGGCGGTGCTTACGGCGGACTGAAGACGCATGCGCCGCAGCCAGCCCCAGTCTGGCTTTCGCGGCTGTCGGCGGTGGCGCCGTCTGCGTTTCCGTACGGGTGGCCGCGCGACCCTGGGGTGAGTGTTCGGGTGGCCGGGCTAAACGTCGGGCAGGGGGTCTGTGGGCCCCGCTCGGACTCCCAGGCACCCACGGCCTCGCCTCAAGCATCTGACCGCCGTGAAGGATCCCATCCGTGGGGGCGGCCGAGAGCTGGCCCTCGGGTCTAGCGTGCGCCTTCCGTGCCGGCGCACCTGCGGCCGGAAGTGACGAAGCAGCGCGCGCTCACCTGGGGCGGCGGGCGGTCGCTGTCTTTGGCCGCAGGCTTGCCGGCCAGCCACAAAACACCGTCTTCTGACCTTTGTGTCGGCCCCGGCGCGTAAGGTCAGCGCGGCCCTGTTTGGAGTTTGTTACTTTAGAGAGAGAATCGGGGTAAATTCAAGTCAAGCGCTTTGGGCATTGATATAGTCAAGTGGGAGTGCGTGGAGGAGGACTGAGCGGTCCGCATGTAAATACTGTAACATCGGTTCCCATCGTCATTGCTGTCACCCTTTTCCAAGCTGCCGTCACTTTTCACCCGTGTGTCTCCCATTATCTCCTTGTACTGTGTCTTCTAATGTATTATCCATATAGTAGTCCGGGTGGTCTTTTACAAGCATGAAATAGGTCATAACCATCATCACCCTGTTTAAAACTCTTAAAAATCATTCCATTGCACTTGGAATAAAATCCAAGTTAACGTTTTCCCGGGTCTTTGTGATGCTGCCGACTCCATCTTCATTTATGCCCCACTCCCTCCCCAGCTAGGCATGTTTCAATAAAATATGCAAACCAGAATTCAGCTCTTCCCACAGAAGCCCCAGTGCTCGAAGAAGAGGATAATGAAGATACTATTTTCTCCAGGTTATTAAGCCTTGCAGAGTGTTAGAAGATATTCGGTAAGATTCGCCCAATGAATGGAGTCCTTATCAGCAACTTTAACTCAGTTATTTATGTAGGATAAAGTAAAAAAATTCACTGTGTTCCACCTTTCTTAATTTTCCAAAGTGCACCAGCTCACCAGCCTTAGAAATTACATGTTTCTTTGCAGAATGTTCACTCCACTTTTGGCCTGATTAATGCTGTTCATCCTTCAGATACTGGCTCAAATATCACTTTATCAGCCTCCCTTCTCACACCTACCTCTGCAGTGTCAATTAGGTTCCTTTGTTATTTTGTCCTAAAATATCCTGTTAATTTATAGCAGTTACCATAATTACATTTGTGTGTATAATTTATATATGAATATACATTTTGTATGTGTAAATATGTATACGTGTGTATAATTTTTAAAATGTATGTCTTCCCCAAGAGATTCTAAGCTCTATGGGGACAGAAACTAGTTAACCTAGTACTTTGCCTGACATAATTGAAATTGTTGAATGGGTGATTTATTTCACTTCTGAAACCCTTTATCTTAGGATGAGAACCTCCTGGTTTTCAGCTCTCATTCCCAGCTTGCCCTTTGGTCCACAGTCATTCTCCAGGTGGCTTCTTGATGTCTCCCTCTCTTCTTCCCTCTTCCTGTTCCAGTCCCTTCTGGCTTTTTTTTTTCCCCCACAGCTTGGACCCCAAGTTCAGTTACTTGAACTACTCTCCTCCTCAGCATCTGCATCCATGCTCTTTTGCCCTCTGTTACTTCTGCTCTGAAAACCCCCAACAGTGACTTTTCCCCTGGGACTGTTATGTTAATTATTGAAGGAGGAAATTGTACAGCCTTGGGAATTGTCAATCCATGGTTTTTGGGGGCCCTCCACACCTGTCACCAGTGTTTATCCTCCCTCAGCTTGTCTCTTTTATAGGACATTTATTCCAGATTTTTTATCCTCCAGCCTCCATCCCAACTTTGTCCCTTGGCTCAGGAGATGCCCAGGCTTCTTACCTTGCGGCCTATTTTCTCTGTGGTCCACCTCCGCTTTCCTCCTCTGCACTTACAGATTTAGATACATCAAGATCATTCTTCTGCCAGAGTCGAGAAGGATGTTTCTTCTGTTTACATCTACACTTGGTCTTTCCCTGCTACTGTCCCCTCTACAACCTTTTCTGTAGGTTATCTACCTATACAGCTCCTTGCCCCTGTTGCATTCTGTAGTTTTTCTTGAGTTAATTCCAGCTGTCTGTCTCCCTTCCACAGGAGTAGGTTACCTACTTGTGGCCTCCATTTCCTGATCTACTCACCTAACTCACTGCAGTCTGGCTTTTGTACCCATTGCTCCACTAACACTTCTTTTACTAAGATAATTAGTGACCTGCTAATTTCCAAATCCCTTCTGGTTTCATTCATGAACTTGCCGTATTATTTCCCATTTTTGACCATTGCTTCTTTTCTGTTATTAGAAGTTTTCTTCAAACATCATTATTTTAATTTTGTTTTTGTACTACAATATTATTAAGATTTGTGATTGAATTGTCTTTTTTTAAAATTAAAAAAGGAATATTTGTATATGTACAAATAAGAACAATGAAAACAGAATTATTAATTGCAGCCGATATGAAGGCTCTGAGCCAGAATCCTGCCCTCTGTATTGAAAATGCAGACTAGCTAATGGTAGAGGACCAAGTTGATTCTTTTGAAAAGCACAAAAAAGGAAGAACTTTTTACTCTGCTGTTCACTTTTAGCCTTTGCAATGTTAGCATCTTACCCTCTGAAAGGATTTCTGGTACCTGTCATAGCTTTGGGATTCTTTGGGCTATTTGCTTTGCTGATGCATCTACATCTCCTCCAGACCTTTCTCTTGAGCCCAGATTTGTACTTCTCACTGCGTGCTGGACATGTTACCTGTGGCTTATAAGCTCTCTACCAGCCCCTCCTCCTGTTTCTCATCTCCTTTCTTTCTGAGATTCTCATTTTAATGACTCAATTCACCAGTGACTCAGTTGTTCACATTGGACTTGTTATTTATTTATTTAAAATTTTTTTAATGTTTTTTATTTATTTCTGAGAGAGAGACAGCATGAACAAGGGAGGGTCAGAGAGAGAGGGAGACACAGAATCTAAAGCAGGCTCCAGTCTCTGAGCTGGCTGTCAGCACAGACCCCGACGCAGTGCTTGAACCGACGAACCGTGAGATCATGACCTGAGCCGAAGTCGGACGCTTAGCCAACTGAGCCACCCATGCGCCTCTGGACTTGTTTATTTTAGAGTCTTCTCTGAACCTTAATTCCGTTCAGCAGAATATGGAGGATGTTCTGTGTATCAAACCTTGGGCCAGGTGTTCAAATCTTAGCTTGTATATGTTTTTTTGTTTGTGTTTTGTTTTGTTTTTTTTAGCTCCAGACCCAATGGCTTGTCCCTTCCTCTGTATCCAGGTGGCCTTTTGTCGGTAGCTCTTCTACAGACCTGCCCTGTAGTGTTGTTGACATGTTTTTCCTCTCCTAGAGAGTGAGCTACTCTGGAGGCAATGGTGCTAAGTTCCTGGCATCTTTGTATCCTAGTGCTTGGCCACCAGGATGGTTTATTTAATGAGAAATCAGTGGGGCTTAGTGGGAGAGCTTCTGGTCATTTCATATGAGTAAAGTTTCTGTAGTGAAAGAAACCTTCGTTTATTCACAGTTAAATAAAAAGCAAGGCTGTTGGTTATTGAATTGGTTTTTGATGTATTAGAGTTATACAGTCAATATAGTGAATACATTTTCATTCGAGGAGTTCCTGAGTATGTAGAGTAAAATATAAAAGCTTCCTTTATTCTTCCCTGGTCCTTCTGCTTCCCCCTCCCCAGTGGTGTAATATGTATCTCCAGATCACTTTGAATGCATTCCATACACACACAGGGAGGTATACATTTTTTTATCCAACATAAATGTGTTCATACTGGGGAAAATTTTTTTTTTCCAGTTTACAAGGCTTTTATATCATTGTCACTGAAAACACTTAATGCTTGTATTAAATTATTGACGTGCTATTGTAAACATCCTTATATACATGTGAGTATTTCTCTGGAATAAATACCTGCTCATGTGCATTTTAAGTCTTGATAGATATTGTTAAATTGCTTTCCAAAAGAGCTTTAGTAATTTATATTCCTACCATCATACGGGGGTGGATCTTCCTGTTCTGTACTGGATTATTATCAGGCCCAACCTGTTTCTGCCGACCTGATTTGCAGCAAATTGTACATTTAAATGGGGTTATTTTTGAGAGTATTTAATCTTTCTCAGATTCAGATTTTAGTGGTGCTATTCTGTCTTGTTTGGAGTTTCTTTATTAGAGTAAATGTTTAGCTTAAAAGTTTCTAGTGTCAGATTCATGGAGAAGCTTATTCCTTACTTCACTAAATTTGCATATCATAGTTAGTTGTGTTTCTGTTATTGGGAATCCTTTGTGCCATAATGCAGTGAAAATGCTAACTTGGAAAGCAGCAAGCAGTCAATGACTTCAGTTGATTTGAGGAAGACTCTTAGGGCATCAGTCAAGATTTTGGTTGCCAGCTTTCTTGGCTGGTTCCCCAAATGTCTTTTGTTGCTGCTACTGCATTTCTTCCTTCTTATTTGCCTTTTTCTTCTTTTTTTTGGTTAATTTTTCTTATTATTAAAAGTCAAGAATATGTGTAGCTAGTGCCCTTTTAAGAAAAGTAGTATTTGGAAACTTGAATGTATCTAAGTGGAGGATTATTATTTGATCTTTTGAGAAATCCGTCTTCTTTAATTACAAGATTAAGAAAAAAATTTTTTTAAGAAAAAATTTTTTAAATGTATTTAGTTTTGAGAGAGACAGAGTGCGAGTGGGGGTGGGTGGGAGGGCAGATAGAGACACAGAATCTGAGGCAGGCTTCAGGTTCTGAGCTGTCAGCACAAAGTCTGATGCGGGGCCCGAACCCACAAACCATGAGATCACAACCTGAGCTGAAATTGGGCACTCAACCAACTGAGCCACTCGGGTGCCCCTTTTAATTATAAAATTTTTAAGAAACTATATAGAAATCAATCTTTATAACCAAAAAACTTATTACGTCCTTTTTTTTTAAATTTTAGATAGTCTGTAGAGGATGCAGAATGCGATAATCCCCCACGCAAGTCAACCTCAGGAGCAAGACTGTTTACGGAGTCAGTGTGTCAGTGATAAACAAGAAATGACAATCAAGCAAGAAAATGATGGCAGTGCAGAGGTGGAGGAAAGCCTCCCCTCTTGTTCCTCTGCTAATGGACCATCCACTTCTGCCGAGAGCTGTTCATCAGAAGCTCTGAGGAGAGGGCCAGCCCCGCTGCACATCGACAGGCATCAGATACAGATGGTGGAGCTGAGTGCGCAGGCCCTTGAACTGCAGGGGTTGGGTGTGGATGTGTATGATCAGGACGTGCTGGAACAGGGTGTGCTTCGGCAGGTGGACAGCGCCATTCATGAGGCCAGCCGTGCGGCCCAACTGGCTGATGCAGAGAAGGAGTATCGATCAGTCCTGGATGACCTCACGTGAGTGTGGACCATCTTCTCTTATTGCAGAATTTGTGTTTACATGTGACAGAGGAATTCAGATAATAGCTGTAGTCCAGAAATTTAGGAGATTGGTAGAACCTCTAATTTGAAAGATGAAGTCAGTTAGGGCAGCCTTCGACCTTGTATGTGAACCCTAGCCCTTTCCCTCTGGAGCAGCACTGAACATGGTAGTTAGGGTCCCAGTCCAGCTCACAGTAGCCTGAGTATGCGTAATGTCCTGGAGAGACGTACTGTTCTGAGTGCCCCAGAACTCACAAGCATGTGCACAAAAATGGTTTGCAGGACGAGTGTACCTAAAGGTGTGATGTATCCTACTCAAGATACCGGGAACACACCCACCCCCTCACATTTTTCTCTTGTCCTATAGTTTCTTTCCAGTTTCCTGTGTCTAAACCAAGTGTCAGTCTTGGTAATTTTTTAGATTTGCATTTCTAGAAATAATGAGAAACAACTCCTTGCTTTTCCTTTATCTGTCCTACTTGTAACTCTATAGGAAGGATAAAGTCCCTTGGAGACTTCATTTGTGTTTTAGAGGAAAAACAGGCCCTGGACTTGGGCTAAAAAGTGGGGCATGTGAAAGATTGAACTTCCTCCCCATTGCCAGTCTACCCTGTCATGACCAATGTTCTAGGCTGTGTCAGGCAACTAAGAAGGAGGAGAGAAATGGGTGGAGGGATGGTGCGGTCTCGGGTTGGGTGCTGGGGAAGGGGAGAGGTGGGACTGTTGTCTGCCCTCAGTGGGAGAGACTGGTGCAGATAGATACTGTGGGAATTTCTGCCAGCACCTTCTTGGTGGGTTCTTTGGGCCTGTTGAGTAGCACATATTCTGGATTACTTGTACTCTGACCTCTGGGTGTAAGGAGCTTGACTCCTTATAATGAACATACCTTTACATTTGACCTGCTGCTTGCACAGGTGACAGCAGAGTGCTGCAGAATTACAACACAGGTTAATACTAGAGCAATGGTGACACGTGGTTAGACTGCCAGTAACTTGCATTGATAACATCTTTTATCCTGAAAACCACAAAGGATACAAACAGCAAATTACATAAGTGGCAAGATTGGATCTGTGTTTTGAAAATTGGGAGTTTACCATTCTCTGGTGTGTATCTTAGGGGCAGTGTATTATAGGTTGATTTTTCCCCCTTCACACTGTAAAATACAATGCTACAGCAAGTAAGTCTTCCAATATTGTGAAAGAAAAGTAATTGTCAAAGATATCTGACTTCTATAAGAAAATGTATAAGCATTTTTAGTTATTTTGCAAACTTTGGATGACTTCCATAATGGGGCTTTAAAAACCCATGTATGGGTTGTTGATAATGGGGGAGGGTATGTGTGTTTGGAGCAGAAAGTTTATGGGAGTTTCTGTACCTTCCTTTCAGTTTTGCTGTGAACCTAAAACTATTCTAAAAAAATAAAATCTTTAAAAAATAACAACCAAACCATGTACATGCATTTTTTCATCGAAAAAGTAACTTACTGCACACTGTTTTAGCACAGTTTCTCTTGAATAGAGTAGACCCTTAAAATGCTTGTAGAATGAATGAAACAGCTTACAAATGGTAATGTGCTGATTTAAATCAGCCAGATCAAAGAAAACACTTAGCAGTTATCTTAACTTGTAACAGCCCTTCAAGGTCAGTATGTGGCCAAACAGAATATGCATTCTGGTTTAGTTTCTTTTATCTTTTAGTTAACAGGAAGTAAAAGGACATTGTTTTAGCATTTCTGTTATCTCACAGTATTAAAAAAAGTGTTACTAGAGTGCAAAATAGACATTGTATCTTATTTTTCAGGTCATGTAGGACATCACTAAGGCAAATCAATAAAATTATTGAACAACTTAGCCCTCAAGCTGCCATCAACAGAGACGTCAGCAGGAAACTAGATTCCGTAAAACGACAGAAGTATAATAAGGTGAATCCAAATAACACATTAAGTATTGCAGTTTTGAAAAAGTCATCATTTCTGTTTGTTTAATATTTAGGAAGTATTCTGAAAAGTAGTTAAAATATGTGAAGCATCTATCTATAATAAAAAATTTTGAGTTCCTTTTGTATGTTTAATTTTTCAGCTGTTTTCCTTTAATACCTCCTGTTAAAGAATATGTTTTAGGGGCACTCAGGTGGCTTCGCTGTTTAAGTGTCCAACTCTTGATTTCAGCTCAGGTCATGATCTCATGGCTTGCTGGATCAAGCCCTGTGTCGGGCTCTACGCTGACAATGTGGAGCTTGCTTGGGATTCTTTTTCTGCCCCTCCTATAAATAAACAAAAAATATTTTAAAAAATACACACACATATACACATATTTGAGAAAACATTCCCTTGTTGGCTTTGTGTGCTGTGTTATTGATGTTTAGGATTATAGTCTTCCTTGCTTTGCTGTTTTCTTTTACCCAGCTTAGCCTCCTATTTGGCATGCTGACCTCTCATCTAGTCTCCTTGTGTGGGGTGGAATATCTTTTTCCCTACTTAGCTCCTGCTTGTACTGATTGTGTACACCATGCTTCCTGTTGCTACATCCATACCCCTCACACACTCTGCTCACTGTTCTGAGAGGCCAGCATTAGATATTACAGTCATCACCCAGTCACACTGAAGGATCTGCACCGAGGGTTGTATAACTTCACGGTAGGGAAGATCTGTTGCTTATGAGATTGGGTTTTTGTTTTTTTTTTAAATAAAATTGTTTTTATGAGGTTTGAAGCAGTTTTTAGAATTACGTGTGCTATATGAAAATCTATTGGAGTAGGTAGGAATGACTAGTTTTGATCATTTGATCCAAAATGTCGTCCAAAATGACTAGCAGATACTCTTGTGCTTGCAGTTGACTCACTGCAGTGAGTAAAGTCTTAAGCTCCGCTAGTAGATGCATATAGACTTAGTTCCTCCTTTTGCTTTCTGCTAACCAGTCCATTATCTTCACTATCCCATCTTCTCTTACCTACCACCAGACTAGCAGTCCAAAGTCCAGAGCTCGCAGTGGCTTCAGGCAGCCGTGGTCTCCACTTTGGGGACATATGGCCTCTTGTTGGAGCATGTAAATTAATGTGCAGAGACCTCTGATCTTTGGCTTCTGGTGAGCTGAGGTTTCAAGGAGCAGCGGGGACCAAACTTTGGGCCATCTTAGTTATTAGTCTAACTCAGTTGTATATTCCTATCTAAGGTATCTAAGGTATTGATGGTTAGAGTGTTCAGAGAGAAACACTGTTTGCTTTGTTTTGTGTTTTGAGAATTGGTGTCTGTGTGTGTATGTTTCTTGTTTTTTTTTAGAGAGTTGGGGAGAGGGACAGAGGGAGAGAGAAAGAGAGAGGGAGAATCTTAAGCAGGCTCCACGCTCACATGGAGCCCAACGTGAGGCTCTATCCCATGACCCTGGGATCATGACCTGAGCCAAAATCTGGAGTTTGACACTCAACTGACTGGGCCAGCCAGGTACCCTGAGAAATGAGATTTAATTTAAAATCTGTTTAAATGAGATTAAATGAGAGAAAGACTGAAAGAAAATGAAATGCAGTTTACTATCCCACACTCATATTTGGTGTTTAAACATTATTGACCTTGGGAAGAACCAGATACCTTAGGCCTAGTTAATTGGCAAGGCCCTAGGAATGACTACATAGCTGAGCTCTGGTGATGTAGAGGGAGATAAGACAAAGAAGGGTGATGGGTGGGTAGGGTAAAAGGGTATATCAAAATGTATATTCCTTTTTTTTTAAATACTTGTTTTGAGAGAGAGAGAGAGAATGTGAGCAGAGGAGGGACAGAGAGAGAGGGGGGAAAGGGAAAGAGAATCCCAAGCAGTCTCCGAGCTGTCCATGCAGAGACTGATGTGGGGCTTGATCCTGTGAACCACAAGATTATGACTCAGGCCAAAATCAAGAGTCAGAGGCTCAACTGACTGAGCCAGCCAGGCGGCCCTATATTCCTTTTTTTTTTTTTTTTTTCAGGACTATGTCCTAAGTTGGATTCTTTTTTTTTTTTAAATAGTTTATTGTCAGTTGGTTTCCATATAACACCCAGTGCTCATCCCCACAAGTGCCCTCCTCCATGCCTGTCACCCACTTCCCCTCTCCCCCACCCCCGTCAGCCCTCAGTCTGTTCTCAGCATTCAAGAGTCTCTCATGGTTTGCCTTCCTCCCTCTCCCCCACTATTTTTCCCCTCCTTCTCCCCCACAGTCCTCCGTTAAGTTCCTCCTAATCCTCCTATACGTGCAAACATATGGTATCTGTCCTTCTCTGCCTGACTTATTTCGCTCAGCATAACACCCTCAGGTTCCATCCATGTTGCTACACATGGCCAGATTTCATTCTTTTTCATTGCCATGTAGTATTCCATCGTATAGATAAAACACATCTTGATCCATTCGTCAGTTGATGGACACTTAGGCTCTTTCCATGTTTGGCTATTGTGGAGAGTGCTGCTATGAACATTGGGGTACATGTGCCCCTATGCATCAGCACTCCTGTGTCCCTTGGATAAATTCCTAGCAGTGCTATTGCTGGGTCATAGGGGAGTTCTATTGTTAATTTTTTGAGGAACCTCCACACTGTTTTCCAGAGGGGCTGTACCAGTTTACATTCCCACCAATAGTGTAGGAGGGTGCCCGTTTCTCCACATTCTCGCCAGTATCTAGATTTCTTTTAAAATCTTGTAATTGGGTAGAATACTATAAAGGACAATCATAAATATGGTAGGTTATCAAAGGGGACTGAGTTTTTCCAAGTGTTTGAACATTTGTGTTTATATTTCTTATTCCACAGCCTGTTGACCTCGTAGCCCATTGGTTGGTAAGGTCAGAAACAAAAGTTTAATAATTTGCCCAGTGTGTAGTGGGGAAAACTGAGTAGAGCTGTTACACCTCGTAGGTCAGCGGAGAGTCAGTACATGTGAACTTAAGTACTCAGGCACATAGATAGCTGTGGGGCTCAGTCAGGAGAGTGGGTGCAGACAGTTATGCCTGCCTGATGGAAATGCTTTGAGGCCTGCTTCCTGCTAGAAAAGTGGCAGTTGCTCAAATAAGGTTCTATTTAATAATAGTAACATGGAATTTCTGTTTTATTTTGCTCTTGATTAAGGTGTTTAAATTTATCTTTTGTATTTAACAATAAATCATGGCTGTTTTCTGTATTCAATATTTTATCATTTAAGGAACAGCAGTTAAAGAAGATCACAGCAAAACAAAAACGTCTCCAGGCCATCCTTGGAGGAGCAGAGGTCCAAGTTGAAATAGATCATGCTGGTCTAGAGGAGGAGGATACAGGTGAGGATACTGGGAACGGTGGCTCCTGGTTCTTGACTTGGTGCCTGATGCCTGTAAGTTGGTGGAGGGTATCTCCTCAGTCATGGCCAGGGTTCCCAAAAAATGTGTTTCTTTGTGTTAGTGTTAAAACAGAATTAGGAAAATTTTATTCTCTACTTCTGCAGAACCAAATCTTTTTCAAGTTATGTGGGGCTTTTAAAGAATGAAAGTAAATGTTTAACTCCATCTACTAGAGGTTCCTGGTCACATTTGGTATTATGTTTAGTAAATTAGGGAGCTTAGCCTTCTTGTGTAGTTAATTTTGTAGAGACAACTAACATCTTGATCAAATTACAGTTTTAGGCCTAACATCATTAGTCAGCATTCGTAGAATTGCTTTTACATATATTTTTAGGACATGTTTGGCAGGCTTTCCAAGCATCACTTTTCGTTTATGAAAAGGCATCTTCATTCAGGTTATACTATGGCTATAATTTTTTTTTTTATTACTGCCTTGGATGGATGTCTTTTGGAAAACCTTTTGGGAAAATGCATAAGCCCTGAAATGAATTATCTTTGTGGTCTGTGAGTGTATGTGTGTGTGGGTGTGTATTTAGAAATTGTTGGAAGCTGCTCAGTCATTTAATACTTGAAATATAGATTGAAGCGCCTTAGCATTTAAGCTTTCCAAACCAATGTCTTCTACCAGCTCCTGAAAATTATTCAATAAGACAGGGGAATTATTATGAAGAATTGAGGCAGTATAAAAAAAATACAAGACTGGGGCATCTGGGTGGCTCAATTGGTTAAGCGTTCCTGACTCTTGGTTTCAGCTCAGGTCATGATCTCATGATTCATTAGGTCAAGCCCTTTGTTGGGCTCTGAGCTGACAGTGTAGAGCCTGCTTGGGAGTCTCTCTCTCCCTCTTTCTCTGTCCCTCTTGTGCAAGTATGCGTTCTCTCTGTCTCTCTCAGTAAATAAATAAACATTAAAAAAAAAAATAGTGACATGAACCTTTTAGAAGTTCGGTTTCTGAATTCATTGGACCTATAACCAAGGATTTCTCCTACTGTGAGTCCGTGATTCTCATTATTCCTGTCTGACTGCCTAAAATCTGCCACTGCATTTTATCTGCTCTTGCTTCTTTGGTAAAACTTTGCTCAGGATTAATAGACTTCCCCAATTCCAAATGCTTCTTTTCATTCTTGTTCTACCTGGCCTGTCTGTAGCAGCTGATACTTCTATGTTTTCCAGGATCCCAGTCTCTCCTGTTTTTCCTTTTGCCCCTCTGACCATTTCTGTAGTGGGTTTTTTTTGGTTTTGTTTTGTTTGTGTTTGTGTTTTAGGGAGAAGGTGTGGGGTGGGAAGTATAGGGTGAGGGTGGGGGCATTAACAAGCTAATTCTAAAATTGATATAAAAATGTATTGGGCCAAGAAGAGTCCATCTTTTTTTTTTTTTTTTAATGTTTATTTATTTATTTTGAGAGAGTACGTGAACCTGGGGCGGGGGAGAAAGAATCCCAGGCAGGCTCTGCACTGTCAGTGCAGAGTCCAGTGTGGGGCTCGACCTCACGAACTGAGAGATCATGACCTGAGCTGAAATCAGGAGTTGGATGCTCAACCAACTGAGCCACCCAGCCATCCCAAGAAAAGTTAGTCTTGACGAAGAACAGAATATCAAGACCTATTATCAAGCTACAGTAATTAAGACAGTGGGTATTGGCACAAGGAAAGACAAATAGATCAGTGGGACAGAATATAGGGTCCAGCAAACAGACCCACCCATATGTGGCTACTTGGTTTATGACAGATGTGGCAGTGCAGTGCTGTGGGGAAGTGCCATCTTTTCAGTAAGTGGTACTGGGTTAATTCACAAGATAAAATGAATCTTGGCCCATTACACTATGTAGAGAGATAAATTCTGAAAGGATTATAAAAATGTAAAGGTGAGTGGTAAAATAAAGCATTTAGAATATAGCATAGGAAAGTATCTTCATGATTTTGGGGCAAAAACTTAATGAGACACAAAAATGCTTTCTGTAAAGGAAAAGATTTGATAAATGAGCTATATCATAACTAAACTTCTATTCATCAAAACATAGCCTTAAGAAAGTGAAAAGGCAAGCTGCAGAATGGGAGAAGATAGTTGCAATACATGTATTAGTTGAAGGACACGAATCCAGAGTGTATTAAAGAACTCTTAGGAAAGGGTTAAAGACTTGAACATTGTCTTCAAAAGAAGCTATTCAGAAGGTTCATAAACCTATGAAGAGGTACCCTAGTTCATTAGTTAGTAGGGAAATACAAATTATAGCCACATAGTGGTACCATTACACAACTTCAGAGTAGCGAGAATGGTAAGAATTGAAACTCTCAAACCTGTTGGTGGAACTTAAAATTAATAGGACCATTTTGGAAAACTGTTTCGCAGTGTCTGCTAGAGCTTAACACACCCAAAGAATTATGTACAAATGTATTTCTGAAGGATGTGTACTAGAATATTGACGGCAACATAATTCATAGTAGCTAAAACCTGGAAACCACCCAAATGTCCATTAACGGTGGAATGGAAAAATTGTAGTATACTTATATAATACAATACTAATAGCCATGAGAATTAACAAACTGCAACTATATTCAGCAATAAGGATGACTCTCACAAGCATGATGTTTACAGCAAAATAAGCCAGACACAAGAGTATAAACATTTCCATTTACATAAAGTTCAAAGCTAAGTACGTTTGGTTTGTGGCATTCATAGTATGGTCAGTCATCATTGTAGGGTGGAGACTTGAGGGTGCCATGATGGGTGGTGTACCCAGGTGTGCTGGTGATTTCTGTTTCCTTGATCTGGATGTTGGTGTATGGATATGTTTTTTCCTTGAAAATTCACTGAGCTGAACACTTAGTGTTTGTGTGCTTTCTGATGTGTATTGTTCATCACTGCAAGTTTAGTGGAAAACTGGTTACAAGAAATGTAGATTTTTAGAATAGGGATTCCTCCTGTTCAGCCTTACTACGTTGGTATTTCGGCTATGGGTGAAGTAATTTTGCCAGAGATTAAGTTCCGCTAATGAAAGAGGGATGATATCTGGGTGACTTTACATTGTCATGGTATGACTTCCGAACTTAGTTTCTCTTTTCTGTTAGTTTGCACATTTAACACCGTGCTGTCCAGGAGACCTGTTTGCAGTTATGGAAGTGCTGTCTGTGTTGTCCATCAAGGGAGCCATTAGACACATCCGGCTCAGTGAGCACTTGAAATATGGCAGGTGCATCTGAGGAACTGAATTTTTGACTTAAGTAGTCACATGGTGACTGTCACATTGAGCAGTGCAGAGCGAAGGTTTATGTTTCACCTATGTAGGTGCATACAGATTCTTTATATGTTTTCAGTTTTACTACCTCTTGAATTTAAGTCCATGTTAATGTTGGTATTTGAAGTGACATGGAAACTTGGGAGATCGCTTCCTTGGGGGCTCCTCTTTAATTGGTAAGGAAACACAGAGAAACATGTATGTTGCATATGAGTAGGTCTGTCTTTAAATACACAGAGAGTACATGTATAATGCATTATTTTAGAAAAGTTACTAAGAAATCACCTTTTTGAATAGGAATGTATCGAATGTGGCATGATGAATGCTGTAATAAATTTTATTCTAGTTTTTATATATAATTTGCTTTAGTACATCCATGGTATGTTTTTAAAATGTGAGTTGTTTGTAGGTACTATTTATTGGAAAGTGAGTTTTTCTGTTGTACTCCTGGAAAGGTGTGCTCTAGTGCCCAGTTCATTGTCGTCCCTCTTTCAGAACCGGGGCCGTCCTGTCTCGGCAGCATGCTCATGCCTGTCCAGGAGACTGCTTGGGAAGAGCTCATCCGAACTGGCCAGATGACACCTTTTGGAACCCAAATCCCTCAGAAACAGGAGAAAAAGCCTAGAAAACTAATGCTCGATGAAGCATCAGGTTTTGAAAAGTATTTGGCAGATCAAGCAAAATTGTCTTTTGAGAGGAAGAAGCAAGCTAGTAATAAAAGAGCAGCTAGGAAAACTGCGGGCTCAGGCTCTTCTGAGCTGAGCACAACAGTCAGTGGAAACAAACCAAGTGAGCGAAGCAAAGTTCTCTCAAAAACAGATAAGCGCTTGAAAAAGCACATCAAGAAGCTTCAGAAAAAGGCTCTTCATTTCCAGGGGAAAGTGGGTTTGCCAAGAGGAAAGAAACCTTTGGAGTCCAACGTGAGGCCGAAGGCAGAGGGCACCTCTGAAGGCGAAGAGTCTGAATACCTCCCCACGGAGGAGGAGCAGGAGGAGGCCGAGGGGGCTGAGCTGATTGGAGAAGGCCCTGACTGTGCGCTGAAAGCCGTGCTCAAGCACCGGAAACGGCAGAAAAAAGTCACAGGACCGGAGATCGAGGAGGACTTTTTTCCAAGTTCTGGGGAAGAAGCAGAAGCCACCTGTGGAGGAGGAGGTCGGAAAGTAGTGAGATGCCGAGATGATGGAGATGAAGATTATTATAAGCAGCGGTTAAGGTCAGTCTGCAGATCTAAACAGATTGTTCTGCTTGTTTTATCTTAGGCGGCAGTTTTATTAAATAAGGATTCTAGATTCAGCTTAATGTCTTAGAGCCCTGTTTATCCAAAGGTTGGACCTCCTGCAGCCTTAGCCTTCCAGAACTGGCAGAGCCCCCGAGTCCCCAGTAGAGCTGATGCATGGAATGCTTCTAACTTCTGTATCTTCATTCAGATTTGGGATGAGTCTCAGAAGAAAAGCTTAGGGGAAGGGCTGGGGCAAGATGCATGCAGAGGACTGAAGTGTGAGATGTATGCCATTACACTCACAGAGGTCACCTCTAGCAGGGGTCAGGGGAAGGCTGGCTTGTGTAGTCTATGTTGGGTGGTTTTTTTTTTTTCTTTTGAAGCAGTAACGTAATTGTGGAGGACTTTACTCCAAAAAGAAGCTGAAATTTAAGCTTTGGTGTATGAATGAATAAGCTTGTTTTCTTAAGTTCCTCCTTCCTTGTCTTGAGAAAGTAGTCGTCATCTATAGAATTATAAAATCCTGTCATACTGCCAAAAGTGTATTTCATGTGCATTGCATACCTTTCCTTTTCACTGTCATTTTTATGCTGGAGATTGACTTTGGCTTTGTTTTCATGACCCTCTCAGTATAAGATACAAATAAGATAAAAGGGAAGGTGAATGTTTTCATTCAGGAAGTCAATTGCTACGTATTTTTTGTGAGCTCTGGAAAATGGTCTGTATGCTGCAGGTATCCAGTGTGTCCCACTGAGCATGACCCTGCCATGCCTCAGATCTTCCACATGAGCTTACTAAACACTAAGAAGGTCAAAGGGAAAGGGGATCTGTTTAACATATAAATAGATAAAATAAAAAGATCCCCTTATTTATTAATTTAAAAAAAATTTTAATGTTTATTTTTGAGAGAGAGAGAGACAGATTGTGAGTGGAGGAGGGGCAAAGAGAGAGGGAGACACAGAATCCAAAGCAGGATCCAGGCTCTAAGCTGTCAGTATAGAGCCTGACATGGGGCTCGATCTCATGAGCTGTGAGATCATGAACTGAGCGGAAATTGGACACTCAACCAGCTGAGCCACCCAGGTGCCCCAACAGATTACTTTTTAAGTGTTTGCTCCTAGGATGGCTTTTTCCCAGTCCTCAACAGTTTTTTTTTTTCTTATTTTCCATGTAGGAAGACATAGTTTATTGTTTCTTGTAGCTTTCCACTGGCCTTCACGAATGCAGGTTGTCCTGATATTTTTTCTTCTTTTACTTAGAGCTGATGACCCACATTCAGATTAGCTTGTATACTCCCTAACCTTTTATTTATTTATTTATTTTTATTTATTTTGAGAGAGAGCACTCTTGGGGGAGGATCATGGGGGAAGAGGAGGGTGAATAGAGAGAGAGGGGTTCCTAAGCAGGCCCCATGCCATCAGCACAGAGCTGGGACTAGGGCTCGAACTCCTGAACAATGAGAACATGACTTGAGCCGAAACCAAGAGAAGGATGCTTAACAAACAGCCACCCAGGAACCGCTGCATAACCTTTTAAAAGCAGAGGTGGCATATTTTTTTTCCACACAGTTTGAGGACCTGTGACCTCAATCAGTTCCTAGAGCTGTTACAGTTATGCAGTGGTAAACCTTAAGTAGCATCCTTGAGGAGTGGCTTACATTTGTTTACTTCTCATTGCAACTTTAACTTTATTTTGTACATTTAATATCTGTAGAGTTGTTTGAAGGGTATGGCTGGATACCCTTGAATGCTGAGCAGTGTCAGTCTCTTTCTTACCTACTGTGGAGAGTTAATAAAAGTGTTAATATCAACGTATTGATTGTAAATGGAGCAATATTTTCTTCCCATTCAATATTAAATTTATTTTTAAATGTATTAGTATCTTGATGAGAAGCAGTATATTTTGATTGAATTTTAAATATGGGTTTAGTTTAAATTCATGGCAATGCATTTTTCTTAATAATGTTAAGATTGTAGAACAATTATTTCCAAAGCTGTATCAAAGCCAGTTTTTTGCTAATGTTACATAAAATCCCAGATGAGTTTCAGAAATATCAATAACTCTAATTGCCACCAAAATACTATAGCTCTTAAAATTTCATGGCCATAGTTATTACGGCTGTTAAACTGCAGATACCACGTTGAAATGTTTGTTTTGCATCTCCTTGGATACTCTTTGGATTGGGGGAATGTTAAAAGAAAATGCTCTGGACTGAGAAGCGTTATTAAGAACATTCTAGAACTGCCAGCACTGTTTATGTTTTGTTACTTCTTGTTGCTGATCTTTGTAGACAGATTGAAATTGTAATGGTATTCCCCTGAGTGAAAACAAAAAAACCTTAGGCTTTTGTATCTTAGCAGTGGTTTGAGGAGGGATAATCAAAGCCCCATAGAGTTTGCAACACAGAAAATGAGTTTTTCATAATGGTTACAGTTTAGGAGTATGTACCTAAGCTAGGTGCCTTTTTTGAACTTGTACTGGTTATAATCCTGTTCATCATAATGCTCATTTAAACTTAGAGTGAAAGTGGGTGGCTCTTAGACATCTCATCCCCTTTATTATCTGAGCTGGAGGGAGCATCTGTCTGAGGCCTTCTTTTAGCTCTAGTTAGTCCCAACTAGGCAACTTTGTTCTTAGTTGTTGCTAAGTGGGAATTTTCTATCAAGCCTTTTCTACAGCTTAACGTTTTCTGGAGCAGGATAACTGTTAGGATCCTACTTTTCTCTGACTCCACCCAAGACCTCTCAGATCAGTCTTGGAAGTGTTACTATTTTGTAAACTGCTCATGTATTTTTTGCCTTTTTCACGTTTGTATCCTGCTTCTGTCTCTGTACTAAGTTGCATTTCGAGGCTGTCTCTTCTGTGATTTTCCTTGATTTTCACACTTCTGATGATGTCCCAGGAGGGATGAGCCAGTTCTTTGAAGTAAATATTCCATCGGTTCCTACTCATGTCATTGGTATGCAGATCCTAAAAAAATTCCATTATTTTTTAATTTTAATTTTGTACAGCAGAGTTTCTGTTAGGGTATTGCTCTTAATTGTAAGAGTTGTAAGGTTTAGCTTTTCTTAAACTATATCGCTGTTGTGGAAAGGGGCCTGGGAGCTCCAGAAGCCAAATAAAGACTTAATAGGATGGACACACACACAGTGTTTGAGGGACATGGTGTTTGAGTGATATGTGTCCCTGGTGAACACTTAGGTGTCACTTATCCAGTCTGTATAGCCAGGACAGGTAAAGGTGGCCTAGAAGACCAGACATTTCATATGTGCACCTTTCCCCTCACGGTGATCAAAGGTCAGCAGCCTTTGTTACCTCAGTGTTTCTGATTGGTTTCCAGATGAGATATGAGGCAGCTGCCATTGTGTCGTCCTTGCTTTCACTGCAGGATTGTGTGTGTGCACTCTAGGAGGGGTCCTCAGGTTTCTGGCGAGGAATTTATAGCCTTTTAGGGGACATGGGCACATCTAGGCGCTAAGCAGTGTGAAGGGAATAATGAATTCAGACAGGTATTTGGGGAAGATTTTGTGGAGGACATTCATCCCAGCACAGGGCCTGGTCTGTTGAGTAGTTCAGATATGTAGGAAAAGACCCTAGGGTGCAGGTTATTGAAAAGGAAAATACTGTACTTGCTCTGCTTTGGAGACATATTATTTCTCACTTGGATTGCCTTGATAGTGGTGTGGTGGCTGCAGTCTGCAGAGACATCTGGTTTCTGAGCAGTCAGTCCACTGTAGGACAGGCAGGGCACGAGCCCTCACCGTACCAGACAGCTCCCGTCTTAGGCAGTGGCAGTCTGTTCAGGAGGAGACTGAGGCCCAGTTTGGACTCTCTGGGAAAGAGCGCAACAGTCCATTAGTAATGTCTACCATGGGCACAGGGGCCTTAGAGGGAAGCAGCATCATTCATGCCAGTTATGTGCCAACATGAGAGAGAGCACAGATGAAAAATGTCAGCAACTCTTGCTTCCTTCTCCAGCTGCAGTCGGCACTGCTTGGGTCAGACTTGGGCTGTAGGTCAGGTTATATCCTTAAGTGAGAGGATGTCCTTCCAAGTGACCTTTGTTTCCTGCTGGGACAACTAAGGCTAGTGTGTATAATCTGACTTAAACCCATACCCTGAAGCTCTTTCTATTTCTGTGTGGCAGACATTATATAATAGTAACAGGGTTTATTTTCTTGGCAGTTAGCATAAGCTAAAGCAGAGGTTCCCAGCCTACAGGCTGATTCTGCAGAATCACCTGGGTGCCCTGCCGCTGGAGGTGCAGATTCAAGAAGTCTAGCGTGGGGCTCCAGGTCATAATTTTTAAAAAGCTCTTCCAGGTCGTTCTGATGCCCTGTCAACTTTGGGAGCTACTTAATGTGGATACTCTTCCTTTTGGAGGCTGTAGCTTTTGGCAGATTCAGTTTGTATATGTTACTAAAATCCTCTTTTTTGTACCCTGCACAAGTGTGTTGTGTTTACATAGGAAAGGGCTTGGAGACGAACTTTGAGGTCAGTTCATTCAGCTAAGTGCTGTATATAATCATCATCTTATCAGAGCACGTGCTTCAGAATCACCTGGAAAACATCTTCAGGACTCAGCTTGGAGTGTCTGAGGCGGCAGGTCATGGTAGAAGGAGTTGGGTACTGCGCTCATACTTTGGGCTCCCCCTAATTCTGAGGTGAGGTTGGTGGCATTCCTTATATGTTCCCATTTAGGAAATCCTTGATGCAGTTGGAAAGAATTGTTGGTTAAGGATTTTGGGGTTTGAAAATGTAGCTTTTCTCTACTCTGGCCCGAAGTCAGCTTGGTATTACTGCTGCAGTACGTCTCCCCCCTCCCACGCCCCCGTTCCGTCTCCACCTCAGCGAGTGAGACAAGGTAACAGACTTCAGAAGTAGGCGGTGCCTGAGTGTCCAGATATTATCCGGTGGTTCTGGGGGCTAAGCTGCTGAGATTGCAGCCTGAAGCAGATTTGAGCTGTGAATGATTTGAAGGCTTTCCACATCCTCCACCTTGCACTTTGGATGATTCCTTGTTTTTTTAAGTAATGAAATTATGATAAATTTAAGATTAAAAAAAAAAAAACTACCTACACCTCTATTTTTTGTCATTTGTCTACATTTCATTCTAGGCTTTGATCCTATGCATACATATCTTTCAGTTATAACAGTTATAGTGGGCTTTTCAAACACTTGGTCATTTCCTGTTCAAATTGATAACTTGTCTATATGACCTGGTAAGAGGTAGAACTGGGATTTGAAGCCAGGACAGGGTTTTGTAAACGTCATTTTCCTTGCATTTGTGAATTGGTGGATGTGTAATATCTAAATGTGACCACAAGGTGGCACTAAGAACCAGCACTTAGCTGCTTTCCCCTCACTGTAATGGCAACCAAAACAAAAACTTAAACCAATTGGATGAGGACTTGGGGTGATTGTAGGTAGTCTGGAAGACTTGACAGGTATGGTACAGATGGGGATAGAATTTCCTCATGGTTTTGTGTAACCCGTATCTGTAGTCATGATGCCTGTTGATGTAACTTTTTTTTAATGTTTATTTTATTTTTGAGAGAGAGAGAGTGCAAGTGGGGGAGGGACAGAGAGAGAGGGAGACACAGATTCTGAAGCAGGCTCCAGTCTTTGAGCTATCTGCACAGAGCCCGATGTGGGGCTTGAACTTGTGAACCATGAGAATCATGACTTGGGCTGAAGTCAGACACTTAACTGACTGAGCCACCCAGGCACCCCTTAACTGGGTTTTAATAAATACATTTAATAAAATACTTTAAACCTTAAAGATTTTTCTTTTTTGCCCCCATTTTTTTTTACTTTGTTTTGCATGACTAATTTTGAGTTAGAAAAGGCAAATAACTCCATATATTATGTAAATCTTACAGATTATCTTCTAACACTGCAAGGCTTAATCATCTGGGTAAACAGTATCTCTGTTGTCCTTCCCCTTAAGCACTGGGGCTACTGGGGCCAGAGTGAGTTGGATCCTGGTTTGGAGGGTTTGGCATAGTTCTAGAAGAGAAAGGCTGTCAACATTTTTCAGGTGTTTAGAGGGGTCAAGCCAAGTAGGATAAATATTTAAAAAAAGTCTCTTGGATATGGAAATTTGGTGGCATGCGGGGGCTGGAAGGAGCTTCTATGAGAACAACTACAGCCAGCATCACTTAATGCTTACTAGTTGGCAGTGGTTTGTGTCAGATGGTTGTCTGCTTTCATCCTTACAAACCCTAGGAGATAGGAACCTGAACCCAGAAGGCTGATACCATTTGTCCAAGACAGCAGTAAATAGAGAAGGCTGGAGAAGGGAAAGGGATCCGAAGGAAGATTGGGTCAGCGGGAGTGATCTATCAGCTTGGTTGGTGTGTTGGACTGAGGAGCATTGCCTTAGCAACAGGTTTCTGCCGTCACTAGATGCGGACCAGCTCCACACTTTTTGTGGGTCCCATTCTGTGCCTGAAATGCTGCTGAAAGCCGTGCCTCTGGAGCTCTTTCCTGGCTGCTCTGTCTTCATTTTGTTGTCTTCACAGAGCCTCTTTCTTTGGTTTTGCCTAGAGCTGGCTCCGTTTTGCTCTGGGATTTTCTCATTAATTCTTCAGTTGGGTCTTTGTTTGCACTGGATGATGATTTAGCACTTTCAGGGAGGTCTCATATAGGAAAGGCCAAATTACATTGTAGAGCTTGTAACTTCTGTAAAAAATGTTTTATCTCCAAATCATTCGATGTCTAAGATCTGAATCTTTAAGTTTAATGTAGATTTGATCAAGAAACCTAAACATAGTGATTTGAAGATTGTTCTTAGTACCATCAGTTTCTAGGAGTTAATTTCTCAAGAAATAAGCCTATGTTCTCTCTCTTTTTTTTTTTCTCCCTAGGAGTCTATATTTAGACAGAAGGAAAAGTTACTCCCTTAAAGAGTTTTCTTAGAATCTTGGCTTCTTTGAAATGACGAAACTAAGACACAAATGAAGACTAATTCTGCTTGATGCTCTGCACACACCTCTCATTCTCAATTTCAGTGCATAATTGTCTGCATCAGTCTTAATTTACTCGGTGAGATGTGGACTTCTAACTGAGGGTATTTCATCTGCTCAGATGTGCCAATTAAGTCCACCCAGATAGACCATAAAAAGGTAGATAAGAAAAGTAAAACACTGAGTATCTCAATTTAGCAAATTAGACTAATCTGTAAGGGATTCTTAGCTGTCTGAAATAGAAAACCTATTGCACTACAGAAATGCAAACTATATTAAATACCCAGCTTGCTGCCTTGAATATATTTTTAGAAATCAAATTGTACTCATTGTGCTTCTGTTGTAGATTTCTTTCATGGATATTGCAGTAAAGTGCAGAATGAGCCAGAGATTGAAATTTCACCCTGTAATGATTTAACAATGTGATGCGTGGCTTTTCCCTCACAGTACAGGTCTGAAGCACTCCAAGCTTGGTGGCCCTTGCAGTGTAAAAGTGAAGGCCGAGCAGTCATGTCCCTTGTGAATTTCAAGCAGCTCAGTATATGACTTCCTTGGAGTTTTGGGAATAGGCATGTTCATTTTCTTAGTATACGGTCTGAAGCTACTAATGCTTGACAGTTCCTATTGATAGGTATATTTTGGCTTTTTTGTGGGTTGGTATAGGAGTACATTGGTTTGTTTGTTAATTAAATATTATATAATATAATTAAATACGTGATATGTGTTTGTTCACTCTAGATTATTTGTAGTCAGAAGAATTGCTAGGTGATTTTACTGTTGGAAAAAGTTAGCAGGTGTACAGTAAAGAGTAAATTTTGACTCACTTTGTGCAATATAGAGGTAGGAAAGGACATCTTTTGAGACAAATGTGAATTGAAGTTTTAGAATTTGGTTTGCTCTTGTACAGTTGTTTTCATTATATAGCCGTTAAAGAAGCGATTGACTCTTTGGCTTGCACTATGAGAAAAGAGGTGGTTTTAGGGAGTTTGGAAAATAGGTTTGAGAGACAAGATTATGTAATAGGAATAGAATCTGGAGGTTGATTATCTGAGTTTGAATCTTCATGTTGCTGATCTTGGCCAGGCCACTTAATCTGTCTCTACTTTTCTTTAACTGTGAAAAAGATAGTATCTGCCTCATAGGGTTTGTAGGAGTAAATAAATTAATACAGATAAATTGCTTAAAACAGTGCTTAGCACATGGTGAGCATCAGTAAATATTAGTTGTTATTACTTAATATTTGTTTTCTGACTCTGAGTTAAAAAATATATACATAATATGGATCTTTATATGTGTAGTTTCAAAACACAGCTGGTCCAGAGCTAGCCGATGTTACTCAGGTAGGTCATATGTGTGTGACATAGGGTTAGATAGCCGATGTTACTCAGGGAGGTCATATGTGACATGGGCTTTAGAAATCACAGGCCATGGAGTCCAGTGCCAGAGTCTCACCTAGTAACTGTGAGATTCTGTATATCTTTTCAGCTGTAAAATGAGGGTTATGGCAGTACTTTCTTCACGCATGGTATGAGGATTACAGAAGATAATATATCTAAGATATTAGGCCTCTGTCAGGCACTCAATAAATATTAGCTATTTTTATTTATGTGCCCACCAGGTAAAACATTTACTAAAACGATTTCGTCAAGTTGGTAAGAGGTCTGTGAGAATCATGAAGAAGAGTATCAGTATAGATACTGATATATATGAAAAGGTGTCCTCTTTCCAAAGCTTTTGCTTTGGTATTGGTATGCATAGCCAGATCATTAGCTATTAAATACTTAGTTCTGTTGATATTAGGCTTTTTTCCCCTTTTATTTATATTTATATTTTATTTATAAAAAAACATTTTTTTTCATTAATATGGTAAGGTCCACTTAGTGATAAAAAAGTACAAATATAAGCACATTATCAGTAGTTGTTTGGGGAGAAATAAAAAAATATTTCTCCTTTGAACACACTAGGGGGCGCTAGACCTCTGCCCAGGGGGCACAGCCTGCTCCTTGCTTCTAAGTGTGGATAGGTGAGGATTACACATTGCTTCCTCACAGTTTCCTCTGTTCTAAGGTCAGTATTCCAGGTCATTCTCTTGTGCCTTGTAAGGCTTGATTTCCACACTCATTGCTATCTTAGGTATGGAGGACGTTGTTCCCCAAGTGGACTGATAATCTTAATCTTGGTTGATGATATTGGTGTAATAGCACAAAGGCCTTTTAGACTCAGGGGCTACACCTGACTCCTGCCTCCCCAAGGTTGCAGTAGGTGTTTTCACAATTATTTTTTATTCACATGTACCCTGCAATTAACTAAGATTTCTCAGTTTTACTTTTTTGTGTGTAATCTACCAATAATTAATTATAAGATAGCACCTGACATGCATGTCGTATAAAAAAAAAGTTTCCAAGGGTCTAGTATATACATTATCACTTAGTGCTATATGAACCTCTTATTTGACTCATTTTGTGGCCAAGGATACAAATGCAGTGGTGTTAATGAGGTTCCTAAAGTTCACACCTCTCCTTGCCTGTTAGAGACCGGAGATGCAGCTATCTGCCCACATCTGGTTTTTGCTTCTCAACGGGCATCTTAAATCTGTGTTTTTACTGGATTCTCCTTTCGGGGCTGCCACGGAAGTCTGAGGAACTGTGGGAGTTAGGAAACCTCCCGAGTGAATAACGTACTTCATTTTATTTGGTTGCAGCTGTGAATATTATGTATTTAGATTAAAGAAAAAGATGGTAGGGCCATCAAAAACATTATTTCCTTTCTAGTATTGTTGTTGTAGGGCTACTTAAACATTTTTTGTTTTTTTTCCCCCCCTTAGAAGATGAATTCTTTCATAATAAAGTTGAATCTTTTGCTCACCCTTTTCCACCTGGTCCTAGGGAAACTTGTACACAAACTTGGGGCTTCTGATTCTTTCCAAGGGCTGGTGTGCAGAAACCGGTTTTGTTGCAAAGTGAATCCACTGGAGAACCTAAAATACAACTCAGGACTTGAAAATAACTTGCCACATTTATTACTCAATATAATGAGTTTCCTCTCCTGTCTTTTTTTCTTCTTATAAAATCGTGAATTTCTCTGACTTTGTCATGCCTCGTTTTTTGTAGCAGACCTTACCCATGTTTATCCAATGGATGTATCTACCAGTAGTTCTTTAACATCATACATGTAAAAAGAGCGGGAATGCAGCAGGAGGTAGGCTATACATGAGCCAGAACAGGACAATTCTTAGGGTGCTTGGGTGGCTCAGTCAGTTAAATGTCTGACTTCAGTTCAGGTCATGATCTCACGGTTTGTGAGTTTGAGCCCTGCATCGGGCTCTGTGCTGCCAGCTTTGGATTCTGTGTCTCTCTCTCTCTGCCCCTCCACCACTTCCCCTCTCCTCTCTTTTTCTCTCTCCAAAATAAACATTAAAAAAAAATTTTTTTTTAAAAAGGACAATTATTTTTTTGAGAGAGAAAGAGAACGCGAAGTGAGCAAGGTACAGAGAGAGGGAGGAAGAGAGAATCCCATGAGGGGCAAGAGAGAGAGTGGGAGAGGGAGAGAGGAAAAGTGGGACTCACCAGATGCGGGACATCAACTCATGAATTGTGAGATCATGACTTGAGCCAAAGTCAGATGCTTAACCAACAGAGCCACCCAGGCACCCAGAATAGGACAATTCTTGAACCTATTTTTGAATGACCATTTTCAGGCCACTCTTCTGTCTCTGATGTCTTCCTTATCCCTAGTCCAGTTCTGAACCCCATGCATTCATTCATCATTCAGCATTTACTGGGTATTTGTGTTAAGGTGGGCATTACACTGGTGTCTGCTGGTATGATTAAAACAGCTTCTGGCCTCAGGTGGCTCCCAGTCTAATGGGGAAGATTAGATATGATTTTTTAAAAATATTTTTTTTAATTTTATTTATTTATTTATTTATTTTTAAATATTTTTTATTTATTTCTAGAAGAGAGAGAGAGACAGACAGACAGACAGCGTGAGCAGGGGTGGGTCAGAGAGAGAGGGAGTCACAGACTCCGAAAGAGGCTCCAGGCTCTGAGCTGGCAGTCAGCACAGAGCCCGACGCGGGGCTCGAACCCACGAACCGCGAGATCATGACCAAGCGAAAGTCGGACGCTTAACCGACTAAGCCACCCAGGTGCCCCAATTTTTTTTATTTCTAGGAGAGAGAGAGAGAGAGACAGCGTGAGCAGGGGCGGGTCAGAGAGAGAGGGAGTCACAGACTGAAACAGGCTCCAGGCTCTGAACTGGCAGTCAGCACACAGCCCGACGCGGGGCTTGAACCCACGATCCGTGAGATCATGACCCAAGCGAAAGTCGGACGCTTAACCGACTAAGCCACCCAGGCGCCCCTAGATATGATTTTTAAATGGTGCTGAACACTTGGTGAGTGCTCTAGTAGAAACACCAGGTGTATCCAAGGTGCACCTGGAGGACAGGACCCCTAACTTTGGCTGATCAGAGAAGGTGTTCCTTGCAGGCACTGCTTGAGCAGAGGTCTGAAGGGTCCATGCAGGGTGTGGATATTTGTGTTTGAGGGGAGGTTGGGGACAGTACAGGAATGCAGATGACATAGATATGAGGAAACTGCAGGGTATGGCACGATGGCATTTAACTGTGTTTTTATACTTAAAAACATTTTTATATATTTTTATGTATTTTATTTTATCCTATATATTTTAAACATCCTTGGCATTCTGGAAATTTTTTGAAAATAAGTAACCTTAAATGGTGGCAGCTAGCTCTCAGGTGTATTCTTAGGGTTCTGTTGACAAGGTGCCCTAACAACTGGAGGAAGTGTTGTTCCTGGTAGAGTTCAACTGGTTAGCTGTGCACTGTTACCAGTAGCCTGGCCCTGGGTCCGAATTGCTGCCGACAGATCATTACTGTGATATCAGCCCGAGGCCCCACAGCCTGGGCCAGGTTCTCATTCTTGCATGAATGTAGCAAAGCCAGGGAGCATTTTCTCTGCCTGCATCTGATTGGAATGGTAAGTTTATGTTTATTACTGGGTTCTTTTCTAAGTGGCTGCCAGTGGAGTCGCTAGCGGGCGGACTATGGCAGTCCTGCAAAGAGTTAGAAACGCTGCCAGTGAACACCAGGCCCACTTGCTTTTATGTGGCTGCAGCTGTGACTATTACACGTGCGGAGTTTTTTTTTTTTTTTAATGTGAGGATAAAAAAATGGAAAAGTTATTTCTTTTCCAAAAATGTAAATATTGGACTATTTACTGCCCCCTTCTGCTTTTAAAGTTCATTATCTGGCTTATTTATCGAAACACAGAATTTAGACATTTTGGGGCCATAGCTGATCTTTAAGATTTTTAAATCACTGGGGCCCAGATCTTAATCTTGACCCAACCCCAACCAATTTTAAGTCATTCTGTATCTATTTTTTTTGTCACTGCCCTGTAAGAAGCAGCTGTACTTCACAACAGTTTACTGTTTATAAATCTATTACAGAATTTTAAAATTGAGGTATTCCGGCTGGTATCTTCTGATGGGTAAGTGTGTTTACTCATGTTGAGCACATTATTCATAATAATTTTCTGAGCATCCATTAGATTAACAAACATGGTTTTTGTTCACATATACATATTAAATTCTGTTAATAAACACTTGTGGTGCATTGTATTATCACAGATTATTATATTGGATTATATATTGACTCCACTTCCTTCTCTATATGTGAACATAGCAATAGTAACAGCTTCTGAGCATTGTGAGTTTGTGTGAGGATTTCAGTAAGCAGATATGATGATGTGTAAATTTATTTGTTAAACACTTACATTCTAGGCTCATGCCAGCTGCTTTATGTGTGACACCTCATTTCATCCTCCCTAAATCTAGGGAGGTAGATGCCATTGTTTTCCCCCTCTTGTACTTGAGGAAACTTAGGTGCTGAAGAAGTGAAGTTACTTGCTGAGGGTTAAAGAACTAATAAATAGCAGTCAGGATTTGAGTCTAGACCATTCGGGTGCAGACTTTAGTGTTTTGGCCTGTGGTTATTCAATGTGTTAAACCCAGTTTATTCATAGCACAGAGATCCCTTTACACCTGCTGGCCAGACAGGTCGCCCAGCCTGCCAGGTGGTTACAAACCTGGCAACAAACAGGTTACACACGCAGAACAGAGTAACTTTAAGACCCTCGATGGCATCTAGGATGGGAGAGGCATCAGGTGGATGTGGTACTCCTCCACCCCCCTAGTCTGCCATGTGCTCCTTCTTGTCCATCAGCACTTGGTGCTGCACTGCTTCGGTAGGCTTCGGTGAGAGGGTCAGAAGTGTGTTCTGGCTACAAGCCCATGAGGAATTACTGCTTTATATAGCAGAAGGATCTCTTAGACTGAGCCGCATATGCATGTGGTTTTGTAACCCTGGTATTTTCTGTCTTTAATATGTGTGTATGATTCTGCTGGGGCGATTTGTCTTCACAATGGTACAAATACTTGTAGGCAATAATGATTTTTCCCTACCACCTTTAGTCATCCTTTAGCCAAACTGAATAAATGTTTGGCTCTTCTTATCTTTATGAAGCGGAAGGCACTGGAATGCAATAATTTCTGTAGTGGCTTATGTGGTTTCCTAGGTGCTGTGTTTTGTGGTGACATGATGCCTATACATTTTAGGAGGGAGGAGGAGGAGGGAGCTGAACCCTGTTGACGCAGAGTGATGCAGTGGGAAGCTTAACAGCCACAAAGATTTACTGGCTGAGTTGAAGGAAATAGCTATCATCTATCAGTGGAGTTAAATATGTGATACTCTTGTATGTAAAATATTTAATGACCTTATGCCAAAGTTCTAAAACCAGCATCTTGTGTTTTTCTTTTTCTTCCTGTAAAATTATCTTTCTGTAATTGCAACGTAGAGTATTTTTAAGTGGGTATAATTTTTGTGATTCTTATGAATTATCTTTGTGTAATTGCAAAATGGAGTACTTTTGAGTAAGTATGGTAATTTCTGTGATTCTTATGAGTTTTGTATTATTCATAAATTTGCTAAGTACAAGTATCTTTTGTTTTGCAGATGTTTGGTTTTGAGGTCTGATAGTAAGGAATTTGGAGGAATATCTGAGGAATGTCATACGAAATTGCTTGCTTGTTAAATTTCAGATACTAGGTAGCGAGAATCCAAATATATACACCAGGAAAATGTATGTACATTATTTTGGTTTCTTTTTTTTTTTTTTAAAGTTTGTTTATTTATTTTGAGAGAGTGTACGCATTCACTTGCGCAAGTTGGGGACAAGCAGGGAGAGAGAGAGAAAAAAAAAACACAAGAATTCCAAGCAGGCTCCATACTGTCAGCACAGAGCCCGATGCAGGGCTTGAACTCATGAACTGTGAGATCATGACCCAAGCTGAAACCAAGAGGTAGGTAGGTGCTCAACCGACTAAGCTACCTAGGCGTCACCCCTCATTTTGGTTTCTCAGTTCCGATAATAGATATACTTATCTACCAAGGGTTTTTATTTAGACTTGGCACTATTGACATTTGAGACCAGGTAACGTTTTGTTATGGAGGACTGTCTTGTACATTGTAGAATGTATAGCAGCATCCCTGGCCTCCACCTGCTAGATGCTAGTAGTATTATCTCCCTCTTCGCAGCAGTTGTAACAACGAGATATGTCTCTAGACATTGTCAGATTACCCTGGAGTAGGGGGGAGGATGACTAGATTGCCCCTGGTTGAGATCCCGTGCTTATACCATTGCATTTAACTAAATTTGTAGATAACAGAAAACTCAGAAGAAGAGCAAAGACAATTATAGACACTGAGAGGTACTTCATTTCATCAGTTGCATGGAGATAATTTTTAAGGAAGAAAAATAAAAGAGAGGAAAAGATTGCCTTTAGAAGTTAAAGCACAAAAAGGTCATTACAATTTTTGTATGAAAAGACTATCACGTATTAAACTTCATGGTTATATGACTATTATTAGGCTTGGCTATAAACTGCCTCTTAAATTTGCCGTTCTCCTCTGGAAATTACCAATAGTGCTTATTTATAGGTACTCTTAGTGCCCTAAGAAGGAGTTTCAGATCATCAGCTTGTTCTTATTAATCACAGTTAAACCTCAGGTAGCCATTTTGTTACTTTGAGGAGTTAACATTCTCAACAAGGCAAGAGTTTATCAGAGAATGTACTTGAAGGTCCTCCAGTAGCTGCCTGGATGGGATTGCCTGCCACTCATGTATGTGGCCTCATGTACTAATTGATAATGGAAAGCAACATTGATTTAACTGGGCAGAATGTGTGATATTATTCTTCCACTTTCTTATTTACTTTTCCTCACATATTCTCTTAGTATTCTTCCATAATCATTGGTGGATAAGTGTCTTCTTACGTATGTTGCTGTTCTCATCCCCTTCCTGTGAGTTTTTTACTTTGAAGGCATTTCTGTATTGCTTTATCCTGTTCCCACCATTTTGTGAAATTCACATTGTGAGCTGCACGCATGCTGAGCAAGGTCATTCTTTTATTTTGAAAGTGAGTAGAATGTGAGGCTTTTGATGTTTGTATATATATTTTTAAATTCATGACACCACTGTTCATCATAGTTATATGGATGCAGAATTAGTCTGGTTACATGGCTGCATTTTCCCAACAGTCTTGATGTTAAGACTTCCAGATATTTATTTAGGGGGCGCCTGGTGGCTCAGTTGGTTAAGTATCCAACACTCTCTCTTTTTTTTTCTTAATTTTCCATGTTTATTTTTGAGAGAGAAAGACACACACAGTGTGAGTAGGGGAGGGACAGAGAGAGGGAGACAGAATCTAAAGTAGGCTCCAGGCTCTGGGCTGTCAGCACAAAGCCCAGTGCGGGGCTTGAACCCATGAGATACGAGATCGTGACCTGAGCCGAAGTCAGCTACTCTACCAACTGAGCCACCCAGATGCCCCTAAGCCTCAACTCTTGATTTCAGCTCAGGTTGTGATCTCATGGTTCATGAGATCGAACTCTGCACTGACAGCGTGGAGCCTGCTTGGATTTTCTCTCTGCCCCTGCCCCGTGTGCACGTGTGTTCTCTCTTTCTCTCTCAAAATAAACACTTGAAAAGAGACTTTCAGATCTTTTGACATTTCTTCTGTTATACATACATGGCATCACCCTTCTGAAATATAAATAATCATTTTATATCTGAAAAGCATCATATTACTTAATTTATAATTTAGATTTTATTTAGTGAATACCTTTTTTCTAAGTTGTCAGTTATAATTGTTGATGCCACCTCATATGTTAATCTGATATAAGCAATTTTGACCAGAAATTTGCAAAGTTCAGAATATGTTTTATGCTATGACTATCATACCTTTGGCACAGAAATAGTAATTATAAACAAAATCTATTTTTTGTTACACTGTCATTATGGAGATACTTAGTTATTTTGAAATTTTCACTGAGTCACTTCTAGAATTAGTTCATATATCTTGGGAACTAGCAGAGAAATTTCCCCTTAGGGTATGCCAGGAGAGGAACAAGTAGTTTTGATAATGAAATGAAACCTTCCAGAAATATTTTTAAAGCAGCCATAATAATTCAAATAAGAATTGAGAAGGAAGGAAAAGAGAATCTTTTTTTTTAAAAAATAGCAGTGTTTTGGGTAATGATGGTAGCAGAAAGCTAAAAGACCATTCTGATTTCCCCCTTTTTCTTGAGCATTATCTAGAACTATATTTTAATCTGTCTTGTAACCAAAATAATGGAAATATGATTTTTATTTTCACGGTAGGAGATGGAATAATCTGAGGCTGCGGGACAAAGAGAAGTGTCTGAAGCTTGAAGACGATTCTGAGGAGAGTGATGCCGAATTTGACGATTTTAAAATCCCGGGTTTTCTGTTCAAAAAGCTTTTTAAGTATGTGCTGTGTATTCTTTCCTTTATGTATGTCATCAAGCCATTGTGTACAAATTAATATTTTAGGAAGTACACAGTAGTTACCTGTGGGCCCTTAACGTTCTTGCAGCAATTTATTGCAGATACAGATACCATTAAATGAAATTTTAACCACATGCTGCTCATTAAAAGTAGATGATAATAAATTGACTAATGTGCACATTGGGCATGTTTGTAAGCTGGTGAGTCTATGTGGACCTGTCTCCGCAGCCTAAAAGCGATGCATTTAAAAGCCATCTCCATCAAATTATTTTTTTTTGTTCTTAGTAAATTTAAGGGACCAAATCTCTAATTTCTTAAGTCAAATTAAGAAGAAATGTATACTAAAATCAATATTGGGCTGGTTTGTTTTTTTTTTTTTACTTCTGTGTAGAAATAAAACTATTGAGAGTAGTATATGAGTGTTTTATATTGTACCTAAGGGTATAATACTTGTGAGCTGACCAAATGTGCCTCTAAATATTTTATGTAGATGTTGTTCTAATGTCAAAAGAGAAGATACAGGCAAACACCTTTAGCATTAAGTTGCTATGTGAGACTATGTTCGTGTGTGAAGTGGCCAAGTGTTCCAGATAACTGGGAGCTGTGTGGTAAATGTGTGCCTGTAGCCTGCCTGGCCTGGGCCAGTCTCCTATGATGAATGTAAATACTGAGGCACATTTTTAGTCTCATCACCCCTGGGATTTACTTAACAAGATACTTTAGGAAGGCTTCTTCAATGCATAGAAGAAGTGAAACCGTTAAATAGCTTTCTGTCTAGTAGCATCACTTGGTAGTTGGGTGCAGGATGTGAACTTATTTCTTTGAGACAATTATGTTTAATCTCCTTCATAGATTCACCTGTCAACCATGCCTTAAACTTGTGTAAGATCTCTATGTTAAAATAACATCCTTTTTATATTTTCTCTCAAAGGTCTTATAGTTTTAATTTTTATCTCTATGAGGGGAAGGTGGGTAGAAGGAGTTAGGAGTAGTTATTTTATCCCACTAAATATATGGGAAAGCTGAAATCCTAGAGATGTGAAGTGTCTTGATTGTGTTGTCCTAACTGGACTGAAGAAGACCCGTGTGGAGATTCAAACCTGAATCCCTCTAGTAATTTTTGCAGATGAATCATTTTATAGTCCAGAATGGTGGCTTCCTTGTTTATTGCTTCTCCCAAATGAAATGGAAGAGTTTATAAAGACAGCATTTATTGACAACTTTTTTTTATTGGCTCTAAAGTGATTGCTTCTTAGTAACAGGCCAAATAGTATCAGTGTTGTACAAGCAAAAGGAATACCCAGATTATAAATTAAATTGATTTAACAAAGAAGGATACTTCTACATGTGTAGTAAGGGAGTTGGCAGATATCCTCAAGAGTCAAGTTGAGTGTGCATTTTTGTATAAGTGTGAGATTTTCTGTTACAGAAATTTCACAGTTAATAGAGCCAAACTTCGATTACTGTGAGTATATAGGATTCAGTGTATTGACTCTTAACTCTATAGTAGTTAATGTAAGTGCATGTTTGCTTGTCTTAGTGTTTAAAATAATTTTTTTTTAAGGTTTAGGGGCACCTGGGTGGCTCAGTTGGTTGAGCATCTGACTTCGGTTCAGGTCATGATCTCATGGATCGTGGGTTCGAGCCCTGCGTTGGGCTCTGTGCTAACAGCTTGCTCAGAGCCTGGAGCCTGCTGCAGATTCGATATCTCCCTCTCTCTCTGACCCTCCCCTGCTCATGCTGTCTCTCTCTCTCTCAGAAATAAATAAAAGATTAAAAATTTTTTAAAGTTTATTTATTTTTGAGAGAGAGAGCAAGTTGAGGTATGGGCAGAGAAATTGGGGAGAGAGAATCCTAAACAGATTCCATACCATTAGTACAGAGCCCCATGTGGGGCTTGAACTCATGAATGGTGAGATCATCACCTGAGCCAAAACCTAGAGTCGGACGCTTAACTGAGCCACCAAGACTCCCCTGTTTTAATTAGTCGTAATTGCACATTTCTGGAAAGTATTTTGTGTTCATTTCTCAAAAACAGTTTTTTAAATATTTCATAAGTGTTATTAAACTTCTGTTCCTTTTCTTCTGTATGAAAAAAAATTAATGTAATTGATACGTCTCCATTTTTCTTTTATGATTAAGTTTTAGTCAGGCCAGTTTAATTTTAAGCTATAGATATATTTTTGCTGTATTTATTGCCCTCTGTGGAATTAAATTAACATGGTATAGTTGTACACAAGGGAATCAGAAGGTACAATTATCTATTTAAGTGCTATTTTCTGCAAGATCATGTTTAGGTTTTAAAATTCTGTTTTGAAAGTTTGCCCAGCAAATGCATTCATCTGTATAATTTAGCAGTCAAATGACAAACTTCCATCTTCTGACCTTACTTTTAGCCACACTAGCAAATGCAATCTTGGGTTAGTGTGACGTGCCAAGAGAAACCAATTATTTGTGGTTATTTTGTGATACTCCAGTCTCATGGGGGAAGCACAGTATAGTTATTTTTTACTATTGTATAATAGCTTGTAAAAAATATTTAGTTTTTTCTGAAGGACTAATTTTTATATGCTTTTTAAAAGTTCTGAACAGAATTCTATTAACTTGCTTTCATTTGAAGTGTGTAATTGTTTACAGTTTTTATGAGGAAGTGAAAGCAGCAAAACCTAAGTCTGTCAGTGGCCCTGCTGAAACCAGAACCCCTAACTCCTCAACCAGAGATATATGCTTACCAGCCAGTGTGTGGGTGCAGTCTGAGGTACAGTCTGAGAGCCTTTTTAGAAAGTCCTGGTAGGACTCACAGGGCCGCCTAATAGAGACTTTTCCTTAAACCGTTTATTTAGTATTAGTCATTTTATAAACATAATTATATGCTATTCAAATGCCCTTGGAGATAACATTTGTAGATGAGGAAACACCGGGCACACTATTACTGCCTCTCCTGGGTCACATAGGATGCAGCTGTCTTAATGCCCACCTCCCCCCCAAACTCTCTTTGGGATACCATGCCCGTCACCACTTTTTATTCCTTTCATGACTTCTCAAGTGTTCTTTAGATTTTTTCCTGCCTTAAGGTGATTGGTCCCAAACAAAGAGAGGTGTTGTACCCTTGTTGGAGGGAGGCTGAGTAGTTTAGAGGTGAAACACTAGAATGATTCCTGGGAGATTTTGGTCCCTCCTCTGCCTGGAGGAGCTGGTCTCAGTTGTTCTGCACCTCAGTAAGAGGAGGTTTATTAGTATTTAGTGATTCTGATTGTACATCAGTTTTTTGGGAGAGCTTTTTGAATTACATCTTTTTTTTCTATTGAGAGAGAGAGAGAGAGGCAGGCAGGCAGACACGAGGAGAGAAGACCAAGCAGGCTCTCTGTTCAGCATGGAGCCTGACTTGGGTCTCAGTCCTTAGCTGAGATGAAGAGTCGGAAGCTTAACCAACTGAGCCACCCCAGCGCCCCTGAACTACATGTTTATCCACAGCTGAAATTGGTCCAGTGGAGCTGGTTCATAACCACCTTTTAGCCTAAATCAGGGTTTCTCATCCTGAGTACAACTGACACTTTGGGCAGAAAAATTCCTTGTAAGAATTATTTTGTGCATTGTAGGATGTTGAACAGCATTTCTGGACTCTACCCACTAGATAACAATTGTACTTTACCAATTTTAACAACCAAAAATGACTCTAGGAATTGCCAAATGTCCCCTAGGTAACAAAATAACTCCCCATTGAGAACTGTTGGTCAAGATTATCTCCTGAGTAGCATCACTTTGGAAGGAGAGATTCTGGATTTCAGTTCTGGCTTGCTCATTTTTTTCCCCCAGCAGTGTGACTTTTGGCAAGTTATTTAACCTCTGTGCGCTTTCATTTCCTAACTATAAAATGGGTTGATCATCTTGATGCAGAATGGTTGTGAGGCTGTATCCAAACCATCTGGCCTGTTGCCTTCCCTGCAGTTGGCTTCTTAAGGAGTCAGTAGCCATCATTTCTGATTACATACCGTGTGTTAATAGAACTTGTCCTTCTTCCTGGATCTTATGTCCTTTTATCCATACTAGACTTTACTATGGTTTGATTTAAAAAAAATTTTTTTTAATGTTTTATTTATTTACGAAAGAGAGAGACAGTGTGAGCAGGGGAGGGTCAGATAGAGAGGGAGAGACAGCATGAGCAGGGGAGAGTCAGAGAGAGAGGGAGATACAGAATCCAAAACAAGCTCCAGGCTCTGAGCTAGCTGTCAGCACAGAGCCCGACGGGGGCTCGAACCCACAAACACTGAGATCATGACCTGAGCCAAAGTTGAACACTTAACCGACTGAGCCACCCAGGTGCCCCATACTATGGTTTGATTTTTAATCCTCTTCTTCAGAGGACATATTCAGTGTATATATTAACAAACTTAATGAGTAGCAGCATTCTTATTCAAAGTCTTCCTAATATCATAGTAACGGCAACAGCTAGAGTTACACTTTTGGAATTGATTTGCAAATTACTGGGGGGAATAAGAGATTATATAAAACTAGTTCAGCAAGGACTGGAGTTCACAGTGAGATGCTAGGTAGATGGATCACATACTAGACTAAAATGTTGGCCCAGTAAACCAACAACAAAACCAACTGTATCATTTTTTTCTTAAGTTTATTTATTTTGAGAGAGAGAAAGAGAGTGCACATGCATGCGTGTATAAGCAGGGGGGGGCGCAGAGAGGGAAGGACAGAGAATCCTAAGCTCTTTGCTGACAGTGCAGAGCCTGATGCAGGGATCCATCTCACGAGCCACTATGAGATCATGACCTGAACCAAAATCAAGAGTCAGACACTCAACCAACTGAGCCACCCAGGTGCCCCAAAACCATGAGTAGTTGGAATGCTTATCAGCCTTGATATTTTCTTTGGGGGGAAAACCCGTTAGATTTCATTGTCCTTTAAGTGTTTTTTGCCTTAGATTTTTTTTAAACTTGGTATATAAGTTGCATACCGTTTCATGATATTTTCTTTCTTTACTCTCAAAAATGCCTCTTGGCATTATTCCTTTTTTTAAGCTTCATTTTTAGATTATAAATTATGCCCCTAGTGGAGAAAGGAAAATACCAACTATTTTTAAGAGGGGAACATATTATTTCTCTTTGTCTTGTACTCCTTATTTAAAATTTTAATAGCTCTGATCTTTTTGTATTTATGACAAACTCCCTGAATCAAGTTCTGCTTTAAAATATTAAAAAGATGTTTTGATTGTTGAGTCTTTAAACTGTTCTTTTTTGCATCTACTAATAATATGACAGAATCATCTGTCATGTACTAATTTTATGAGCAGTCCTTTTATTCAGACTTGTTTATGGCCTTAAAATTCAATTAAAATTTTCCTATAAAAAGATAGTATAATCGTCAAGTGACTTTTCAACAGTATATACTGTAAATTGTGGTGTTCTCTGTCTTGCTTTTTGATGCTGTTGAGATAGAAAAAGTAAATGTTAATGCCTCTTTTTCATAGAAAAATTATTGAAACTTTATATAACTAAAGATATGTAAGATTTTTTCCCAGAAAGATAATAAAAGACAATAAATTTATACTTCTTTACTAAGCTATTTCTAATGTTGAAAAAGAAATGAAATCATCCCTAATTACCTCATCTATCAGTTTAATTAGAAATGTGTTAACATGTTCTATAAAGAAAAATTTGTGATTTTATGCCTAGGTAATCAAAAATGTATGACCTTATAAATATAATACTCATGTAAAACACACATCCGGCATGTTTCTCTGACTGGTACTAGAACCTAGCCAAATGATTAATTCATGAGCACTTTCTGTTATGATCTGTATTATCCACCATTTGCCATTTTCTCTTTTTTGTTGGTGTTTGTTGTTGTAGGTACCAGCAGACAGGTGTTAGGTGGCTGTGGGAATTGCACTGCCAGCAGGCAGGAGGAATTCTGGGAGACGAAATGGGATTGGGCAAGACCATCCAGATAATTGCCTTCTTGGCAGGTCTGAGCTACAGCAAGATCAGGACTCGTGGTTCAAATTACAGGCAAGTGCTCCTCTGCAGACTGTCAGTCTGTGGAGCTCAATTAATATTTCATCAGATGTATTGCTGTGGAGGAGGGTCTTGTGAATTATTGATGACATTTCAATTACAATATTCCTTTAATTCTTTTAGTGGGGGACATCAAAGGAAAATTTTTACGAGACAATGGAGCTGTAGGGCAGGAGAAATTAAACATGTAACACTTTTAATGAATTCCAGGCATTGATGCTTCATTTTGCAGATGAGCCCCACTAGATATTTTGGGTCAATACAGTGTCTAAGGTTAGCTTCTACAAATGGATTGTTTACAAACTCAATTATGTTAATATCGATAGTTTACACAATATGGAATTTTAAATTGGGCATAATACCTTAGTTCCATTTATTAAATTTTACATTAAAATATTTGTTCTGGCAGGAGACCAGGTGAGCATTACAGTAAGTGCAAAGTCTATTCATGGGGAAGGTTGGAGCTTTGGAGAAGCCATTCTCCCGAATTTCTTTTATAATCAGTATGCTCGATAGCATTTATAGATAGCGCTTTTTTTTTTCTTACATGAAATTACTTGTCTGCTCACTATGCTTTCTTCTCCCTCTCCTCGTCTTCAAGAATTTTATGTCAATTCTAAAGCCAAAACCTAAATGACTGCCTAAAATGATAGAAAATTATGTTTAGATTGCAGTCTTTAGTCTCTTTAGGAATTTAAATGAACTATTAAAGCTTTGGTATTCTGAAAGAATAAGCATTTCAACTGTTAGTTCAGTATGTTGGGACTGAAATATTTTATCTTGAAACACAGTGAACATTTATTTCCATATTGAAGCTATAAACTGACTCTATGTCCATTAGTATTGGTAAAACTAATACTAGGTAAATTATGTAGGGTATTTATTCCTGAGCCCAAATAATCTGAGAGCTCCTAGTATTTGAATAGGTTTATCTAAGGAGTAACAACAATAGTGAGATACCTAACAAATGGTTATGTTGTAGAAACCTCAGACGTTTGCTAAATAGGGTTTGGAGATACCTTTAACATAGTGTCAGTGTGCTTGAAGTCAGCAACTGCAGGAAGTTACTGTCCTGCACTCTGGTTTATCCCCAGAGAAGTGTTTAGTAGGGAGCCAAATGTAAACCATAAACTCTTGAGTAAAGAACTTTTTTTTTTAATCTTCAGTAGTGCTCAGTAGTGCTTTATTTTTATTCCTTATTCTTCCATATTAATGTAACAGATCAGTCTTCTCATGAGAGATTCTTGAAGTTTTAGAATATTTTAGGAATATTTATATGACATAAACGAAAAAATCATTTGGAGATTTTAAATCCTAAATGTTTTGTTGTTTTTATTACCTGGAAGTTGTACTGAAGCAGAGGTCTTCCTTCAAATATTAGAGTTCTATTACATATTTTGCTTGGAAACGTGAAAACACTCCAGCCTAAGGGAAAAGTTAAAGTTGAAAATGAACAGTTAGTGTTTTCTTCTCTATGAGTGTCAGTTTATGCATATTAAAAAGTGCTTTCTGTAATGCTGATGCATAGGAGCACATGTACCCCAATGTTCATAGCAGCACTCTCCACAATAGCTAAAACATGGAAAGAGCCTAAGTGTCCGTCAACAGATGAATGGATCAAGAAGATGTGGTTTATCTATACCATGGAATACTACATGGCAGTGAGAAACAATGAAATCTGGCCATGTGTAGCAACATGGATGGACCTTGAGGGTGTTATGCTGAGCGAAATAAGTCAGGCAGAGAAGGACAAATATCATATGTTTGCACGTATAGGAGGATTAGGAGGAACTTGACGGAGGACCAAGGGGGAGAAGAAGGGCGGAAATGGTGGGGGAAAGGGAGAGAGGCAAACCATGAGAGACTCTTGAATGCTGACAAAAACTGAGGACTGATGGATGTAGGGGGGAGGGGGGATGGGCATGGAGGAGGACACTTGTGGGGATGAGCACTGAGTGTTTTGTGGAAACTAATTTGACAATAAACTATTTGTAAAAAAAAAAAAGAAAGAAATAAAAAGTGCTTTCTGTGTTCTTAATAAGGTCTTTGATTGGCTTGGCTCTGCATGTCTACATGGGTGATTTTTGTTTGTTTGTTTCTTTTTGGAAACCTGGAATGCCCCGAGCTGCCCCAGATGGTTTCTAAGACTTGTCTTTCTTTCCTTAAATGATATCTGGCATTTTCTTATTTCCCATCTCTTATCTGTCCTTCCCTTCCTATTATCATGAAACTTGTGTGGAGTCTGATACGCTGGGCCTAGGAAAACTCAAGTCATCCCTGCAGTGTAGTTTTGATCTAAAAATTAAAACATGCTCTCCAGAGTCGTGGCAGTCCGATGAGGAGTGAAATCAGGGCTAACAGAGAGCAGCAGCTGTAATCACTTAACCATCAATGCCCATATCCTCTGTTTCATAATGAAATAGTGTGGCATGTTGGACTGTAGCCCAGATTGTCTTTATTAAAATGGTATTGGTAGAAGTGGCTTCCCAGGATGCAGTTGTGTATCAGCCGAACCACTGGGCTCTTTATGAAGAGGTGTACTGGGGAGCTCAGTCCCTCCACTTCCACGTGCCAGACCAAATTGTGCCACATTTTCCTCACAATTATATAACATGTCCACCTCTGTAACTAGATGGAGTTCTTCTCTGTAAATGGTCACATGAAGTTCTACATGAGCTGACATTGCTTCCTTGGCTATTTATATTTTCTCTGAACCCCTGCAAGCTGTAGACTTGGGGGTCCTGATCTGAGATGGTCTTTGCGTTGCAGTTTTATGGTCCATGATCATTGAAACGGTGTAAGTCTTTGGGATGCCAAGAAGAAGCTTAATGGTAAAGAAGCTCTTTTGGTTTTGTTTTTTTAAATGTATTTGGCATATGTGTTTGGTTTTAAAAGAGGGAGAAGCTGATTACATGCAGTTGTAAAAATCTATCTCAGGTCATCATGTGTACATACTACCTTCTCTTCCCATGGCCATTCCTATTATAATGATAGGCCCCTGAATTTCATGATGAAGAGAAATTATTTACCTTTCAAACTTCAGTTAATACTTCAAGTCCTGGATATCATTTTATAAATTTCTGGTAACAAATAAATGGCCTGAAAAAATTAATGAACTTTCAAAGGTAAATGTTTTACTTTGTAATTCCTGATAAATTCTAGCCAGTGTGTAGCAGATTTCCATCCTGTAGGTTGAAGTATTTGACTGTTGGAGCTATTGGCTTGTCCTAAACTCATTAGATAATCAATGATAATCAAAGATGAAAGGAATTTTAGCCAGTTTGGTAATTGATGCTAATCTTCTAGTACATTTAGCCTTTTCTAATGCTCATCTCCCTGGTATTGAGGGTTGGAAAAGGATGGTTCAGTTGACTGTTAATGGATTTTATTGCCCCTTCTGTGGTTCAGGAACAATCTAGGTCTGCTCCTAGATTTCCACTCAGTGTGAAAATCTCCATAGTCTTCTGATAGAGGGAGAATAGCAGAGATTAAAGGGTATAGTAATGCCAGATAGATGTTTAGCTAGAGTAAAATATTGGCCTTAAATGACAAAGTGTGAGTCATCAATGTAGCTGTTTGCAGAAAGCATGTGATAAAAAGAAAAAATGCTGTATAACTGAATACAGTGTGTATATATATTCATGCTTATTTGAAAGTGAGTTTGTGAATATTTTAAAGAGGTTTGGTTGGTTGTTTCTTAATCCTTGCTAAGTGCATATTGATGATAACTCTTGTTCCCCTTGGAGGATATAAAGAAGCTGGTGCATTTAATCTTTTTAGAAAAGAATATAGCCATGGAAGAAGCCAGAGCAAAGTCATGCCCTCCCCAGGGAGCTTCAGATCCTGCATGGGACCTGCTACTAGTGAGGAGCAGATTCTGGCTTGGGAATTCAGTGAGAAGTGTCAGAGTATTATAGCCTCTGACTTCTTGAGCCCTTAATATAGAGCAGAGGAGCAAAGGCAGTGACTGTAGCCGAAGGGTGAGAGGATTTGGAAGTGGATGGAGGCATTTTGTCACATTGGAATATAAGGTTAAACCTCATTTCGGTTATAGCTTGTTTTTCCATTAGGACTTACAGGTATTTCTGAATTGTGCAGAAGATTATTTTTAATACATCAAGCACTCTATGATTTACTCTGAGTAACTCACAAATTTTTTTTTTTTAAGTTCAGGAATTATTTACAGAGCTGTAGCAAGAAAATAGAAATGACTCATGATTCCCTAACTCAGAAATCATCTCTTTTAACATTTCAGTATATTTTCTAACAACTTTAAGAAAATGTTTTCATTTAAAAAGGCCAATATACATCATCTCCTGTGGTCTAGTCATTGAGATCATTTGAAGAAGAGGCTATTCCTACCCTCAAGGAGCTTAGGAAAGATATAATACACACTTACAGTAAGAGTGATGTGTGTTATGGTAGGGTTAGTATGGGGTCCTACCCTAGTGTGGATAACCACGGAAGGATCCTTAACCTATCTGGAGGGGAAGAGGAAGACCCTGGAAAAGCTCAGGGTTAAAGCACAAGTAGATGGCAGTTAAGATAAGAGGGTAAGAAGGGACAAGGGGAAGGTCGAGAGATCAGGGGAGTATGTACTTTGTAGAAACTGAAGACAGTGCTGGCAGATGGAGTGCTGAATCACAGAGGCAAATGTTGGGGTGGGGGCAGTGAGAGAGGTGAGGCTGAAGAGGTGAGCAAAGGTCAGATCCTTGTGGTCTGATAGGCCAGTTTAAAGTATGTAGATTATTCAAGAGCAGTGGGTAAACATTGAAGGCTTTCAAGCAAAGGGATGAGAAATTCAGATTTTGCCTTTTTGAAATGACTGTGCTAAAAAGTGTAGTAACCTAGGTAAGAGGTGATAGTGGCCAGAACTGGAGCATTAACAATGTAGAAAGAGAGAAGGGTGCTTTTCAGAGGAATTTAGGAGGTAGACATGGCATGAAGTCAGCATAGGTTGGGTACGGTGGAGAACAAGAGGGGCAGATCATTGATGAAGCATGTATTTCTAATTTGGACACCTGGACAGTGGGTGACAGTGCTTTCCATTGGGTTTAGAAACATGGGAGGAGGGCGATGTAGGGAAGAATGATGTGGTGCTGTGGGGACATATAAGTCAGCCAGCAATTAGGTATTTAAGAGTATGGTACTTTGGAGTTCAGGAAGGAGATCTGGGGTGGAGACCTAGATTTGATGGCATCAATGTAAAGGGAGAAATTACAACTCTGGGAATTAATGAGTTAGCATGGGGAAAGTATATGCAGTGTGCATCAAGCATCAGATATTCAGCATCCTTTTGGGGCATAAAAAGTTAGGAGGAGGAGGGAGTGGCAGTGACTCTGCCCCAGAATGAGTGAGAGGTAAGTACAGGCAAAGGGATTGATCAGACAAGAAAAGGGACGCTTTATCCACTGTAACGGGGAAAGGGCAGGATGGTGCACAGGCAGTCAGTTACCTGCAGTGTGCAGTGTATCAGGATATTTTTACTTCAAGTAAGGGAAACCTTACGTTGAGTCAGATGTTCACAATATGTGTAATACACCTAAGAACCTCCAGAGGAAGTGGGCGGTATACACAGCATGATCAGCAGCTCAGTGATGTGATCAGGGACCCAGGGACTTCAGTTTTGTCCTACAGCCAGTTCTTGTAGTCATCAGGTCCCCTTGCACTGTAACCCGACTGCCCAGTTGGTAGGAACAACCAAAAGAGGAAACTCTGCCCTAGCCTAGAATGGAAGTCCTTCCTTACCCTGAGTGAACCAGTCTTAACCAGGTCCTGAGTGGAAGAAGTGAGCATCACCAGGGGGTACTGTCCTGACTGCTGTGGATGAACCAGGGTGCCTGCTTCTCCCTTCTCGCCACAGCCAGGCAGTTGTCAGTCCCATCAAGTACATGTGTGGGAAGGAAGGGAGGATACCTAACAAAATGGTGGTTCTTTTAGGAAGAAGAGAGAGGAGGGATGGATATTGAGTAGTGGCCACCACGACCAGTCTACCTACTATCCATGTGTGATTTGGGGTGATTTTATAATTTGTTTTTTTTAAAAAGACTTCTTATGAGTATTATTCCAGGTTTTTAAATATTTTTCAAAAATGGTTTTAATGGTTATTTGATATTCTATATTCTTTAACAAGCTATCTGGCACTGTTGTAAGCACTTCACAGGCATTAACTGATTTAACCTTTATATAACCCTATATGATCAGTAGTATTATTCCCAATTTAAGATGTTAAACTGAGGTTCAAAGAGGTAAAGTGGTGTGCCAGGGATCACACAGTTAATGTGTGCAGAGCTGGGGTGCAGACCCACCAGCTTGTGCTGAATTGAAGAAATGGGATGGTTTGTTCAGTCCTTGTCTTTATGGACGCTTAGGTAGCACCCACTTTTTCCACAGTGTAAATATACTACCGTGTGTATCCTGGTGCGCAAATGTTTCTTTGGGATTGCTGGGTCACTGGATGACTGTTGTTAGGCCTCTTGCCATTTAGTACTCTGTTGCTCTCTCGTGACATGGGCTTTCCAGCGGAGGCAGTCACTGTGGTGCCCTCCGGAGGACCAAGCAGCACGAGCCATGAAGGCAGGCTGTGGTGGTCAGAAGACTGGCTCTCAGCCTTGCTGCGTCCGCTGGGAACCTTGCTGCCTTGGGCATGCTGGCCTCCAGAGCCTCTGAACACTGTGGCGTTTCTGGCCTGCTTGCTTCCTAGGGCTGTGCAGTTGATAAAAATTGTGTGAATGAAAACTCTTCACAGGCTATGAAGCTTCAAACAGAAGTTTCTCTTTGGTTTGAAGAAATCTATAATATCGTCCCTAATCTGGAGAAGAGGAAAGTATTTTTACTATGTAATTTTTGTTTAATTTTCTTTTACTTTATTCTAGATTTCACATACTGGGTTTTAACTTCAATAGCTTTTTCTTTAAAGAAAAAAATAACTTTCCAGTGCTAGGCTCTTCTTTTTTAAACTGTTAGCTTTCTATTTGTTTCCTTTTTGTTTTTTGGTGCTTAATCATCCACATGGTATCATTCATGGTTGTGTTTTCTTCTTGGACATTTTGGGTGCAGGTTCAAGGGGTTGGGTCCGACTATAATCGTCTGTCCAACGACAGTGATGCATCAGTGGGTGAAGGAATTTCACACGTGGTGGCCTCCGTTCAGAGTGGCAATTCTACATGAAACTGGCTCCTATACTCACAAAAAGGTAACACTGTAATACTTCAGTACTTTTTGGTTTGCTTGGTTTTAAAGTCCTCTGTTTTACGTATTTGTTTTCCCTTTGATGCCTGTATTTCTCACATGTATGTTCCTGTGTTTCTTTTCTGCATTAATCTTATTGTCACTGATTTAATTTAGAGCTCTGTATTTTCAAAACAATAATGAATGTAGGCTTCATCATTCTAACAGTTCATAGTGGTGTTGAGACATGTTTGTTGTGCAATAGAAATACAACTGGTCACAGACAAGGCATCACGACCTGCTACCATGAGTGGGACCATACACTGGGGGCTTACATAGCAGTCAGCCAGCTGCATTTGATGCATAAGGGGCATTTCCTTACACAGTTCCAGGAAAGTGTAATAGAACTCCTCATTGGTAAATGCATTTAACATGCTTTTAAATATATTTTTGATGAACAAAAGAACCATCCGCCTTTTTGTGAATTTCCTAATTTTGTATCATTGTTTTTTAGTTAAGTTGCTTTTTGGTCTCTGAATTCTTGGTTATCATGTAAGCATAACCACCGTATTTTGTAAGTTGAATTTCTTCACTTATTTGTAGTTTTAGTCACATTAGAAAGGAGGTTTATCTGTGCTCCGATGGGTAGCATAGAGAGGTTGTATTATACTTTTTAAATTCTCATCTCTGTCTGACCGTCTAGACTCTGCCTCCTAAGCATTTGCTGAGACCAGTGCTTCAGCAAGTGTAAATGAATAATTACCCTTCTTCACTGTGCGTTTGCAGGTTACATTATTGACAGGAAGAGGCAGTTTGTTATGAATTCTTTCTTTCCCAAGTCTTGGGAGCTCTTGAGTGAGCTCTCGTGTCCCCCACCCCGGCCCAAGAGCAGCACACCTGAAAAAGCTGCTGAATGTTTGCCTCACTGAGGTGGACACATGTGAGCCACTAAACCACCATTTCTGCACGTCCGTTCAGTGCCCCTTCCTCCCAGATTTCCATTTTGTTTATGATCCTAAGTAAGTGGAATTTTTGATAGAAGTGCATAAGGAGTATCTATAATTTGGTAGCTCAAGGTTGGTGAGATGGGATCTTGCTCATACTAGCTGCTGTTGAAATCAGTTGACTTTGCCTTGAATTTTAAGTGATGATAACAAACTGAATTAAAGTAATTGATGAAGTAGAGTTAATGCTCTGATCAAAACAAAACAAAAAATCCAGTGATTTTTAACAGAGTGAAAGTAACAGTTTAGATTATTTTTCTAGTCACACTAAATTGTTGTATCTTTTCATCATCCCTGTAAAACATTTTTGATGCCTTTTTTCACTTGTTTGTTAACATTTCTTAATGATTTATATTGTAAACACTTGCAGCAGGATTCATTAGTTGATGCATCTCTTTAAAAGGCACATTTTTCATATGTTTCTCTTTAACCTTTTATTTTCTTTTGGGATACTGAAGGGCATAGATTCACTTTCTCCTGTATTGTGGTTTACCTGCATTTCCTCTTTTATTTTAAACTAAAGAACTGTCTTAATGTAAGTAAAAGGTCTCTGTTGGTGCGACTTGCTTCCTTGTTTGAAGGGCAGAGCTTTAAAGAATAGATATTTCACTTTTGTTTACAGTGATTTCATCTTCTGAGGTCGTTTTGCACACAGACACATCATACATATGATCGTTGATAATTTTTTCAGTGCTTTACCATTTACCAAGGACCTTAACCTGAAGTTTCTTATTTAACTTTAGAGGAAAAGCTGTAGACCTCTGTTTTTTCTCTGACCCTTAGTTAACTCTATCTTTTAGAGATTCTAGATCTCTAAAGATGTAAGTTTTTATGCAAAAGATAACAAAGATGTTCCTTTGCATCTTACAAACTGTACGCTTGACTTAGAAACACAATTTATTATTCATTATTGTTAGTATCAGTTTATTATTTGTGATGAGGACACATTGAAAATACATTAAATCCTTTGCACAGACCTTGTTAATACACTTCCAAGGTCAGAACTCCAGCTGTTGGATTCAGACACCAAAGTTTTGATACCTTTGATACATTTGATATCTTTGCCCCTTCCTTTTTCATTTATGTGTAAAGATCTTTGTCACCACTCCATGCATTCCTTTTGGCTTACAGATAATGTGCTAGACTGAAATACAGTTTATATTTTTTTATCATATTTCAAATATTCTATCATTGCCAGTCTGACCTCCAACCCACTGTGTAATGCCTAACTTACTTTCTGTTCTTATCAGCTGAGATTCTTTTTCTCCATAGTTGGGCGTTCTGTGCCCAGTAGCTGTCCCGTCTAAATGTGATTGGCACTCTGGTTTAGGGACATTCAGTGATGGAGAAAATATAGAAGGGAAATTCTCTTTAGAAAACTTTAAAGTTTTCTAAGAATTGTTCTGCTTATCATTTCAAGTAGATTGTCTTTATTTTCCTAATGATTTGTTGTAGCTGATACTATGTAACATTTTAAGAACTAGAAAAAAATTTCATTTAGAGAACAGGCATCAAATGATCAAACAATTTCTGAATGGAATGCATCTATCGTTCTTCTCCCTTACATTGCCTTTTAGCTTCCCACCTCTCTCACCATGTGATCCTATATTATCTTTGTTAATATTCTCTTTGATTGACAGCATAATTTAGAATTATCAAGTGCAAACCCAGCAGCCATGCAAAAATATACGTGGCTAATAGTTTCAACCAATCAGATAAAGACATCTTCAGTCTTCTGAATCATCTTTAATAGTCAATTGAAATCTCATTTAATAGGAATCTAAGATTTTCCGTTTCTTATTATGTTTCGTGATCCTTTTTTTCTACATAGAGAAACTTGATATGTGAGTTAATTAGCATACATTTGTTGAATAACTATACACATGTTATTGTATGTATTTGTTGCTGTTAGGGCTCCAAAAAATGGGTTTGATGGTTTTTAACTGACCTTGAAAATCTAACCATTTTTTTGAGGTAAGAAAACATATGAAAAGATGATAAAAGAAGGCAGTTTTGTGATACTTAGTACATAACTCACAGTGGGTGGTGGCATCTTTAGCAGTGTGTTATGAAGTTTAATTATTAAGGACCCTTTTTTCAATTTGTTGGAAGATACATAATGAGAAGCTTCTTGCTTATGTTCTGAAGCAGTTGTCACTTTGTTTCTCCTACCTTTTCCTGCTGTGTAGGATATAGTAGTTACGTGGAATATTTTTGATAATTCAAAGAATTTTGTCTTATTTTGACCAACTTTTGGCACTTAGAGGCAGAAGAGTGGGAAATGCAACAATAACATAAATGTTCTAAAGCTTAGATTTTGTCATTACCAGACCAGAGTTCCAATCTTGGATTTGCCATTTGATAGCTTTGTGACCTTGGGCAAGTCACTCAGCTTCTCTGAGCCTAGTTTGATCTCCTGAAAAAATGAGTATTTTTTTGGTAATTTTGTGAAGAGTTGTTGGGGTAATAGATGTGCACAAGAAGCTTAGTGTTGTCTTTGGCATGTAACTCAGTGAATTCTTACTGTTAGAAACAAAGAATGTTGTAGACTCCTTCTCAGTAGTCAAGAGAAGAAAAGATGCTCTGATGTTTCTGACTGATTCAGTATAAATACATTCTAGATAGAAGGTTCACACTTGCTTTATCAAACATGTTCGTGGGCATTCAGATCCAGACCTTTTTTCTCACATCCAGATACGTTTGGTCCCAAAAGGAAACAATGAAATAGCATGTTGAAATTGTTTTTGTGAAATGCAAGGTAGGAGTAAAGAGCAAACCACAGGAAAACGTGGCTGATGAAACTGCCATCACGTGTTCTCTAAAAAGGCCTGTTTTCTGGAACACTCGGAATCAAAAGACTTGGCTTCTTAAAGAGCTGGAAGGGAGTCAAGTAAGAAATATAACAGATAAACCTAGAAAAGGGCCACATGGTCCCTGAAGCATCCTAAATATTTTAGACCCATTCCAAGTACACAAATTATAACACAAAGTGATGTAATTCCTATTAACTTTAGAGACGGTGTATACACCTGATACAAGAAATGATAGATGCTATGCTTGTTCTGTGAAGTATATTGTAAAATTATGTTCCTGGAGCCCTTTTTTCTTCATTGTCAGCACAAATCCTTGTTTATTAAGGATTTAGCTTGAAGGAAATTTTAATTAATTACAGGTGCAGTAAATCCTGCCCGGGAAGCTGCCGTGCTGTGTTTACCGTGAATGGCCTTCATGTGCCTGTGCTCCACTCCGCTCTCCCCGCTGCCTGACAGTGTGATTTATGGCTGTTGTTTTCTACCAGTCCACTGTTTGCCCTCTAGGAGGGATTGGTCTCCTGAGCCTCCATAATAACAGCAGCACTTCCACAGACATCTTTTAATGACAACAGCACTGCATTCAGTAAGTCAGGCTAATTGCAGATGTACCCTATTAATTGCAAAAACTAGGAGAGGTTACATATTTTACAAGCTTTTAATTTGAAACCGCCCGAGATGATTTGTCTTAAGTGTTTGGATAGAGACGTCCATAATATTCAACAATTCACCATTATTGAAACTCCAGTCTAGGCAGTTATAGAATTCTGAGATTGAATCAGGTGAAAACAAATGGTCTCAGATGGTGTTTTTACCCAGTGGCTGTTAAGTGGAGGTTATATTTCCAATAGGGATAATTTTTTAAAAATTCTTACTGTTTTTACAAAAGTCTTTTTGAGTCTTAATTATTGTCATACATATTCTGAATATGATAGAAATTCTGTATTTCTATAACATTAACATTACAGAATTTTCCAAATAAACTCTGATCCTTATACATGCAAAGGTAGCTGACCATGGTTCTGGTAGTGTGTATTTGAGGAGCTTGCCGTCTCATTTGTTTAACTCTCTTGAAGTGATGTCCAGAATCCAGTTTGGAGTGGCATTCCTTGGGGTTTAATGGAATGACCATCCTGAATCTAGCAGTTAGGAGTTTCAGGGTCATGAGCAATGGGCCCATGTTTGCAGGGTTTGGCTACAATGCAGTAGACATTTTATAAATGTGAGTGGTAGTTTGACTTGTGCTGTTTTTTTCATTCCCCTCTTCTCTCTGTGTATACACAGAGCTCTGGGCCTAGAGGAGAAATTAGGCACGCACATTCTGTATTTCAGTTTGCTGTCTTCTCAGGTCTTACCTTCTTCATGACTTTGAGCAGCCACTGCTTTCCTATAGGGGAAAATGGGGGTAGAGTTGTGGTAGCTACCTGTCCACAGTCTCAGGAGAAAATTTAGATGCAGAGGAAGTATTAACATCCACTCTGGCTTCTAAAAGTCGTGGGACTGACGGGATGAGGTGTTTGAGATAGAGCAGTGCTTCTTTGGACAGCCTGCTTTTCTTTATGGGCACTAGTAGCTGCGGTGGGGCCAGTGGCGTTGGAATAGCAGTGTAGTCAAGGCAACATGGAGGGAGGTGAGCCCCAGGAGAACCTATGTGTGTGTTTGTAAAGCTGTGAGCCCTGAGGTTTTTTACTGTGCCTTCATCGTGAGGTACAGAGTTGGGAAATGGTTAATCAGGTGTGGCCTTCAGTGTAGTATTGAGCAGGCATTGAAAATTGTGAATGGGTGATGGCAGAGGAGGAGGAGGAGGAGTAGCAGTAATAATCATCATCATCTCCCCATTGAACCTTTAACATGTACCAGATATCATAATTAACCTCTAAAGCAGTTCTGTTAACTTGGAAGTTTTGAGTGTGTTATGACATGAGAAGGTCATTTCTCCCACTTTTTCTCTTTCAAAAATGTTTTGGCTCTTACTGCACCCTTTTATACTCTATTGAAAAATATTCCAATCCTAGTTTATTAACATAATAAAGTCATTTTTGAAGATGTTGAATTTTATAAAATTTGTATAATTGTGATTACATGAATTATTACCTCAGGTTTCCTAATGTTTTGCTATTCTTGTATTCTTGTGATGAGCCTCATTAGGTTAATATACGACTAGGTTTTATTTATAAAGTAACAGATCTCTAGTAGGGAGTACAGGCACGTGTGTGTTGTATCTATTAGTTTTGGAAACAAGGTTTTACTAGTCATACAGTAATGAATTGAAATGCATCCTGTGCCTCACTGCATTTTGAAACAGTTTAAACAACAGGATAGATTCCTACTTTACTCATGAAACCCTTTGGGTCTTGTTGACTTTTGGTGAGAAGAGCTTACCATCTTTTTCAGGTTCTTCAGTAATTGGTCTGATCGGTTTGTGTCATTTTTCTTGGGTCATTTTGGTACTTTATTTTTTTAACAGTCGTCCTCTGTCAGAGTGTTCAGGGTTTTGACATTAGCTCACCAGTGGTATTGGTGAGAATACATATTTGTGTATTGTCTATGTCTGGGTTGTGTTCCTTTGATATTTCTCATGCTGTGCATCTGAGTCTGATCTTTGGGCTGAGTTTACAGAGGTTTGTCTGTTTGGTCTTTTCAGTGAGCTATTTCAATTTTTGCTTTTTTAGTTCTACCAGGTTTTTTTTTTAATGGTCCACTAATTTTTGTTTTTATTGTATTCTCTAATTTTCCTTTTTTAGCAGACTGCACTGACTGCTTGGTTTGATTTCAGCCTCAGTGGCATGTAAAGAATGAGTATTCTTTGTGTGATCGCAAGCCCTGCCGATAGCTATTAAAGGAGCTCATGGATGGTGGTGCACATCAGATCATTTGTAGCTTAATTTTTGACCCTTTGTTCTCTTTAATCTTACTTTCTCTCTTCTGCCCTATCAAACTCTGGAGGCTGTGGTTGGTGCCCTGCAGGCTGTGGTTGTACTCCTTTATCAGGGCAGCTGAGTGCTTGCATTCGCGGATTGTTGCAGAGCTTTTTGGGAGGAAAAGGTGCCTGGTGGTGCCTGGCTCCTCCTCCTTAGTGCATGGTCTCCTTTAAAATATCAAAATCCCTCTCTTTTTCTGGTCAGTTCCTTTTGTCTGGTATTTGTATTTCTAGTCCTGCCCTGTTTCTGTTTTCATTTCTTGGGTATTTCCCATATTTTTAACTTGCAGTGCCAGTCTAGTTTGGGGGTAAGGGTTTGGCCATGTGCAGCCCTTGGAAAGTCTTGCTGCTAGTAACGCGCTGTCATTGTGGAGACCCTGGTACATTTAGTCTGAAACCAGCTATTGTATTTTTTGTGTTCTATTTTCCTGATTTTATTTTTCTATTTCCTGTTACTTTTCCTCCCTGGAGTAGCTTGATATATCTACAGTCTGTTTCCTTTCTTGTATTTATGTTGAAGTAGCAACTGTGGATCAGTAGATGGGCTTGTTTTTTACAAATGTAATCCAACCTGTTTTTTTTTCACAGCTAAGAATCAGACAGTGTCTGTCTCCTGTTGCTCCTTTGGTGCCCCTTTCTATCCTTCGAAAGGGCCGCGTTTTTAGTACACTTTTATTTTCTCTTGTACACACTCTAGGTTTTGTTAAACCAAGCAGGAATTACAGTGACACTTAAAAATATATCCCTTTTAGATTTATTCTAAACAGTTTCCTTAGCATTTAAAACACTGCTTTAATATTTACCTACTATTTTAATATAGGTTTCCTTGCTACCCCAAAGTAGAGCATACCCATAAAACCTTCCATAAACTAAAATGGCATGAAGTGAAGAAGCAGTTAACAGTAGTTATATGGAAAATTTTTTGAGCGTTCCCAGAACCCCAGAATAACTTCTCTTAGTCTTTTCTGATGCTTGAAGACACACCGAGATGCTTGAAGTCGAGATACAGCACAAATGCCTGCGGACCTGGTTCCAAGCCTGCAGCTTGCTAAGATGCTGAGTGTAGTTCCTGGAGAAGCCGCCTGGTGGCACCACTCTAGTTGCTGGGGTGCTCACTGCTTCTGGAATGGCTCGCTGGGAAACAAACACTGAAAGCTAATTTTGCTCTTCACCTTTTTTCACAAAAGCAAAAATCGTCTTTGGATTTCTTCTGGTTAGCAAAAACAGGTACTAATATAGGTCTTTCATAAAATTGAGGTGGCCTCGTTTGAACCAGAGAATACCTGTAATTTATATTAAGAACTGGTATATATATACTACATGTAATTTTCCCTTAAATTTTTTTTCTTTTACAGAAAAAAAATGAGGCAGCGTTGCCCAATATTTAGTTAATGCTGCCTTTGGAGTTGGCTGCCCTTATATTTTCAAACTGTGACTCTTCCACTTACCAGCTGTGTGACCTGGTCTATTATTAGTTTCCTTATCTGTAAAACAGGGGTTAGTAGTAGGACCTCTGTCATTTTCACTAGAATTGCTGGGAGTGCTCTGTGTGTGATGAGCATTCCGGTTCAGGGAGCTCTGCTGTCGCTGTCACTATGTTCACCATGTCAGCGTGTCACCATGTTGGAAAGTCACCATGTTCTCTTAGTGACTGCACCTCTATCTGGCTGGGTATATACCATACCCTATCTAATCTTTCTCTTGCTGGTTCGTTTTCTGTTTTTGCCATTCTGAAGGTGGAGTTTATTTTTTCTCCCAGGCATGACTGATAGTCTGGATCAATGCAGAATTCCAGGGTCAAAGCTTTCCACCTAGAATTATGGAAAGATTGCTCCTTTGCTATCTTAAAAAAAATCATCACTTTTATATCCTTTTCTACTCTCTTGTCCTGGAATTCATGTTTTACACTGGAAGAGCTCCTGGATTTGTCTTATCTCCTTGGCTTTTCTCATTTTCTTTTTCTGGGTTTAAAATAATAAATCACTTCCCATCTATCTTGTTGATTTAAATTTAACAAGGATTGACATGGAAGGATATTTTAGAAAATTAAAAATTGGTAAGTGTTTACATAGTGTAACTCTTTCTGGTCTTCTTTTGTGGCTTCCCTGCTTAATAATAGACATAGTAGTCCATGTTTACCACTTACAGATTAGTGAAACATAAAGTAAACTTTGGTGCTGATAATGTATAATTATAGTTGTGTATATTATGTTTGTGTACATATTTTAAAAGTGCATTACAATATATAGTGATTGAAAGGTTGCCATTTAAAGAGTATTTAAAACTGGGTCTACCATTTTATCATTTTAGGAGAAACTAATTCGAGATATTGCTCATTGTCATGGCATTTTGATCACTTCTTACTCCTACATTCGGCTGATGCAAGATGACATTAGCAGACATGACTGGCACTACGTGATCTTGGATGAGGGGCACAAAATTCGTAATCCAAATGCTGCTGTCACCCTTGCTTGCAAACAGGTATGATGTTTTATAACCAGGGGGATTTCTAGGTGGAAAATAATGTTTGAAAGTAACACACTTAGGGCCTTTGCATAAGGAATTTGAAATACACATTTTGCCTTAATGCAGAAAATTCTTTATTCTTGCCCATTGTCATGTTTTTAAAAAGTCTTATTTTTCACATTACTAAATGTCTCTTGTAGGGGTCATTTGTTAAAACGTAACCAAATTTGACTCTGATCTGTACTATTCAGCTTGAACAATAAGAAAAATTCTTCCCTATTTGTTTTACTTATATGTAACTGAAGAATTAAAATTGCATAAAGTGTCCACATTTTGGAGATGACTAAAATTATATGTAAAGGTGATAAATTTAACAGGATTGCATGGGAGTATTTTGGGGTAGGGATGGTAATCATCCCTTGAGAAGTGAATTTAATAAAAAAGTGTTTTCTTTCCCCAAATAGTTCCGCACCCCTCATCGCATCATCCTGTCTGGCTCACCGATGCAAAATAACCTCCGGGAGCTGTGGTCTCTCTTTGACTTCATCTTCCCAGGGAAGTTAGGCACGTTGCCTGTGTTCATGGAGCAGTTCTCCGTCCCTATCACCATGGGGGGATATTCAAATGCCTCCCCAGTACAGGTAATGTATTGGGCAGGTAATACTCAGGCATTTTAATATTTAAGTGTTCCTACTAAATACTATACTTTGTAGCCAAGTCATTCATAACATATGCGAAATGGCCAAGCTTATAAACCAGTATCTGCCAAAAATCACAAAATTATTTGTGCTTTGTAGTACATATTTTTTTCAGATGAGTTTTAAAAACTCATGTAAAGTATTCAGGAGCAGTCAGAATTATGAAACAACAGTGAATCATTCTGGACATATATATAATTTAATGCATTCCAAAGTAGTATAAAAGCTTAGAATAGGGGAAGCCAGGGAGGATTGAGTTGTTCAGAGAAGATTTGATGCAACCGTCAGGTGACCCTTAACCTGATTCTGGGAAAACAGGCTAAGAAGAGTGAGGGCATTGTACTTATTTATTTTTTTGTTAATTTAAAATTTTTTTAAATATAATTTATTGTCACTTTGGCTAACATGAGGGTATAAAGTGTCCTCTTGGTTTTGGGGGTAGATTCCTGTGATTCATCACTTACATACAACACCCAGTGCTCATCCCAACAAGTGCCCTCCTCAGTGCCCATCACCCATTTTCCCCTCTCCCCTGTGCCCCACCTCCCCACAGCAACTCTCAGTTTGTTCTCTGTATTTAAGAGATTCTTATGGTTTGCCTCCCTCTAAGAAGAGCGAGGGCATTCTAGATTAGGGCAGCAAAATGAATGCAGCCATGTTATATGGCCACAGGCAGTGAAGAGACATGCCTGATTGCACTGGCGATGCTTGTGAGAGACCAGGGAAGGCTGCCAGAAATGGGGGCCTTGAAAGGGAGGCAGTCAGAGGTGCTCAGGCACCAAAGAGCCACAGAAGGTATCCAGGTAGGAGGCTGAAAAAGGGCTTCTCTCGGAGAGTCACTCAGGCTGCAGATGGTTATGGGAGGAAAGCTGGTTTTGAGGGACCTGCAGGAATTGTTAGGGGTGAGGGTGATAAGGACCTGGGTCTGGACTTGGACGGTGGTTCTCAGGAGGAAGGTGGAGAGTGAAAGCTCTAAGTGGCATCTTTGTAGGCAGAACAAACAAGATGTGGGGCCGACCAGATAAAGGAAATGGAGTGGACATGGTAAGCTTGCTGCAGCAGAGCCCTGAGGTTTTAGGTCTGGGTGACTGGTAAAGGGGAGTTGTACCGAGAGGAAAATCAAGAGGCCAACCTGAGGGCAGTTTGTGGCATTTGGAGGCAGGCTTTAGCCTCGGTGAGGAGCTGAGAAGCAGGGTCTCTGCACAGACCTCCTGCGGGACTTGTGCCTGCCACGTCACAGCTGACCCAGAAATAAAGCTGTCCACCAAAAGAGACCTTTGCCTGCTTTAAAATATTTACAGAAAGAATTTTAGCCCTTTAAAATTAGAGGATTGTCAAAACTAACTTTTATAAGAGCCTTCTTCCTCCACTGAGTTCCTGTTCTCCATCATTTATACCATTCTTTTAACAAATTTTTACTTTGAAATAATTTCAAACTTAACAGAAAGTTGCAAGAATTGTAAAAAGAAATCATACTCTTCACTAGATCCACCACTTGTTATAACATTTTGCCACATTTGCTAGATCTTTCTTTCCCTCCTTCTTCCCCACCTTTCTGTACCTGTGCACGCAAATTTATACTGGTTTGTGTGAATCATCTTAGAGCAAGTTGCAGGGATTATGCCCTTTTCTTCCAAGTCCTTCAGTGTGTATTTCCTAAGAACATAACCACAGTGAAAACATCACAATCAGGAGGAAATGTAACACTGGTACAATTCTGAGGTCTAGTCTCTAGTCATTCGCATTTTGCCAGTTGTTCTGGTAGTTTCCCTGTTTAGTCCTCCTTTAATCCGCAATCGTTCCTCTATTTTGGTTGTGCTTTTCATGACTTTGGTATCTTTCAAGACTACAGGCCTGTTATTTTGTAGAAAGTGCCTCACTTTGGGTTTGTGTCACGTTCTCTGTGACTTGTGTTTCTCAGTTCTTCACATCTGGAGGCACATGCTGTTGGCTTATCCCTTCAGTGGTGATGGTAGTCGGTGGTGGTGGTCTGATTACTTGGGTAAGCTGGTATTTACCAGATCTCTTAAACTCTTCGAAGTTAACCACTTCCTTTGGAATTCATAAGTCACTTAATCGGGAGAAACTTTGAGACCCTGTAAACATGGTCTGTTTCTTCCTTGAAGTCCTTGTTTCAGAAGTTTGTGTACTTCTGTTTTTTCTTTTTTTTTAGGTTATTAGGTCCTTGAGAGCAGAGGTGTTGTTTTTACATTTGCTTTTTTAAGTCCGTGGTTGCCATCGATTACTGAATCCAAGAAGGTAGTCTATCAGCAGATAATTTATTGTGTCAGGCTGGGGCTAAAATGATGAGAGGTGGCTGACAACCAGAACCTTACCTTGAATAGTATCCATTCCAGTGGTGGGCGCACAGTGGGAACGTGATAAACAGCTGATCATAGTACAGGGTAATGAAGACCGTGGTCAGGGGGTAATGCAGTATCAGAGCTTGTGGGAGTCAAGAAAGGCTCCCTGAGGGAGAGATGACTATACGAGGCTGAGGAAGGTGAGGGAGAAGAACATCAGCTGCCAATATGGACTCATCTTGGATTTGCGTGTTAAGCTTGCGTGGGGATTTTAGAACTGAAAAGAACCTCCTCATTTCTTGCTCAGGGTTATTGGGACTCGGTGGTTTGGTAACTGGCCTAAGGTCACTCAGCTCTGGAACAGGCAGAGCTAGGGAGTGATAATCACTCTGCTTTGTCAGGAATAGGAAGGAAGCACGGGTGTGCTCAGCTAGGTCTCCATTTTCCATGGCACTAGAGAGTTGGGAGGGATAATTATGAGAAATACAGTTGGATTCCCACCATGTATGTTTATTCACAGAGAGATGGAGGCAGATGGGAAGTAAATATAGAATCGGCTTTATTGCATGAAGCACAGGATAGCCTAGGAAAGTTGCACTGAGAACGTGACTTGATGTCAAGGCTAAAATCGGGTTTCTTGGTGTTCCTTGCTCTCCCATCTCCACCCCATTCCAGAGCTTTAGATCTTCCTTTGAGGAGAGTTGGGTGTGAAAAACAGACCCATCCCCAGCCAACTCTGAGATCTGACCCCTGTGAATTCACTGTGGTGGGCCAGGAGCAGGGAGGGGTGGGGGAAGGAGAACTCTGCTGAGGAGTGGACAGGCAGGAGAGAGAGTGGAAATGAGCAGCCAGGCCACCCACCAGCCTAGCCCTGGTCTTCCCAAATCATCATCCAGCTCGCTTGTGCTTCCAGAGAGGAGAAATGTGGGTAGAGGTGGGGATGTGGAGACAGTTTCCTTAACATAATATATATAATTTTAGGAAGAATTTAAACCATGTACTTGCTTCCTTGGTGGGACTGTAATTTCATGTTAAATTTTGAAATTTATCTCTGTATTACAAACCATAATATGTTCCTGATCATCACCTTCAGGGTAATTTTTATCAGCCTTTGAATGATACATTTGTGAGGTTACCTGTAATTAAAAGTTGTTAATTCAACTTGTTTGTTATTGTCTACTATTCCAAAGTAAATTCTGTTTGTTTGTTTTTTTATATATATTTCTGTACTCCCATACACAAGATAGATAGATGCACATACATGTATACATTGAGTAAAGTGTTCTTAGGGTCTTTTAAAATATTTTTTACATGTTACTTTTTAACAGTTTTTCTGTATGTATTATGGTCAAGCTTTTTTTATTGCCCTTCATTTTGCAGCTAACTCTGTTAAATTTAAACTTTGGTTGGAATTTTTCTTGTTCCTTTAAATAGTAATTTACTAGGTTGTTAAGCCTATTTAGATTTTTTTTAGATATCAATAATTTATTGAATTCTTTGTTTGCCTTTAAGTGAAATGCAGAGGGAGTGTTTCCTGAGCTGTGGGTCTTTGTTTTTCTACATACAGTTAATACCCATCTCATGTGGCTGTGCTCCATTACAGAACCATATGCTCCATCTTAGGCTAGAGTGACCTTTTATTTCTGGGATCATAGGGCTTTTCTTGAACTTACTCTCCTAAGTCCCCAGTGGGCAGTAATCTCTGCTTATTATCTGGTTGCTCCCATTGCTGCAGCTTTCTCCCAGAGTGAGCTTTTGATCTTCAGTCTTGTAGGGCAACAGTTCCTTTGTAGCTTTTGAAGAATGCAAGATTCTAAACAGATTCATTTGAAAGCTGTTTTTCCCCTAGAGTGTAGTCGAGAACCAAAGAAATCTGGACTTTAGGTTCTAACTATATAATAATAATAATTAAGGCAAAGTATGGAGGAGGAATGGGGCATCAGTTCTTTTGTTGTGAATTTGATTAATAAGTTTTTTTAACTAATGAGATCTTATGAAATCTACCACCTAATGGAATATATGGAGCTTATCCTAATTTTTCCAAACCATTTTCCAACCATTTCCAGCCACTTTTGTATAGCCATAGGTCATTAAAAAAAAATTTTTTTTAAACATTGGAATCAATTGAGAGGTAAGAACATATGTATTTCTTAAATATAACTAATTGTCTGCCTTTTTCTGTTATTAAAGGTTAAAACTGCTTATAAGTGTGCATGTGTCTTACGAGATACCATAAATCCATACCTACTGCGGAGAATGAAGTCAGATGTCAAAATGAGCCTTTCTTTGCCAGATAAAAATGAACAGGTCTGTAAATCCAGGAGTTACCAGAACATTTCTGAAGCGTGGGTGTACCTGTCTGTTTACTTTTCATGCGCAGAATTGGTGAGGCTAACGGGTGTGGTGGCTGGTGCTGCCAGGCAGCTGGTTTATATTGTATACATCTGTGTGTGACAGGTGAGCCTTCTGTGTCACCTGCCCTCGCAGGGCTCTTCCTCAGTCCACAGGCTTTGCTCTTTTGCTTATTAACACACATTCCTGCAGCTGCACTTTTAAACTTCTCTATGTTCAAGCCCCCAACTCATTCTTGGCATAAATCATACTAGGTGCCAGTCGCGTTCCTGGGAGATAGCAGTGAACAGAGCAAACGCTCACTCTCATGGAGCTCACATTGATTCTTGAGGAGGGGAGACAGTCATGGATAAATATGTCACATGGCAGACAGCAGTAGGGTGGAGGAAGAAATGAGCGGAGTAAGGAGGATGGGGTGAGTAAGGGCGAGGGTTTGGGGAAGAGGGGCTTCTTATAAGGGATGGTTAGAGGTCTCACCTCTCTGATAAACAGACATTTAACAGAGACCTAAAGAAGGTAAAGGAGTGGGGAGCCTGGGTAGCTCAGTCAGTTAAGCGTCCGACTTCGGCTCAGGTCATGATCTAATGGTTCGTAGGTTTAAGCTCCACCTTGGGCTCTATGCTGCCAGCCAGCTCAGAGCCTGGAGCCGGTTTCAGATTTGGTGTCTCCCTTTCTCTCTGACCCTCCTGCTCATGCTGTCTCTCTCTCTCTCTCTCTCTCAGAAATAAATAAAACATTAAAAACAATTTTTTTAATAAAAAAAAGGTAAAGGAGTGAAGCATGGGGTTTTTGGAAGAAGAGCATTTTAGGTAGATGGAAGTGGAAGGTGTTGGTACATACCTTCAGGGAGGGCAGTGTGGCCTGAAGGCAGGAAGGACGATGCGAGCAGTCAGAGGGAGAAGTCAGTTGGCCGGCGAGCAGTCAGAGGGAGAAGTCAGTTGGTCAGACGGTGAAGCTTTGAATTTTACTGTGAGGGAAAAGGTAGTTCACAGGGAGCTACTGAGCTGAGGAATGATGTCATCTGACTTGGGTTGTAAAAGGGGCGTCCTTTGAAAGCCCATCCTGCTGGTCTGTTCTCTCCACCGATGACTGCACCCTCTGCAACTTCAGAAAATAAGTACATTGTAGATTCTCAGTGTTGAAACTATAAAAGATTTTGGAGATCTGTCACCAAGGCGTTTTTCATTCCTGCCTCTTCCCTTCCCTCAAACTTATTTCCAAATTCAGCCCTTGATCTTAGCATTCCCCTTAGAGGTCTCTGTTTTCCACCAGTGTCTCAGGCCACAATGCTCTGCTCTGTGTCTAATTCCAAACCCACCAGTTGCTGTGCTGTTTTGTCCTTTTTCATGCTTTCGTTTCTTTGCTTCACATCCTTTGCAGCCAGTGTCTGTCTCGCTTCCCAGACATTGATTGGAACTCTCATTAGTATTGCATAGTGTTGCTGGATTAGTTTTTCCAAGGCTCATCTTTCTGCCGACATATCTTCGATGTCCCTTTTCCCATCAAGAATACCTGATTTAGCTTATTTGCACCAATTTATTTTCACTATGGAGTCCCAAAATGTGTCTTTTTTTGTATTCCATGTAGTAGCCAAGGCAAACCACTTCTTGTTTTCCAAACATGAGCCACTTGTCTCTCCATTTGCATTGATATTCCCTCTGCCTGGAGGTTTTCCATGCCACTGCATCCATCCATCCTACCCCCCTGGCAAACCCACACACGGAAGTTTTAAGAACCCATGAAGCTCTTGACTGGATAATTCCTTGAGGTCAGGACTTTGTCTTACCCATCTTAAAATGCCACGTAACACCTTAAACAGTGATTTGTGGACATGAAGCATCTGGTGAATGATTTGTTCAGTTAACTTTGTAATTAACAGAGGAAATGCTTTTCTCTGTTGCCTTTGTTATTTAAAGGACTGAAATGCGAATTTAAGAAACCAGGAATTACATATACTCAGGTTCGTATTCTAGAAAAATTACTCAGGCAGCATAAGAACTCATTGGATGAGAAGGAAAATGGAGGCAACGGGATGAGTTAGCCAGTCCTTACAGAGTCTGAGGGGGAAGATGAGTCTGAACTGAGGAGGGATTTCCTGTGTAGATGATGGGATGGATCTGCTGCAAATGGCTTTTCAAAGGACAATATGGAGGAGACAGCTAACGAGTTTAATTCGGGTCATTTGAAGTGCCCACAAAATATCTACCTGCTTAAAAGGCAATTATAAATGAGTCTTGGGTTCTGAGGAGAGTTCTAGGCTGGGATGTAGTTGTGACTTCTGAGCAGGGAAGGTGCAGAAGTTGTGAGCAGGGATGATGACCATGCACAGAATGAGGAGAGAAAAGCTGCAGTGCTGTGGAGAGGGTATTAGGAGGGGCTCGCCGGGAAGACAGGAGGCCTACGTAGAAAGGTAGGATGTAGGTTAGGGGAAGTGGATCATGAGGCCTGGGGTCCCTGTGTGGCCGGCTACCAGGAAGTTGTTAGTGACTTCATCCACAGCAGTTTCCCAGTGGCTGTGCCCTCCAGGCTTCCACTGAGTCCAGGAGAGGCTGGAAGGTGACGATGTTGGGATGGTGATTGTACATAATCCTTTCAGGGAGTTTTCCCCCTCAGTGTTTGGAAAGTCTGAGGTGGTGGAGCACTGTCCTCAGGAAGAGGAGAGGGTTTTCAGATCCAGTATAAAGGTCAGAGGGTTGCGCCAGATCCCAAAGAGGAATCTGTTCCTCTGGGAATAAGGGAAAACCAGCTGAGGTGGACAAAGTAGATAATAGGGAGTGAATATCAGGGAATCATGACTGATAGCGTCAGTTTCTATTTTTGATGTTTTGTCCATTTGATTGCTTTTAAATAGAGGTTGAGACAAAGGTGGGAGGCTTGGAGAGAGTGAGGAGTGATGTCACAGCTGGTCTGGGTTTATGGAAGGGGCCGAGCGGGGGTGCACAGTGGCCTCCCCTGGAGACCAGGAGCAGGAGTGGCAGGGCACTGTCCAGCTGGCTAGTGTTCTTCAGCAGTGCTCAGTACTTTACCAGAAAAGAGTAGAGAAGGCAGCTGAGTCAGTCTTCATTTGGAAGTTTATAAGGCAGGTGTAGTGGGTGGCAGAGAGGTAGCTGACGGAAAATGTCTTGGGTTTATGACTGAGGAATAGTGTCAAGCCATGAGGTGGCGGCAGTGGATGTGGAGAAAGGAGGATTGAGAGGCGGAACATCAAGGCATGTTCTGTCACGGAGGAACAGGTACAGTTGGGCTGGGATGATGGGAGAGTCTGGTAAATTTGTGGACCTGTGCTTCCACCTGCAGAAAAGGGGGTGAGTCAGGTGAGGGTAGGGTCCCTGGTCAGGTCTGCAGAAGTGAAGTGTAGGCGAGGGGCACAGGCAGTGAGATGGTCTGAGCACTTGGAGACTAGAATGCAGGATATCTGTGCACCTGACCCTGAACTTTGTTGTGGGTAGGAAGCGAATCTTCAGAAACTGTTGGGAGAGTGGGTGGGAATCTAGAGTTGGATGGATGACAGAAATGGAGGGGCTGATGAAAAGGGGTGACTGTGTTTTTGTTCAGCTTGAGATGTGGCACAATTTTGGCTTTTTGAAATAGAGGTACATTGTTAAAATTGTATATGCTGTGCTTTTTTTATTAGAAAATTTTGTTGATGTTTTAATTATTTTCATAGTTAAAAAAAGTTTTCTGGGTTTTTTTTTCTTCTTCTCCATAGGTCCTATTTTGCCGTCTTACAGAGGAGCAACAAAAAGTCTACCAAAATTTTATTGATTCCAAAGAAGTTTACAGAATTCTCAATGGAGATATGCAGGTCAGCTAAATATTGAAAGTAGAGAAATGAATTGTGGAGCAGGGAAGCAGGGGACAAAAGGAAATTAGGACTAATCAAGGATTCATGGTCACCTCTTGGAAACATTTGGGTGTAAACTGTCACTTAATTCAAAGCCCTTCCAGAAGTAAGAGAATGCACAGTTCGTTTAAGCACGCTTCCTTTTGCCTGTATTGCAGCACGGTTACACTTGAGCCCCACGTCACATGGTCTAGGAGAAGAGTAGTGCTAGACACAGCGTTTGTAGTGGTGAGTCCTGCAGGGATGTCTGATCCTATGCAGGGAAGTGGCCCCAGACTGCTGGGGTTCACAGGTGCATGAAGGAAGAACTGGGATTATAAATGTTTGTGTAAGTAATAACATTTGTTATCAGCAGTACTCAGCAGTAGGTGTGGGTAAAGGCCTGTTCAGTAAGCATACATAGTGGGTTTATAATCAGCATTTAGTTTGAAGCTCCGTATAAGCTGTTGTTTCTTTGTGCTTCAGTGTCCTAAAATGGGAATTGTGTTTTATTTATTTGACACATAAAACTTCCTTAGTCTTTGGTTTGTCCTCATGGGAGGTACAGCAGAGCAGCAAGCACCTTACTCTCCAAAACATACTTTCCTGCTTATACACAAAGGTTGACAAAGAGATGAGTGTTATGGGTGACGTGGCTGCCCTTGTCCTGTAATGTCTACATGCTGTTTCTTCCAGATGAAGTCATTTCATTCATTCTAGCCATGGCGCAGTTTCTTACTTCATCTATCACTGGCATCTATGGGAGATTCTTAAATCGTTACATGTATTCATCTCTCCTGTATTCATCTGCCCTTAGCTTCATGCACCTCCAATTTGGGAAGGTGGTCTAGATTAGCAGTAACCCATTGATACACAACGCCAGCTGCATATGTGATGTTAAATTGTCCTAGTCACATTGAAAAAGGTAAAAAGAAGTGAAATCAATTTTGATAATGAATTTTATTTAACCTAATGTATCTAAAATGTCATTTTAATGTGTAATCAAAAATTTTAAATTATTGAGGTATTTTAATACTTTTTAAAACTACATCTTTAAAATTGCACTGCAAATGTAAAATATCCATCTCAATTTGGACTAACCATACTTTATTATTATTTTTTTTAATTCTACTTTGGAGAGAGACAGTGCAGGTGGGGGAGGGGCAAAAAATGAGACCATCCCAAGCAGGCTCCACAGTGCCAGAGCAGAGCCCAATGTGGGACTCGAACTCATGAAACCACAGGATCCTGACCTGAGCAGAAACCAAGAGTTGAACGCTCAACTGACTGAGCCACGTAGGCGCCCCCGGACTAGCCACACTTTGTGTCCATAGTAGCCCTATGTGGTTTGTGACCCCTGTATTGTATCTAGCACAGATCTAGAGGCAGACAGAGGAGTTACAGATGACTCTTTGGAGGAGTTTTGACAGTGTTCCTGATTTGTTCATATTTTCTTATTGTTCATTTTGTTTAACTGTTGTTTGCTTGTTAAAACTACCATTATTGGCTTCACTTGTGTCTTATCTTTTTCTGCTTGAGCTTTTATACCCCTGAGCTTGATTTGAGTCATACTCAGACAGCTGTGAAGGATGCCCTCCCGCCGGGGGCCTAGAGGGCAGGCACTCCTTGTCTCTTACGCCTTTCTGCTCAGTGAACCACCCTCATGTCTTTGCCATTTGCATATTTTCCATGCAGACATGTTTTCTAATATTCTGATAGAAAAGTAAATGGAACTTGGGGTGCCTGGGTGGCTCAGTCGGTTTAGCGTCCAACTTCAGCTCAGGTCATGACCTCATGGTTCATCGGTTCGAGCCCCGCCTCGATCTCTGTACTGACAGCTCAAAGCCTGGATCCTGCTTCAGATTCTTTGTCTACTTCTCACTCTGCCCCTCCCCTGCTCGTGCTCTGTGTGTCTCCCTCTCAAAACTAAATGAACATTAAAAAAAAAAAGTAAATGGAACTTCAAGCTCTGACTCACATGTTCAACTACAGAACTTTCAGTGAGGTGTATGTAGTATAATATTTAAATGCATTTGTTAAGTCACCTGCCTGATTCTCCAAATTTAGATAGGCATGACATTTTTTATTCACATAAAAGATGAGTCAGTTTTTATATGCTGTGAACTGTATACCTTTTTTTCCAGTGAGAGAAAATAAGTCATCAGTAATTAATTATGACCAGTAGATATTGGTCTACTAGAATGCTTTTGTTTCTAGAAAATTTACCTTATCAAGATAGAAAATGAATGAAGGTTGATTTCTTCTAGCTCCTGATACACTGTGCTTAGGGAGAAAGCTAAGAATCTGGTGAAGAATTCCTTTTTAATCTGTGTTACAAATGGAATATCATCCTTCCCTTCCTTTACAAGTGAATGTTATTTAAATGGAGTAATCCAAATGCATGTAATTCTTTTATGCCATAGATTTTCTCTGGACTTGTAGCCCTAAGAAAAATCTGCAACCACCCTGACCTCTTTTCTGGAGGTCCCAAGAATCTCAGAGGTATTCCAGATGATGAACTAGAAGAAGATCAGTTTGGATACTGGAAACGTTCTGGGAAAATGATAGTAGTTGAGTCCTTGTTGAAAATATGGCACAAACAGGGTCAACGAGTATTGCTGTTTTCTCAGTCAAGACAAGTGAGTGTACAGACCTTATGCAAGAAAGAGGAATTCTTTAAACCAGTAATTTAAAAAATGGGATATAGTCTAAAATAGTGATTCTGAAAGCAAATTCACCTGCTGATACTAAGGTGGCAAGCCTACAGATCTCTTTGGGAGCTTGGATCTTTCTCTAGACAGTGCCTAGAAGTTGGCTTTTTAAAAACGTTTACCATGTGATACTAGGGTGTGGGCACATTTGGATCTGAACTCAAATAGATGCCATCCTCTTTACAAAACTGAGAAGAATTAATGGTAGGAAAATACCAAAAATACTCTTGTAGTAAGTAGTTATATTTATTTACTCTTGTAGTAAGTAGTTATATTTATATACCTCAGAGCAAGAAGCCCCTTTTAATTTAAGCCTATTGGGAAGGTGTGGCTATTCACAGAGATGTGAGAGTACGCACTGGAGGTGCGTTTTTGATTTTTAAACTTTTTTCCCCTACTCCTTCTCCCAAACAGATGTTGGATATACTTGAAGTATTCCTTAGAGCCCAAAAGTATTCTTACCTCAAGATGGATGGTACCACTGCAATAGCTTCAAGACAACCTCTGATTACAAGATACAACGAGGTAACAAGTGTATATAACAGTAAAACCAGGTAGTGCTACTCTGGGCAGAGGAAAGGAGAATAGCTTCACCTACCTGAGCCATGCTGACATTGGGGATAGGCAGTGTGTAGGGAGAGACTTTCTGCTTCAAGCTCTCTGCATTTCTGGATTTTGTGTGTGTTTGTGTGTCTAAACAAAGAATGTGTATTTCTTCTTGAAAAGCCAACTCTGAGCTATTTCTAATATAATCGATACTGAAAGTAGAAGTTGTGAGATGGGATCTTTTTTTTTTTTTTTTTTTTTAAATGTTTTATTTATTTCTAGAGAGAGAGACAGTGTGAGCAGGGGAGGGTCAGAGAGAGAAGGTGTCACAGACTGAAACAGGCTCCAGGCTCTGAGCTGGCAGTCAGCACAGAGCCCGACGCGGGGCTCGAACCCACGAACCGCGAGATCATGACCTAAGCGAAAGTCGGATGCTTAACCGACTAAGCCACCCAGGCGCCCCTGTGAGATGGGATCTTAACTTACCAATGGTCTCTAGGACATAACCCATTTTTTGTATTGGGAAGGGGTTTCCATGTGTCGAGTACGTAAAGGCAGAGGTGAAGTGCTATAACTAGTCTTAAACGTGCATACTAAATGTTGCACATCTTACCTCTAGGATGCATCCATATTTGTGTTTCTTCTGACCACTCGGGTGGGTGGCATAGGTGTCAACCTGACGGGGGCAAACAGAGTCATCATCTATGATCCCGACTGGAACCCCAGCACAGACACACAGGTAAGGGAGTGTGTTAGTGACAGACAGGTGAGTGGCCAGCACTTGGGAGTGTCCTTTGGCGCCCCTGTGAGCTTCTGCATGGAGCTTATGTCTTGGTTGTTGCCTCGTCTTCAGCGTGGAGGAAGACGCTGCCTGGCCTCACAGACACAGTCTTCAGTTTATCTGTGTCATTCATCACCACATGTGGGGTACAGAGAGAGAGTACAGAATTACACATATTGGTTCGCAGGTGAAGATGGCCCAGTCTGTCTTTGTCACCTATTTTCCTTAATAGGCCTTATGTATAGTTAGCATCATTAGCCAAAATTTTAGCTTTGGCAGGGGAAGGAAGCAACTGGCTATCTCTCTTTTGGTAAGCGCTTGGCATTGGGAAGTGTGCTTGTTGAGATGCATCTTTCTGCCGCAGGCGCGGGAGCGAGCATGGAGGATAGGCCAGAAGAAGCAGGTGACGGTGTACAGGCTGCTGACTGCAGGCACCATTGAAGAAAAGATTTACCACCGGTCAGTACAGATGGCTGCCCGCTCCTTGACTGGAGCCTGCTCTCCCCGCTGCGGCATGTGCAGGATGTAGATCTACAAGTACGCCGCTGGGGCTTTGAGCTGGGAAGTTTTTTAATGTATTGCTTTAAAAGTCTTTTCATCTTAGAGCAATCATTGCTGTAACGTAAAGGATATGTGGGGGGATTTTTGGTGGTTATTTTGTTTTTGTATTTTTTCTTTCTCATTAAAGGTAAGCTCAGATGGCTTATTGTGAATTTTTAAAAAATGTCTTTGGGGCACCTGGCTGGCTGTCAGTAGAGCATGTGACTCTTAATCTCGGGATTATGGGTTTAAGCCCCACATTGGGGATGGAGTTTACTTAATAAAAAAAAAAAGTACAAGTCTTTGAACCTGATCATCTTCCTACCTTATTAAACATCAAGGATTGCTTATGTGTTAACTTCATGTTAACTGTTATTTAAGAGAAGCGTACCTATCTACTATAGTGTACCATCTTTTTTTCAGAAAAATTTTAAGAAGTGACAGAATTGAAATACATACTGGAATTTTCACACACCATGTAGGTGTGATCAGCGTGGGGTAGCTGGTGGTCTTTGGTTCAAATGCCCCAGAGAGAGAGGTTGGCCAGAACACCTGTTTTTCCATCTTTCTCTACAAGGAGTAGTTTAGGCAAAGGTCACTTTAACAGTGACAACCTTCTCCTTCTCCTCTACTGAAAACTTTATTCTTAAAAATTTTTTTTAATGTTTTATTTATTTCTGAGAGAGAGAGCAAGAGAGACAGCATGATCAGGGGAACGTCAGTGAGAGAGGGAGATAGAGAATCTGAAGCAGTCTCCAGGCTCTGAGCTGGCTGTCAGCACAGAGCCGGACGCGGGGCTCGAACCCACAAACTACGAGATCATGACCTGAGCCAAAGTCGGACGTTTAACCGACTGAGCCACCCAGGTACCTTTGAAGGCTTTATTCTTAACCTGCACCCAGCTCTTAAAATGAGGCTCCCTGCTTCCCACCATGCACTGGGCCACTCCCAGATAGGTGTGTGTTCTTAAAGTCCTTCTTCTGAGAGGGCTGGAGATGAGCTGAGTCCTGTGAGGGAGAGCTCCCTTTTAGAGAGACATGCTTTAGCCTGGGTAGTAGGGGTAGGACTGCTTTGTGGGGACATCTGGGCAGGGGTAATGATGGTGTGGAGCTTCAGCATAGAGTATGAATCAGTATGTGGAAGGTGGGTGACACAGCTTCTAGTGCAAAGACCCGGTAAGAGAGTTTCCTGAATGCCACCGTGGAAGGGTCCTGAGGACAGCAGGGCAGGGGACCCTTAGTCTGGTAGTCCGGGAAGCTGACTCCTTCCAGCTCAGTGAGGCTGTGAATCACTTGATTATATATGGAAAGGTGCTGTCTGACACGTGATGAATCTTGGAGATTGAAAAAGCTCCCTGGGTGTAAATAATAAGATATTCTTTGTAATTCAAATTCTATAAAACCATCCAATATCTTATGTGCTTTCTCAGTTGTAATTTTCCAAGGCAAGAAGTTTGAGGATTATTTAGACATTTGTTCAGCTGCAATCATTATTATCATTCATAGTTTTATAATTAGGATTTTGAGGCACAGCTAAGCATTGTTTTATATGAGTTTAATTTTTATCTTTTTAGACAAATTTTCAAGCAATTTTTGACAAATAGAGTGCTGAAAGATCCGAAGCAAAGGCGATTTTTCAAGTCCAACGATCTTTATGAGCTGTTCACTCTGACGAGCCCTGATGCATCCCAGAGCACTGAAACAAGTGCTATTTTTGCAGGTATTACATAAAATAACTTACAGTAAAAACCACAGAAGAATTATGTAGTGTAACTTCAGTGTGCTTTTCCCTTTTATAGGAACTGGATCAGATGTTCAGACTCCCAAACGCCTTTTAAAAAGAAAACTTCCGCCAGCCTCTGGGACAGACCCTAATGTTTCAACATGCAAAAAGTTCCCTGATTCTGATGCATCTGCAAACAATGCTGCATCATCTGGAGAGAAGTCTGCAGTTACAGGAGCTGAAGTAAATGCAGTAACATCGGATCAAGGTGATCCTTTGAAAGTTCCCCCCCAAACGCCTAGAGATCTGCCTGGTGGTGACGGGCCTGGAAAAGAGATGAGTGCAGTGTCCAGACCAGAGGAGTCATCAGTGATCGGTGGACATGGAGAATGTTCAGATTCTCCAGGAGTCAGCAAAACAGATGGGCTGTGTAGTGAGGAAAGCATCCATGAAAACCAAGGTCTTTCTGACAAAAGAGAAAGCTGCCAGGCTCCAACAGAGCCTCTTTGGGAGGATAAGCAAATGGAAAATAATTGTTATAAGCACAAATCTAAAACAAAACACAGTGCACCAGAAGAAGAGACCCTGGAGCACCATCGGCAGCTGAAGCAAAAGCCCAAGAACTCAAAGCATCACAGAGATGCCAAGTTTGAAGGAACTCGAATTCCACACCTAGTGAAGAAAAGGCGGTACCGGAAGCAGGGCAGTGAAAATGAGAATGAGACCAGTGAGCGGAGCAATGACGATTATGTCTTGGAAAAGCTTTTCAAAAAGTCAGGTAATTTTTTTGCTGAATTTGCCACAGGTGTGCTAGGAACAGAAGACAAAAGAGGAGTAGGCTGTTTTTAGCCATAGCAGCCTTTACTCACAGGGCAGAATGGGCTCTCAGCTGGAAGCCGTTTTTCTTCTAAAATTTAGATTTGAAATATATTGACATTTTGAATATTGTATTCACCTCTCTTTTCTGAAGACCTCAAAGAAATTGAACCTTTGGGGAATAGCAGTATTTGACTTACAACCACATACAGGAGGAGGCCAGTGCTTTAAGTAGATTTGTACAACCTGAACACTGATAGGAGGTTTCTGGACATGCTGTGTTCATGTGATTTTCCAGCCATAGGAGATTAAAGTAACGGTCATGAGGGAGAGGCAGGGGCATGGCCAGAGCAGGAGGAAGTGGGAAAGCTGATCGCTAGTACTAAGGGAGAACAGTCAGGAAAGACGACCCCACAGTTGCTCAGGACCCAGGTTAGGGCTATCACAGTGCAGTCCTCCCTGGGAAGGTCGTCACGTTCAGGCCTCAGCGGCCATTGTGTTCACAGTGTGACGGCTCCGAGTGACCAGAGGCCACCATTTGTGGGTCTTGATTTGGGAGGGCAGGTTTCTATATGGCATTTCAGAAGGAAACCCTCTGGGCCTCCTACCTTCTATTTCTTCTACAATTACTGGTCTGTTTTCCCTTGTTGTTTCTAATTTTGTAGACTTCTGCCATGCTCCTTTTTTGGTCAGGTTAAACTAGTGGTTTGTGATTTTTGTTTTTAATAAAACAGCATTTTGATTTATTAATTAGGTCTATTACCTCATTGATTTTTGCTTTTATCTTTATTACCTTCTTCCCTGTGCTTTTGTTTTTGTTGAGTTTTGGTGAGGATTTTTGGCTTAAGTTTTAGAAGACTAACTTAGAAAATTAGCAATTCATTTGGGGTACCTGGTTGGCTCAGTCAGTTAAGTGCCTGACTCTTGATTTTGGCTCAGGTCATGATCTCATAGTTGTGAGACTGAGCTCTGAGTTGGGCTCCATGCAGGGCATAGAACCTACTGAAGATTCTCTCTCTCCTTTCCCTCTGCCTCTCCTCCACTTGTGTGTGCATGTAAGGGGCAAGCACACAGGCACTCTCTAACTCAAAAAGAAAAAAATTATTTTTCAAAATAAAAAGAAATTTAATTCATTTGTTTTTATTCTTTCATTTTTATTGATACATAAATAAGGCTATGAATTTTCCACTGATAAACTGCATTAAATTCTGCTTATAAATAGCACTGTCATGATCATTAGTTTTTAGAAATTCTGTAATTCTGGTTTATATTTTCACATTTTTCCCTTTAGTAAAGAATTAATAAAAGGTTTTAAAACTTTCCAGATAGCAGATATGTTGAGGATCGTTCATAATCCCTACCTACCTTGTAGGGTAGTGATGAAGGTGACTAGCAACAGCATTTATAAAGTTCCTGGGTCATGATCGTCAACTTGGCAAATAGCAGCTAAAAATGTTCATTATTTTTCCTCTACCCACAACATACTAGACAATATAGAAGAAAAAATGTGTACAAACTGAAATAACATGTTACTGTGTCCTTTGTTCTTGCTAGTTGGCGTGCACAGTGTCATGAAACACGATGCCATCATGGAGGGAGCCAATCCAGATTATGTGCTGGTGGAGGCAGAGGCCAACCGTGTGGCCCAGGATGCCCTGAAAGCGCTAAGGCTCTCTCGTCAGCAGTGTCTGGGAGCAGTGTCTGGTGTTCCCACCTGGACAGGCCAGCGGGGGGTTTCTGGTGCACCAGCGGGAATAAAGTAAGAGATTGGTGGTCTCCCATGCATGTGAGGACGCCAAACTATCTAGGCTAGGAATAAAGCCAGGGTAGGTATGGTAGAAAATCTCACGGGACAGGTTGGGTCAACCAGATTTGTGTGACTTGGGGCAAAAACACTGATAGTTTTACATTCTTCCTCACATTGTCTCCTACTTTCCAAAGCTGAATTTTCGGGGAAGGAGGCATAATCTGTTTTGCTTAAGAGATGCTGTTAAAAATAAGAAATACAGGATAATAATTAAACTTAAATAAGATGATTAGCCAGTTCAACAATCAACTACTATGCTGTTCGGTACATTTGTTCAGAATAATCTTCCTGCTTGGAATTTGAGAGTAGTTTTCATCATATGTTGAACAAGATATTGAGTGGTTCTTAACTGAGATGCAGCTGTTACTTCCCAGGAGAGCAAAGTAGAAAGATTGAAGGGGATGAGCATCATGGTTATGAAGGAATAGCCATGAATAAGAAAATTTTCCAGCAAAAGATTAGCTTGTTGAAAGGGGATTTTCATTTCTAAGTCAACAAGAGCAAACATTTCATCTGTTGTGGCTCTTTTCCTTATTTAGGAGTAGATTTGGTCAGAAAAGGAATTCCAACTTCTCTGTGCAGCATCCTTCTTCAACATCTTCAAGGGAGAAATGCCAGGTAATGATTGTCTGCTTTTCATGTGTGAGTCTTTATTGATTGAACTGCTGTGAAAATTTAACCCGATTCAAATGTGAAGAAAATCGCTGGCAAAATGGCACCCGGGATCTGTGTTGTGTGCTCTGATTAATGAAGCACTTTCATGTGAAGCTGAAAGGACCAGCCAGATTTGTAAAAAACAAAGTCTTTAACCCAGGTCTCCAATAGAACCTCTGTTTTGCCCTCAGAAAGTTAACACAGGGATAGGGAATGTGTGGGTTGCTGCCCACACAGCCTGCTCTGTTCAGCGGTACCGTTCCGGCTCTGGGGAGCCCTACCCTCTATCATGAAGGTTGAGAAAACCACCTTGGATGTTGCTTGTAACTTACTAGCCGCTGGAGCCCTATGCCCCTCTCTCCCTGTCCTGACCCCCTGGATGCCCTGAGCGCTTCACTAAGTAAAGACTGGACCAGACTCTTATCAGTCAGTGCTCTCTTCGATCTTTCCTGGTGAAGGGTTATATTACTGATAAAAGTTGAAAACTCCCCAAATTCAGACTTCTATTTTAGATTAATATGAATACATGTAGAACAGAGAACATTTTTTTGACTTTCCATGTTCTGTTCTTTTAGCAATAGGGATGTGAAAAAAGTTAGATTTGTGTTGTTGCTCTAAGGAAACTCACACGAGGTGTAAAGTAGGAATGAGTCAAAAGATTTAAAAGTGAAGAGCAGGAAGTGCAGCTCCACGATGCTTCCTTATCCCATGGTGCCTGGATCAGAGTGGGCTTGGGGAGGAAGGGCTGGAAAAGCCTGCAGAACTCGCACCCCCTAGAGCCAGCTTTCACACCCAAGGGAGGCTTGTCACCCCCTACTCTGTCTCCCTCCTCTCACCACACAGAAGGGACTCGAGTGAAGAGTGTAGTTTGGGGGAATTGGATTTTTTAAGAGATGGTATTTAATGGTGGGTGGATTTCAGTGCATGACTCACCCCCTGCCCCTTTTCGTTTGACACCATCTCATTCTTTCCTGTCCGCCTCACTTCCTGGGCCTGAGTATTTGTTTATGGCTCCTCAGGGTTTTGGAAAAATAGTGGGAGCGTGAATTAGAAGCTGGCATATCACTGCAGTGGTCTTCTTTCTCCAGGATGGCGTCATGAGAAAGGATGGAAAGGATAATGCGTCTGAGCACTTCAGTGGGAAAGTGGAAGATGGAGAGTCTTCACCCGGGGCCCTCCCTTCATCTTCACTGTTGGCTAAAATGAGAGCTAGGAACCACCTGATTCTGCCAGAGCGGCTGGAAAGTGACAGTGCCCACCAAGAGGTATCTGCTCCACCACCTGCCACCACGGAACACGATGACCTGCTGGTGGAAATGAGAAACTTCATTGCTTTCCAGGCCCGTGTTGATGGCCAGGCCAGCACTCAGGAGATACTGCAGGAGTTCGAATCCAAGTTATCAGCCTCACAGTCTTGTGTCTTTCGAGAACTATTGAGAAATCTGTGCACTTTTCATAGAACTTCTAGTGGTGAAGGGATTTGGAAACTCAAGCCAGAATACTGCTAATCAACATTACTTTCTAAACTTGCAATTGACTTTTCCTAGTGGAAATTTCTGGTTACTAATCCTGTGATTAATAATCATGATTGTCGACAGAAGTTGACTGCATTTGATGTTTACTTTGAATGATATCTACCTCATAATTTAAAACTTCAAGGAAGAAAGACATTCATCTCCAAACTTAAAAGTTTTAAAAATACTTGGGTTGGTCTTTTCATTTTGGCAGTGTGAATTATGTTACAAAACTGGAGACCTAACAGCTAATCCTCGGATTGCATTTGTTTCTTTACCCAAAGATGCTGTCAGGGAGCACATTACTGCTCTTTTAAATGGTTGTAGACCAGAAATCTCAAGAATTCTTTTACTGGTGCTAAAAACATGGCTTACATTCATTTAGACCTGTTCAATAAATTACTTCATCAATATCTGATAACAGATACTTATTTTGGGTGCATAGCTTTTGAACTTATCATTTGCTACCCATAAAAAATGAGATTTGTTTTATGAATATATCTGTATCATAGTCTTCCTTTTAAGGTACTGTTAAATCGGCCGGCATTTTCATTACTAAAGCATGAAATAGCTTGGTAATAAGTAAGACCTACACTTGCAGAAGGTTTGTAGTGTTACTCGGCTTATGTTGACTTTAAGCCAACGGCATCTTCCCCCACTACGGGACTGTCTTTTTAGGAAAACAGAATGTGTTATCTTAAAACAATAGACAAAATCTTAAGCAGAACCAAAAGCAAGTCCAAATAAAACCACCAGCACACGCATGCACACAAATGTCACTCCGGACCACAACCGATATGCCATGATTACCGTGTAGTGAGCACCCTTGTGGCCCGCTCCCTCGGCTCACATGCCGAATGGTAATGTGGAACATTTTTGTATTTATTGTTTGCTTTCTAAGGATGCTGATTACTTTGTGTTGGGCACCATTGTTCCCCTTCTGTGTCATCTGTCCAGTGGTTTTCATCTCTTTTTGTGCTTTGCATTCGCTGTGACTCTCCTGCTCTAGAGATTTGGTCTGTAGCTGTGTCCTGGCTGTTGCTGATGTCGTTCTGTGATGGTATTGTTCTGATCCTCTGTTTTCTTAGCCTTAATGTTCTCGTTTCCTTCCCTTTGTTTTATCATGTCAGCTCTGAAGTTTTGTTTTCTTAAATTCATTGCATTGTATTGCATTTCTTCTAGGGCGGTTACAACGCAGTTTGTTTCTTGGGTTTTTCTCCAGCCTGCTCTTTTCCTGTCTGCTTTTTCTGTATCATGCTTTCCTTCCTCCCATGCCACTTCTGTACATCCTGCTTCTGCTGCAAGAGAGCCTCTCTGCCCATATCTATATGCTTTTCCCTGCAATGCAGGGGGAAGGGAAGGGGCGTGGCTCTGGGGGTCAGGGAGAGCCTCTGCCAAGCATCATGCAGCCCTGGGTGGAGGATCTGCATTTTACCTCTGTTCTGAGGTTCTGTTTGATAGCCTGGACCCAGGCACCCCTCTCCATAGACAAGGGATGGAAGACAGTCATTCCTGCTAGGTTTTTCTGCTCCTTTAAAAAAAGGAAATTCTGGCTTATTCATTTTATTCTGTTTTTAGAGTGATTTATATATTAGAGGAAGAAGATGCTATCATTTTCATTGGTCTGCTGTCATTATCCAGAAGTCATAGACAGGATTTTTAAACAGCTCAGTAAATCCTAAACTTGAGAATTTAGCTCAGAAGGGGGTTAAAACTAATGACTGTTTTGTTCCTGGGAAGTTCTTTTTTTATTTTTATTTTTGTAATAATTAGCCTATAAGAAAACTACTTCCCCTTGTTCTTTGATTGAATACAGTTCGTTCTATCTTTCTTGTCTGAAATCTGAACTCTACTGAGCGAGAGAAGTTTCAGCCTTCTCATCAAGTAGAAAATGCTATCAAAGTGATGATGCAGTCACAGCAGGGCGACCCCCACTCCAGTCTTGTCCCAGCTCTGCCACTGGCATGCTGGGACCCCGGGCAGGTCACCGCCCTGCCTGTGTCTCAGTGTGACATCTATAAAGACTGTCATCATGTCTCCCACATGGACAGGCTTAGAGGACAATGCTCTAAGTATCATGATTTTAATAATAGTAACTTTCGTTTAGATAAAATCTACTTTTTGGAACTTTAAAAGCTTTGTACAATGTAGATAGAGTTAACGTGTTTAACATGTTATATCGACATCAAGGTGTACAGTTTTCTGAAATTTTAAAACTTCCTTAATTTATACATGAATATACTATCACTGTGTAAAAAAATTTCAGGCAATACTTTGTCTCCTCTCTGTTCTGGCTCCTATTCCAGAGATATGTACTGTATTTTGTGTGTATTCTTCTAGGCTGTATTCCATGCATTTACAAGTACGCGTGGCAGAGACTGCTGCCCTCGTGCGGTTTCTCCTTTTTCCTTTACTGACCAGATTTTTAGCTTGGTTGTGTGGCTGGCTGCTGAAGGCTGACTTCTTGGCCTCCCTTAGAGTTAAGTGCGGCCCTGTGACTGGGCACTGGCGTATGAGCAGAACGTTCACATTGGGCCTTTCCATGAGGGATTGGCGTACACTTCTCTTGCTGAGATGCCCAGGGGACCTGCAGCAGTGACACGGGATCGACATAGGTCGTGTGTTGAGGCTGGAAAAGCTGGCCTGCCAGCCTTGAACCGCTTTCTTTTTACCTGCTACTTAAAAATAAAATAAATTCCTGATTTGTTTTAACCACTGCCTTTTAGAGTCTGTTCATTACAGCAGCTAGTTTCATTTTATATACATGATATACGTAGATGAGATGATATCCTTATTGTTTTGCAGCTAGCTTTTCATTGAACATTATATGCAAGACATCTTTTCATCCCTACAATTATAGCTCTACCTTCATGGAACTGCTGGATTAAAACTTACGTAGATTTTTTTCAGGGTGCCAGGGTGGTTCAGTCAGTTGGGTGATCCCAAGGTCATGGGATTGAGTCCCATGTTAGGCTCTGTACTGAGCATGGAGCCTGCTTAAGATTCTCTCTGTCTCTATCTCTCACTCTACCTCTGCCCCTCTCCCCCACATATACTCTCTGTCAAAATTTTTTAAAAAATTACATAGATTTTAATTTTAATGGATGTAGTGAAACTGCTTCCTTCCATTTTTACTCTGTCAATAAAAGGGCCCATTCTCTACACCCTTGCCAACAGTAGGTAGCCTCAATCTTGGGAGGTTTGTTTTTAACAAATCTTATGGTTGAAAATACCTTGTTTGAACTTGAATTTCCCTGAAATCCAAGCATTTCCATGTATTTTGTCCATTTGTAGATCCTCTTGCGTGTTGCTTGCTCATATGTTTGTCTAGTTGTACAATTGGCTATTAATCTTTTAGCGTCCCTCCCCCCAAACAAAAATGAAAAAGCAGTTGCCCCAACCATTATTGAAGCTTTTCATTCTTCGTTCTTTGCTCCATGCATTTGAAATGCCAGGTTTACCATATGCTAAATGGTCTCTTCAAGGAGAATGGATCTAGATGTCTATTCTACCAACCACACTCTTCACTGTCATTTGGCTTTGTAATATGTTTTGCTTGCTATAGGCAAGTTCCTAGTCCTCCCCGCCTCTGCCCCCTTTGTGTTCTTGTGTATTTCCTGTTCCAGGTGAGTCTTAGAATCAGTCACTAAGACTGTGTTGTTCTTTTGATTGGGATTGTATTAGTTTATTGACTTGAAGATAATAGACTTCTTCAAATTAATACAAAATTTCCCATTAGGATCATGATAGGTCTCATTTTATGAAAATGTTTTATATTCTTAGATAAAATTTTTATAACTTTCTTTGTAATGGTCTTGCCACTTACTAGGCCTATTCCTAGGTATTTTATAGATTTTTAGTTTTGGTCAGGGATCTTTCTTAAATAAAAATGTGGAGAATCAGAACATTCATGTATCTACTTTCCTTGTGATATCATTTATCACATAGAAGTTTTAAATTTAAATACAGTCAAATTCAGTCTTTCCATATTTTGTTTCCTTATTTAAGGATCCCTTTACTAACCTGAAGTCATTATTACTATTCTCATAAGTTCTCTTGTAAATTCCATATGAATAGTTATTTTTCCTAGCACCTTTAAAAAAATAGCACATCCTTTCCTGATTTGTGAGGCTATCTCTATGATTATATCCAATTTTCATGTAATTATGGGAATATTACTGGGCTTCTGTATTTTGTTTTATTGGTCCACTTATCTAACTTTGCCAATAACCCACTGTTTAAATCATTGTGGCTTTGCAATTGATTATCAGATATGATAGAATGATTTCTTTCATCTTCCAAAAATGCCTTAGTTCCTAGTTCTGTGTAAATTTTGGGATCAGGTTTTCACATTTAGATTTTCTTGTTTTCAAAATTGTATTGACTTTACAGATTATTTGGGGAGGATTATATAATGATCTTGAATTTGTCATCTATGAATAGGGCATATACTCTACTTATAATACACATTTATTAAAAAGACATAATTCCACCATGTCTTTCACTTACAGTAAGATCATATACATCTTACATTTATTCTTAATTATCCTACCAAACCTGTAGTTTTGGTTTCTACAGTAAATAACATTGGAAAGACCTCTTCTGGTTCATAAGAGTACTGTTAATTCTATGTATTGGTGTGTACCTAGCAACCCTGCTCAACTCTTTTACTAATTATATATTGTATGTAACAACAGGGTCAGCTGCAAATAATGACAATTGTGTTTCTTCCATTCTAATACTTAAATACTTCCAATATGATAATCTGATAATGAACCTAAATGACAACCATTGACATCTTTGTCTTATTCCTGACATAGAAGATAAACTTCTAAAGTTTTACCACTAAATATGCAGTTGCTGTTATCTTCTAGCATATGGCCTTTATCAGGTTAAGGAAATGCTCTTTCCAGTCCTATGTCCAGTGCTGAATTTTATTAAATACTTTCCCTGCATCTACTGATTTGTTAGTTTTTCTCCTTTAAATATCTCTCTTAATGTCTTAAAGTACACAGTCAGGTTTTCCAGCATTAAAACGTCTTTTAGAGTTCCACTTCGAGAATGGCAGTATGAGGGAGTCCGTGGACCTGTTATCCAGAAAGCAACTGTCACTGGACAAAATACCAAAGGTGGCTCCCACCCCCCACCAGATCAGTTAATGTTTCTGGAAATAGTCCCAAGGACATACTGCAAATGAAGAGACACTTAAAGAAAATCAACTAAATCTTGGTAAGAACAGCAAGAGTCTGTGACTCTTGAGCCACAGCCCCTTTCTTCCCCTGCCTTTTCCCACCTCACTGTGATGACAGACTGTAATCCTTGTGGCTTTACCCTTGAAGACAAGGATCCCTTCATCTGTTACCAAAGGGTATAGTATCTCACTGGGAGGGGTATGTGGCCAGCATTTCTCATTCCTTCCAGCTCCAAGTTGCAGGGATTAAGTTCATGGAGTTAAAAAAAAAAAAAGTACAACAGGGGTGCCTGGGTGGCTCAATCAGTTAAGTATCCAGCTTCGGCTCAGGTCATGATCTTGCAGTTTGTGAGTTCAAGCCCTGCATTGGGCTCTGTGCTAACAGCTCAGAGCCTGGAGCTTGCTTTGTATTCTGTCTCCTCTCTGCCCCTGTTCAGCTGGTGCTCTCTCTGTATCTCAAAAATAAATGTTAAAAAAATTTAAAAAGTACAATAACAAATTTAAAAATTTAGGTGGGCTCAGCAAGAGATTTGAAATGGCAAGAGAAAGAGTCAACCAACTTGCAGATAGATTGACATGACACTTTCCAAAGAAAAGAGGAAAAAGAATGAAGAAAAATGTACAAAGCCTCAGAAAAATGTAATATGCTATTAGGTGCACCAATGTGTACATAATGGAAGTATCAGAAGGAGAAGAGGAAAAAAAAACATTCAAAGAAATAATGGCTGCAAACTTCCCAACTTTATTGAAAAACATCTACGAAGCTCAAGGAACTCCAAGCAGGATAAGCATAAAGAGACCCACAGACACATCATAGTAAACATGCTGAAATCAAAGAGAACATCTTGAAAGTAACCAGTGAAAGATGATGCATTATTTACAAGGGAATGTCAGTAAGATTACCAACTTCTCAGACTTCTTCCTGTAATTGATTTCAAGTTTCAAAACATTATGATCTGACAGTGTGCATGGTATGATCTCAATTCTTTTATATTTATTGAAGGCTGCTTTATGTCTCAGTATGTGATCTATCTTGGAGAATGTGCCATTCGCACTTGAGAAGAAAGTAAATTCCCTGGCCTCAGGATGTAGAGTTCTAAATATATCCGTCAGATCCACCTGGTCCAATGTGTCTTTCAAGTCCATTATTTCTTTAGTGATTATCTGTCTGGTTGACCTATCCATTGCTGTAAGCGGAGTATTAAAATCCCCTGCTATTAGCACATTCTTATCTATAAGCTTGTTTCTGTTTGTGATTGTTTTAGATATTTAGGTGCTCCCATATTCGGTGTGTAGACATTTATGATAGTTCTTCCTGATGGATGGACCCTGTAATTATTATGTAGTGTCCTTCTTCATCTCTTGTTATTGTCTTTAATTCACAAATCAATCAATGTGATACATCACATCAATAAAAGAAAAGATAAAAACCATATGATCCTGTCAATAGATGCAGAAAAAGCATTTGACAAAATATAGCATCCCTTCTTAATAAAGACCCTAGAGAAAGTTGGGATAGAAGGAACCTACTTAAACATCATAAAAGCCATCTATGAGAAGCCTTCAGCTAACATCATCCTCAATGAGGAAAAACTGAGAGCTTTCCTCCTGAGATCAGGAACACGACAGGGATGTCCACTCTCACCACTGTCATTTAACATAGTGCTGGAAGTCCTAGCATCAGCCAACAGACAACAAAAGGAAATCAAAGGCATCAGAATTGGCAAAGAGGAAGTCAAACTTTCACTCTTCGCAGATGACATGATACTCTACATCGAAAACCCGACAGACTCCACCAGAAGCCTACTAGAACTGATCCAAGAATTCAGCCAGTTGCAGGGTACAAAATCAACGTACAGAAATCGGTTGCATTTTTATACAGCAACAATGAAGCAACAGAAAGAGAAATCAAGAAACTGATCCCATTCACAATTGCACAAAAAACCATAAAATACCTCGGAATAAACCTAACCAAGGATACAAGAGATCTGTATGATGAAAACTATAGAAAACTTATGAAGGAAATTGAAGAAGACACAAAGAAATGGAAAAGCATTCCATGCTCATGGATAGGAAGAATAAATATAGTTAAGATGTCATTACTACCCAAAGCTATCTACACATTCAATGCAATTCAATCAAAATTGCACCAGCATACTTCTCAAAACTAGAACAAACTACCCAAAAATTTGTATGGAACCACAAAAGACCCCGAATAGCCAAAGTAATCCTGAAAAATAAAACCAAAACGGGAGGGATCACCATCCCAGACTTTAGCCTCTACTACAAAGCTTTCATCATCAAGACAGTATGGTATTGGCACAAAAACAGACACATAGACCAATGGAACAGAATTGAGAACTCAGAAGTGGACCCAAAAGTATACAGCCAACTAATCTTTGACAAAGCAGGAAAGAATATCCGATGGAAAAAAGACAGCCTTTTTAATAGATGGTGTTGGGAGAATTGGACAGCAACATGCAGAAGAATGAAACTAGATCATTTTTCTCACACCATGCACAAAAATAAACTCAAAATGGATAAAGGACCTGAACGTGAGACAGGAAACTATCAACACCCTAGAGGAGAAAGCAGGAAACAATCTCCTTGACCTCCACCGCAGCAACTTCTTACTTGACACATCCCCAAAAGCAAGGGAATCAAGAGCAAAAATAAACTGTTGGGACCTCATCAAGATTAAAAACTTCTGGGGCGCCTGGGTGGCTTAGTCGGTTGAGCGTCCGACTTTCGCTTGGGTCATGATCTCGTGGTTCGTGGGTTCGAGCCCCGCATCGGGCTCTGTGCTGACTGCCAGCCCGGAGCCTGGAGCCTGTTTCAGAGTCTGTCACTCCCTCTCTCTCTGACCCTCCCCTGCTCACGCTGTCTCTCTCTGCCTCCTAGAAATAAATAAAATGTTAAAAAAAAAAAAAGATTAAAAGCTTCTGCACAGCAAAGGAAACAACCCAGAAAATTAATAGGCAACCAACGGAATGGGAAAAGATAGTTGCAAATGACATATCAGGTAAAGGGTTGATATCCAGAATCTACAAGGAACTCACCAAACTACACACCCGAAAAACAAACAACCCAGTGAAGAAATGGGCAGAAAATATGAACAGACACTTCTCCAAAGAGGACATCCAGATGGCCAACAGACACATGAAACGATGCTCAGCATCCCTCATCAGGGAAATACAAATCAAAACCACACTGAGATACCACCTCATGCCAGTCAGAGTGGCTAAAATGAATTTTTCTTTTATGACTATAGTTTTAACAGTTGTTTTAGAGTCTCCATCCAATTATTGTGATGGCTGAAGTTCTTGGTATTCATCCTGTTCTGTATTGTGTCTGCTGGCTCTCCCCCACAGTGGATTGTTTTGTGTGGTTTGTAATGTTGGGTGTGAGTCCTCTTCAGAGAGACAGTATCTGTGAGTGTAAGCCGTGCCTCTCCAGTGTGGTTTTGCATTTGTTGATGTTCCATGATGTTATCGGGACCAATTTTTGTGTTAATTTCTTGGTTTGAAGCTTTCTGGATCACATGATAGTGTCTAAATTTCAACCCTCACTCATGTGAGCAAACAGTTATAAGTTATCAAAGAGTGGGTGAAGGGGCAAGGTATGAGGAAAGAAGAACACCTCCAGTAAGAATTCAGGCTCAAAGAGAAAACTTCTTTGTTCCAGGAGGAGTCCATTGTTTTTCTGAGGATCGTGGCTATAAGTGGATGTCCTGCTCTGATTCCCTGGTCTCTTATCCATGCTTTGGCGGTAAATCCAAATTTCTAGATTTCAGGAACAGTACTTTTTTTGTTTTAAGTTTATTTATTCACTAAGACAGAGAGTGCACGAGTAGAGGAGAGGCAGAGAAAGAGAGAATGAGGGAGAATCCTAAGTAGGCTCCATCCACACTGTCAGTGCAGAAACCAACGCAGGGCTCAAACCATGATATCATGACCTGAGCCAAAACAAGAGCTGGGCGCTTAACTGACTGAGCCACCGAGGTGCCCCCAGAAATAGCACTTTACAGTGTGTATGCACTACTCTATGTTCTTCAGGCTCTGACAGTTTACTTTGTGAAGAGTTCAGCTTTTACATTAAAAAACATTTCTTATTTACAAAGACCTTTAGATGATTCTATCTGTTATATTGCTGAAACTATGACATTTTCTGATTAGTCACGTTGGTATAAAGGGTTTACAGTCGTGCTGGGCACGAAAATAAGAGCTATGTATGTTAGCTGTTATTCTTTTGTTGTTGTTACTGTTGAATGATCTTTATAGTTCTAAGATTTTGGCAGCCGATCCTCTTATATAGTCTAGGTATTCCAAATATCATCTATAAATAATGACAGCATTTTCTCTTGCTTTTCAATACTATTACCTCTTATTTTTTTCTTACTTAGTTCCTCTAGCCCAGTGGTAGCCAGGGATGGTGATAAGTGCGGCCACTTCCGATGTTTCAAGCATATTTGTGCTGTTTCTGGTTGATACTCCTTTTAATTTAATCTTTATTTTTATTATTTATTTATTTATTTATTTAATTTAGAGAGCATGAGTGAGGGCGGGAAAGAGAAGGGGGGGGAGAGAGAATCCCAAGCAGGCTCTGTCCAACACAGGCCCTGATCCCATGAATCGTGAGATCACGACCTGAACCAAAATCAAGAGTTGGACACTTGACCGAATGAGCCACCCAGGTCCTGCTCTGATTGATGCGTTAAAACTTGTATTCCTATTCCTAGCTTGCAAGTTGTTTTTATTAAGAATGAATGTTTAATTTTTCAGTTGCATCTTCTGCATTTACTGTGATGACAATACTTTCTTCAATCTGCTAAAGAAATTAGTATAGTAGATCTAGTTTTTGTTGATTCAACTCATTCAGTCATTCCTGGGATGTCCTCAATACTGGGCTGGTTGGGGGGTTCCCTATCAGGTCGTGATGTAGTTTGCTTTTACTGTAGTGCTGGTTTCGGTTGGCTCATACTCTATTTGATTTTTAACCCTTTCGTTCATAAGGGAATTTGCTCTATGGTTTTTTTTTTCTCATTTTTTGATGTGTTCTCTGTGTATGTGTGTATACATGTGTGTGCATGTACACATGTGTGTATGAAGGTTATTTTACTCTTGGAAAATGAATTGGGACACTTCTTACCTTGTTCTAAGAAGAATTAATACAACATGGGAATTAAATGAACATTTGATGGAATGCTTGTAAAACTCTTTGGGTTTGGTTCCTTTTGGTGAATGTTTCTGCTTGATCCTTCTGCTCATTAAATTGATCTTTAGCAATGTTAAATCTGTTAGTCTGTCTATGCCCTGCTGTGTGTCTTTAAAAAGTTTTTTTTTAATGTTTTACTATTAATTTTTGAGAGAGAGACTGAGTGTGAGCAGGGGAGGGGCAGAGGGAGAGGGAGACACAGAATCCAAAGCAGACTCTGAGCTGTCAGCACAGAGCCCGATGTGGGGCTTGAACTCACAAGCTGTGAGATCACAACCTGAGCTGAGGTGGGATGCTAGACTGAGCCACCCAGGCACCCCTGCTGCATGTCTTTTAATTTCACAAAATATTGTTCATTTCTGATATTTGTCATTGGTCCTTCTTTCCCAATATTCTATTCCTTTGCCATGGGTGCATTAGGCTCTTTTATCCCTCCAGTGTGTTAATTATTTTTGATATCTCCTTTCATTTCCTCTAGTCAGCTCCTTTCCTTGAACTTCAGTGCTGTAGTTCGTTGTTTTGGTACTAATTTTTATGGTGTTGGTTTTCCTCTTTGATGATTGAATCTTCATTATGTTTGCATCGATATGTCTGAGCTCCTCTGTTGCTCTGCCTACAGATGCTCTTGTTTATCCTAACCTGCCTTGAGCACTGTGGAGGGAACCAGGCTTTTCTGCTGGGGATGGGGGGAAGTTCCAAAGCAAGTCTCTGGTTCATGTGGGCACCCCATTTCTCCTGACTGCTTCCAGCAGAGGACATGGCAAAGCCCCTCTGTCCAAATACCTGCCCACAAGGCCACAGTAGGGGTGGGCAAAGGTCGGGGAGAGAGGCCCCCACTTCTGCCTGATCCTAATGCAATGACCTTCTGCTACCTGTAGAACCTTGGCCTGTGAGCTCATCACCCAGCCTGGCAGCACCACCTGCTCCATCAGGGGTCGACTTCTCATCCCATTGTGTCTGCCCTTCAGGGAGGCTTCATAATTTCTGATTCACAGTGGCCCTCCTTTATTCATCTTCCAACACTTACTGATATATCTATGTATCTCACAACTATATATAACTATTTTTATATGTGTATATATATTTTGTCTGGAAGGGGTGTCAAATATTTATGCTCAGTCTACCATTTCATTCAGTCTCCATATAATGACTCCGATTTAACTTCTTTAACCTAAATGTATTAACAATTAATTCATGGGAGTAATTTTAGAACATATCTTTTATCTGAATCTTACTTTACTGCCCAAGTGGGAATGGTTCTTTCAGAAGTTGAATTTCATTTTCCCATTCAGTGTCCTCTGTTGTTAAATCTCTGGGAGCTTCATTTATGCAGTGAGGGAAGGGAAGGTAACCTCCTGATGATCCAGTCACACCAAGGGGACATTTTATTGATGTCTGAAGTGAATGCAAACTAAGTAACGATCTACAGGCAAAGAATGTCATTAACATTTTCAGTCTGTTGGACATGTTTTAATCCTCAAATTAACGGCTACAACATAATTTTGAAATAGTTTTTCCTAGAATATAAACATTTCATTTTACTGAGCAAGTACCCTGAGAGTAAATGGAAAATACTTTTCACTAAATATAGGAATGAAATTTGGGAGGTGAAGAATCTAACAGGACCATAATCTCAGTTCATCCTAACAGAAGAAGCTCTTCGCAATTCTGTGACCACCTGCCCTCTGGCTAGACCAACCCGGCAAGGGTGTGGGAAACCCATGCCCCAAAACCTACATCTTACATATTTTTTTCTCTGTGTATTGTAGATTTCAGATTTGAAAACTTTTGTTCTGCCTATTTCCTTTACCTGTTTTGTCGATTTCAGATTTGAAAAGAGGCTGGAACCCAGCTTTGATTTAGATTATTGCTTTGGATAGAGTCTGAATTTAAGACGGATGCATCTTTACATCTGACTAATGCATCTCGTTAGTATTGTCACTGTCAAGAATTGCTAAGTTGCTTGTTAGAACCCTCTGCCTCTTTGGAGGAGAAGAAAGGACAGCGCCTTAGCTTGAATCTTGGTTTGAGAAACTGTGTATCTGAATATTGGCCACCTTCATTTATCATTTTCTTTTCCTCAATAAATTTGGCGGTCTCAACCTTGTAAGCACTGCACAAGGAAATCTACAAACATACTTTTGTTCTTCAAGACACTCAACATGGGGACCTTCAGGGAGGAGGCCCTGAGAGGGGTGTGGCTCACATTCTCTGGTAACCTTGACCTTAGGGCTCTACCTGTTAATTTGGAAAACAAGGATGTAGGTTGGGAAACTTCCTCGTTCTTTCACATTCCTGCTTCCTCTTTTTTTGGTTTTTAGTGGGTCATAACCAGTAATCACAATAACAAAAGCTCCATTTTTTAACCCCGTGATAATCAGGAAAACGACTTTGTGAAGCTGTGCTATATATAGTTGGTACTGGCTGCTGGTGTTGTGGATGGAACTCAGCCTTGAGGGCACCCAGGGTTGGAAAATCCGTGCCGTGGGTGACACCTGGGATGCACAGAATGTCACCCTGGGAGAGTGGCTGCAGAGACCCTGGGAGCTGTGGGACTGTTAAGAAATCAGGATGCAAAATTGGGCACTGTATGAAATGAGTTTGTATCATGGTAAAAGGCAGCGGAACAGGAAAAGATGTAAACAGCCGTTCTGCTTTTAAGAGGACAAAGTGGGTTTAAAATTCTTTTTGATTTGTTGAAGTTTTATAATAGGTTACATTTTAGAATACTTCTAATTTGCATTGAAAAGGAGGCTCCCTCCTCCATTTAATAACCACACTTTGGAACCAGCCTCAAACACTCTGCGATGTCAAGGCAGAAACGTAATATATATATATATATATTTTTTTTTTTAACGTTTATTATTTTGAGAGAGTGAGAGAGAATCAGAGCAGGAATGGGGAAGAGGCAGAGAAAGACTGAGACACAGAATTGAAAGCAGGCTCTATGCTCCAAGCTGTCATCACAGAGCCCAATATGGAGTTCGAACTCAAGGACATGAACCGCAAGATCATGACCCGAGCTGAAGTTGGATGCTTAAAGTGACTGAATGACTCATGTGCCCCAGTAAGGTGATATTTTAATAGTGTTTTCAACTGCTTCTTCCTGCCTCCCCTCAGGTAACTCTGCCTTACTGCTCACCTGTTTCTTCAGAGATTTCAGCCCTAACCCTCCAGCTTCTCACTCTTGGGGATAAACCTTCATTTATATGGTGTTTTCCCTCCCCTCTGCATTTCCCCTGTTTCTAAGTAGATTCTTACTAGTTTTCAGTGAAGTACCTTTTAAGTTATGCTCTTTCATGAAGGCAGAATATTTTGCCCAGCTTTTGCAAATATGAAGATTATACAAAATTTGTTTCGGATCGTTTTCTTAAAGAAATAAATGTGACAAAGAAATCAACCATCTCAATTCCTTTTCACTTCCTCTCTCTGAGGTAACTAGATACCCAATGTTGGCATATATTAATCTTCCAAAGTTGACATATGTTCTTCCAGGTATATTTTTATTTATTGACTATGTGCCTAACCATACACTAACTAGAATTTTTTTGTTTATTTGTTTTTTATTTATTTTAAGAGAGAGGGAGAATGCAAGTAAGAGAGAGGCAAAGAGAGAGAGAGAGGGAGATAGAATCCCAAGCAGGTTCTAGTGCTGTTAGCACAGAGCCCAATGTGGGGCTCTAACCCATGAAACTGAGATCATGACTTGAGCCGGTCAGATGCTTAAGCGACTGAGCCACCCAGGCACCCCTACCGAATGATTAAAACTTTTTGTGTGTGTGTGATTATTTATTTTTGAGAGAGAGAGAGACAGAGTGCAAGCAAGAGAGACACAGAGAGAGAGAGGGCAACACAGAATCTGAAGCAGGTTCCAGATTCTGAGCTATCAGCACAGAGCCGGAAATGGGGCTTGAACTCATGAACCACGAGATCATGACCTGAACTGAAGTTGGGTGCTTAAGTGACTTAGCCACCCAGGTGCCCCCTGAGTGAATTTTTAAAAAATGTTTATTTATTTTTGAAAGCGAGAGAGACAGAGCGAGCGTGAGCATGAGCCAAGGAGGGGCAGAGAGAGATGAAGAGAGAGAGAGAGTCCTAAACAGGCTCTGTGCTGTCAGCATGAAGCCTGATGTGTGGTTTGATCCCACAAATCATGAGATCATGACCTGAGCCGAAAACAAGAGTCTGACGCTTAACTGACTGAGCCACTCAGGAGCCCCTAAAATATATTTTAAATGTATAGATAATGAAATTGTATCTCATTGTTTTATTTTAATTTCTCTGATTACTAGAACGGTTGAACATCTTTTTATTTGCTCAAGACATTGTTCATCTTCCTTTTCTGTGAATTGACTGTTTATATAATTTGCTTACTTATGTAACTCTTTTCTTACTGGTTTTAGGACTGTCTTACATAGTCTAGACATCAGTCTTTCATCTGTATATTGCAAAAGCTACCTCTGAGTGGATTGTGTTTTTACTTTGTACAACATATCTCTTATCAGAGAAGTTTGCAGCTGTTAGTCTCTTTATTTAGGGTTTGAGCCTATGTTTATGAAATCATTCCCTCCCCCAATATCATAAAGATCATCTCTATTTTCTTTTTTTTTTTAATTTTTTAAAGTTTACTTATTCTGAGACAGAGAGAGTAAGTGGGAAAGGGGCAGAGATGGAGAGAGGGAGAGAGAGAGAGGATCCCAAGCAGGCTCCCACCAGTGCAGAGCCTGATGCGAGGCTCAGACTCATGAACTGAGCCAAAGAGGTTGCGTGATTAACCAACAGAGCCACCCAGATACCCCAGATCATCTGTATTTTTATTTAAAGTTTTAAAGCATTTTCATAGTCAGGTGTTCAATCTGTGTGGAATTTGTTTTTGTGGATGATGTGAGATAGGAACCTGATTCTTTTTCCATATGGGTAGCTGATCGACCCCACGTAATTTCTTTCTTTCTTTCTTCTCAGGTTTATAATTTTACCTCTGTCAGACAACAGGTTTTACATACACACACATACAATATATGTGTACATGAATATATATATATATATATCATGGTTTCAGTTTCTGTAGCATTATGGTAAGACTTGATACATGAAATAGAAAGTCTATCATCTCTCTCTTTAGAACAGACTTGACTTTTCTTTCTCCCACCCACCCCCCCATTGGAATTTTAAGATCAGTTCTTTGGGTTTTCTGAAAAATCCTGTTTGGATTTAAATTAGAATTGCATGGAATTTATAGGTTATTTTAGTGAGAATTGCTGTATTTATTATTTGAATCGTCTATTCAATCATGATATACTCTCCATTTATGTAGGTCTTTTATAGCCTACTGTAGAGTTTTATATTTTTTTAAAAAGTTTTTATTTATTTTTTGAGAGACAGAGAGGGACAGAGCACGAGTAGGGGAGGAACAGAGAGAAAGAGAGGGAGACACAGAATCTGGAGCAGGCTCCAGGTTCCAAGCTGTCAGTGGGGCTCAAATTCACAAACCATGAGATCATGACCTGAGCTAAAATCAGATGCCCAACTGACTGAGCCACTCTGGTGCCCCTAGAGTTTTATACTTTTATCAATTAAAAACTCCTACACATCTTTTGTTAGATTTAGTTAAACATACCTATAGATTTTGTTGCTTATTGGGATTAATACCTTTTAAAAATGTGCATTTTCTTATTATTGATTTTTTTTTAAAAATCAACATTTATTTATTTATTATTAATTTTTATTTTTTTAAACTAATCAAATATATTTCAGGAATGTTACAAATGTTTTTTTTGAAGGGTAGAATCTAGTTTTATTTTTAATTCTGATTAAGATAAGACAACTTTTTTGAAAGGATGGTGTATTTGGTATACTCATCTGATATTTTTTTTTCATATTTTTAAAATTATGATTGACAACAGTATTTTATTACTTTCAGCTGTACAAGATAGTGATAAGATATTTTTATACATTACAAAATGAACACCATGAGAGGTCTCATTATTCTGTCACCATATACAGTTATTACAATATTATTCACTGTATTCTTGATATTGTACATTATATCCCCATGACTTATTTACTTTAAAATCTGGAAGCTTATGCTTCTTCTTCTTCTTTTTATTTATTTATTTTTTTTACAAATTGTTTATTGTCAAGTTGGTTTCCATATAACACCCAGTGCTCATCCCCACAAGTGCCCTCCTCCATGTCCATCTCCCCCCTTCCCCCCCCCACAACCATCAGTCCTCAGTTTGTTCTCATCATTCAAGAAGTCTCTCATGGTTTGCCTCTCTCCCTCTCCCCCGTCATTTCCCCCCTTCTTCTCTCCCATGGTCCTCTGTTAAGTTCCTCCTATATGTGCAAACATATGATATTTGTCTTCTATGACTGACTTATTTTGCTCAGCATAACACCCTCAAGGTCCATCCACGTTGCTACACATGGCCAGATTTCATTCTTTCTCATTGCCATGTAGTATTCCATGGTATAGATAAACCACATCTTCTTGATCCATTCATCTGTTGATGGACACTTAGGCTCTTTCCATGTTTTGGCTATTGTTGAGAGTGCTGCTATGAACATTGGGGTACATGTGCTCCTATGCATCAGCATTCCTATATCCCTTGGGTAAATATAAAAGAACTGAGATCATACCATGCACACTCTCAGATCATAATGCTTTGAAACTTGAAATCAATCACAGGAAGAAGTCTGGAAAATCTCCAAAAACATGGATGTTAAAGAACACCCTACTAAGGAATGAATGGGTCAATCAGGCAACTAGAGAAGAAATTTAAAAATATATGGAAACAAATGAAAATGAAAACACAACAATCCAAAATCTATGGGAAATGAATGGGCCAATCAGGCAACTAGAAAAGAAATTTTAAAATATATGGAAACAAATGAAAATGAAAACACAACAATCCAAAATCTATGGGAAATTGAATCAGTTATCAAAAATCTCCCAACAAATAAGAGCCCTGGACCTGATGGCTTCCCTGGGGAATTCTACCAGACGTTTAAAACAGAATTAATCCCAATTCTTCTCAAGCTATTCCAAAAAATATTATTTGTTGATTTATTTATCAGTTGGTGATCGACTCCTCTGATTAGGTCTATTGGTTTTATCTGGAGGGTCTCTTGCTTTTTCCTTTGCAGAAAATTCTTACTCCTTGTTTTAAAGGTAATGATTTCAAGGTTTCACTATGATGTATAATATTTGCTTTAGGTTCTGGTAGCTGGCCTTTATTAGACCAAGGAAATTTCCTTTTCTGATTTTACTAAGAATCGTAATCACGAAAGGGTTTTTGAATATTATCAAATGCTCTTTCTACATCTATTGAGGTGATTGTAGTTTTATTTCTTGCTTTGATTTTTTCATGCGATGAAGCACACTGCTCTGATGTCTAAGGCGAAACCATCATTGTATTCCTGCGATAAATTCTGCTTTGCCACTGTTTTTGAATATACTGTTAGGTACCATTTGCCACTATTTTATGTAGGGTAATTGCATCTGTGTTCATATGTGAATCCAGAGCATGCCTCTCCTTATGTGTACTATTCTTGTTTAGAATACATGTAGGTTAGGAAAGTTTTCCTGCTCTTTCAGCTCTTTGGAGTAATTTGCGTAAGATTATCTGTTCTTAGAAATTTTGAAAGAGCCCACCTGTTTTACTGTGTATGTCTGTATTTGTGTGAAGAGTTTCAACTGTTGATTCTACTTAAATAGATATGAATCTATTCTGCATTTTCATTCCTTTTGTGTTACCTTATTGTTATAGTTCTGTAGAAAATGTATCATTTTATCCAGGTTTTCAAATTTATTGTCATAAACTTACTCATCTAATGGTTATTTCAATTTGACTGTACCTGTAATTATGGCCCATTGTGTTTGTAAGATTGTTTTTGTGTTTCTCCTTCCTTTATCTCACTATCGTGCTGGAGGTTTGTCTCTTATTAGTCTCTTCAAAGACCCAGCTTTTAGGTTTTGTCATTCTCTCTATTATTTCTTCGATTACTATGTTATTAATTTTCTAATGGACCTCAGGTGCTCAGAATTGGATAAGTGAGAATTCTTGACCCAGGATGCTCAGCATTATCCTGCCATGGCCTGTTTTAGTGTGTTTATGTATGTAATAATAACCATGCAGGGGCGCCTGGGTGGCTTAGTCAGTTAAGCGTCCGACTTTCGCTTGGGTCATGATCTCGCGTTCGTGGGTTCGAGCCCTGCGTCGGGCTCTGTGCTGACTGCCAGCTCAGAGCCTGGAGCCTGTTTCAGTCTGTGACTCTCTCTCTCTCTCTGACCCTCCCCTGCTCATGCTGTCTCTCTCTCTCCTAGAAATAAACATTAAAAAATAATAATAATAACCATGCTGGAGCCCACTGCTCAACGCAAGAGAAAGGACAACCCCAGGAGTTCACGTCCACCCATTTATTCCTCTCCCCTTCCCTTGGCTTTCTCCTCCAGTGGAGTACTACTATTCCGGACCATGTGCTTTCCGTTTTCTTGCTTCTGTATTTGTGTATATTTCTAAAGGAACATTGTTTATTTTTAGATGCTCTTAATGTAATAAAAAGAATATCTTGCAGCACATGCTATTCTGGGATTTATTTTTTAATGTTTATTCATTTATTATGAGAGAGAAAAAGAGAGCGAGAGCGCTCAAATGGGGGAGGGGCAAGGAGAGAGAGAATCCCAAGCAGGCTGCAGGCTCAGTGGGGAGCCTGACATGGGGCTTGATCCCACCACTACAAGACCATGACCTGAGCCGATATTAAGAGTTGGACATTCAGCTGACTGAGCCACCCAGGCTCCCCTCTAGGACTTTTTTTTTTAACGTTTATTTTTATTTTTGAGAGAGAGTGCAAACAGGAGAGGGGCAGAAAGAGATGGGGGCAGAGGATCCAAAGCAGGCTCTGTGCTGACAGCAGAGAGCCCAGCATGGGGCTTGAACCCATGAACCACAAGATCATGACTTGAGCCAAAAAGTCTGACGCTTAACTGACTGAATCACCCAGTGGCCCTGGGACTTGTTTTTTAAAGTCAATATTATACTGTTGTGCCTCATCCATTGTTGCTGCATGTAGCTGTACTTCTTCAGTTTTCACCATTGTATGACATGCCATTTGGTGGAATAATTTATCTATTCACTCATTGAAAGAGATTTAGTTATTTCCAGGTTTTTAAAATTATAAATACAGTAGCTATCAACATTCTGATATATGTTTCCTGGTATGACATGAGTAATAACGGAGACAGTCCAAGACTGTCTCTTAGACATAACCAGGAACGCATTTGTACGAATTGCTCCAAAAATCATCCTTTCAAGCAAACTGTAAGAAATCCTGTTAATTCATATTGTTTTCAACAGCTGATGCTATTGACTTTTTAGTTTTTGTGGATCAAGTGAGTATAAAATTTCCTAATCTTAATTTGATTTTCCCTTGATCGTTGACTCACAAATGATAGGGAACATTTCCTAGTATGCATTTTCTTTCTTCTTCATTTCTTTCTCCTGTTCATTTCTATTGGGTTGTTTATCCTTCTCATTGATTTGTAGTTCTTCATATTCTTAATACTAATATAGTGTAGGCTGTACATGTTGCAAATATTCTTTCCCAGTTTGTAGTTTGTCTTTGCTCTTTCTTTAAGGTGTTTACTAATGAACATAAATTCTTAGTTTGATACAGTCAAATTTATCATACTTTTATTTTAATGCTAGTGCCTGCTATCTCCTGTTTAAAAAATCTTTTCCTACTGTAAATTCAGAAAGATGTCTACTTACATTTTCTACAAAAAATTTTATTTTGCCATTTAAGTACTTAATCCACCTGGAATTAATTTTATGCATGGTGTGAAGCAGAGGTTCAATTTCATTATTTCCCCAAATGAACATGTTTTTAAAAATCATTTTATTCTTTCTAAGCTTTTGGAGGTTTAGCCTGTTTTTCTAATAATACTTTGAGTTGAATTCTTGCTTCCTGAGTCTTCAATCTTCCTTGTGTTTTAATGCATGCATTTAAAGCTACAAATTTCCCTCTATGTACAACTATAGGTGGATCCTAAAGTCCCTAAGCCTATATAGTCATCATTGTTTGGTTCTAACTTATTTCCAGTATTATCTCTTCTTTATCTCATAAGCTATTTAAAGTGTTGAGTTTTCAAATACATTTGCAAGGTTGACTGTAATTGATTTTTTAAAAAGATTTATTTATTTATTTTGAGAGAGAGAGAGAGAGAGAGAAAGTGTGAGTGGAGGAGGGGGCAGAGAGAAGGAGAGAGAGAATCCCAAGGAGACTCTGCACTGTCAGCACAGAGCCTGATGTGGGGCCTGAACCCACAAACCATGAGATCATGATCTGAGCTGAAGGTGGATGCTCAACCAACTGAGCCACCCAGGCGCCCCTCTGTTATTGATTTCTAATGTTATTTCACTGTGGTTGGAGACCATGGTCTGCATGGCATTGATTTTTTTTTTTTTTTTTGTATTTGTTGAGGTTAGTTTTGTTGTCTAGAAACTATCCAGATGATGCGGATTGTTGGGCATACTGTAAATGTTTGCCTGATCAAACCTGTAAACTGTGTCATTTAAATGTTCTGTGTCCTTACTAATATTTTTTCTCTACTTTATCAATTACTGAGTGGAGGGTTATAAAATTTTCTAGTGTGATGTGGATTTTTAAATTTTTAAATTTCTTTTTATAAATCTATTGATTTTTCTGTTTTCTGACTGTGTTGTTGGAAACATACAAATTTGGATTTTTTATGTCTTTATGGTGAATTGTTCTCATATCATCATGTATGATTTCTTTCACTCTAATAATGCTTTTTTCATGTCTATTTATTCAATATAAGTATAGCTACAGTTGCTCTCTTCTGATTAATATTTGCCTCCTATACTTTCTCATCTTTTTACATTCATCTGTTTATGTGTGTGTCATAGTGTTTAACTGCATCTTTTACAAAATAATATATAAACTGGGTTTAAAAATGAGATTGTTTCATTTTAATGGGAAAATATAGTCAGTTTATAACTGAGATAACTAATAAATCTGTATTTACTTCTTTTTTTGTATGTATTATTATGCTTAGTTTCAATCCTCAACTTCATTTTTGTATCTTGTCTTCTATGAACTAACTGAATTTTTGTTTTTTCCTTTAACTTTTATTTACTTGTTATATAGTTTATACCTGTTCTTTAAAAGTTGAATATGCATTTTTAAAAATCAGCATTTTTATCCTTTTTCTGGAAAATAAAAGAGCCACAGGACCCTTGAACTGCTCTTATATCTTTCCCCCCAACTTGCATGCACGTTATCTTGCTTTTAGGTCTGCCTTGTTTCCAGTGATGCCCATTGATCATAGTGTTACTTTGTACACTTTGTACACTTTGAGTTTATGCTCATTTAGACGCCTACAGTTCCCTCAATTCTTTGTTCATTATTACTGTGAGCATCTCACTCCTTACTTCTAAGTCCTGTTTCATTGCTTCAGAAGTACATTTCTAGGGGCATCTGGGTGGCTTAGTCGGTTAAGAGTCTGACCTTGGCTGAGGTCATGATCTCACAATCTTTGGGTTCAAGCCCTACGTTATGCTCTGTGCTGACAGCTTGGAGCCTGCTTCTGATTCTGGGTCTCCCTCTCTCTCTGCCCCTCTTCAGCTTGCTCTCTGTCTCTCTGTCAAAAATAAATAAGCATTAAGAAAAAAAAGTTTTTTAAAGAGTATATTTCTAAATAGTTCTCACAGTGAGTGAGTGAATGAGTGACTGTAATGGTATGCTCTCTCTACTTGAATGAAAAATTACTCTATTTCCCCTCACTCCGGAATTCTTCTTCAGCCGGGTATGGAATGCTAGGTTAATAGGTATGTACTTTCAGAGTACTGAAGATGTCCTTCTCTTGTCTTCTGGCTTCTTCTATTGCTCTTTAGACACCTGCTGTCAGTCAGAGGGTTATTGCCTTGCAAGGTCATTGGTCTTTCCTCTCTGGTTGCTCTGCAGACTTTCTTTTTACTTTTGCAAAATATAAATATAAATAAATATATATAAGATATATGGTTCTTAGTGAGGTATATCCATGGGTTCTTTTTTATTTTTCCTGCCCAGGACTGTTTCTGCTTCCTCAATCTGAGGATTCACTTTTTTTTTTTTTAAATATAATTTCTTAAAGTGACCATCCTCTCAAAGATCTGCTCTCCTTCATTCTCCACATGCCTTCCTTCCTGAACACTTACTGATGTGTGTCAGCTCTACTCATCCTAGTCTCTAGCTTTGAACTCCTCAAAGAGTTCCATCTGTTTCACTGTTATGCATGCTGTGTGATTTCCTCAGAACTGCCCCTCTCACTCACTCTTCCCTCACAGGCACTTAACTCACTCTTAAGCCTATTGCGTTTTTAATTTCAGTGACTTACATCTTTAAATATTTTATTTCATTTCCTTTTTCTTAGCTAATATTTTCAAAGTTCCTTGTTCTTACAGGATTTCTGTAAAAAAATCTTTTTTTAAGTTTTTAAAAAATGTTTATTCATTTTTGAGAGAGAGAATGAGAAAGAGAGAGAGCATGAGTGGGGGAGGGGCAGAGAGAGAAGGAGACACAGAATCCAAAGTAGGCTCTAGGCTCCAAGCTGTCAGGGCTTGAACCCACGAATCATGAGATCATGACCTGAAGTGAAGTCAGACGCTTAATTGACTGAGCCACCCAGGTCTCCCTCTAATTTCTTTAATCATTTGAAACAGTCTCTCTTTAACCTGGAAAGAGAACAGCAAATAAAATTCCAAACCAGCAGAAGATGGGAAATAATAAAGATTAGAGCAGAAATCAGTGCTTTCAAAATAAAGAAACAAACAAACAAAAAACAGTAGAATAGATCAATAAAACCAGGAGCTGGTTCTCTGAAAGAATTAAAAAAAAAATAATAACCACCTAGTCGGTTTGATCAAAAAACAATAAAGAAAGGACCCAAATAAATAAAATCAAGAATGAAAGAGGAGAGATTACAACTAACACTGCAGAAATACAAACAATAAGAGAATATTATAAGCAATTATACTCCAATAAATTGGGCAATCTGGAGGAAATGGACAAATTCCTAGAAACATATAAACTACCAAAACTGAAACTGAAGAAATAGAAAATTTGAACAGACCCATAATGAGTAAATAAATTGACTTAGTAATCAAAAAGCTGCCCCCAAAAAAGAGTCCAGGGTAATTCTACCAAACATTTAAAGAAGAGTTAACACCTGTTCTCTCAAAGCTGTTCCAAAAAATAGAAATGGAAGGAAAACTTCCAAACTCATTCTGTGAAGCCAGCATTACCTTGATTCCAAAACCAGACAAAGCCCTACTAAATAGGAGAACTATAGGCCAATTTTCTTGATGAATATGGATGCAACAATCCTCAACAAGATACTAGCCAATGGGATCCAGCAATACATTAAAAGAATTATACAGCACTTTCTCTTGATAAAAACTATCAGGAAAGTAGGGATAGAAGGATCATACCTCAGGGTCATAAAATCCATATATGAAAGACCCACCACTAATATCATCCTCAATGGGGAAAAACTGAGAGCTTTCCCCCTAAGGTCAGGAACATGAGAGGGATGTCCACTCTCACCACTGTTATTCAACATAGTATTGGAAGTCCTAGCCTCAGTAATCAGAAAACACAAAGGAAAAACAGGCATCCAAACTGGCAAGGAGGAAGTCAAACTTTCACTCTTGCAGATGACATGATACTCTATATGGAAAACCCAAAAGATTCCACCAAAAAACTGCTGGAACTGATCTGTGAATTCAGCAAAGTCTCAGGATATAAAATCAATGCACAGAAATTGGTTGCATTCCTATACACCAATAATGAAGCAACAGAAAGAGAAATCAAGGAATTGATCCCATTTACAATTGCACCAAAATCATAAAATACCTAGGAATAAACCTAACCAAAGTGGTGAAAAAATCTATACACTGAAAACTATAGAAAACCCATGAAATAAATTGAAGAAGAACACAAAAAAATGGAAAAATATTCCATGTTCATGGATTAGAAGAACAAATATTGTTAAAAGGTCAATACTACTCAAACCAATTTATGTATTCAATTCAGTCCCTATTAGAATAATACCAGCATTCTTCATAGAGCTAAAACAAACAATCCTAAAATTTGTATGAAACCAGAAAAGACCCCAAAGCAATCCTGAAAAAGAAAATCAAAGCTGGAGGCATCACAATCCTGACTTTTTACAAAGCTGTAATCATCAAGACGGTATGGTACTGACACAAAATCAGACACTCAGATCAATAGAACAGAATAGAGAAGCCAGAAATGGATGCACAAATATATGGCCGACTGATTTTTAACAATATCCAATGGAATAAAGACAGTCTCTTCAGCAAATGGTGCTGAAAGAGAAATAAAATAGTCTCTGTTTAGAAACTTTTCATGTTGTCCTCACACAAAATTGGTGGGGGAATGGAGGCTAATCCTCTTGTGTGATATTCCTGCTAATTTTTACTCACCGTGTCTATTTCCCTGTATATTTTGGAGTTTTTAAATTGACACCTTCTGCAAAACAGGGGTTTCATTTGTCTAATTTGAATGTAGGAATCTTTGAGCTAGGAAATTATTCCTAAGAATTCGTTTTGCTTTTGTTTGCCCTCGCATGCCCGTGGTCTCACCCCAGTCATAACCAATTCTCATGTTCATTTTTCAGTTTAGGAATTCCCACATTTCCCTGATTGTGTACATGTTGACTGCAAGCCTGTGCATGATGTAAGCTTCAGTTTTCACTTTCTCTTGGGAGAATCCTCTGTCTTCATCTCACTTCAGAGCCCTGTGCATGTACCAGCTACTCTGCCCTCTTTTATGCTGCTGGGCAGGATTTTACTTGTTCCCCTTTCACTGCAGCATCACCCCAGATGCTGTGAATCCCAGCTTTGTGCCATGGTTTGAGTGGGCACAATTTTTCTCCTGTCTCTTTGTGTGGTGTTAAAGCATAGGGGTAATTACCTCTGGCGAGCAATAGAAATGTACCAAACACAGGTAGGAATCTTTTAAAATATTAAATGGTGAAATGATGAAATGTGAAGTGGTGAAATGAAATGTACAGTCACTCTAATGAGGGGAAAGTCCCACAGGGAAGTCACCTACAGAGTTGTGGGCACATGTCTTTATCCTAGGATGGGTCCTTGGAGGAGGAAGAGGGATGTGTGGATGGCATTGTGGGGATACCGTCTATACCTGTACTTTACAATATGTAACCACCGGGCAGATGTGGCTGATGTCAGCTGAGAAGCGCTTCAGACTTAAAAGATTTCAAAGACTTAGTGTGAGAAAGAATGTAAATATGGACATAATGTAAAAATAATATAAAATATTTCAGTACATTTTTATATGGATTACATGTTGAAATAATAATGTTTCCTTATATTGGCTTCAAGAAAACATCACTTAACTAAGTTATCCTATCTCCTTTTACTTTTAAAAATTGTGGCTACTAGACATTTTCTAGTTTAGTCTGTGGCTCAGGTTACATTTTTGAGAGACTTTCTAGTCAAAGTGAAGTTTTGGGGCCAGCAGCATCAGCATCACCTGGGAGCCTGTTAGAAGTGCAGGACCTCAGACTTCAGAACCTGCATTTTAACAAGATCTCTGTGATCTGTGTGCATGTTAGAGATCAGTGATTCTGAAACTTGAGTGGAGATCACTATGTCCTGGAGGGCTCCTTAAATCAGAGTGCTGAGCTCCACCACCAGACTTCCTGATTCAGTAGATTTAGGGTGGAGCCCAGAATCTGCATTTCTAACAGGATCCTAGGTTGTGCTGAGGCTTCTGCCTGAAGATCTCACTTTGAGAGCCTCCTATTCTATGTATATTCTGGACGAAAAGAGCCAGATATGTCCCCGGAACTTAAATTAGGAGTTAGAGAAAAGTTCTGGAGATTCATTGTTCCAGGAGTGGGATATTGTTTTCTTTCCTCTTCTTCATACCAGGGACTCTGAGTGCCATCCCCAAATCCCTATTATTTCAAATGGATTGGAACAACAAAAAAATACTTTGAAGGTAGATATGGAAATTACAGGAATGTGAAAAAGTCTTTCCTTCTCTCAGAGATGGGAAATAGCTTCCAAGCCTCCATTTACCACCATCCACTACCACCATTCACCACCATTCATGATCAATCATCTACTTTCATTCACCATTCACCTTCACTCACTATCTACCATCGACCTCCACTCACCACTCACCACCTACCATCCACCTCCACTTACAATCCACCATTTACTCCATCCTCCTCCATCCATCATCCACCATTCACTTCTACTCACCATCCACCATCCACCTCTACTCACCATCCACTTTCCACTTCCATTTTTTTTTAAATTTTTTAAAAATGTTTTTTATTTATTTCTGAGAGAGAGAGACAGCGTGAGCAGGGGAGGGTCAGAGAGAGAGGTAGACACAGAATCTGAAGCAGGTTCCAGGCTCTGAGCTAGCTGTAAGCACAGAGCCTGACGTGGGGCTCGAGCCCACGAACTGTGAGATCATGACCTGAGCCAAAGTCAGACGCCCAACCGACTGAGCCACCCAGGCACCCCTATTTTTTTTTTAAATGTCCACTATCCAATTCCACTCAACATCCACCATCATCCACTATCCACTTCCATTCACCATCCACTAGCCATTTCTACTCTCTACCACTATTCACCTCCATTCTCTTCCATTCACCATCTGTTATCCACTTCTGTTCACGATTTTCCACTCATCATTAATGTCCCTTTGTTCTTTTGGTCCTTACAGCCCGTATGTAGGTTTTCTTCTCAACATAAGGATGAAGAAGCTGAGTCTACAGGAGGCGACTGACTCACTTAGTGTTGGGGCAGAGTGGGTGTGCTTTCTTTCCATCTTTTTAAAGCCTTCTTTCAGCAGCACTGTCAAACAAGAGTGCAGCAACTTCACCCCATGCTGTCATTTTCAGTGCCTTGTTCAGTGATGACTGAGAGGTGCTATTCCAAAGACAGAGCTGAATCCTGGCTACACAACACACTCAGGCACATGGGTCATCAAACAGTCTGGGATCGTAAAAGATGACTGAAAGTTTGCATTCTTGGCTTTCCAAGGTGGTTACTCAGGCTCAGAGAAGTTAAGAAATATTCTTCGAAGCAATATAACAACTTAGAAAATGAACCAGAGACATCCAGTTAGAAAGTGTGGTTGAGGTCATAGTGCTCTCCCCTCCTTCCTGAAGCCATGGTGTAGACCCACAAGGGCACGAGAACAGAAAAGAGTGGATGAGAAATACCAAAAATATTTTCTTATTTTTTTAATATTTATTTATTTTTGAGAGAGAGAGAGACAGAGTGTGAGTGGGGGAGGGACAGAGAGAGAGGGAGACACAGAAGAAAAAAGAAACTATCTCAGTTATCCACAGTACACTTGATAAAGTCAAGAAATTTCATATTGATATAATACTGTCACCTGATACAAAGTTCATCTTCAAATCCCACACTGTCCCCCGAAGCTTCCCCTGCCCACCTGTCCAGGACCACACAGTGCCTTGGGTCCTCCAGCCTTTTAATTTCCTTCCATGTTCACAGTTCTGTCTTTCCTCTGCCTTCATGAGCATCCCAGCCTAAACATGGCAGGGCATCGCTCCTTTGGGGCCTGTGGGGTGTTTCCTCATGGTAAGGGTTAGGGGAAGCTTTGTTAGCGGAGGTGATGTGGTGTCGTCCCGGGTCACGGCCTGGACAGGTGCAAGGGGCCTCTGGCCCTGTGCAGGTCATGGCAACTTGACCACTGGGGACGGTGGGCTCCTTCACTCTGCATTACTCTTTCTTTCCTCCTTTGAGCTCAGTACGTAATTTGTGAAGAAATTATTTGAGATTCTGCGGCTATTTCTCATCAAACTTCTGCTCAATATTTTCAGTCTTTATCGAAGCGCTTTGCCTGAGTCCGTGATTACTGCGATCGTTGCCAGAAATGTGCTAACTCCACCATTCCCTCTGTATTTATTATTGGCATTTACTGGAAGGAAGAGCTGTCACTGCTTATGTATTTATTTACAACAGAACGAACTCATAGAATTTTACTTTGTTGAGTGTATTATAATCCATTAGTATCCTCATTTATTTTGATGCTCAGATATTCCCAGTCTTGGCCAGGAGCCGCTTTAAGTGAGCTCTTGTGTGTGGCCTTTTGACATGTCCCCATCATTTTTGGCCCCTTCCTTACCTCCTGGCACAGCAAGTGGGTTCAGGCTCATAGTGAACTTTGCCTGCCTGAGCTGGAATAAGCCATTTCTCTGAGGAGTTCTGTTCCTCTCTCTCTTTCTTTCTCTCTTGTTTGCCTTTTTATTCTGAGATAATTTCAAACTTATATAGCGCTTGTGAGTCCGGCTCCTGTTTTAGTGGGGAACCCTGTTTAGAAACCGTGTACCAGATGTGCTCCTTGCTTTTGGAGAATTGTTTGTATTCTGTATGAGGTCTGTCCTCATGAACAGAAAGATAATGGATTTATGATAGTGCTTTTTAATGTGTTTATGTAAAGTAAATTTTGGGGTTACCTAGATGAGGAAATTTATGGAAAAGACAGAAGTCGATGGTAAGCCGTGGATTGGTTGCATCACATCGTACAGGTGGGATATGAGTCAGTGAAGTCAGGAAAGCCCCAGACCATATTGCTGTGGACTTGGTTTTGAACACCAAGGAGCACTTTGGAGTACTTCTCCCTTCCCCTGCCTCCCATAAAGCACTGAATGCTGACAATGCCCAGCTCATGGGAAAGTTGGCTTAAGCGAAGAAAAATACTTCATTTATACCAAGTCATAGGAGTTAATGCTCTCAGTAGGCCTGTGAGGCTTATACCATTCTTATTGCAATTGTACATATGGGGAAACTGAGGCACAAAAGTCTACTCACTGAGGCAGGGCTCCTTGGTGCTGCAGTAATTCAAGCCCATGGTGACCAGGGGTGCTGATCTCTGTTTTCCTAATCTGGGGTGTAGGATGTGAGATTGTATCAAATTTAAAGTCTCTTCTATTGCTAATATTCAAAGATAAAATGTTTGTTGGGGTTGTCTTTCCATTAAAAACATACACTGGCTTGGGTCTGTTTAAGCAGAAAACCATGACTTGCTCTCTCGGTTTGTCTTCACGGGGAGTGGTACCTATTAAGGACTTTTTTCTTGTCTCTACATATCTTACAAGTCTCAGATTCTTTATACATAAAATGGGGATAAATATGGTTCCTAGTTCATGAGGTTATTGTGAGGATTGGTTTCAGATAATGGTAACTATTAAAAGAAACTTACTCTGCTAATAAGAGCCAGAGTCGGAGTTTGGATCCAGGCAGTGTGGCTGAAGGACGATCCTGTTTAACCCCTACCGGTTTGGCCCCTGGCACTTAGATGCTGTCTCCCAGTGACTGCCTGGATCCAGACAAAAGCCTTGTCTGGGAGCTTTCTGGTCCTGACCACAAAGGATGTGGGCAAGCACAAGTGAAGCTATGGCAAGATTGACCCGGAGTGGGGCAGGAAAGGGAATGGGAACCTTTCACAGGTTGTCTGTACCAACAACAGGAGCAGGAAGCCCCCTGGGGGGACTACTCAGCCCTGCTGGCTGTTGAGGATGAACCACATTCAGCCTGAGTGAGTGAGAGCTCTGTTGACAGTGTGCTGGGTGTCACAGGCCCCTCTGACAGGCAAGGGAGGCATCAAACATGAAGGTGGCTTGGTGAGCTAGGAGCGAGGCCTGGCCAGAGGGTGACACAGAGCCCTGGCATCAGCAGGCAGTCGTGTGATGCGACCCGGCCACGGTCCATGGGCAGCCTGTGCATGTATAAGGCCCTTCAATGTCCCCTCTTTGATCATATGTGCCAGCAGGAAAACTCTGCCAAGAGGTGGTGCTGTCTGCATTTCTGCATTTTTACACATCTGACACTGAGGCACCAAGAGGCCAGCTGCATGACATAGTGGTTAAGAATATGCGCTCTGAAGCTTCACTGCCTCAGATCAAATTCTAGCTCAGCCATTTACAACCTGATGACTCGGTTAATCTACTCACCCGCTCTAACCTTCATTTCCTTTTGCAAAAACTGGGGTCAGCTTGGGGTGTTGTAGGGTTGAACGAGTTATTGAATTAAGCTCATCCGCACCAAGTCAAATGACTTTAATGTTCTCAGCAGGCTTTTGAGGTTTAAGCCATTATTATTACTATTTTACAGGGGAGGGAAACTGAGGCACACAAAGGCCAGAGCCAGAGTTTGAACCCAGGCAGTGTGGCTGCAGGGCCATCCTATTTAATTCCTACCCATTTGGACCCCAGCACATGGGTAAAAGGCATGGACCATGTCTGACACTTGACCAGTATTGCTCATGGCCACCCGGCAGGAAAGAAGTGGACCTGCATCTGAGCAGCAACAAGAGTGCTTGGTCACAGGTAAAGCCTTACCTGTCCCTCCTGCCCCCTGGAGAACAGAACAGAGGGTAGGGGCTGAGGACGACTGCAGGGAGGTGAGGCTCAGGCCAAAGCTAGGTATGCAAGCCTCCACAGCTCTGCAGCTGCCTAGCAGGAGCCACCTTCTCACATCACCACTGGCCACACGGGTGGCTGGGGAGTGGGAGAGGCAGCTCAGAGAGGCCTGTGGCCTGCCAGAAGCACCTCCTCTATGTGGATCTCCAGGATATCAGCTAATGGAGGCTGGGTCATCTTGCCCACCCCAGCTACCAGGTCAACTACTGCAAGGGACAGTGTGTCTATCCACTGGGCCACAGGATCCTTGCTTCTAATAATCACACCTCCTTCATGTCCTTTCTCTTCCACTATATTGTGAACCCCAGCATCTCCAGGCCCTCTTTTGTCTCCAATAAGCTCAGTGCTGTCAGATTTCTCCACGGCAATGAGCAGAAGACAGTCTCACTGTGGCAGTATCCAGGCATGTTGGTGGAAAATTGTGGTTACCAGTGAGGTGGGTGTGGGTGGCAATTCTTTCTGGGGCCTCACCCTGGCATAAACGTGACTCCTTCGAGTAGGGGGAGCAGAAAGTGGGCATGGGAGGAAACAATCCACTTGGAATCCAGAAGCAGCAGATCTTGTCTAAGGATGCATTGAACTCCTTGTGTGACAGGCGAGTCACAGACTCTCCCTAAGCCTTGGTTTATTCATCTGCAAAGTGAGGCTGAATCTTGACCCACCTCACAGGATGAGACAAGGACTTGGAAATGATGAAAGGGTGGCTGGTTCCATTCTGGGAGGGGCTGTTATAGCTTGTGTCATCTTTTCCTGCAGGGTCATTCACTGTTGGGGCCCTGTGGACCGTACAGACTGGGCACAGAGTCAGCCCTTGATAGTACTGAATCAATAATAAATGAACTGGAGGCTTCTGTAGTCATTCTTACCAGGCCATATCTGGAGGAAGGAGGAGGAAGTTTCATGTCTTCCCCTGCCTTCTTCTATCTCCTCCAGCGCTTGGGTCCTGAGTCCTAGCTTGGGGTCTTCCCCTCTCCCACCTGGCTGGACAGTGGATGGTTTGGGCAATCAGTCTTAGAAGGTGCTTATGAAGCTTAGGGAAGTAGGTCACTGGCACAGCTGAGAGCTTGCAAAGCCAGTGGGCTAAAGGGTCAAGGGAAAGGTGTCTTTGATCCTCACTCTTCTCCTTGGTACACTTAGCTGGATCCCAGGTGAGATCACCAGAGGTCTAACTAAATCAGAACAGTGGGGCGCCTGGGTGGCTTAGTTGGTTAAACGTCCGACTTTCGCTTAGGTCATGATCTCGCAGTTCGTGGGTTCGAGCCCCGCGTCGGGCTCTGTGCTGACTGCCAGCTCAGAGCCTGGAGCCTATTTCAGTCTGTGACTCCCTCTCTCTCTGACCCTCCCCTGCTCACGCTGTCTCTCTCTCTCACTCTCCTAGAAATAAATAAAACATTTAAAAAAATTATTTTAAAAAATAAATCAGAACAAGAACTTTGCCTTTCCTGTAAGCTACTGCTGTCAACCGGGTAGTGGAAAGAGAAATAAGTCTTCTTCTGTTGTCCATTGTAGATGCATGGTGTTGCTTAGATAAAATGAAACAAACGAGAAACAAAAAACTCCTGCCAGAAAATTCTTTAGCGTGTTATCAAGGAGAAACCATTTATTTGAAAATTTAAGAATAGGTGTGAACTAAATGTCCATCTATAGGGAGCTAACAGGTGAATGAAGGGCCTTCCTTCCTTCCTTCCTTCCTTCCTTCCTTCCTTCTATCCATCTGTCATCCACTCATCCATCCACCCAGCATCCATTCATCCAACCATCATCTACCCATTCACCCATCTACCACGTATTCTTCCATTCTTCCATCCAAGTTGTGGAGAAGAAATAGAAGATGATATTCATAGCATCATTAAATGAAGAAAATTGGTTACAAACTGGTGACAAAAATTGGTTACAAAATTGGTCATTGAGATCTTGTGTGCCTGTTGTTTTCTTCTTACTTAATTAACTATGTTTCCCACCTTTTCTACAATGAAGCTATTTAACAAGACAAAAAACAACTACTTACTCTCTGACTTGGGCAGCATGGAACACTGACCAGGGGGGTACGTGCCTCTGCAGGAGGAAGCACAGAGGGCCAGGGAAACAGAGACATCTCTGGGCCTTGCCTACAAACCTGTGGTGGGCTCCTGCTTGGTACAAATGAGGTTCTGGTGACCTTGAGACCTTGCACAACTTGGGGTTCCCAGATCAACCCAAGATCCCATTCAAGGATTTTTTTCTTGGTATCCTGCAGACCTAAAAATGAAGGCTGTTGGCCCACAGCCCTTTGCACACTGAGAATGTGGTCAGAGTCCTGTGTTTGGACCCAGCTCTGCCCCTGGCCAGCTAGCTGTGTGACTTTAAGAGAGTCCCCCAAGTTTTCTAAATGGCAGCTTCCTTATCCATAAAGAGAGGGAAATGGCACTCTCTTAAAGTGTCAGTGGAGGAGCAGATGCACAGTAAGGAAATAAAAAGTAAAGAGACACTCTGGTGAGAGAGATGAAACAAGTACTAGTTCACACAAAAGGTGGCAGAGAAGATGGTGTGGGGCCAGCATAGGAATGTCTAGAAGCAGATTTCACTGGGCCCTCTTCTGAGGGCAAAGCCTGGCACAGAGCGGGTGTTTGGGACCTGTCTAATACTTAATGAAGACATGGGGGAGATAATGGGATGGAGAGGAGAAAGAGACGGGGCCCAGAGTAAGGAAGGCACATCAGCAGAGGGGCCATTAGGGCCGGCACATGCTTCGTACTCAGTGAGTATGTGTTGGATGAATGAATGGATGGATGAGCAAGCTGAGTCTAGAGCAGGGTTTCTGGATTTCAGTGCTGTTGACATTTGGAGCCCAATAGATGATTCTTTGTTGTGAGTGTGGGACTCCTCTGCATGGCAGGAAGTTTAACACTATCTTTGGCCTCTCCCGCTAGATGCCAGTAGCAACCCCTCACCGCAACAGGTTGTGATGACCAGAAACATCTCCAGATGTTTCCAAATGTCCCCTGGGAATAAAAATTTCCCTGGTTGAGAATCACAGGTCTAGAAGGATGAACAGGAGCTCTCAAAGGTGAGAGGGGAGCAGGTGCTGTGGAAGGAGTGCTCAGTCTTCTTCAGACCCCCTGCGCTCCATCCCTCCCCTCACTTCCACCACCCCCCTATTCCCACCCCCCAACGCAGTCCTGCCTGCTGGGCCAGCTGGACACGGGGCACAGCTTCTGAGCCACAGAGCTGGGTGTTGCCCACCGGTCCATCAGGTTGGACTTGGGCACTACTGGCAGTGCCTTGCCCTGCCCCAGCTCAGTCTCTTCGCAGTTCTGTGGTTTCATCTTCCTGTCCTACCTTCTGTGACTCTGGGTCTTGGAGAGTGGCTTGCTGACAGAGGCCCCGGCCCATGGGTCCCCCAGCTCTCCCCCACCAGCATCCCTGAGCCTGCACTCTAGACAGAAGCTTCATTATCCTGCGTAGCAAGGCCAGCTGCACAGGAAGAAGTCTGTGGGAGCACTGGCTGTCTGCAGTGACAATAGGCAGAGTCCTCCGCAGACCTCCAGAGCCTGTGCTGCGTGATTGCACAGGAGCCCCGACAGTAGGACACCTCTGCGTATGTCTAGGCACCTCTGGCCTGGTCCAGATTACTGATTGGTGAGACGGCAGCACGCACAATACCCACTGTCTTCAAATAATCCTCTGGCCATAGTTAGGGGCCTGACAAGCCCCCAGCTTGCCTCTGTGCCCTTCCAAGCATCTGGCTGCACATGGAAATCCTGTGGGGTGGGGTTAGGGCTGCCCCTCTTTGCAGGACTCCAGCTCGAGGGCCAGGTATGGCTCTGTATAGCCCAGCCTCACTGCAGCCTTGGCTGTTTCCAAGGATCCCCCACCTTCTCTGCAGCTGACGCTCCCCCCTCCCCCACCCAGATCTCACCCTCTCACACTGCTTTGCCGGTGGGCAAGAGCTGAAGGGAGGTCCCTCTTCCATTCGCTGACTGGCCACAGAGTGTTGGGAAGTCTTTCTGGGAGCCGTCATGGGGGATGAAGACAAGCCGTCAATGTGGTGTGCTTTCCAGGGCTCCTCTGGGTCCTTTGCCTGGATGTTTCCTACCTCACCCCCACCCCGAATTCTCTCACTGGTGCCCAGAGCTGTTTTCCCTCCAGTCTCCTCCAAAGCAGAAACAAAGATTCAAAGGAGGCAGGAGACTGAAAGAGGGAGTAGAACACAGTGTTTCTACTTCCAAAAGTCAGCCCCAGTGGGGAGTGCAGGGGGAGGAGGCCCAGGGTCCTCCTGGGGGCTGGAGAGGAGGGGATCGTTCTTCTTGGGCAGCCAGAGAGCCAGCCCCGGAGTGAGGAGGGAGGGTGCCGCCTCCCACTGACTCCACCCATGGAGGGGGGAGCATGGAGGGACCACCTCTGTCCTCACCAAGCTCAAAGCACAGAGCCACTGGGGCTGTCCTGTGAGTGGACACACCACCACTGGCCCATGAGAAACCAAGGAAAACGTTTGCAACGTGGAGGCCAAACAGAAGAGTAAAATCTTACGGCATCCAGAGCTCTTACAAAGCATTAATCCTCCAGTAGAAATTTTGAAACTTCCAACAGAAAAACAGGCATGGAATGAGAAGACCCCTCCCTAAAAAAGAACCCCCAAAGAAATGTAATACAATCTAAGCAATAGAAGTATGGCAAACTGTTTAACACCATATAATGATTTAGAGAGAGAGTGTGTGTGTATGAGAAGAAAAGATAGAAAAAGGTGTCTTTTATGTGTGGCTTGCCAGACTGTGAGAAATTATTTTTAAAAGTTTCCTGCTGCTTTGGTGAGTATGGGGGAAGACATCTAGGCACCGGGCCACGGGGACCTTCCACTGTCCCCCTGGTCCCTGGGCCCCTGACTGCTCTCCATGAGGGCGGCCATCCTGCTGGGGTGGCAGGCTCAGAGCCAAAGGCAAAGAGGGATGAATAAGTGATGGGTTTCTGGGCACAGGGAGGCAGCCAGGATTACAGTAAATGAAATCTGAACAGCAAGGCCCTCACTCACCAGCAGCTCTGCACTGGCGCCTTCTCTAAATGATCTCCTTTTGTGCACCCTAGCCATAGTTTCATTATGGCCCATTAAACAGCAATAATGAAAACAAAATATATTGGATTTGTTTATCCTGGACCTCATAAGGATATGAGGTTTGCCATGGTGGCAGGGCAGAGCTAGGACTATTGGGCTTATAATTAGCAGGATAATTAAGAAGTTCTCTGCAGTAAGAAGGTGCATTTCTCAGGGGCATCAAACTCTACTGGTGGTGGGGAGTCCTGGCCGGTGGTGGCCAAGGGGACCAGGAGCTGCTGGAAGCTGGTCCAGCCAGGGGGAGAGACGGGGTCTCTTCAGTCAGCAAAATGCTGTGTGTCAGGTGCTGTTCTAGACTCTGGATGCACCATTAAGCTTGCGTGCTGTCAGAGAGACGACACTAAACACATGCCATTAAAACTCGTGAGATGGTATTGGGGCACCTGTGTGGCTCAGTCGGTTAAGTGACCAACTCTTGGTTTTAGCTCAAGTCATGATCTCACGATTGTGGGTTGGAGCTGTGCTCTGACAGGGCGGAACCTGCTTGGGATTTTCTCTCTTCCTCTCTTGGTACCCCTCCCCAGCACGCTCTCTCTCTCTCAAAATAATTAAACACTTAAAAAAAGTTTTTTAAGTTGTGAGAAGGTGTTGATGGTTAAAAAGAAAATGAAAGCTGGAGAAGGACAGAGAGTGGGGGAAAGTGGGGCTGTGGTGTCCCTGGAAATCTTCTTGTGAAGAGATGACTTTGAGTTAAGGGTGGATGAAAAGCGGGCCAGAGCCTGCTTCCCAGACAGTGGAAAGGGCAAGGACAGGGTGGGCAGACTGGCCGGGTTGGGGCTGGGAGGGCTTCTGGAAGGGCTTCTCTGATGGACCAGGAAGCTGACTCAGCGGTATTTCCTGCTGAGGAAGAACAAGCTACCCCCTTGCCAGCTTGGTGCCTCCTGGTGGTAATTGTTGGCTCTGGCTGAAATCGGTGGGGAGATCTTGGGTTGAGTGGCTTCCCGAGACTTCAGGACAGCAGCCATTTCAGAAGTTGCTGGGCTGCTTGGTGACTCTTTCTCTCTTGGCACAGAGACCTGAGAGAATTGGACTGGAAGAATGAAGGGTACAGAGACTCTCCCCACTCCACTTCCTGCTTCCTGAGATGGACTTGCCTAAGATTTCCTCACTCGCCTTCCTTCCACCTCCCCACTCTACTTTTGAGGCACCAGTGGCTAATCTGAATTTAGATTTTCATGGAGTTTATGGTGCTGACCAGTGATCCGGGAAGTAGGGGTGTAAAGAGAGAGCTCCCAGTGCTGGTGGCAGCTTCCTCTAAGACCCACCGAAGTTGCAGAGTGGGTTTAAGGGAGGCCCTCAGGACCACGACTAGATGAACCTCTCTTGGGGAGAAATCAGTGAGTGGCCTGGGGCCTTGACTCCCCTGGCATTTGACCTTGTGAATATCTTCCTCTCCAGTCCTGGGAAAGAACCTCTAACTATCTGCCTGTTCCAGGACCTGCCTCCATCACATTCCAGCCCACATCCCAGTATCTTTTTGCCCAAGGTTTCCTGATTGTGACCTCTGTGCCTGATCAGCGTTTTTACCTAAGAGCCTGTCTGGGGATCAGGAGCTCCATCCAGACCTCCATCCCCTGGCAAGGGGGTTCTCAACAGCAGTACCTGACATTCCAGACTGCCCCGAGCCCCTGCCTGGATCCAGCTTTGGCACACCCAACTGGAGGGGGCTGATGGATGTGGCTTTCAGTTGGGGATTATGTTCATTGATGCTTACCACCCACGCAGGATGGTTTCCCCTTAAAGGATGGAGACCTGAAGTGTATTCAAGGCAGAAGGAAAGCTAAAAAGAAAAATGTTTAAGTGAGTATGACCTTTCACAGAAACAAAAAGTGAGAATGGCTCTTTTGAAACTTAAATATGCTTACTCTTTGATTAAATAGTTTGTCTACTGAAAATTTATCTTCAGAAAATAACAATAGGTGTATGACTATCTCACAATAGTCCCCAAAATAAGGTAGTGGCAGTAACTGACAGCCGTCTCCCAGTATCTATTCCCCCTATTCTATCTAATGATAGAATGTGTCCTATTCATCTGGCACAGGGATGTCAAGATAAGAACTGTGTCTAAGTCTAATGGCCGGTGTGGCCACGGTTCTGGCCAAGAGGAGGAGAGCAGAGGTAACAAGTGCACTGTGTAGACCCTGAGACGGCTGTGCCTCCAGAGGAAGGATGTGTCACCTACCCTCCTTTTCAATCCTCCCTGGTGACTGCAGGGCTGCTCTGGGGAGGGGTCCTCCTGGGTAACGGGGGCAAGAAGGAATAGTGGAGACGAACACATCAAGGGGAGCCTTGCCACCTCATGGAGCACCATACTGGACTGGACGTCCACATAAAAGGGAAATAAACTGTCTTGTTTAAACTGTCTTATTTCAGGTCTCTATTACAGCATCTCGACATATGTTGAACTACGTATAGAACCTCTAATACTGTGAAACATTCAATGATATCAAAAGATATTCACAATATTATGAAGTGAATGAGAAACTGAAAGACCAGGTAATGGTACAATCCCTGTTTTTTTTTTCTTTAAAAAATATGCATACCATCAATTTATGTAAAACATCACAAGCTATAAAATAACATGTTAATAATGGTTATCTTTAGGTTGTGAGGTTATTGATGGTTTTAGTTCATTGTCTCATTGTTACTTAAAAAACATTTTAACATTTAATTTATTGGGACTTTCAGTTAGTTAAGCGTCTGATCCTAGATATCAGCTTAGGTCATGATCTCACTGTTGTGGGATTGAGCCCCACATCAGGATCTGTGCGCTGAGCATGGAGCCTGCTTGGGATTCTCTCTCTCTCCCTCTCTCTATGCCCCTTCCCCCCAGCTGGGTCTCTCTCTAAGAAATAAATAATAAACATTTATAAAAATTTAATTAATTGATTGATTGATTTTTCCTTTAGACAATTTTTTTCTGAAGAATACAATAAAAGGAAAGTCAGCTGTAAGCCCACTACTTAAAAAAAAATCTATCTAGGAAAAAAAATCTATCTAGGGGTTGTAAATTCAGATGCCTTCAGAGGTAAGGCAGAAATCATTGTGCGAAGGGACCATGGCCGTGGTGTTCTGTACAGCTGTTTTCACGTTTTAAATAATATAAAATAAAGCCAATATCAATTCTGGTCAAACAGAAAAACTCTCATAGCCAGGTGGCAACCTCTGCATGAAGTAAGAAATGAAGGTTTCTTTCCCCTAAACCCAATCCCCACTCCCACCTCCCCCATCTAAACTATTTATAGCAGAGAGGAAAGGGGGTGGGCATCCCTTGGACAGAACAGGGTTTAGCTTAGGCATTGTCACATGGAGGCAGAGCTTGGGGCGGGGGCAGGAGGCAGAGGGAGGGAACGGGAATGCCAGAGAAGCAGGCATGCTCGGGTCTTGACAGAGGAGCAGAAGGCGAAGGCTGTTACCCACCCCCCTTTAGGTTTAGGAAAGGGAGACCACACCTGCTAACAGCCACCACCACATCCAGAGAGCATTTTACCCTTTCATAAATGACTTCTTCTGAGATGGGAGTCATTTCTTTTTTGCAGATGGGGAAATTGATGTTCAAAAAGTCAGATGACTAGAGAGCTGCAAAGTAGCAACAGGGAGTTTGGACGTGAAATGCCATATCTGTTCTACTATTTCAGGCTGTGGAGGGGGGAGACAGAAAGCTCGAGAATGGCTTGTGAGTTTGGCAAAACGGCTTAGGAGAGTGCTCTCATGCTGCTGCACCTGTCCTGCAAGATGGGGCAGTGCATCTGCCATGCTCTGCAAACCGTGAGTCATTTATGACCACCTTGGAGGTGACCGCTGTGACTATTGAGAGGTTTAGTAAGAGATACAGGAGAGAAGGGACGATTGATTGGCCCTTGATTCATGTACTTATTTATGCCCCGACTTGCCCGAGAGAGCATCGAAGGACATAAGAAGTACTGCAGGGAGAGGCATCGATTGCCAAATGTCTGTTCGTGTCTCTGTCCTGGAGACTTGAGCCCAGGGATTTTGCCTTATTCGTCTGTGCACTCAAAGGATCTTACTACATGCCTACTAGGTGCCAGGCATCGGGCTAAGTGCTTAGTATATCATGGTAAGCCACGCTGACCTGCTCTCCACCTTCATGGCATTTATAGTCTGCTTGGGGAGATGATATTAGCAAATACAATACAAAACAACAACACACAAATATATTGAAAGGTTATAAGTACAGTGAAAGAAAAGCTATCTCTTTTCTCTTACCCTTAGTGTAAGGCTAGGACAAACATGGTTTTCAGGGAGCATCTGTTGAGGGAACAAGAGGGTGAAGGAGAACAGGAATGTTGGGGTTACAGGATGGACATATGGGGGGCTGTGCTGGGGACCTTCACCTTCCCAGCGAAGGGGAGGCTTTGTCTATCCCTGCTTTAGCTGCCCTCCTGTAGCTTCTGGAACCCATTCCTTCTGGCTGGGACTTTCTGGGCCAAGCTTCTGGGGGTTGTGAGGGTGGCCTTGGACAGCTGGGGTCCTCTTCAGGGGTGCAGCCTGTCGCTGGAGACCTGGCTTTGGCAAGCTCCAGTACAACGGTTATGAGACGCTTTCCTGATGTATTAACCACCTAGGTCTTTGGGGTCTTGTTTACAGGTGCATTCCCTGAATGTTACCTGGCACAAAACTGGTGCTCCACAGTGATTTGTGGAACGAATGAAGAAATGAAATGAGTCGACAGGTAAATAGAGAAGGCTCCCAGTGTGTCTCAGTATGTGGCGCTGAGCTTTGCCCCTTGCCTGGCTCGCCCGTGGGGCTCTGTGGGCTAAGTGGCAACAAGGCTGAGAGGTGGAAACTGCCTGCCCCAGCCTTGCTCAGACGTCAGTCAGTTTCATTCAATAAATATTTATGTTGGGATTTAAATATACTCTGAGAGTCTGCTGTTAGATGAGGCTGAGGCCAGCAAGAGAAAAAGGAGGCTGTGAGTGCCTTATCCCTGGTGTGTGCAGGAAAGTCCTGTTATGCATACACATGGTCTGGCCGTGCTAGGCAAGGAGATGGCAAATCAAGTCACAAAGAGAGCATGGACAGCACAAGTAGAGCAGAGGAGTGGGCAGGTTGGGGGACAGTATCCTGGAGGGGTGGGTTCTAATCATGGGCAGAAGCCGACTGGTTGAAGGGAAGAGGGAGGGTCCTACAAATCCGGGTTTGCAAGAGTATCACAGAGAAGTCACAGTTATGAAGTACTTACTTTGTGTGTGTGGACGGAAGACCGAGATTAAGGTACTGATGGCTGGGACAGATAGCTTTATAAACAAGGAAAGGGGCATTTAGGAAGACTCCAAATTTGACCCAAGTCCACCTGATTGAAAACCCACTCCTCACTGTAGATGTTTACATAATTCAAGTCTATTTGAAATTGGAAAACTTCCATTGTGTTTACTAATCATTCATGTAGCAAACCTAGTTCATTTCTTCAATAGTCATTTCAATTAAATTCTGCACATTTATTGAGCACTTAGCATGGGCAATTGACTGTATATTTTGTTTCAAGAGAAACACGTCTGATTAAAGAGAGCGTAGCAGACAGCACGGGGCTTGGGCTGGGAGGAGCGTAACACAGTAACGCTCTTGCTGTTTGCTACCGCACCTTCTTCTCTCTCTGCTCCCACTCATAGCATTCTACAGCTCTATTATTTCATTCTTATAGATAATTGTTTTGCATCAAAGAGCTGACCTTGCAAGTTATTTTCCCGGGGCTTATTGGTGAGGTAATGTAGACTTGGAGACTGAGATCTTTCTTCTATTTTTGGCTGGAACTTATTTGAGATTTCCTTGGATTGGTTTCATTTTCTTGTTAGCAATTCATTATTACATTTTTAATAATAGCTAGACTTACCAACTGAATGTTTATTAAATGATTTTGCCCCGAGCCGGTGACTCCAGTAGATCCATCAGAGTAGTCCTGGATGTTGGGATCTTAGAAATTGAAACTGGAGGTGCACCTGTGGGACATATCCCAGACTGATGTGTGATCTAGTCCCCCCAAATTCTCACTGCAGCTGGAACTGGGGAGCGGGAAGAGGCTTGTCAAGACTCCTGGCCCCCTCAGGACAGAGGGGAGACTGTCTGAATAAGCTGAATAAGAGGGTGCTTCTCCATCTAAAGCTGCTTGAGGATACATGAATGTGGGAGCCCCAGCCCCAGCTGTGAATAGCCTGTATTCTGACAACTGTCCTTTCAGAAAGCTCTGTAGGCCAATGGAGAGAAATACCAGTGAATCCAATGCCTTTTGGTGTGGTACCAGATAGTGCCAGTCTTTTTTCTCCCTGCTACCTCATCTCCTTTCCTAGCCAGAATCTCTAGGGGCTGGCTCCCAAGACCAAAAGCTCAGATCTCTGTCCTCTGGACCTAACACAGAGTAAGTTGCTATAGCTGTGTGTTTGCTGAATTGGACTGAACTAAACTCTGAAGCTTCAGAGGCTATGGACTGTCTCCTCTCCCATCCTGACACTTGAGAAGAAGTCCTTGTCAGTCTGAAAATTATGATAGATTCATACAGGATTTATGTCCGAGGTAGGGAAGTCAGATGGCTGCAGGAACCAGGTGGGTCACACAAATGCATAAAGTGACCTGGGGGAAAGTAGTGTGGAATAGTGAGGCTTGTGGCCAAGCAGAGTTGACATGCTCAGTCTAAAGGCAATCCATCTGAATTTCAAAAAATTTTCTGTTGGCCAAATAAAATACCCCTGATCCAGCCTAAAGGCCTTTGGTTTTGGTTTTCTGGGGAAATAGCCGTGTGCTGAGTGAAGCTCAAAAACCTGACAATGGCAGACTGGCAGATATAGGTAGGAAGAGGAGCCACGAACGGCCGCAGAGAGGCTCTCTCCAGGGTGGTGCTGCTTTGGCCCGGGGTGGGCTCGTCATGGAGACAGCCAGAAAAGGCGCATGCCATCTATTAGCACAGGATAGCACCTCTCCAGGCATCTGCCCCCTAGTGGGCTGCAGTAGTGGCAAGGCGAGAATAACGATAATGGTAGAACAGTCATAGCTGGGGTTGAAAGTTTGTTACGTGCTGGCCTTTGTTTCCAACACTTTCGCTCCCTCCCCCTTTATTTAAAAAAAAATAAACTACTTTTAAGAGGAACTTTCAATGCACAGCAAAACTGAGCAGAAGGAACAGCAAGTTCCCATATACTTCTTGTCCTACACAGGCACAGCCTCCCCTTATCAACACTCCCACCAGACATGTACGTTGACACATCATAATCCCCCAGAAACCACAGTTTGTATTAGGGTTCATTCTTGGCAATGTCCATTCTGTGGTTTTTGGCAAAAGTATACTGGCACGTACCCACGTACGGGATTGTTTCACTGTTCTGAACAGCCTGTAGTACTGTTTTTAATCCCCTCATCAGCACTTAGGCGTTTTTATCCCCCTTTCTCAGAAGAAGTCATGGGGTTCCTGAAAGAACGAGTGGCTGGCTCAAGTGCACCCCGTTTATGAAGCGAGTGGACACAGACTCTGTAGGTGGTGGGCCTGGTCGGGTGCGATGCTTTCTCGCCTTGGGAGGATTAGGCGACTTTGAGCTGGGCTGTAAGACTCCCTGGGAACCACGTGGGAATATGCTTTGTCCTGTGGCCATCACAGCTGAAGTTACTGGAAGTTGGCTTGCATTGAAGTAGCTATTACTTTCACATGACAGTAAAACTAATGAATGATAGGAAATTTCCAAGATAATAAAATGCATATCTATCCCTTGTTGTATATATATTTTTTCTGTTCATTGTTCCCTGCTCATCTGGAATTTCAATTAGCTGCTATTTTTTTTCCCGCATATTCTATTGTGTTTAGCTAATTCAAGTTTTCTCGGCAATTTCCAAAACTGCAAAATGCCAGTAGATTGGCTGACAAGTAGATAATGTGTGGTGTCCATGCTGAGCACGCATATGCTTTACCTACTGGGAGAGCTGTATGGCCACTGGGGATTACACCAGGGAGGCTTTAAAAAAATTTAATAACAAAGCAACATTACAAATCACCCAGACCCTTTCCAAACACATAATTAGGAATTCGGTGTGTTTTTTTTTTCTCCCTGAAAACTGAAATATTGTTATGATTTGAAAAATTATTTTTGTTTTAATGTTTATAATTTTTGAGAGAGAGAGAGAGACAGACAGGCAGAGCATGAGCATAGGAGGGGCAAAGAGAGGGAGACTCTGACTTCGAGGCAGGATCCAGGCTCTGAGCTGTCAGCACAGAGCCCGAGGCGGGGCTCGAACTCATGAACCTGAGTTGAAGTGGATGCCTAACTGCCTAAGCCACCCAGGCACCCCTGAAATATTGTCATGGTTTCAAATCGTATTTACTGAAATTGTTTCTGCTAAACAAGGTTTTATTTTATTTTTTTTAAAAAATTTTTAATGTTTTTTTATTTATTTCTAGGAGAGAGAGAGAGAGAGACAGCGTGAGCAGGGGAGGGTCAGAGAGAGAGGGAGTCACAGACTGAAACAGGCTCCAGGCTCTGAGCTGGCAGTCAGCACAGAGCCCGATGTGGGGCTCGAACCCACGAACTGCGAGATCATGACCTAAGCGAAAGTCGGACGCTTAACGACTAAGCCACCCAGGCGCCCCTGTTTCTGCTAAACAAAGTTTTAAAAGGAAAGTTGGGACAATCTCTTCTGAGCACAACTAAGATGTCAAATCCAACATATGCTCATGTATTTGGTCTCAAAAGATGTTGACTCTGGTATCTTGAAATGTTTCTCCCCAAAACAGAGCAAAGGGTAAGAAATGAATACCATGTGTGATGTTTGAGACATCAACCTGGAGTCCCAAAACCCTACATTTTCTAAGGATTTGGGGTTCTTTTTAGGAATCAATTTAAAATAACTCATAATTCAACTGAAAGACAGGTTAGGGCTTTCAGATATAGATGCTCTAATTTCCAGCATTTTATTGCTGCTCTCAGTGTTTTTGAGATGACAGTTTTCCCTTCATAGAACAAGCTTAAAATTAGAAAAATCAAACACCCATTAGAGAAAGCAGATTTACTCTGCTATTAATTGATGTGAGATGTAAAGCTCCCATCACCCAGGCGGGAGCCCAGCACATCCCCTGCAGACATTTTCAGGGGCCAGCCTACTCGACCTAAACAGGAGCTGTCTGTCTGTCTGTAGGAGTGGAGGCTTGAATTTTCAGCACCCTCTGCACACAAATCTTAAGGTGTGTGTGACACTTTCTTCCCACTTTGTTTTATTTTTTAGAAAGTGAACAACCTTGAAACTTGAACAATCTACCCTATTCTGGCTTCTCTCTGCTCTGTGGGACAGGAGGTAAAGTAGCACGGACTGTTTAGTAACCAGAAGAGGATTCTTAGAGGGAATGGAGACTCTGCGGCTGCTGTGAATTAAATACGGAGAAGAAGGAGCATTGAGGACCAGCCAAGAACTGTCTCCTTCCACAGGCTGGAAGCAGCCCAGGTGGGGGTGGGGAGGGCCTGCCGTGTAAGAATCTGTTGAAATATGACCCGTGGTTTTAACTTTAAATAAGCATTTCCGTCCTAATAGAAGCCCCGTCTAATATCTCCTGCAGCTTTGATTTTGGAACACGTCACATTCCTCATTAAAGCAATCACTGTTAAAACATAAAGCAACACAGGATTTATTTCTTCATTAAACTGATGATCCGTATATGAAGCCAATTAACATTATGAGTCTGGTGAACATCAAGTGTAAAGAGGTTAGAGAAAATTAAAAGCAGTCACCTTGGTCTTTAGATAAAGAAAGTACACTTTTAGGTTGTAAATTTTCAGAGTGTCCAAGCGGGACAGATCGGTGAATTTGGTTAATTGAAAAATACATTTTACCGCACAAGAATTAAGGAAAAAATAACCTTTTCGTTTCGAACGCCCTTTTTGGTGGGGGAGGGGGACGGTAGCGAATGCCTATTAGTCACTTCCGAAGGCCGAGTGTCAGAGACAATCGGAAGAAAAAGGGGACTCGCGTCATCAAAGTTTGTTGTAGGCTTTCGTTTCTACGTCGCTTGGCTGTTTGTTTATCGCTGTTTTGCCAACAGAAAGGAGCCGGCCTCGCGGCCCAGGGAGAGGGACGTTGGCCGAGGCGAGGCGAGGCGAGGAGAGGCCGAGGGTCGTGAGCTGGCTACGAGCCCTGCGCGAGGTGGGTGTGTTCCGGGAGCCTGGTTACTTGTCACTCCGGGGAGACGGCCAGGCTCGCGTCGGGGGCGCTGGGAAGGCCAGGGTCAGGCAGCGATGCGCCGCGGGCGGCTTCCCGGCTGGAGCCGCGCGGCAGGAGCAGCGCATGGGGTGCGGAGTCGAGAGTTCGGTCCCTTCTCTGAGCGCTGAGCGCGCGTCCCAAGTAACTTCCGCAGGTTTGAACCGGGAGATTGGGGTCAGTCCCCCAAAGCCTGGGATCCGGTATCCAGCGCATCCCGCTGCCGCGCAGCACAGAGGGGCGCGCGGGACTGGCCTCTTTTCCCGCCCGCAGCCCCCGGAAGTCCGGGGCCGCTGTCCAGCGTCCTGACTGGCCAGGAGGTGTGGGGAGCGCGCTGCCCGCAGACCCAGGATGAGCCTGTCTGCTTCCACGGACCTCCCTGGGCCTCGATAGGAATCCGCTTCGGCGGATGTGAGGGATGGAGAGCTGAGACTGGGGCTTGGACTTCGTTGGCTTTTGGGGCCAATGCGTCTCCTGGCGCCTGGTGCCGCGGGTTCCCGGACAGATACCCAGGTGAGCCTGGAGCATCTCGGCCAAACTTTCCCGGATACCTTCCTCAATTCGCTTCATAGGCACCAAGCTCTTAGAGCTCACAGGGCGCGCAGACGGGGAGCTGGCGCCTAGGGCAGATGGGAACCCGCTGGGGCTTTCGGCAGACCCGGGCATGCAAGAGTAGCCTCAGGCTCTTTGAAAGATCTCCAGAGAGCCCGGGTCTTCTGAGCGACACAGGAAGGGACAGAGGTAGCGCGCCAAGCTTCTTGGCCTGGGTTGACAGAGGGTCCGCTCCTGGGGGCTCCAGCCCACTCTGGATGAAGTGGCAACGGCTCTCTCTGCTGCCCGGCCAGCCCCTCTGGCTACCGCACCCGCCTCCCAGTCCTCCGGGCGTGTTCCCCGAAGCCGGCCGCCTGACTCGGAGTCAGTGGCCCTGGCGGAGCTGGCGCCACGGGCTCTCTCCGCTCTGAACAGAGCCGTAGTTTCCAGCGGTTTCTTCCTTGTGGCGCGGCCGACTCCTCGCGCCAGGGAGGGCCGAGCCCAAGAGGGACCGCTCAAGTGCCCTGGGCCCTAAACTGCCTCCGCTGGGGCGGTGCCGCGTTCTTCCTCCCAGCGGTGTTCCGAGGGGTGTCCACCGGCGTCCCAGGGCCCCCACACTCTGCCCTTCAACTTGACGCGCCTCGTCCACGGTGGGTGTCCACGTGTGGGCCGCCAGGCCTTTTGTTTCCAACATGCTGTCTTTAAGATCAAGGCTGGATCCCAGGCAGTGCAGGGACCCGACCCACCGCCTCGCCAGGGCTCCCGAACGCAGCATTAGAATGTTTATAAAATATTCAATTTATGCAGTCTGTCCAAGAAGCCATCGTCCCAAAATAAAATCAGCAGTCTAGACGGAACACAGACACCAGAACTTATCAACAGTTGTCTGACTTGCATCTTCTGATGCATCTTGAGTGGGTCATAATACCAACTTTATTTTCAGTGGTGCATAAATTAATTACACGCATTTAATAACCAAAATATCATTATATTCCCCCTTTAATATCATAAAGGCTTTCCGCCAGGGAAGCACTTAATAGTGCAGGGGGCCGTAACGGGCTATTATCCTGGTGTAATGCTATTACAGAACCAATTATGCGCCATTAGACTTGCTTTTTTTGCAGTTTATGTGATTTGATCCAATCCCGCGCCCCTGACTTGAAAATTTCAGCCCGGTACTTTAGAGTTTAATTTTCACCCAGGCAGAGGGAAGGGCGGTCTCTCTCCGCTGAGTGTCTGCCTCGGATGCATTTTAAAAGTAATTGCGAAGGGGTCCCACCGCATATCATTTGCATCGAGAAGCGAACATAAATTCAGGGACCCCTTGCTGAGAACAAAATCAAACTTTCCTTTTGTACGGTCGCTTGGAAAGGGAAGCCGTGTGCAAAGAGTCCCCCCAAAAACCCATCCGGCGGCTACAATTAGCAGCGCTTTGTCAATTCGCAGCCCGGGAGTCGCCAGGCCTCTGACAAGGGTGAGCCCAAATCCAAGCGTTCGCGGAGAAAGGTTTGGGGTGGGTGTGGGTGGAGTGTTCAGGAAATAATGCCTTTTTGGGGGTGGTGGTAGTGCTCCTTGTTTCTATCCTCTTTTAGAAGGAGAAAAACATTTCTGATGTTTGCTGAGAAATGATGGATTTTTTTTTTACACCACGTGGGCCATTTGTAAGGCCCAATAGACCTATCCAAGTTACTCGCTGTAGACAGCGCTGGAAATAATCAGATTAAGGCCAATTATGCGTGAGATTATAAAGGCGAGTGCTGAGCCGCGGCGCGCGCTGTAGACAGACAGCAAGACATCTGGCCACTTCCCGAGTCACTTTTCTGGTCCTGCGGGCGCCAGCCGCGCCGAGCCCCGCCCGCTTCCAGCCGAGCCCGGCGTGCGGACGCGAGGCAGTCACGCTCTGGCCTTCCTCTCCCGCAGCCCGCCGAGGTACGCGCGGCTCCGGATCCACTCACCCGGCCCCGGGCGCCCGGCCTTGGAGCTGGGTTGCCTTCCTGGCCCGGGCTGCAGCTCGCGCAGATGCCCTGGCGCGTTCGCTGGACCCGGCTGCGATGGGCTGGTGCAAGGCTTGAGTGGGGAGGAGGGGGGGAACCCCTGAAAGCCGGGAGCCAGATTGTCCGGGTTTGGTGTTGGGGCCGGGGGCTGGGTGTGTGTGTGTGTGTGTGTGTGTACGGTTGTCCGGGAGGTGGACCCCAACCGAAGGGCTGTCCCAAGGGGGCCAGGCTTGAGACGGGGCTGCCATGTCCCCTCCAGTCCCTACAGTGGATTTAGGGTGTTGGGGGGAGTGGTTTCCAGGAGGAGGGCGCCCAGTGCGCACTAGGGCCAGTCCGGGGCGCGGGCAGAGGGAGAATTAGATTCTATCGCTGTTTGCTTTGCAGCCAGGCCGGAGCTACGCGCCCCTTGTCTGTCCAGCGATCACTCTCCCCCGGCCCCGCCGTCCAGCTGATCGGGCCGTCGGCGATGTTTTATTTCCACTGTCCGCCACAGCTAGAGGGTGAGTAAGCGCCGCGCCCGGGGCTGCTCCGAACGGCCGGTGCTAGTCAGGAAGGGCCAGAGCGGCGGTGTGACTGGTGGGTGGTTGGGTTCCCGCTACGGGAGGGTCGCAGCCGCCGGGCGGCGGATACGGGTGCCCCTGGCTTCTTCCCTACATCCCACTCCAGCCTTCCGCCCTGTCGCCACCTGCCTCCCACCTCCCTCCCCGCCTGGGCCAGTCGGCCCGGGGCTATTCGCACAGCAGGGACCCGCCGGGTCCTCCCAGCACAGATGCTGGTGTCACGCCTCTAATCGGGTCTCCCCCGCCCTGGGGGCCGCATCAATCTTTCACGGTGTTTTGCAAACAACCAGAAAAGCCAAGGTGGACTAGGGAGTTGGCCGGTATCGTGTGACAGGGACGGTGAGCCATTACCCGCCAATGGTAGTCTGCTTTCACTTGGAGAGCAGGGTAGTGCTGCTCAGGGAAGCTGTAACGTCTGTCCTGGGCCACCGTGGCTATCTGGATATAGGTGACCCTGACCATCCACTCCCACACCCCTTAAGTGCCCTGGCATGGCTCCTCCCCTGTGACTTACTGGATTTCCTGACCCCAAATGCCTACCACTCCCCACTCCCTGGGGGAGACCCATGGCCAGGGTTTGAGACTTTAAGAGTCTCCAGGCCTTAGAAGAAATTTTGCCTCAGGATCCCTTGTGTAGTCTCTGCATCGAATTGTTAGGTGGAAGTGGATTTGTGAGAAGGGGGCAGCTTGGCTCTCTGGTGTCCCTGCACAGGGCCTGGGGGACCCCCAGGAATGGACATCAGACAAATGCAAAGCCACGCACGCATTCTGGTCTTTTAACAGCATCTTCCTCAGATCAGGAGTCCCAGCCATGCAATATTAGAACTTTTCTAACTGAGAACAATACCAGGGCCTGGCTTCGATAACCTACTCTTCTGATTTATTTGTGGGGTGGGAGAATTTGGGAGTCCAGGAAACTGAGGGGGGCATGAGGGAGGGCAAAGGTGGTGAGGTACTGAGGGACCAGAGCCATCAGAAGACACTAGTCCACCTTTTCTCCAGTCACTAGAGCAGTAGCTGAGCCTCAGCTGGCCAACATGCACAGGGATTTCAGAAAGTTTGTTTTGTCTTACTCAAGGAAGCTTTTAAGAATTCAGTAGAATTTTCTAAAGGAAGCTAAGGATCAGTGTTTAAGCCCTGCTAGCTGGGTCAGCATTCCTAAGAAGGGAAGACCAGACACTTGCTTACATTTCACATCCTTTAATCTCCAAGGACCCATGCTGATCCGTTTTATGAAGAGGTTAAAAGGTGCACTCCTTTGCACTCTCTGACATTGTACCCCAGGTCTGGAGAGAGACCCTGGGCATGTGTGGAGCACACACCTTCTCCGAACTTCTGAACCTGGGATCTGGAATGATTGATATAAAGCATCCCACTCTTCTGGTTAAAGAGGGGAAGGCCACGATTTGGGTATTTAGCAGGTGGTGGGCTGCTTGGATAACCTAAGGGGAAGCCCTGTCCTCAGGGTGGGTTGCAGAAGTCACTTAGGGAGAGTGCTGACCTGGTCTGTCATGGGCCCCATGCACTGAGCTGTTTGCTGCCCACCTTTCCTTCCCACCTCACTGGAGGCATGTCCCACCTCAGTGCTGATTGTATGACCAGAAGAAAAGGAGGTGTATCTTTAAGAGCCTTCTTGTCCCTCTGCAGATGTGTTTCTGAGCCAGTTTTGCAGAAAGTGGGTTTTATGTTAGTTTAATGTTGCTGGGGAGGAGGTGATCCACGGCAGATAGAAAGGCTGAGAACAGACCTTTGGAATATGACATCTCACTCAGCCTCTCGGCTTTGTAATTTTCAGTTTTTATTAATCTAGAGAGGCATAAAGGAGAAAGCAAGGCATGACTCATAATTTCACTTCTCAGATAATTTTGCTGATATTGAATTAAAAAGTACTACATATACCTGCTAAGGAAATTCAAATAGAACAGAGACCTGTGCATTCAAAAGTGAAACCCTTCTTCTCCACCACTTTTTCTAAAGATACTCGCTATTGTTGGTTTCTTTTGATTCTTTCATGAAAAACACACTCCGCCCCCATCCCCCATATGTTATGCTTTATTTGTGCTGAGGTCATTTTGCCCTATCATTTGGGGCTTTGCTTTTTTAAATTTTTTTACTTTATAACCTATATTTTGGGGATTATTCCATCCAATATATACAGATCTACTGATTTCTTTTAAACAGCTGTGTAATATTCCATTATATGTTATACTGATGGGAACTTCAGATGTTTCAGTAGTTTTCTTTTTCCCCTCTTGCCGTGTTGCAGGAATGTTCTTCTTTTTCAATTTTGTGACACTTTGACTTATTCATAGATTAAATATGTGTATGTGCCCTTACATTTTTGATGACTATTGTCAAATTACCCTCTAATAAGGCTGCACCAATTGACGCTCCTACAAACGGCTAATGAACACCCACACTTTATTATACTGTTAACTGTACTGGGTAACATTATGCATCTTATGTTTTTTGTCAAAATGGTGAAAATAGTAGTTCATTGTTCTCTTTTGTTTAATTACAGGCAAGGTTTAACATTTTCATAGTATTATCAACACATCTACTTATTTTTAAGTAAAAAGCCTCTTCAAATGTTTTCCTCTTTTCTATTTGTTCTTATTAATTTGATGGACCATGATTCTCTTTTAGGGTCCAATTTGACATATGATGTTTCACTTACAGATATTATGTGTACACATTATGAAACAATTTAGGACCAGCAGGTGTAAGTTGGAAGGCTGAGGCAGAGAATGATTAGAGCATCTCAGAGTCTACATTCTGTCCTTGCCAATCAAGTGCTTTGTTTCAAAAGGAGATGGTTTGGTTTCCTGCAAAATACTGGAAACAAGACTGCTTTGAGGCTGTCCTTTCGAAGTTTCCAGTGAGCTGGAGAGAAATATTTGTACCTAGGGTTTTTAGGAAGAGTGCAGTTTGGACAAGAAGATGGAATCAAAGGCTTCAGGGAGGTGTGGGGTATTATGGCAAAGGATGTGGCTCTGTAGAGCAGAATAGTAAGTAGGAGGGAGCCCTGTTAGAAGATAGAATTTTAAAAAGCCCAGAGAACCTTACTTCCTTGGGACTCCAGTCTTTCTGAAGGAGGTTGCCTGTGTGGCTTGCCAGTTGCTAGTGCCAAACATGCAGTGATTCTGAGACCAGAGCCCATGGCAGGTACAGCATTCACTGGCTAATGGGAACTTGCTCGTTTGTTTCTCTAAGAAGCCACTGTAGACTGTCGAGTACATGGTGCATATTTGGAACATAATTTGAACGCACGTTTGGGGCCAAACTCTGTTCTGGCTTTACAGGAGCCTTGGAGGTTGCTGGGGAGGACAGTGGAAAGGACGCCTTTCTTTTCAGGGAAGTGGAGAGCAACGGGTCCTTTATGAGCCTGGCCAGAGGGTGGGGTGCCCTTTGAGAGTGGCCCTGTCTAAGTCTGCTTGGAATTCAGGACAGTAGCTATTGGTGCAGACCTATTGTTAATTGACATCGATATAACAGATCCACTATGGTGCTGATGAGCTGTGACCAACGGTAATTAATATTCATTTATAAACTTCTTACCTCCTCGTGTCCTGAAGTTCTAGGAGAAACGTGCAGTGAAAGCTCTTGGTATTTTCTTTCCTCCCCCGCCCCCAGCTGTCAAGCTTTGTTGTTTATAGAAACAAGGGAAAATAAACTAACAGGTAAGCAACAGGGAGACATTGAGGCTTCTATGAAAGACTCAGAGATAGGAGGTGAGATCAAAACACATTGGACAGAGGTGCAGCTGGAAACCAGAGGGCAGGCGAAGGCTCTGCCTCAAGCCAGTGAGTCATCCTGGCACAAAGTCCGGAATTTGACAAGAAGCCGATTTGGCCATCCTGGGGGTGTCCTGTTGCCATCCACCCTATGAAATAGGCACAGGTAGGCCGAAAGTCAAGGGTTATTTATTGGGAGAGAGAAAGCAAGAGAGAGTGGAAAAGAAGGGGCCTTCATGAGAGCAGCAGAGAAAGACACTCTGGGACAGACAGGACTCTGCCTGCAGGTGCCTCTGAAGACAGCAGGTGTGTCCGGGTCAGTGTGAGGACAGGGAGGCCCTCTGCTCAGGCTGATTCAGTTTGCTCCCAGTAGGCACTGCACCCTTTGGCAACCACTCTCCAGGAGATTTCGATGATGGGTTTCTGCGCAGAAAACAGCGCCGGAACCGGACGACATTTACTCTTCAGCAGGTAATGATGGCGTTCCCTTTCTGAGAGTCAGCTACTTCCTGCCTCCAAAAAACCCCAAAAAAACCAAAAACAAAATCAGAGGTTGAGCAGCTCTTCTTTGTCTTTTAAAATAAAGCCAACTATGGTAACTGGATCTTTCTTGAACACTTTATGTGTCAAGAAATCAGTTTGGAAAAAAAAAAAAAAGAAATCAGTTTGGGAAGAGGGCAGGGGATTTGGACCTTATGATCCCAGACAGTAAATGAATCGGTAATAATGATCGTTCCCATTTGCCTTCGGTTGGTGTTTTGGGGAACATTTCCACATCAGCAATATCATTTGAACCTTGAAATAACCCTTTGAGAAATACAGGCAGGACATTCTTCCCACTAGCTAGATGGAAAGACTGGGGACCAAGAAGTTGACTGATTTATAGAAGGTATTGCTGTCCATCAGCGGAAGGACTAGAACCAGGATGCTCATAGTGTGTTTCCTGGACCTGGGCCCGTCCCCTTAGACCTGTGCCACCCCTGGAGCAAACTGGCGCTGTCAGGAAGGTGATCCAAATACTTCTAGCTTGTTTCTGTGGGGCTGACAACAACGAGGACATCTGCTAGTTGTTTCTGTTCTCCTGTCTTATGGGGAAAGCTCTGTGGATTGCTCTGATTCATAAGGCCACCCTTAGACTTTGATTCTTATGAAGATACATAAATGTAAAAGCCTATACATACTTGTGCTTCTCTTCTTACTCTTATTTCTTGGGGGAGCACCGATGTTGTTAGTAAGTCTCAGCTCCTAAGTCACCCGTGGTTAAAATTTTAATTCCGTGGCATCTTTGTGAAGCGCTCTCTTCTCCCTCTTCCTCCCCTATTTGATCCGTGAAACTACTTCCTCGCCTATCCTAGCAGATTTGAAATATGAATCTGCTTCCTCTCACCTAGCCACAGCCTCGCCCCAGTAAGTATTTTTTTCTTTTACTAGCTGGAAGCTCTTGAGGCAGTGTTTGCCCAAACGCACTACCCTGATGTCTTCACCAGGGAAGAGCTGGCCATGAAAATCAACCTCACAGAAGCCAGAGTGCAGGTAAACCTTCTTTTTAATTATTTAACTCTCTAATATTAAAACTGGCAAACTTTTTTTTTTGACATCATGACTGTAGAGTGCACATTTGGCCAAAGAAAGCAAATGAAGACTATCTGTCATTTTCATGATGCACTTTAATAACATCAACATAATGTGGAATATTAGATTAGGTTGATTAATCGGTCATTCATAATTAACTAGTGATAATGTTCTACACTAATTTGTCCGCGTCTCTAAGGTACTAAATTACATCAATGCACATCCATTTCCTTGCTTTGGAAAAAAAAAAATAAAAGAGCTGAGATGCTGTTCTCAAAGCAGCTCTGACCGCTCTGGGGTAAGGCCGGTCAATTGCAGAGAACTGTGTTTTCAGATGGGAACAGGGTAGGATCTGCTTTCCAGAAATTGCATCATGTCCAACTTTTCCCCTGGACACGGACTCTTTCAGTGAAGTGGATCCGAAGAACGTATGCAATCTAAAAATCTTTAAACGGCGGCAGCGAAAGGGCCGCCTCAGAGCCGAGCATGGCCCGCGGTGGCCGTCTCTAAGCAGGCTTTCTTTAGAAGCCACACGGTGATTATGCTTAAGTGCGCAAACCCGTCGAGCCCAGCAGATGTGCCTGAGCGCGGGAGGAACAGATTCGCAGCGCCGCCTCTCCGGGAGAGCTATTCTTTGAGCACAATTATATATTCATTTTATTTATGGGGTTTCCTCCATGCTGTTTCTGTTCTTTTTTATGTAGGGGCTTGGGGTTAAGACTATGCAAAGATCTAATTGTAGGAAATATAATAGTTTGCTTTCGGTTCCCCTGGGTCATGTTAGTATCTCTTAAAAACCAATGGCTGAAGAGAGATAATGGAATTCTGAGCAGTAAATTGGGGGTTGTAAACAAATTATTTCCCCTATAATCAGATTATGTGATCCTGATTATTAAATCTGAACATGAATCATTGGTCATATGCGGGCAAATTAAACTGATTATTATTTGGAAATGAAAATCTCCTTTGGCCAGGATGTTGTCTATCCCTTCTTTTTTTAATGCCAGCTTGCCAATAGCTGCCTTAAGACCGAACTGCAAATTGAGATAAATGACACAATTATTGAGCATTCAGAAGTGGAAGATCATAACTTCTCCCTGAAAGGTGCAAGGGTGAGATAGGGGTGGTAACAATTAAAGCGGGGATTTGTCGTGCAGGCTGTTGTTGGCTATTATGCAAACAGACAATGGCTGTGAAGTATTTGTTTCCTGAGCCTCCGTGCGGGGACACGGGGCTTCGGTGGCGGGAAGGGAGATGTGTTTACATTTATACCCCTTGCTCATTCAAATATGATTAATGTTCTATAAAGCAGGGTCTTAATCGAAGCTGATGTTGTCAAACAATAACTAAATAGGGAAATAAACGACTCCATCATGCTCTTTCCTCAGAAGCAGGCGAACTGTCAGTGCAAAGTCATTAAAATATGATAATGAAAAATAGCTCAATTAAATGTTGTTATAGCTGTGACCTTCATTCAATTAAGACACAAGAAAGTGTCTGCATTTTGCTTTGCATTTAACTGCCCTAAATTTAGAATATAGATAAAATCATTATTCAATGGTTGCTGATATGTGCAATTAAAAGCCAACTCGATTAAAAACGAAAGAAACCCAGTTAGAGGAGAATGAAAATTCAGAAGTAGGGTGGGCTGGCAGAGGGCTTAGCCCCGGGACCCAGGCTCTCTCCCAGGCCAGTGTGAGGCAGAGGAGGAGAGGAGTCCCCCGGGGGAGGAGGAGGGAGGTCTAGCCAAGACTTTTTTTAAAGCCAGGAATTATCTCCCAGGAGAAGAGGGAAGAGGTTTTGCTGGGTAAAGAGCAGCAGAATTTCACTGACCTCTGGGAACACCTTGGGCCTCATCTGCTTGGCTGCCACAAGGCTGGCCTTTTGCAGATGCTGTCCTGAGTGGCAAGGCCTGAAAATTTCCCCACCAGTCTCTAAGAAGGCACTTAGAGCAGGTGAATCATAAGCCTCCTCCTAACCTGAGGCTGGCAGGGATAACGCTAGCTAATGTTTACCGAGTGACTGATTGATGGCTGTGTGTCAGGCATAGCACTCCATGTTTCTCGTGCAGCTCTGCTAACAGTGCTTGGAGGCGGTCACCATTATTACCCCCAAGGAGTTTGGATCATGGTCTCTAGCCAAACCACTGGTATTCAAGTTATGTGTCTGCCCCTTACCACCTGAATGACCTTGGGCCATCTGTGCTTAATTTTCTCATCTCAATAATAAAGTCAGGGTGGATTCTAAACCAGAGTCACACTAAACCAGGGCTGACTCCAGAGTCAGTGTTTCTCATGGGTGTGCTGGGCTGCCGGTCATGAAATGTCATGATGATTTCAGGGTTAAATCCCAGGTATGAGGCCAGACATACTCACGTGCTCAGACAAGCCTGCTGGAAGAGTAAATGAGTATTTTTGATGAGGAAGCCCCAGGGCAACGTTTTACAAGCTGCTTTGAGGATGATCCCCTCATCTCCCTCCCCCCAACCATAGGAAGTACATTTCACATCAAATAAATGCACTTGAATACATTTAGCATTTCCACAAGACAACACTTTTACCCTTACTGTGGGCAATGCATTTGGATACTTCCTATGGTTTAACAGTCATTAATAAATGCCTGTAGTGCCTCATACACTGGTCTCCTGACCCCTCTCTGGGTCTGAAGGTGCAGTTCAGAGGGCACTGCTTTGGGAGATCTTTTGGCAAGAGGAGGCTGTGCCCCCTCCCCTGCTGCAAGGTGAGCCGTGAGCACTGGGTACGGGAACCAGGCATTTGAGTGTGGGTCTCGTTCCCTCCCCTTGTCTTACTTTCTGCCTCCACTGGGTATGCATTTCCACTGGGGACTCAGGTTTGGTTCCAGAACCGAAGGGCCAAGTGGAGGAAAACAGAGAGAGGGGCTTCCGACCAAGAACCAGGAGCCAAGGAGCCCATGGCAGAGGTGACACCCCCGCCTGTGAGAAACATCAACTCCCCGCCCCCTGGGGACCAGGCCCGGAGCAAAAAAGAGGTCCTGGAAGCCCAACAGAGGTGAGGCTGGCTGGACCCTGGGGTCTGGAGGCTTGCCGGGGACACGGGGTTGGGAACTCAGTGTGCTTTTCTTTCTCTAGCAGCCTGGGGAGAACAGTGGGTCCCACGGGACCCTTCTTCCCCTCTTGCTTGCCGGGGACCCTCCTGAATACGGCCACGTATGCCCAGGCTCTGTCACACGTTGCCTCCCTGAAAGGTAAGCTGGTCTCCGTTGGCTGGCAGGGCAGGGCTGGGGCTTCGCTGGCTTGGCACTGTGTCCCAGGGGTTGTGGAGATTGTGTGTCATCCCAGTTTCTCAGGTCCATCCGTTGTTGTACCTCGGGCTGGCACAGCTCCTTTTCTTCTTCTGTCAGTCACAGCCAGGGCCCGGAAGGGCATTTGTTTCCAAATGTGCCGTCTTGTTTGATTTCTGCATGGCCTCCGATTGTAAGCGAATGTCGTAGGTAACCGTGCACCCGATGGGGGGATTGTCTGAGCGGTGGTTGTTCCAGAAGGGATCGCTCCACGTTCACAGGCTGCTGCTTCTCACTGAACAGTTCTGGGTGTTAACCTGCAGCGCGTGGGTGAGGCCTGCATGGGGGGTTGTCCCGGCTGGTGAGGACCCTCTTCCTATGTGCAGCTCGCCACCTGCCTCCCTGGGGACTCCTGATGGCAGAGGTCTGAACTCTTAGGATTTATGATTTTCCATGATTTGCTCTCTTCTTAATAGCTGTTGTTGTCTGAAGGATGCAAACCACCAGGCATGTTTTGTCAGGCCCAGAGAGAGGCATTTGGGGGACTTCTGGGGCATCCCCACTGGATGAAGGTGCCCATCCACTGTCTCTCAGTTCCTGGCCTCAAACTTACTGCTTCTGTGATAAGGCCAGGCAGTGGTGCTGGCCGGGAGTGGGGCTGGGTCCCACCATGGGTCTGGGGCAGCGAGAGTTACTGCTACTCATGGGGCGTGTCTGTCACAGGGGTTCTGGGGCTACAAGTGCAGTGTAGGCTGTAGGCTTATTCCTGGAAATGGGCAGTGGGAGAGGACCTTCCTGGGGTGTCCCCCGTTTGTTCTGCATTAGAATCTGGGGTCTCCTGCCATTGAGGGTGTCTCCCTCCAGTTGGTAAGTCACACACACACACACACACACACTCACACGTGCACACACACACACACACACACAGTGGCAATCTGCATTGCAAATGTGGTTTCTGGAAGCTGAATGAGAGCATGAAGGAGCTTCCCTGAAGAGTCTCTAGAAGGGAGAGAAGGGCATTTTAGGCAGAGGACAGCACATGTAGAGTGCCAGGAGAGGGGAGCAGAGCGAGGCTTGTCTGGAGAATGGCTGCTATGTTGGGTGCCCATGGGAGAATGCCCACAGATAAGGTGGAGGTGCCCTACGGGGACCAAATCTTGAAGGCCATGCTCTTGGGGTTGGATTTTCCACCATAGGAGGTGGGGCCACAAGGCTCAGAGCCACTTCTCAATGGTCCAGGGCAAATCTCCTTCCTCAGACAGCTGGCAGCTGGCACGAGTGGGTGAGGCTCACCTCTGCCCAGCTCTGGGCCTCACACCCTTTCTAATGCTTCCTTCAGCTCCAGGACCCAGATGCTCCAGGGGCCGTGTAGAGCCCCAGGCATAGTGGCCTTGGAACATATTTACAGGACACAGTAGGCCGATGGGGCTCTACGGAGGTGGAGTCCCAGTTGGAAGCGAATTCTGGAAGGAGACTGCCAAAGGGACTTGGGTATCATTTAAGGGCCTGGTCTGGACAGAGGGGCAAATTCTCTCTGCTTTGGTGGGGGCCAGCTCCGCTCCTGAGAGTAACCATATCTCTTCTAAATGTTCTTTGCTTGCTCCACTCCAGCCTCATGAGTTGGTTGTCTCTGGTGTGGCAGCCCATGGGTGGGCTCCTGCTAGCCAAGCTGGGGCCCACAAAGAGGCCTGCAGTGGCTTGAGGAGGGGAGAGAGGGCCAGGTTGCTGGGCATGAGGGAGTCTGCAGCTGAGAGGCCCAGGGCGGCAGCGAGGTGGAGACAGAGGCTTGTGTCTTCTGAGTGATGACCCAGGACAGAGGCAGGGGCTGGTGAGAAGGGCTGCCAAAGGTAAATCTGTCACCCCCTCCTCTTCTTCCCTCACTGGTATGCACTCCCCTCTAGCCCTTCCCTAAACTTTACTGGCTGGGCTCTGGCCCCTGGGACCTGTCCTGTGCCTGCCTCATTAGAAACAGACTTTCCTCTGATGCTGCCCTTGCTAAGGGGGCCCACGGGGTAGAACCTGGGGAGGGTAAGAGCTTGCAGAGGTGGCAGGAATCACAGTGTGTCACCAAACTGGGTGTGTGTTGTGATGGCACTTGCTTGGGCAGCCTATGTACACCCATGAGAAATCGCTGCTGACTGTAGTCCTGTGTTGGGGCAGGTGACGTGCTCAGATGTGTCCAGAGCCAGGCAGGCAGGGAGGGGGGTGAACGTGTGTTGGCACTGTCTTCACTTCGCCAAATACAAATGAGCTCTGGCTCACTTTTCTTGAGCGATATAACCCTCTTGGTCCGCATGCCATTTTCATACTTTTGAGAGAGACATGGTGAAAAGACACATTTCTCTACGGTCAGAAATAGCTATTGGAGGAGCATGTTAAGGGGATGCTCTCAGATTTGGGCTGGGCACAGGTGGGGGCTGGGGGTGGACAGCGGGAGCATTGGCCCACCTGAGGGTCAGCTATTACTCAGGCCACCTGACGGTGGCCAAGTGGGTATGTGGACACAGCATTGCCAGAACTACTGAAATTTCTGGAGAAGTTAGAAATCTGGATTTTTATTTAAGATATTCCCATCAGTTTTAATTAAAAAAATTTTTTGTATATTTATTTTTGAGAGAGAGAGAGAGAGAGATAAAGCAGGGGCAGGGCAGAGAGAGACACAAAATTCGAAGCAGTCTCAGAGCTCTGGGCTGTCAGGACAGACCCCTATTAAGGGCTTGAACTCATGAACCGTGAGATCATGACCTAAGCCAAAGTCAGAAGCTTAACCAACTGGGCCACCCAGATGGCCCTAGATATTCCCATCTTTTAAATGTGGTCTCCAAGATTTTAGGCCAAAATGGCTCATAGTTGGTCTGAGCTGTTGGTCTGGCTTGATATTTTGGTGTGGGATAACAGGTGGTGTTGGCTGGGACATCTTTGCCTTCTAGAAGTCTCTGACCCCATGTGGTGGTGCTTCTGAAGCGAGGTTTTCTGAGCTGGAAGTCTCTGGGTCAGCTGGTCAGAACTGCTGGGCTCTAGTTCTGGTGGGCTCTGCTTTCCCTAGAGGTGTGCTTGGGGCACCCGGCCTCTGCCTCAGGGCCTGGGAAACAAGTGTGTGCCTATGAGTCAGTTTCTAGATACCCTGAAGTCCAACACCTGGTTGTTTTGTGGAACAATGTTAAGTGGTTTGGGGACAGGGCAGCTTTCAATCTGCTCTCAAAGCTGCTTCTTTTCCCAGGCTTCCCCAGGCTACAGAAATTAAGTGCACAGGTCCAAGAGAGGTACACCCTCATTTTCTAGGGCCTGGCTTGGTGCTAGGACTTCTGGGCTATGACTTGGCCCCCCTTCTCTAAGGCAGCCCCAGAGGTGGCTGGTCAGCCAATGCTGGCAGGACTGGTGGCCTGAGCCCTGCTTCCCAGGGGTGCTGGCCAACCAGTGGACTGCTCACCTAACTCGGAGGAGCTTCATGCCTACTGGTGCTAGAAGGCACTTCTGGACTTTTAAGCCCATCCCTCCTATCACAAATGAGAAACTGAAGCTCAAGGAGGGGAAGTCACGTGCTCACACATGGCTTATAGCTACGTCTCCCTTTGGGGTCTAAGTTGCCTTCCATGGGACCCAGATGTGCCCTTTCCTCCAGACACCATGTATTCACTCATTCATCTCAGATGGGTATCTGTTGGTAGGGGGGCTTGGACCCCTACATCCCTTTTCCCCAGCAAGTAAGGATACCTATGAGTCCACTGGGTATAAGTATGAGCCCTGGGGAGAGGTCTAGACTCACCCAGGACTATCAGAGACCAGGACCATTGTGAGCTGAGTGCCATAGTCCCTTCCATCCTGGAAATCCCAAGTCACTTCTCCAGGCCTGTGGCAACTTGCAGATAAGCCAGAAGAAAGAAATCAAACTCAGTGTCAGCTCACAGACTCAAACTAGTGCTCGTGTCTCCTTTCCTAGGCTCTGGGGTCCTAGTGGGAGAATATGGCCCTGGGTTAGAGAGAGCAAGTATCCTGGGTGGGTCACTGAGGTCTGGCCCCACCCTAGGCAGTGCCTGGGTGCCACTCCTCTGACACTCTGGACATGCAGCTCCAGACCAGGGCCCGAGGATCTAAGCCAAAGCTGTCCTGTGCTGCAGCCAACGGCTGGCCAGAGTGTGACGGAAATGCCCGTCTCTCTGTGCTCCAGGGCAGGATCAGTCTTCCCAAGGGGCATTTGGAGCCCCTCACCTACTGTTCTCAGAGCTAACTGCCTGGAGAGCCTTATGTATAATTACAAGTGGGAGGACTCTGAGTTGGGGGTCCTGCTCTTTTGGTTCGAGGCATTGTTGTGACAGATATGACGTCTTTGCCTGGGAAATATTAAGAGAGCCTCCAGGGGTATTTGTGGGATAGTTTGGGGGTTGTTGAGGTACAGTTTGCTGAGTTCCTTTAAGTCATGGTCCCCGAAGGCTGTACGTCCTTTAATGTAGTTTTATGGCTAGTCACTTGTCGGGACATTTTTGGACTATGAATGTGCTCTGAAAATAGGAGCATGCTTGGGATACTGGCTATCCACTCCTTGAGCAGGCTGCGCTGGGGAAGGAAAGGGCCAGCAGCGATGTTAGATATAGAGGGAATGAGCTCTGGAGGCCCCCACAACGCCGGGCTCCCAGAATACAGAGTTGTGTGGTGATGCCAAGTCTTGTTTCCTACGTGAGAGGGAAGCTTTGTGACTGTGGCCCCCGCAAGACCAATGGATATAGACCCCGCTTCCTTATCTTTAGATTATGGGGGGCAGTGGCCCAGAAAATATGAAGGGGAGCAAGTCTCTCAGCCACTTTGCGGAGACTGAGAAGCTCACTGACTGAGAAGTCAGTAGCAGAAAGCTCTGGAAAGTTTTCTTAGGAAGGTAGAGACTCGTTTTCATGGAGATACCTGTTGAAAGAAGGGGCCTGGGGTTTGGAAGCTGCTAGAGAGCCTGGGAAACCAAGATCAGACTGAAAGTTGCACCAGAATCTCAGAACTGCCAAGGCAGTGAAGCTCTGCTTGACAGTACCGCGTCTGGCCAGGCCAGGGAGTGAGTGCAGAGACCTTCCAGAGCTTTGCCCCATCATCCTGTGTTTGGGGGGTTGCACTCTGCTGCCAGCCAGGTCCCAGGGCTTGATCAGGGCAGCTGAGACACAGTTCTGGGGTTGGAGCACTGGGGATGCTCATTTAGCAGGCTCAGGGTGGAGGGAGGGTGAGGTGGTGCTTTCACGGATAGGTCAGCAGGCCTGCTCAGGCAATAGGGAGTCAGGGAAGGGTGGGAAGTGGGAGTGGCACCCTTGAAGGACAGGAGGTCCTGGCCCCTCCAGGATGGCCGGTCACGCAGAGTGTCCATATGTGGAGGTGTGTCAGGCTAGCCCCCAGGGCAGGCGCCCGGACAGGCACTGGGCTGTGCCCATCAGGGAGTGAGGCAGCTGGCTACCTCCGGCCGGGAAACTGCCCCCTCAGGGACAGAGCTACGTAATTGAAAACCAGGCACTTGTGGGGGGTTTCCTCCTTTAATTATCCTTTCATTATCAAGCAGCCAACTAGCACAGTGGCCTCAAGCAAGGGCTCTGGGGTGGCCTGCCTGGCGAGTCCCCGCCCTGTTCCCTAGCCATGTAAGTCTTGAGCACAGTCCTGGAGTCTGCCTCTGCTCCTCAGCTCTAAGATGTGGGTTCTGATCATAACAAGACTGATGTCATAGGACTGAATGAGAAGCACATGAGCTGGAAGCTCTTGGCCTAGTGTGTGGCACATGAATGATGCTCAGGAAATACTGCCATTATTACCAGATCCCTCCGTTCTCATTTCCAAGTCCCTGGGTCCCACTCACTTTTAAAGGAGCCTGTGAAATGTCTGCTTTTTCTAAATGTCTTCCATTTCTCTGAAGTTTATTGCAGCTGTCGCTTATCTTTTCCTTTTACTCTTCATTATTCCAACTTGGGCAATGATGGGGGGCTCCTTCCTGTTCCTGGTAGGATTTCCTGGGCAGGGCACCCGTTCCTTCCCTGGGGCTTCATGGGCAGTGATAAGTTTGGTACTTTGGGATGGTCAGAGAGGACCATTGTGGCCAGACTCGCAGTTAGCGTGTTTCCTTATTGAGGGTTCCTTGAAAACTCTCAGATAAAAAGGCAGCAGGACCCTACCCCATGCAGGGAGGGTTTGCATAACAGTAATGGGTGTCCAGAGAAAAAGCCTTTGCAACACAAAGACTTTCCCTGCGCTGTCTTAATGGCCAGCCTTGTGTTCACAATTCATTAATGCAGAGGAGGTTATTAATGGCTGAGGGAGGCGCTTGGGTTTGTTCCGGGGAAGTGCTGGCCGCAGGAGGAGAGCGACGGGGGCAGGAGAGCCACCGTCAGCGGAGGCCCCCTCTCCCTGGTGCACTTAGCCCGGCTGCCTCTAACCTGTGATTCGGAGCGCTGGGTGTGAGGTGGAGACTAATTACAGCTGCCAGGGGAGGCTTTCATAACTCAGTCCGGGCTCATGCTGGGGGATCACAGTCACTCTCCTGCACTGGGTGGGTGGGTGGGGGGCATCCCAGCTGAGTGTCCCTAACTGGAGGGGGCAGCCGGGGGGCAGGGGGGGGAAGACAGCCTGCAGTGCAAAGCAGGCATGGGGGCACTCAGTCCCTGAGGTGAGGGAACAGCAGCAGAGCAAGGGAATGAGGTCTGATCCCTTCTTAACTCTCCCCTTCCATCCCCTCCCAGGGAGCTGAGGTGGCCCCAGCCACCCCAAGATGGGGGAGGGTGCGGATGCAGATTGCCCTGACCCCATCTCCCCTGTGGAGGTGGAGCTGCCTGTTAACTGTGTGAGGCACTTGCTCAGTGCTGGCATGCAGTGGGAGCTCAGGAGCTGCTAGCAGTTGGAATAGCAGTCCTGGACCTGCATCGTGTGTGTGTGTGTGTGTGTGTGTGTGTGTGTGTGTGTGTGTGTGTGTGTGCTCGCACGCGCGCCAGGGGGAGGTGAGGGGCAGAGTGTCCATGCTGGGGAAGGGTCTGGCCACATCCTTCCAGAGAGCAAGGCCCCTTACTTAGCCAAGAATGTTCCCTCCCTGCTTCACATTGGCCTTGGCCTTACCTCTCTGGCCAGGCTAAAGTGTCCAGAGTTTGGGACTGAAACATCTTTATTGCCCAATAAACATCTGCCCACTGAAGCTAAACTCAGAGATGGAGGCTGCCTTCTCCTTCTCCCAGTCCCTGAAAAAGCATTTTCCCTCTATTCCTCTTTAATCACTTTTTTCTCTGGGTTGGGACTTAAAAACAAACACAATTAAAGAACATTAAAAATTGTTTTATTGTGGAATATAATATTCATGAGAAAAATTCATAAAGCATGCATCTAGAGGGTGGTGACCCATTTTAAGCACTTAATGTAACCACGCTCTGGGACTTTGCCTGCACCCCAGAAGCCCCCCAGTGACTGGGCCCCCTTTTCTTCCCCCTAAATGAGAGTACTCTGCTGACTTTTATGGTAATATAGCTTTGCCAACCACCTAAGCAGGCATTCCTAAACACTCTTCTTCTTCCTCCCTTCCTTCCTCCCTCCCTCCATCCTTCCTTCCTTTCTTTCTTTCTTTCTTTCTTTCTTTCTTTCTTTCTTTCTTTCTTTCTTTCTTTCTTTCTCTCCTCTTTTCTTTCTTTCAATGCAAGTTACAGTTCAAGAGTAGAATTTAGTGATTCATCACTTATATACAACACCCAGTGCTCATGACAAGAAGTAATGCCCATCACCCATTTAGCCCAACCCCACACACCTCCCCTCCAGCACCCTTCAGTGTGTTGTCTGTATTTAAGAGTCTCTTATGGTTTGCCTCCTCTCTGTTTTTGTCTAATTTCTCCTTCCCTTTCCCTATATTCACCTGTTTTGTTTCTTAAGCAGAAACACTACTGTTGAGTCTTGACTCTTGAACTTTACATATGAATGACATCATATAGACACAGATGCTTCTTTGACTCAGCATTATGTTTGGAAGATTTATTCATGTAATTAGGTTCAGTGGTAGATTCTCTAAGACATGTGTATGATCAGGTCATTTGCAGATAAAGATTAGCTGGTCTCTTCCTTTAAAATCTCGATGCTTTTTATTTCTTCTTCTGTTGTTTTTATCTTGCCAGCCAGAAGCCCTAGCACAGCATTGAATAAAAGTGGTGATGATGGGTATCCTTGCCTTATTCTATTTTTTTAATAACAGCTTTATTGAGATACAATGTGCACACCATACAATTCATCCTCTGAAGTGGACAACTCAGTGATTTTTGGTATATTCAAAGAGTTGTATAGCCATCACTAGGATTAACCTCAGAACATTGTCATCACCCTGTACCTATTAGCAGTCACTTGCCACTTCTCCCAATGCCCCCAGCCTTAGGATACCACTGACCATGAACATTTTTGCTATTATTGCTGTGGACTTTTTATATGAATGGAGACGTACAATATGTGGTCTTTGTGACCACTCCTTGCGTATTCTTGATCTCAGGGTTTCAGTTATATTTGTGGTCTTTTATTTATTTTTTGGATATCCTTTGTCAAGTAAATGTATTTTCTTCTTGCCTTGGTTTTCTAAGAGTTAAAAATCATGAATATGAATGGATGTTGCATTTCATTGAATACTTTCTCTGCTGCTATTGAGACGATCACATGATTTTTCTTTCTCAGTGTGTTAAGACTGTAAGTTACATTGATTGATTTTTTTTAATGTTAATCCAGTTGTACATTCCTGGAATGAACCCAGATTAGATGTGACATGTCTTCCTTCTTATCAATAGCTGGATTCTGTTTGCTAGAACTTTGTTCAGGGGCTTTTGCATCTATGATCATGAGAAGATTGGTTTGTGATTGTCTTATAATTTCTGTTCCAGGTTTTAGTATTGTTTTACTTTACCCCCAAAACGGAGTCTAATAAAAGCAGCAACAGAACTGCCCAGCTGTTTTATCATCTCTCCTGACTCCGGGGACTGGCGGGGCTCAGTTACTGACAACATGGTATCACTTCCTTGTCTGGGGGCTTTGTAGGGATGCCGGGAATTCTCTTTTGCTCTCTCCTCATGGTGAGCTTAGGGTAGGGAATGGTGCTTGATTCCCAAGAGTGTAAAAGAAGAAGATGCCAGACTTTCTTAAGGCTTACACCCAGAACAGGCACTGTGTTGCTTCTGATGCATTCTATTGATTAAAGCTGGTCACAGGGCCAACCCGACTTAAGTGGAGGGGACAACACAGGTATGGATGCCAGGGGGTTAGTTCACTGAAGTCCTTTTAGGACACTGACTGCCAAAGGTATCAAAGATACTACAGCACTGTGATTTGAGTTGAGGTGTTTTTTTTTTTTCATGTTTATTTATTTTCGAGAGAAAGAGAGACAGAGCGTGAGCAGGGGAAATGTCAGAGAGAGAGAGGGAAACACAGAGTCTGAAGCAGGCTCTAGGCTCCGAGCTGTCAACACAGAGCCTGATGCAGGGCTTGAACCCATAAACCATGAGATCATGGCCTCAGCTGAAGTTGGATGCTCAACCTACTGAGCCACCCAGGCACTCCTGTATTGGGGTGTTTTTGAACCTACCTTACTTCCCAGTCCTGACTACAAGCACTTTGAAGGTGCTGGCTATATCTGACTCACCTCTAGGACCTTCCAAGCCACTCACCTCTGCCCCAAATGCAGAGCAAATGGTAGTGAAGTCTGGGTAAGGAAGGAAAGAAGGTCATGCTGCTCCGGTGTGGGAGACAGGCCTCACTTGGGAGGCTCTGGTCTCCTGGTCCTAGCCTGCAGTTCAGGCTGCCTGTTGAACCCCAGAAACAACTGGGCCTTCCTTTTCTTCATTCTTCATCCACTGAGTACCTCCTTTGCCAGACTCTAACCCAGGGGCTGAGCCTCTGGTGGTGAATTAGGTACATTCTTGTCTCAAGTGGTTCCCAGGCAAAGGGTGGGCTTGGAGAGATAGTCAACAAAGAATTCAGTCTCATGTGACATACTTACATGCTCTTGTAGAAGCTAACAAGAGCATGCAGGGAGTGGGGGAAGACTCGAGGAAGGAGGACATTTTCCCCTGTAGGAATAAGGAAGTCTTTCCAGAGGAGATGTTTGAGTTGGACTTGAAGGAAGCATAGCAGTTGCCCAGTGGATGAGAGGACACAAGGCAGACAGAACAGTGTGAGCAAAGGCACTGAGGTGAGCAGGATTAGTGTGTTGAGGAAAGGGAAGAGCATGGAGTTGGACGGAAGCATGTTCTCAGGAGAGGATGGCATGGCTTCAAGGTGAGCCCAATTCTGGAGTCAGACTGGCCATGGCCCAGAACTACTTCCCTCTCATCATAGGGTCAACTTAGGGAAGACCCTAGTCTCCTCACCGGTGAAATGAAGATCATGATGGCCATACCCACTAGGGTTTGTGATCAGTAGGATATGTATCTGTGCTGTAGCACCTCCAAGCATCCCATAGGTGCTGGAAATGGTTAGGGTTATGTTAATGAGGCTGAGAGGTCACTTGGGATCTAATTAGGGTTTGATTTTGGACCTCTAGGGCAGAGGATCTTATTTCTTGCAAGCATTGGCTCCTCAATCGGAGAGTCTCTCAGCTTCTAAGGCACAGTTTATGAGGTCTGGGATGTGTGCAGCTCCAGAAGAGCAACACAGTCCTCTAGGTGCCCCTGGCTTGTTTGTAAGGGTATAGATATTTGGGGAGCAGGGAAACTTGGGGGGCAGAAGGTAGTCAGTCCTTATGGGGAAAGTGGTTGGGTCAACCCTAGTCTTCTCCATGCCTAGTTGATGTCAGGAAGACAGGGGTAGAGAATTCCAGCACTTAAGATTTGTAAGGAGTCTTCTTAAAGAGTATGTTACCATTCAAGGATATAGTGGGAAGACTGAGGCTCAGAGAGGAGATAGGACTGCCCAAGGTCACAGAGTCCATCTGGCAGAAGTAGGACAAGTCAGGGACCCAGGTGTCCCATTGGCCGACCCCCACACCCTTTATTGATTCTGTTCCTTTTACAGGCACCTGCTGTCATTCTCTGGCTTTAAAAACTGCAACTCACTTTCCAGAAGCCATTTCCTATGGGTGCTGATGGGTTTGCCCTTCCTGCTAATCAATGGGGCCCTGGAGTGCAGGGGGCTGAGCAGAAGGTTTCTGGCTTGTGCCCAGAGTCAGTGGGAGAAGCAGACTGCCTGTCCAGAGTTTTGGCTGCTGCTTTAAGAAGGGAGAGCAGTGCTAACTGGCACCGGGCTGCCCAAAATCTGGGCATCTGGTTTTGCCAGGGTCCTTAGAGCTGGGTGTTGTCATTATTTGTTTGCCCCTTCAAAGACATCCAAGCAGAAAGGAGACTGTAGCACTGACTCTGAGACTCTCACAGCCCCAGGAATGTTGGGCAGGGCTGCTTCTCATCAAGGAGTGTTTGCTGAGCAAATGAGCAGATGTCAAGACAGCGAGTGTACATGTGATAGGTGGAGTTCAGACAGGGGTGGGATTTAGTTCAGTTCTTGCAGATTAACCTGCCGACTTAACCTGGGGGATTTTGACATTAATGATGTTTAGCAACTTTGCCATGACCAAGGCTTCTGTTTCCACGAAGTGCTGAGGAAGAGTACAACCTGGGAGATGGTAACTCTGAGGACCTAAAATATGTCAGCTCAGTCAGGAAAGACAGACTCTCCCTCTCTTTCTTCCTTCCCCAAATACTCAGTGTTTACCTTGTACCCAAATGGGACATTTTAGTTCTGTCATCAGGAGTATAGGGGTGACAGTGGGGGAAGGGTGCTTATAGTAAGTTTGGGAGGTGAGCTGGGAACACAAATAAACACAACTCGTGGTAAAAGACAATTTAAATCATAAAACAGAGATAGGAGAAGCGTTTCAGGGGTTCTGAGTTAGAAGACATTTGGATATGAGATTGACCTTGTCCACTGGAAATCTATGCTTAAATATGGTAGGTATCTACGAACACCTCCCACTCAAGCACCCCTGTGAATGACAAGGAGCTGGTATTATGAATTACAAAATACATTTTCCATCTGTCTATCATCCATCCATATCTATCTATCTATCTATCTATCTATCTATCTATCTATCTATCTATCTATCTATCATCTATCTATTGTCTACACAGAAAAATACATGAACTATAGTAGTTGTGTTAAAGGTCTCATAAATCCACATACTCACTTCCTTGTTCAATTCTGTTATCTTTACCCTGAGCATTCCACAAGAAATCAGTGTGCAAGGGCTTTACTTGTAACCGAAATTGTACTTCACGTGCCTTTATGATGAAAATGTGCTATCGGCAGAGATGAGACAGAACTAACTTAATTTTTCCTGTCAGTCTCTGTAGTAGATCAATTAAACTGCCAAGGAGATCAAATATTTCAGACTGTATTTATTACATTAAGTATTTATGTTCAGGCCAAGCCTTTAAAGCATGATGTCATATAGGAATGCAGGCCGATTAGATCAATTCAGCAGAATTTGCTGTAACTTAATGGAAATCTAATTGTGTGTTTTAATTTAGTGTCCAGGAGGTAGTATGTTCTCCAAACAAAACCATTTTCAGGGCGCATTTAGGGGCCAAATGGCTCTTGTGCAGACGTTGGTGAAGTCTCGTGTTGGTAGGGCTAGAGGGGAGAGGTTATAGCCTTTTAGGGGGTTCACTCGCTGACAGGTTGGTCATACCCCATGCAAAGGGACTCGCTGATCTCGAATCCCACAGAATGGGAGAGGGATGGAGTGTTCCTTGTGGGTTTTCCATGGTGCTTTCTCCGCCCCATGTTCACTGGTCAATAGACCTGCCATTAGCAGTTATGGGGGTGCAGTGGAGTGCTGAGGACACAGCCCTTATTCCTCGGCAATTTCAGTGGGATTCTGTTCTAAAGCAGAATGTCTGTTCTCATCATCTGTATGGATGGAGACCGGAAATCACAAGTCACAAAAAGGACATCATTTTTATGAGAGTAATACCTGGTCATAAAGAGTGGAAAATACCATAAAACACAAAGAAAAAGATTAATATCATTTGTAAACACCCCCAGAATCAAGCAATATGAATATCTAATATTGGTGCATTTGTTTTCCTCCCCTGTATAAATGTGTATCTCTAATGAATTTATGTGTTTTATAGCTTATTTAGAAATTAAAATTTTAAACCAAAAGACTTATTTGTATCAATATTTTCTACTCATAAGTACATTTATATTTGTGTTATACCCATAACCCCACATGGATAAGGCACATTGCTATACATATACATGTACATGTATATATGATGTATATATACATGTATATTATGTTTACATATACATGCATATACCAAAGTAGGATCATACTGACTTATTGTTTCTCAATCTGCTTTTTAAACTTAAAATTTCATTATTGTGTTTCATTATTATTTTTTTTCATGACACTAAGTGTCCTCCTATTATAGAATTTTGCCAAAACTTTAGTATGTTCTATGTGGGTGACTATAACTTCTTCAGTCAATTCCCTAGTATTGGGCCATGAGGTTAGTCACAGTTTTTGTTACTATATGCCACACTGGATTGACTTTCTTTGTAGCTAATTTAGTTTTTAGCCCATTCATGATTTATAGCTTTTTGATAGATTTTGAGGAAAAGGGGAGGGAGGGGTACCTAGGTGGCTCATTCAGTTAAGCGTCCGACGTAGGCTCAGGTCATGATCTCATGGTTCGTGGGGTCGAGCCTTGTGTCAGGCTCTGTGCTGACATCTAGCTCAGAGCTTGGAGCCTGTTTCAGATTGTGTCTCCCTCTCTCTCTGACCCTCCCCTGCTCATGCTGTCTCTCTCTCACTCTCAGAAGTAAATAAAACATTAAAAATTTTTTTTAAAAATAAAATTTTTAAAAAGGGAGGGAAACCCTAGAGCCCCAACTCTGGAAATCTAGTAACTAAAAGATGACACTTCATTTATTTTATTATTTTAAAAAATTTTTAAAGAAAGTTTACTTATTTATTGAGAGAGAAAGTGCACAGGGGAGGGGCAGAGAGAGAGAGAGAGGGAGAGAGATGAGAATGAGAGAAAGAGAAGGAGAATGAGAGATAGAATCCCAAGCAGGCTCCCTGCTGACAGGACAGAGCCCGACACAGGGCTCGGGGCTTGAACTCATGAACCCTGAGATTATGACCTGAGCCCAAATCAAGAGTTGGATGCTCAACTTACTAAGCCAATCACGCGCCCCCAAAAGATGACATTTTTAAACTTCATTTTTCTCACTCCTTACAATTCTGTTGGCAGAATAAGTTATTCTATTTTTTGGTCCAATAGGAACGGTTCTAGCCAGGAAGCAGGACAGCCTACCATCTCCGGGAGTGTGTGTGTGGGGGAGGCATCAGAGCTGGTGGGCTGCCTCCTGCACACTCCCTGGCTGTGGCAGAGCTCACTGCTCATCCTGGGGACCCCAGGGCATGCTCACAAGCTGTGTTCTTCAGCTGCTGGCTGAAACGAATCGGTAATTGGAAGAAACCATGAATTGTGACTTAGAATTACCCTTTAATTAGTATGGGGTTCTGGAAATAGTAATTGTGTGAGGCCTTAGTATTAGCTGCATTATGGAATATTTCTCACAGGCAGGTGTATCTCCCCCTCTCACAGATGAGGAGCCTGAAGTGTGGAAAGTTGGTGAGAAGCCCCCTGACTGGGGAACGGTAGGGCTGGGGCCGGACCTCCAAGCCTACTTTCTTCTGCCTCAGCAGGCTGCTGAGACACCCCAGAGACGGCTTATGGTCACTCTCATTTTATGGAATCTTGGTAATGGACGACTTGCTTGTGGGGTAGATGTCTTTTCAAGGGTCTTTGTCACCTCTCAGACATAACAAAGGGGGGTGTTCGGCCCCTCCTGTGGCTGATTCAGTGTCACCCCATCACTGACAGTGATGTACAGGCGTGGTGCGGTTTTCCTAAAAACTTTCAGTCCTCATATCCTGTGATGGTCCCTGCTGTCGGCCAGAGGCGTAAGGCCCTCCCCAGGCAGACCATCTTGCTTGCCCACCCCTGTACCAATCGGTTCCAGGTTTCTGTGCATGTTGAGTCTTTTGGTTGTCATAAATTGCTGTCTCTTTTCTCAATGTTACCCATCAATATGTCTGCCATCAGCAGCCACATTTCTCTCTAGTTTGTGACAATCTTGTAAACCAAACAATTTATGTGAGAAGTGCTCTTGAAAGAAACTTTAAGCACTTGGTGAGGGTCTGGAGGGAGCATGGCTTTGCAGGGGCAAAGTGTCAGTGCTTTGGGATCTAGGATTTTACTTGGTAACTATGTGTTCACCTGCCGTCTGAACGAATCTCCGTTTTGTTACCTCTGGTTTTCAGTCAGCGTCCATCGGGTGGGTTGCTGAGGTTGTTGGTGCAGGAGGCATATGGGGAAAGCTGGTGATGCTCTTGGTTTGTGGAATCAGGAAGAAATCAAGAGTTACTTTTATGAGAATTCTATTCGTGGCAATCACTTTTTTCTCTGTTCGAGAATGGTTATAGGAGTTGAGAAAGAGTCTTTTTGTTGGATAATTTAAGTTCGATAACAACCAATTGAAATTCTGAAAACGTGTTAAAGTTGGAAGAACTCAATAGTTCACATTCCATTCTAAAACCCCTCCTGTTTTGTTGAAAGGGATTTAAAACCTTTTCTGGTCCAATAGCCCATATGGTGCAAGAAGATTCTCTAATGTCATGTCAGGGGACCTTCAGGGTGTGTTGCCCAGGAACCTGGAGAGCCCTCCGCATAAGTATAGCATGTGATGGTAAAGAAAGAAAAACTCCTTTTTTTTTTCCCCATACTTCTGCCCATTGCTTCTCTTTCACCCTCTGCACCAAGAGAGATAGAGAGAGGGTTACCTTTCATCCACTGCTCCCTGGGGGCAGCTCAGCTAAGTAACCCCAGTTCCTTCATTCTCCATTTCTCCCTTCCTCTTGTTCCCCATCACCTTGACCTGAACTCTCTTTTGGCTCTTACAGTTTTATGTTTAAGAAAATTAATTTACTTTATTTTAAATTCTGATAAAATATGTAGGAGATAAAATTTACCATCTTAACTATTTCTAAGTGTACAATTCAAAAGCATTCAATATGGGGGTGCCGGGGGAGCTCAGTCAGTTAAGCATCTGACTTCGGCTCAGGTCATGATCTCACGGTTTCTGAGTTTGAGCCCCATGTCAGGCTTTGTGCTGACAGCTCAGAGCCTGGAGCCTGCTTCATATTCTGGGTCTCCTTCTCTCTCTGCCCCTCCCCAGTTCACACTCTGTCGCTCTCTCTCTCAAAAATAAATAAACATTAAAAACAAATTTTAAAAAAAGAACAAAAGCATTCAATATATTCCTTGTGTTGGGCAACCATCTCTGAAATTTTCATCTTCTCAAACTGAAACTCTGTCCCCATTGAACAGGAACTTCCCATTTTCCTGTCTCCCCAGCTCCCAGGAAACAGCATTCTGTTTTGTGTCTCTATGAACATGCCTACTCTAGGCATCCCTGGAAATGTAATTACACAGCATTTGTCTTTTTGTGACTGGCTTATTCCCTTAGCATAATGTCCTTGAGGTTTATCCATGTGTCAGACATTTCTTCCTTTTTAAAGCTCAGTAATTCTCCATTGTATGCACAGCTCTTACAGTTTTTTTTTTGTATTTTTTGAACTAAAATTATTTTTACTAAACAACTTGAACAAATCAAATGAAATGCCTGCAGTTTTTTTTTTTTAATATTTTTATTTATTTCTAGGAGAGAGAGAGACAGCGTGAGCAAGGGAGGGTCAGAGAGAGAGGGAGTCACAGACTGAAACAGGCTCCAGGCTCTGAGCCGGCAGTCAGCACAGAGCCCGACGCGGGGCTCGAACCCACGAATCGCGAGATCATGCCCTAAGCGAAAGTCGGACGTTTAACCGACTAAGCCACCCAGGCGCCCCGAAATGCCTGCAGTTTTATAAGAGATAGTAAACATCATAATTGATAGACACTTCTACAATAAAAAACTTTATAAAATTTTCTTTAATAATACGTTTTAATAGTTTATTGTCAAGTTGGTTTCCATATAACACCCAGTGCTCATCCCCCCAAGTGACCTCCTCCATGCCCATCACCCCCCTTTCTCTTCCCCCCACTCCATCTGCCTTCAATTTGTTCTCGGCATTCAAGAGTCTCTCATGGTTTGCCTCCCTTCCTCTCCCCCACTATTTTTCCCCTCCTTCTCCTCTATGGTCCTCCGTTAAGTTCCTCCTAATCCTCCTATACATGCAAACATATGGTATCTGTCCTTCTCTGCCTGACTTATTTCGCTCAGCATAACACCCTCACCCTCAAGGTCCATCCATGTTGCTACACATGGCCAGATTTCATTCTTTCTCATTGCCATGTAGTATTCCATGGTATAGATAAACCACATCTTCTTGATCCATTCATCTGTTGATGGACACTTAGGCTTTTTCCATGTTTTGGCTATTGTTGAGAGCGCTGCTATGAACATTGGGGTACATGTGCCCCTATGCATCAGCACTCCTGTATCCCTTGGGTAAATTCCTAGCAGTGCTATTGCTGGGTCATAGGGGAGTTCTATTGTTAGTTTCCTGAGGAACCTCCACACTGTTTTCCAGAGGGGCTGTACCCGTTTACATTCCCACCAACAGTGTAGGAGGGTGCCCGTTTCTCCACATCCTCGCCAGCATCTAGAGTTCTCTGATTGGCTCATTTTAGCCACTCTGACTGGCGTGAGGTGGTATCTCAGTGTGGTTTTGATTTGTATTTCCCTGATGAGGGATGCTGAGCATCGTTTCATGTGTCTGTTGGCCATCTGGATGTCCTCTTTGGAGAAGTGTCTGTTCATGTCTTCTGCCCATTTCTTCACTGGATTGTTTGTTTTTTGGGTGTACAGCTCTTACAGTTTTAGTCACAGAGTGTCCCGGAGTTGTCGGGTTCATGGTCCTCAGTTTCCCCATCCATCTGTTGGGGAGGGTGGTGAACTAGGTCATGTGCACAGACTCTGCTCCCCTCTGCAGCCTTGATTCTATGAGCTAATGTGTTTCTCTTGTCACTGAATCTGGGTTTTGGGGACGAGGAGTGTAGTTATTGGTGGCTTTCTTGGGAGCCCACCGATTGCAGGTCTGACCCAGCAGGTGTAGGCCGTGGATCCTGGGGGAGGAGGCTCTGTGCTGTCCACGTGGCACTTCTTCATCCTCTAGGTGGCATATTTATCACTGAATTACACAGGCCCATTTAACTCCTGACCTGATGCTTACTTTGAAGCAAAGAGTCACTGGAGGCAAGAAAAGCGGGGAGCTCACCTTTCTGAGGCTGGTCTGATGTGGGCAGGGCTGCCTTGGGCTGAGGCTGAGGACTGTGGCCCCTCCTGGGTCCCTGACAATCTATATCTCCAGACAAACTCCCCTCAGACTTTCAGTGCCTGCCTGGCTCAGGCAGCCCAGCCTCTCAGCCCCCTTACATGCGACTCTTTTTAACATTCATTTAAAAGTAATGTTTCTGATTTTAAAAGAAATTCACATTGGAGCACCTGGGTGGCTCTGTCAGTTAAGTGTCCCACTCTGGCTCGGGACATGATCTTGTGGTTTGTGAGTTCAAGCTCCGAGTAAGGCCCTGTGCTGACAGCTCTGAGCCTGGAGGCGGCTTCAGATTATGTGTCTCCCTCTCTCTCTCTGCCCCTCCCCTACTCACTCTCTCTCTCTCAAAAATAAACATTTAAAAAATCTAAAAATATAAAAGAAATTCATATTTGCTATAGAAAAACGAGAAAAATTCTAAACAGACACAGAGAGGAAAATGTCTAGTATTCTCGCCATTGAGAGTGTTCACCGTTCTTCATATGCAGTCTCCTCACACATGAGCTCCCTTTGTGAGGGAGACCTGGAGGGGGTCTCAGTCCTTGGGTGGCTCCCTGGTTCGTGGCACAAGCACCATCCCAGCAAGGGCTGCAGCTCCCCATGGAGTCCTGAAGGGTGTCTGTGTGTGTGTGGCTGTGTTGAGCGAAGGCCAATGGGAAGAGTGGACTCGGGAGTTGCCCGAATGTGACTCTGTGTGTTTCCTGCTGCTGCTGGAAATGGCCCCAGGCTGGAAACCCACCAGAGGCGTGGGGCTGTGAAATGGGCTCTCAATTCCCTTTGTAAAGTTGACATTTGTGATTTGTCCCGAGCTCCTCTTGGTGTCTGCTATCTGCTGTATTGACCCTTACTCAGAGCTAAGGTAGGAGGAGGCCACGCTGCATTTGAAGCTCCTGTTACAGTACTGGAGAACTGAAATGCCACCAGAAGGTTCTGGTCCCACCTATCAATGAACTGTACAAACTGGGACCAGTTACTCTTGGAGCTTCAGTTTCCTTACCTGGAGAGCGGGGATGAGTAATGCTCACCCCTCGGAGTTGCTGGGGTAGTGACAGGAGGCAACTGTGGGTGCTGGTATAGGTGACCTTCCTTTTTGTCTCCGAGCAGGCTTGGAAAGGAACAGAGAGAGGTCCAGAGGGGCTTGAGGGGAGAGGAAGGTGCCTAGCCCTGGCCTGGGGAAGCCTGTCCCCGTGAAAGGAGGCAGGCACATCCCAGCTGACGCAGCCTAGAGTACCTCGGGAGGGCTGATCCTACAAGTGGGCCCTGGGGCTGGTGGCCCTTCCCGCTTCCTTCCTTCCGTAGGTATTTTCCAAAAGCCTGGCCTATTTCAGGCATGATTCTAGGTGTACACAGAGTGGTGAATGAGACAGGAAGATACCTGACCCCTTGGGAGTCTGCCGTCTTGAGGGGGAGAGAGTAGCGGGGGAGACGGACAGCAGACACATCAACAAACCAACAGCCCACCTACCATCTGTGGCTAATGCTGTGAAGATCTGAGCAGAGTGGAACGTAACCAGGGAGCCTACACTGGATGGAGAGGACCCGAAGGATCCCTGAGAAGGTGGTGGTCAGATGGAGCCCTGAAGAGAGACTGAAGTGTGAGGAGAGCTTCCGAGGCAGAGGGAGGGTCTTTTCGCTCACAGGCGAGGAACGTGCCCTCTTTTCAGAGGGACCCAATGGTTACAGAGCAGGCCGCCTGCCTGGTGAGACCCAGTTTGGCACTTATTATTTGCCCTTAGTCTTCTCATCTGCAGGAGGGGATAACTATGGAGCCTACTTCCTAGAATTGCTCTGAAGCTGAGAGGCATGAGACAAGCTTGGAGCCGTGCCCGGCCCACACGAGCATTTGCTCTGGGTAATACAGCTCTGTGTAAGGGTCTGCTGTGACGCTGCCATGAGCATCTGAAAGCGAGGTCTGTCCAGCACATGGGAAGGAGGGGAGGGCAGTGGGGGCACCATCACACAAGGGCTTGGAGGCTGCTGGGAGGAATTTGGTTTCATTTGACCAATATGGATTTTGATTCCTGATGTCCAAAGCAGCTTCTTCCAAAGCTGGTGAGCACTTTCAGAAAGAGATGAGGGACTGCTTTGTGACCCCTCCCTTGTCAGAAGGGGAGAAGTGATTGGCCCACCCACATGGGGCCTGGTCTCAGGGACAGGTGTTAAATCCCAACCGTCCTTGGCAGGGCTATGGTGGTCCATCTCTTGCTCACCTTGTAGCATCTGGCTTTGGCTCTGGTCCGGGATGACTAGGGGTGGGGAGGGGCACAGAGGCTGTGGGGATGTGCATCTCCTATGGGATCACACATAGGGGCCACCACTTGATCTGTCCTGGGGGCTCAGAGAGTCTCTCAATGTATGTCATTCCAACAGCCAAGGCTCGGCACTAAGTCTTTGTGACTCCTGTCCCCATACCTGCTGTACTGGGGAGCTGGAGTCCACTGGTGTCCCTCAAGGATGGGAGTGGTGCTAGCGCTGCACAGTGCTCTTTACTTCTCTCCTTGGAACTCAGATGGGCTACCGGAGCACAGGATTCTGTGGCCAGACTCTTTCTATCCTCCTCCACCACACACACACACACACACACACACACACACACACAGATTTCTCTGGTTGCCCCCATCTTTTTTTTTTTTTTTTATTTCTAGGAGAGAGAGAGAGAGAGAGACAGCGTGAGCAGGGGAGGGTCAGAGAGAGGGAGATACAGACTCTGAAATAGGCTCCAGGCTCTGAGCTGGCTGTCAGCACAGAGCCTGACGTGGGGCCCAAACCCACGAACCGTGAGATCATGACTTAAGTGAAAGTTGGACGCTTAACCGACTAAGTCACCCAGGCGCCCCTAGGTTGCCCCCATCTTAGGAATGGCATCTCCATTCATTTGGGTGATCAGGCCCAAACCTAGGCATCATGTGTGAACCCTTCCTATCCATCACCTTCCTTGTGGTCCATGAGCAGTCTGCCCAGGTTGTAACCTTCATCATAAACCAGAATCTGGCCACTCCGTATCATCTTCCCTCCAGCCACGTTGAGCCAAGCCCCCTTCCCCTAGGACTCACTATCCCATCCCTGGTGCAGATAAGCTTGCAACACTCTCTACTCCAAGCTGCTGAGGCTTCCTTGCGCTGCATCCTGAACAGCCTGTGGGGCAGTCTGGCCCTGATGACCCTGACCCATCTGCCACTGTCCTTGCCTGCAGTCTCTGGCTTTGGTCTGTCTGAATACACCTCTGCTCCCTGAACAGGTGACTTCAGTTCCTGTGTCTGTACCTTTGCACTGCTCTTCTCCCTGGCTACGTGCTCTTTCCTGGACATTCACACAGCTGTCACTCTGGCTAGTTGTACTCAGATCTCTGCCACGCATCGTGCTCCATTCATGTTTTCCATAGCACATGCCACCGTCTGTCTTTGCATCAGGGGCTCGAGGGCTCCAGCATGCCTCTCCACTAGAGCTGTACTCCGTGACGTTGGGTCTTGCTATCTTATTCCTACTGATTGTAACTAGGCTCTAGAATGATGCCGGGTGCTCATGGGATAGTTGTTGAATAAATGCACAAAAGAGGATGGCCTATGGGTACTCTGAGGTGCTAGCCTCAAGCTGAGCATGGCAGGATATGTACTCACTATATTGCTGGAATGGTTTGTGTGCTGCTGGCCAGCAGGCTTGGGGCCAGCCAGTTGTTCCTAAGCCCCGTTGCACACATCGGACCTATGCTAAGTGGTTTCCAAACTGATTCCTTCAGAGGTTCTCAAACCTCAGTTCATGGTGCCCTGAAGGTCTCAGTTAATTTTTCATGACTCTCTTGGGCCATGAGAAAAACCTAGCAGTTTTGTTCATTCGATGGTTAGGTCTAAGCAACTCAGTAATTGTTAATGTCCCAACAACTTAGTAGCCATTGGAAAAAATGGCTGGGTTGCCTTTGTCTTTAAAGATCGAAAATGTCCCTGCAGTGCCCCTGTAAGTCCTCAGGGTTCCTTTGACACATAGTTTGGGGAGTAAGGGATTACTTCATTGGATCCTCATAATGAACCTGTGAGGTAGGTATCATTCCATTTTGTAGAAGGTGAAGCCAAGACATTGGCCCAAGGCCACCCTGCTTGTCAGTGAGGGAAGCAGGACTGGTCAGGTCCTTTGGGCTGACAAAGGCTGTCCCTTGGGCTGACAACTGGATCCCTCTTGCTGCGCATCTTTGGGGTCCCCAGTACTTGTCATGTCACCTCTCCCTGTAGTGTCCTGAACCAATCGGAATCACTCGGCCCCTTGCCCCTACCTTGTGTCCCCAGGAGACAGAATGTGAGCAGTGATGGCAGCCTGTTGTTTTTCCTCCTTTCAGGGGGCCCACTGTGCTCTTGCTGTGTCCCAGACCCCATGGGGCTGTCGTTCCTCCCCACCTACGGTTGTCAGAGTAACCGCACGGCCAGCGTGGCCGCCCTGCGCATGAAGGCTCGTGAGCACTCGGAGGCCGTCCTGCAGTCTGCCAACCTCCTGCCCTCCGCCAGCAGCAGCCCCAGCCCCGCGGCCAAGCCGGCGCCCCCCGATGGCAGCCAGGACAAGAACCCTCCTGCCAAGGAACAGAGCGAGGGGGAGAAGAGTGTATGAGGGTCCCGAGGGTCCAGGCCCGAGGCGCCCTCCCCCACCCCCTGCTCCTCCCAGCCTCAGCCCCTGTGGAAAACTCCAAAAAGCTAAGGGAAGCCAGTGGCCCAAGACCACCTCACGGACTCAGGAAGGGAAGTGAGACCCACGGCCTCCTTGGCATCTGGAGAGTGTCCTCTGGAGTCCTACCGGCGGGGCCGTGTTGTCTTGGCTTCTTTGCTGACAGGTCTGGATGGAACTTGTGGGCCCCAGAGCCCACTCTGTGATGAGACCGTTGGGGTTTCTACCTGAGCCCAGAAGTCTTGGAGGGAAGTAGACTTACTCACCCCCTCGCCTTCCCAACCCTTTCCTGGGCTGCCTTTGAAGGTCTTACCAACCCAAAGAACTGCAGCATAGGCCATCCTTGAGAGACACCCCGGGCTGTCTTGTGCTCCCGAGGGGGGCCGTGCCAAAACATTCATTAAGAACTAACCAACTCACTGCCCACCATCAAGACTAGCAGCACTTCCTCCCTCTCCCCTGTTGGAGGGTACTGGTTATAGGCTGGGTTGGGTTAGAAGATGAGATGTAAGGTGAGGAGGGTGCCCACTGGGCACTTCCCGCAAGGAAGGCTGGGCCAATCGGACAGGCCGTCGGCTCTACGAGCTGGGTCCATCATCCTGACACCTCAGGCACCTGGCGAGCGTGGGCCCCGTCTCTCTGGACCAGACCTCTCGGTTGATGGGAAGTTGGCCAGTAGCAAGCAGTACTCTGATCCTGGGGGAATGCCGACCGCCCTCGGGGAGGAAGACATCGCCCATGACTATCTCTGAAATGAGTACATGTCGGATGAACTACCTTTCCTCAGGTCCCCAGCAGAGGGAGGCGGCCTCTCTGGTGGCGTTATTTATTTATTTATTTATTTTTACAGAAGGAGAAAGAAAGTAGGAAACAAGACGAGAATGGTGTATACGGAGAAGTGGAACACGGGGAAGAGGGCTTCCTTGTGGCGTGAATGGAATTAATTCCCGAGGACCAAATTTCACAGAGATTTCGGTTTCAATCTAATGGGTGTTGTTTTCTCTTGAGTGGAGAGTGAACTTGAAGAGATCCAAGGGAAAATGTGCAATAGCATGAGCTCTCTCACTCCCCTGTCACCAGGGGGGTCTGGTACCTAAAAGGTTTTAGTCTTTGATGGCTTACTGATGGCGTTTCCATGAAAACCGTTGTTGCTTTTATGACAATTATTTTCCTCGCAGTTATTATAATCAAAATGTTTTACCTTTGGATCACCCTGCTTCCCTTTTTACTGCTCCCCAGAAGCCCCCCACTGATACTCCCGGGTGTATTGTGCCTCGTCTCCGATTACCGCAAAGCATTTGATAAAATACACTGTCTCCTTAAAAAAAAAAAAAAATCAAATCCTTCTTCCTGCTGTATTTTGCTTGTTGAGTACAAAGATGAAACGATTTGCCAAAAAGCGGCAGAGTCGCTTCCGTTTCCCTGTAATTACGAATGTTCGGTTGAACGATGTAAGCGCAAGCCCTTATGTACACTAACTCTTCAATCTAATTGTTTGATTAAACTCGTATTTCCTCCAGAAAGGTACATAAATAAGTGAACTGTTGAGCAAATTAAGAATACTTAACAGCATTGCATCTGAAAAGTAGTTACGCTGATTAAATTTTGTGTCCTTGAGGACTTTCAGGAAATTACTTTTGATCGTCAATAACACAATTAAGTAAACTACACACACATTAGCATGAATAATTGATAAGAAATTATGTATTACCACGAAGCACTGATTTAATAATTCATGATGCGACACTCTAGTGACTGTGCAAAACTGGATAACATCGAAAAGTCTGCTTGATGTTACTGAAAGAAGGGGAAAAATATCAGCACCAGACCTCTGCAGAGATACTGAGTACTTAGTTTTGTTGTACAAAGGCAAAAAGTAACCATGCATGATGTAGTTTCTGTTTGTTTAAATACCCGAATAAATTTAGAAGAGTTAAAAAGAAAAGACATGAAAAGCTCAGGTGCTCTCTTTGTTCCCCCTGGCCCCCGGGCAGCTGGCCTGAGTGTGGAGTGCTCCCTCGCTTTGACCAGCGTGCAAATGGAGATCTTTCCGAAGCTTACAGGTAGAGGGCTTTGAGGCCTTGGCTCAGGAGCCTTTTAGCAGATGCTGGGACGAGACCTGGCCTCTGTGCAGGCCGGAGCCTCCCTCAGGTGCCGGTGCCTGTGGGCGTCAGTCCTCCTGTCCTGGGACAGAAAGACGGATGAATGGACACAGCCTTGCTGGATCGCCTCCCAGGCTGTTCTGGGTGAAGTCTTCTTTCTGGCAGTGAGAATGGCTGTTGATGGAGCACCTGCAGAACTTTGTAGTGTGACTATAACAAAGCAGCAGGGCTTCTGGCTGGGAAGGAGGCACGGGCCCCAGGGATTGATTAATTGATGATTAGTATTATTCATTTATCAGTTGAAGCCCTTTGAAGAGCTTTCCTTAATGCACTGCAGGTTATGGGAAAGGAGTCGAAGTCAACGAGGTCAGCAGCCCTCCTCGTTGGGGACAATGAGTGCTGAGGTACTGATTGACAATGCGGGTGGGGGACCCTGGCATGGGACGCGGGTCTCAGAGACCCCTTCCCCATCCCTCAGTTGGCACTTTGTTTAGGAATACCCAGTGCTTGGCCTCTCAACTGTGTAGATATCCTTTATTCATAATCCCTGTTTATTAAACTCTACTGCCACGTCTTGCCTGGAAACTTTACAGAGGTTGATTCAGCTCATCCCTATGACCAACCCACAAGGTAAGTATCACTGTCTCCATTTCACAGACGAGAAAACTGAGGCACAGTAAGGTTGGACACATTCTCCATAGTTACATGGGTGGTAGCCTCCAGTGGAAAAGAGGCTTCATTGCCTGCCACGCAGGGAGTGCTAAATGAGTTAATGAGATGAACTGAGCTTAGTCTTTAAGGCCCAAGAGGGCAGTGGAGGTGTGACTGGGGCCAGTTTGTCCTCACAGGTTTGGCAGGTGGAGACTTGAGGCCACTCTGTCTTGCCTTTGTTAGCTATCCATGGGTGCTGTCCCAAGGCTGCCCTGTGGAGGGGAGAGCATGCCACCCAGCATCCTGGCAGGGGCAGAGGTCAGCCTGGCCCCATCGTATCTGCCCCCTGTGCCAGCTCACTTGGCCTTTGTACCTGTGCCAGCCTGTCCAAGGGCACTGCCCAGCAGGGATTCCCACTGTTGATGGTGCCCAGAACCGCCGGGACCCTCAAGTAGCTATTCGGACAAGAAGAACCCCATGAAGGGGCCATCCCTTCCACATCATGGAAACTCTCTTCTTAATTTTCTGGCCTCACCAAGAGAAGTGAAGCATGTACGAATTCAGAACCTGACTGAAGTGTTCTAACTCTCCTTCTACTCGTTCAAAATCCCAGCTCTCGTCAGCTGTGTTCTGTGGGCAAGTCACTTCACCTCTTGATGCTTTGGTTCTCCTGTATGTAAAATGGGGATGATAATGGCACCAGCCTCATGGCGTTCTTTGAAGGTGACATGAATTAAGTGCTAGAACGGGCCTGGCACAGAGGAATGCCAGCTCTTGTTCCACCAAGCCCTACACATCTCAAGGACTTGAAGACCTTTTTCAGGAGAAAACCTCATGGTCTCAAGAAGGAAACAGGGTGGGCTGGCTCTCTGAGCCTGAGCGCATGCCTTCTCCAGGAGGTCTTACCCGCTGGCAGCCCATAGTTTGCTCAGGAGGTGGGCATGGCAATCCCTCTGCAGGCCCCTTCACAGCCAGTGGAGAGCCTGGCATCTGGCCAGGGGGGTCTTGGGTCCTGAGCTCTTGCGTGGGAGGCTGTGGTGCCAGAAGGCAGGTGTTGGGGGCAGGGGTGGGGTCTCAGAAAAGAGAATGCTTCAGTGAAGGCTTTCAGTTGCAAGTAATAGGAACCATGGAGGCCAGTTTAAGCCAAAAAGTGACTTTGTGGGGGCACCTGGGAGCCTCAGTTGGTTGAGCATCTGACTCTTTGTTTCAGCTCAGGTCATGATCTTGAGATGTATGAGACCGAGTCCCATGTCGGGCTCTGCGCTGATGGCATAGGGCCTGCTTGGGATTCTCTCTTTCCCTCTCTCTGCCCCTCCTTTGCTTGCACACGCATGCTCTCTCTCTCAGAAATAAACATTTTTTTAAAAAATGACTCTGTGAAAAGGATACAAGATATGCCATGTAGCTCAGGATGGTGGAGGCTCCAGTCCTGCGTCTCTAGTGGGACAGACACCAGGGTCCCTCACCCCTCCCTCCTTTCTGCTGCTCTGTTTCCCCCCTGCTGGTCTGCCCTCTCTGCTTTATCGCACTCGCTCAGGTTGGGCCTCAGGCAGAGCTTTGCTGTAGTTCCGGAGCCCCGCTAGACTCCTGAGAGAATGAGTCGGCCTGTCCCAGCTTGGGTCAGGCATCTACCCCGGGGACTAGCCAGGTGTGGCTAATTGTGGCTTCCCTGCCACGCCCTGGGGAGGGGACACCATTCTCAGACTTGGGGTAGGTGATCTGAAGTATGCCCACTCCCGGGAGACCATGCTGGAGGAACAGAAGGACACAGGTGTGGCGGAAACGAGCCCAGTGGAGGCAGGTTGAACCCAAGGATGAGACAGAGGCTATCAGAGACTTAACAATATTCACTTATAACACAGCTCCATTTCTGGGCCCCACTCTTGGACACAGCCAGGCTTCAGAGAACCCAGTGTTTGGTGATTTTCCCTCCAGGACTTGGCCATGCACCCTGGTTATGAGTTCATGTACAACATGAAACATCGTGCTGTAGTAGGTATCTGAGCCTCACACCCAAGAAGCTCGTGGATTCCAGGGCTGTGGAACATTCCAGGTGTCCCCTTGAGCCATCCACAGCTGCCTGACCATGTCTAAACCCCTCTCCCAATGGAGACAAAGCTCTGGACTCTGAATCTGAACCCCTGGGGGCCCAGTACCGCTCAGTGCTGTCCAAGGTGGATAGTGAGCTAAGGCCTGGCTGGCAGGCCCCAGAGATCTCCAGTCTTTGTGTTCAAGAGAAACGGCTACGTCCTCGTGCCTAGCTTGAGTCGTTCTCCTGGCCAAGCCAGGCCCAGATGCTCCCTCAGTCCTATAGCAAGAACCAGAATCTATCCCTAAACCCACTAGGAAGGGGCTGACTCTTGCCTGGACAGGGAGTTTTAACCACCTTTTTCTGAGCCACCTCAAAACAAAGCAAGGCATCTTGGTGGAGGGTAGCATCACCTGGGTACCCTAGAAGCATCTAGGGTGTTCTCTTTGCATTCTGTAGGATAGGGCTTCAGAGGCCAGGCCTTGGTGTTGAGCCTCCTCTTGCTGCTGCTATCTGCCGTCTGCTCTCAGGCTTCTGAGCTGGGCGGGTGGCCCCTGCTGGGCAAAACACCTTCTCTTCAGAGCCTGGCGCTGTGCAGGAGGTGGGCTATTACGCTTTAGTGCTCTCCCTTGGGACTTGGGCCCCTGCTGCTGGGTCCCTGGACTCTATTGGGTGCCTCTGGGCTCCGGGACTGTGGCAGGGCCCGAGCACATTGTCAGTGCAGGGGCTGTGGCTGTGGCCTCTGGCCTGGATCAGCTGGGTGGCCCAGACATCACGGCAACCCCTATCCTGAGATGCCTGCGCTGCTGGCGGAGAGGGGAGGTTTGCCAGCGGTAGCATGGCTGTGAAGCCTTGCCTGGGGCACCCGTCCAGTTTGACCAAAGGATCCAGAGAACGTGGGAGGTGTAGGATAATTGACCTAAGCTGGGGACCTAGCAGGTTAAGGGCTGCCTGGGCTCTGCCAATGGGGCAGGTGCTCTATAGAGGGGGCACGGCTACATCCTCTGGCAGCCTTTTGCCTCCACTTGGCAGAGGGGAGCAGCCCTTGCCCTACCCCTGGCTCTGGAGATTCTGCTTTGAGGCGGAGTTCCCCATACAGGTAACATCCCGGTGGGGTCACAGTGCGGGGCAGGCAACACTATTAGCTGTGTGTCATGGGGCAAACTGCCTAACCTCTCTGTGCCTAATTTCTTTATCTGTATAGTGGAGATAATAATCCTAATTTCAACTCCATAGGGTTGTTGTGAGGGTCAAGGGAAACGATACACGTGAAGGCAGATTGTGGACAGCTGTCAGGAGAATAAGGTCATTGGCAGCACACCGAAACCATGCTGCCGGATGCTGTCTCTTGCTGCAGCAACTCCGGCCTGGCAAAAGGCAGCCTTGGGGCAGAGAGGAAGCGCGTGGCCAGGAAGTGAATCTCATGGACCCTCCCCTGAGCTTTGCATGGCTCATGGCCCCTCCCTCTCGCAAGGTCTGGATGGGGCAGCGAGAGAGGCTGAATGACGGTGTAATGGCCATATCTGTCAGCACTGGCCAAATGGTTTTTCCAGGAGTCAGCGAGCTAATGGCCCCGCAGCCTGGAGAGAGTTTCTCCTAAGTGGAGCACTTTATCTACCGGGGAACATAGGAGCAGCATGGCCCCAGGCCGCCGGGATTCAGAGAACAGCTGCTCCTCTGGCAGCCTTGAATTAGCGCCCTGTCCCTGCTGGCTCGTCTCGCACCTGCTGCCACATGCCAGCCTGCAGGTGGCAGCTGAGGTGGCCGGTAGGGGGGCGTGGGAACCCAGATGGGGGTGTCACCGGACCCGTCCTTGAATCCAAAACCCCATACCACCCACTGGTTTTGGGACCTTGGCAAGTCCCTTGCCCTCCCCAAGCCTCAGTCTCCTCATCTATAAAACAGAGGCAATGAAGATCAGGTGGGGTGAGACGATGCCGGGCACCATGTCTGGCACTGGGGGTTATTGCTGCAAAGGGGGACTGTAAGCTCTTCTAGGTGATGACGGTGATTCAGACTGAAGAGGAAGAACCCTGTGGTCTGAGGGAGAAGCCCTTAAAGATGGAAAGGGATGCAACAGTGCAGTGAATGGGGCGCCTGGGTGGCTTAGTCGGTTAAGCGTCCGACTTTCGCTTAGGTCATGATCTCGCGTTCGTGGGTTCGAGCCCCGCGTCGGCTCTGTGCTGACTGCCAGCTCAGAGCCTGGAGCCTGTTTCAGTCTGTGACTCCCTCTCTCTCTGACCCTCCCCTGCTCATGCTGTCTCGCTCTCTCTCTCCTAGAAATAATAAATTAAAAAAAAAAACAAAAAAACAAAAAACAAAACAGTGCAGTGAACCTGGGGCACCAAGTATGCTGTGCAGACAGGCCTTGATTTCTCCCTGAGTGCACCTTGGGAGGCACAAACATCCTCCAGACAGAGGTCAAGTGGCAACTTACACCTTGTAGAATGAGCTCTGTCTCCAGAGAGAGCTACAAATATTCACAAATTCTTCAAATATTGGGTGCATATTTTTAAAAAAGTCTTTTTATTATAAAATAATTTTAGATTTCCATGCCAGTTGCAGAAACAGTAGCATTCCCATGTACCTATCACCCATTGTACCCCAAAGACAGAGTTCATAGAACCCTAGTGCAATGATTAGAATCAGGAAATTGACACAATTGACATTGGTACATATGATAAACCACAGACCTGGATTTCCTCAGGTTTTACATGTGTTAATTTTTTGGAGGGAGGGTGGATGTTGAAATCCGATCTATATTTTCCTGTGACTGTACTACAGTCAGGGTACGAGACTGCTCCATCACTGCAGAGATTGTCCCTTCAACCCCACCCCTGACCCCTGCAGCCGCTGATGTTTGCTATCGCTATATTTTCCTCATTTCAAAACTGCTACACACATGCAATCATAGACTGACTGCATGTGTTTTAAAGAGGGAGTGCTAAACATGATGCAGTATTCATGATGATTTAAAATGTTACATAGAGAGTAAACATTAACTATGTACAACGTGACTTCTGGGGCTTTGTCAGATAACATACGGTGACATTTATGAGGAAATTTATTTTTATTAATTTACTTTTCATTGTGGTTAAATACATGTTAACATAAAATTTATCATCTTAACCATTTTTAAGTGCATAGTTCAATCGTTGTAAGTATATTCACATATTCTTAACATACAGTTGTATAAACAATCGCCAGAAGGTTTTCATTTTGCACAACTGAAGCTTTATACCCATTAAGCAACCACCTCCCATTCCCCACCTTCCCTCTGCCCCTGGCACCCACCACTCTACTTTCTGTTTCTGAGTCTGACTTCTCTGGGCATCTCATGTAAGTGGAGTCTGGTGGTACATACCCCTTTGTAGCCAGCTTATTTCACTTACCATAATACCCTCAAGGTTCATCCCTATTGTAGATGTAGCAGTATGTATCCAAACTTCCTTCCTTTTAAGGCTGAATAATATTCTATTGTAGGCACCCGTCACATTTTGTTTGTCCATCCATCGATTGACAGACACTTGAGTTGCTCCCACTTTTTGTCTATAATGCGGCTATGAATATGGTTGTTCAAATATATCATCAAGACCCTGCTTGCAATCTACTAATTAATTAATTAATTAATTAGTATAGGCTCCATGCCCAATGTGGGACTTGAACTCACAGTCCCAGTTTCAAGAGTTGCATGTTCTATCAACTAAGCCAGCCAGGCAGCTCTCAATCCTTTTAGATATATCCAGAATGGGAAGTTGGATCATTTTTTGAGGAGCCTTCATATTGCTCCTGTTTTCCACAGTGGCTCCTCCATTTTACATTTCCTCCACCAGGACACAGGGGTCCCAATTTCTCCAGAGCGTTGCCAATGCTTGCTAATTTGTTTAATTGGTGGTGGTCATCCTAATGGGTGTGAGGTGGTATCTCCTTGCAATTTTGATTTGCATTTGCCTGATGACTGGTGATCTCACGTGCCTGCCAGAGGAAATTACCTTTAATGTGAAAAAGGCTTCCTTGCTGATAGGGATTTTGGAAAGGATTGAGCAGGAGAATGTGAACTTGACTTTGGTGATGCTTTATTACCTTTTTGGAATGATTGTCTGGAGCAGATGGAATGGCAGCCTGTTTGTCTTGACCAAGGAATCTGTGCTAAGCTATAACACAAGGATGCATGGATCTTCTCTGCATTGGGATCATTGTACTACAACCTACAATCACATGGTAAGAAAAAAAGGAGGCGAGGTAAATTATACTTTCTCCCCATTGCTGACTTTTCCTCTTCAGTTTGTCTCTCTAGAGATGCCCACTGCTGCCTGTGTATCCATGCATAGATGTGCATATGTACATATACATTTTTTTCCCATATAAATGGTCATGTAACACACTAATCTGCGCTTTTTTCTCTTAAATGCATATTTTGGGGAGAGTCTTATATTAGTGTGCATGGTTCTCCTTCTGGAATGTTCTTCCGAAGCTAATTCTCAATCTGCATGTCTGCATTCCCTCCATCTGTGTTTCCTTCCCGAGTCTGGCCGGTGCTCTTTTACTGGTTTATTCCTTGCACAGAGGATCACCCAGGGCCTAGACCGGCCTGAGGAATGTCAGTATGAAAGCAGAGTTCTGTTGGTAGCATCTTGCCTGATTTGGATCTTATCCTGTTCTGTTTTAATTCCAGTGAGAGACTTGATTTCTCCCCTTTACACCTTATCTTTTTGAAGATAAGGGCCAGTACTCCAGGATAACACAAATACTGCTATATTCATAAATATGTTGATACCCAATTGTTGGCTACCTAGATTAAAATATCCATTCATCAGCTGATGGTCCAAAGTCCTATGAAAGTTGATTTGGAGGTTGCAGGATAATGTATGAAAATTCTGCTTGTGGGAGAGTTGAAGTATTCATGTCAAGAGTCAATGTAGAGAAGAGCAAAGCCAGGGAGGACTGAAGTGTTGAGAGAGGAGTAGAGAATACAGGCTGAGGGCCGACAGGAAGGGCCTTGTGAGCGAGGGTGAGCTTTACCCTGGCAGGAATTCAGGGAAGTCTTGGCATCTGAATGGTTGTTGGGTTGACTTTGTCTTTTAATTAATTAACTAATTAAGTTATTTACTTTTAAAGTTTATTTTTTTTTTTGGGAAAGAGAGAGAGAGGGAGAGAGAGAGAGCGAGCGAGAGAAAGAGAGAGAGAGAGAGAGAGCATGTGCAAGTGCATGCCAGCAGGGGAGGGGCAGAGAGAAAGAGGAGAGAAAGAGAATCCCAAGCAGGCTCTGCATTGTCAATGCAGAGCCCATTGCAGGGCTTGGACCCACAAACTGTAAGATCATGACCTGAGCCAAAGGAAGCTTAATCAACTGAGCCACCCAAGTGCCCTGTCTTTTATTTTAAAAATAATGATCACTGATGGATACCATCTCTGGGTGGGGCATTCTACCAGCTGCTTCTCACGTATTATTTCTAATGGTCACATGAATTCACAGGTTTTTTTGTTCTCCTCACTTTACATCTGGAAAAAGCAAGGCTAAGAGGGTTGAGATGGTGTCTCCAGAGTCAAAGAGCTAGAGATTGGTGGAGCCAGGTTTTTCACTTGGGGCCATCTGACGCCAAAGCCCTGGCTCTTTGCCTATTGCCACACTTCCCATCCTACTATTACTGTCTCAAAGTGAAGGCATGTTCCGTGGTGAACACCAAACTGTTCTGAACACCCCTGCCCGGTTGGAGGCAGGAGAGGGTCTTGCCAGCTGCGGTACTGGTCAGTAGATGGCACGGTACACTTTCTCTTGGCTTCCAAACAGAGGCGGACTTCAGCCCTGCCCACTTCAAGGCAGACAGCTTGATTCCCTGTCTGCTGGCCAGGGAACCAGGCACCCCACTTCCCATCCCTCCAAGGCTGCTGTGGGGATGATGCCCTTCCCTGTGAGCAAGCAGCATGTCCCAAGCATGGAGCTGGAGAGAGCTTCCCAGCGTGTGGGCATTGCACACTGAGCCCAGCCTGAGAGGCAGCTGGACGTCTCTTCACAGCCATCAGATCTGCCTGGCTGGCTCAGCCCATGGTCACCAGGCCCTTCCTCCTCTCTGTCCAGTTACCACTCCTGCCCTATCTCCACCGGCTCCCAGCTCTTGGCAGAGTCCAGCCCATCTCTAGCAGTCAGGGTCCAGCAGGCACCCTCTCATGGGTGAGGGGGCAAGCTTAAGAGAGGGACTATTTTCAAGTGTGCAGGTGGGGTAAAGGTGGTGAAGCCCCAAAGGGTTGGTAATGGTGGGAGCCATTCCCATCGCTGAACCCTATGGGAGGGCACTGGAACCAGTAAGCTCTGTCCCTTGGAGAGGGGTGCTGGACAGGAGCGTCTGGGAGAGGGATCCGGACACTGCCAGCCCTCAGCTAGAGAGCCAGAGGAGTACATCTTCCTGCCCCACTTTGCTGCTGCCCTGATTCTTGCCAGTTGTCCTTTGTCCAAACAGAAGCCAGAGGGCAAGAGAGCTCCTCGATGCAGCCGAGTGGGCAGGGGGGACATGGGGAGGGACGCTGGAAGCCGGCTGGGCACGGGCTGCAGACCATCCCTCCTGTGCCTCTGGAATGTTGCGTCTGATTCAGTCGTCCGCTGTCCTAGCTGGGCCTCCTGCCGGTCCCCCACCACGGTGAGCAGAACTTGACGTTGGTCTGCCCTGCCCGGGCTCCCTGGGAGTTGCGTGGGGAGGAAGCAAAATGAGAACAAGATGTGGAAGAAAGTGTGAGAGTTCTGGGAGGTCCTGAGCAGTTAGAAGGGCCCTTGAGGCCCCCCTGTCCTTTCTCGGGGAGCACATCGAGGCTGTCCACCATCCTGGTTCTGTTGGTCTCCAGAGCTCTAGCTCTGCCCTTCCTGACAGTTTAAGTGGTCATCAATTACTCACGGAAATGGATGGCATGGCTACTCTCTCGCTTTCATTAATGTCTATATCTCTTTCTCCAAATGTCTGTTCAGAGCTGACTCCCCACTGCCAGTTCTGGGCCAGATGCCCATGTTCCTTCGGCGCTCCTTCCTCCCAGGAACTAGGTGGAGCAACAGTCACTCTGGGATGAGCCTGTGTGGGGGCCAGTGAGAAGGCCACCCTCAGGACGGAGGGGCACCTCAGATCTCATATGAGTTGCGCTGGCTCATCCTTGTACTGAAAAGGTGGTCTGTTTCATGGTTCTTGTTTCTCCATGGGTCACCCTCTCTTGTGGGTGCAGGGGTGGTGGGCATGGTGGAGGGGTCCTGGGAGAGAAGAGGGTAGGTGTGGAACAGCGGGCCAGGGCTGTCGGCCACACCCACTGCCCCATTTTCTTCAAGGATCCTCTTCACTCTCTGTTCTTTGGAATCTACATCACCATGTTTATGGGGGAATTAAGGAGCAGATGTGGGGTTGACACAAATTCTTAAATTCCTGGTTTCTTTCGTTATATTTTGTATTCCTGGGGGAAATGTAACACAACTTGGAAGAAAATATTACATCGAGTATGAACTTCCTGCACCATCCCCTCTCCCTCCCTCTCTCCATTCCCCTCCATTTCTCCCTCCCTCCATTCTTCTGTCTCTCCCTCTCCTTTACCTTCTTTGGTACTGTGGTTTCCTCTCAGCTGGCAGGCTCCTCTGCCCATCAGGCTCATCTTTTCACCTCACTCACCCACATGTAGTAGGTGTGGCACGTAGCTTCTATAATGACCCCCATTGATGCCCACCTCCCATTTAATCCCCATCCCTTGAGTATAGTCTGGATTTTGTAACTTATTTCTAATGAATAGAAGTTATGGGATGTGTTTTGGTTTGTTTCTTTTTTTCCCCATTGTTCATTTGTTTTGTTTCTCAAATTCCATATATGTGTGTAATCATGTGGTATTTGTCTTTGATTGGCTTACTTCACTTTGCATATGCTCTCTAGTTCCATCCATGTTGCTGCAAATGGCCAGGCTCATTCTGTTTTATGGCTGAGTAATATTCCTCTCTGTGTGTGTGTGTGTGTGTGTGTGTGTATCTCACATCTTCTTTATTCATTCATCTATCAATGGACACTTGGGATGGAATGTGGCTTCTCAGATTCGGCTATGAAAAGATGGTGGCTTCCATCTCGGGGACTGCTCACTCAGGGTGTGTGTGTGTGTGAGGAAGACCAATGATAAGTCATGAAGCTCTCCTGTGGAGAGGCCACATGATAAGACACTGAGGGAGGCCTCACACCAACAGCTTCGAGGATCAGAGGCCCCTCTTGTCAGCTTGCAAACATCCTTCCCCAGCAGTCTTCAGATGAGACCACAGCCCAGTTCGACAGCTTGGTGGCAAGCTCATGAGACACCTTGAGCCAGGTACCAGCCAAGCCATGCCCAATTCCTGACTCACAGAACTGTGAGACAATAAATGTTTTGAACTGTTAAGTTTTGGGATAATTTGTTGTGCCACAATAGTCAGTGTGTGTGTGTGTGTGTGTGTGTGTGTGTGTGTGTGTGTGTGTGTGTGTGTGTGTGTGTGTGGCTCATTAAAGCACAGTAAGGAGGGGCTGGACCTGAATATAAGCTGGAAGTGGGATCTTGCGAGTCCCGCCTGCCCTCAGGAGCAGGAGAAAGGGAGCCGGGTATCTCTCCATGGCTGTGGCATCATCTTTGAGGTGATAGCAGCTAGAGTTCAATGCCAAGGCTGAGGGACAGTGGGTGACTTTATTGGGGTGTGGGAGGTTGGGGTCCCTTTCCTTTTATTATTGGCAATGCTCAATGTCTATTTTATTAATAATACATGACATGTGGTGATGTCTGTGAACGAATGTTTGTCTCCCACATCTAATTGTTCTGTTGGGCATCCCTCCTGTAGATTTATCATTCCGTCTTTTCTTTATTTGGTAGTTTTATTGCCAGTGATTAGTAATGGCAGCAGTTGGAGTCCCTCTTTATGGGAAAGATTCATCTCTGTTTACTAATGAGATGAATCTGAAACGAGGAGGCTTATCTCTACCTCTGCCCCCATGCAGGAGAGCCTCAAGTCATAACACCCCTGAGCTCCCCTCCCTGCCCCTCCCCTAGTACCATTATAATATCACATTCTTAGGAGACTTTTTGAGCTGGGGAGATGTCCCTGTTGCAGACCTGGAGGTGTGGGCCATTTGCTGCTGCCACCAGACAGTGTGAGATTCCCTACTGCCTGACCCACTAGTGCTGTCTGACATAGGTTGCCGGATGGAGTTTTCTAACTTTAAGTGAACGTGATCTTCCGTTGCAGTGCATCCATGCCTCCAGACATGGCCCGAAACCTACAGGACCCAAGGCCGGGGTTCCAAGTGGGCTTCTTATCCCCATTATAACCTACCTCGTATGATGCATCTTTCCTGAAACACCTGTTTTCTGTCTGATTTCTGAGAGTGAAATGGGCTATGAAGTGAACCTCTTCTGCTTTTATGGAGAAGGTGGAGAGCTGCAGGGGTGAAGCAGTTGACAATGAGAGGTTTGTAGGGAAGGGCACATTTCTGTGGATGGATGTAGTTATGTCTGCTTGTGGGGACAGTGGCTCCAGCCACTGACCTCTCCAAGGCTGGCTCCCCATGGGGGACCCCCAAGATCTGGATGCCCTTTCAGGGCTCCTTTGGATCCCCTCCTGCATGGGTACAGCCTGCACAGCATGGCCAGGCTCTTCCTTGCTGAGCCATGGAGTTGGCGGAGCAGGTCTGGCTCTGTAGTTGGAGAAACCTGGGTTTGGATTCCAGCCCCCCTTCATGCATGCACCGAACTGTTTGGACCTTAGATTTTTCTACATCACAATGGATAGAATAATAGCTTACCTGTAAGGGGGCTCCCCAGGCTCCTCCAGTGTGAGCCCAGCTCCTTGAGGGTCAGAGGGGTGGCTGGCTAAAGCTTATAGCCTTAGTACCTGCTCTGGAGATTGCCCTTGCTGCTCTACTACTGACCAGCTGCCTCCTCCTTGCTGGCTAAGGGATGTGTTGCCTTTAACCCAGTCACAGATACTCCGTCTTTCCGTATTCTCTACTCCTTCTTTCCTGTCTTCCATCTTCCCTCCTTTCTCCAACACGTAGTCACATCTACTATGCATCTGGGCACCTACCATGTTTTAGGTCCTTTGGATACAGATAGAGATCCCTGTTTTGTGGCTTATTTTATCTTTGCCTTATACAGGGCAAAGAGACAATAAAGAATAGGCATGATTCAATCCTAAATTACATAGTATGTTGGCAGGTGATATGCATGTGGGAAAAGTAACAAAGAGGAATAAGGGAGGGGAGCCTGGTATGAGGTGGGCAGTGAGTAGGTTTTGGCAGTCAGTAGAGTAGTCAGAGTAGGTGAAGTCAGATCCAGAAGGTGAAGCCTTGAAGGGAATGAAGGAGCCAGGTGACAGTCTGGGGATGAGCATTCACAGCAAAGGAAATAACACGTGCAGCCAGTGCAAAGGCCCTGGGGCTGCAGCATTAGAGGAGCAGCAAGAGGTCAGAGTGGCTAGGGGGGACATGGAAGTGGAAGGAGACAAAGTCAGAGGGTGACATCAAGGACTGGGGAGCCCTCGTGGGTGGGATGGGAGGCTGGTGGAAGCCTAAATCCTTCTGGTGTCTGGCTTTTCTCATACCAGGCTCTACAAAGTCCAGGGCCTGCCCCAGGAGCTCTGGGCAGAGTATCAGCCTTCCTCCCTCAGTGAACACTTCTCACAGGGAGCTCAAGGGAGTTCTCTGCCTGGGGCCCGCGTGTGAGCCTGGGACACCATCCCAGAAGAAGAGCTCTGGCCGGGCCACAGCTCAGGCAGTCTCTGAGGCTGCCTTGGGAGCAAGGCCGCTCGCACCATGCTTGCCTCTCAGATTCTGGTCTTGGCGTTGTCACGAGGAAGGAGGGAGTAACTTTTTTCCAATTAAGTCACATCCGCTTTGTCATCTGAATCCAATTCCCCTTCAGTCTCTCAGTCTAGGAATTATCCTTTATTAAACCCGGGCCTCTCCTGCATGTGCAAGGCCCCAGCTGCCGCTGCAGCAGAATCCGGAGGGGTCCCCCAGGCGCCGCGCGGTCCTGTGCTCCTAGAGGCTTTCCTCTCACCGCTTTTCCAGGCCTGCTGGGTGGAAGGAAGCCAGTGTGCAAATGACCTCAGCATCCAGGAATGGGCGCTGTCGGTGGGGTGGGTAGGACCGGGCCCCTGGCCCAGTCTGGAGGGGGTGTCTGCAACCAGGCCTCCAGAAGACCGTGAGGCATCTGCTGAGCACTGAGGTGGGGAGGTGGCCGAGAGAACCAGACGGATGAGAGCACATAGTGGGTGCTGGGCAGTGGGCTAGGTGCTTTGCAGGTGCTAACTCACCTAATCCTGCCATCATATAAGGCTGGGGTTAGAATGATCTCCATTTTACAGATGAAGATACTGAGGTCAGAGTGACTGGCTCAGTCACTGAGGAAGTGGTCCAGTAGGGATGTGAACTCAGGTAGCCTGATTCCTGGCCTGGGCCTGAGTTCCTCACAGGTGGGGTGTCTTCTCTGATGTCCCTCTGAGGGTTGGGGGTAGGTAGGGTCCACTACCCGGCATGCTTTCATTGCAGGTCCGCAGGGCTTCCCTTCTGGGGTGGTGAGGAGAGGCCTCTACCTTCTCTCAGACTCTTTGACTTGGGAAGGTCAGATGAACTTGACCAAGCAAACATTCTGACTCAATTTCATGAGAGACCTGTGGCTAAGCTGTGTCTTAGCTCCTGCATGTGTGAGCCATGGTATTCAGTGCGAAAATAAACCTTTGTGGTTTTAAACCACTAAGTCTTGTGGTATTCCGTTAGACATCAACTGGTAACTAATGCAGTGTGTGTACTGTATTCTCACAGGCAACCTGTGGGAATTGCCACTGTTCTGTGTCCTTGCCGACACTTGGGATTGCTGGAATTTATTTTTCTGCCAATCCTAGGAAAGGGGATGCCACTTCATTGTGACTTCAATTTGCTTCATTTACTTTAGAGTTCTGTTATTAGATGCATACACATTTGGAATTGTTATGTCTTCTTGATTAATGGGTCCCTTTATTATTATGAAAGGTCCCTATTTATTCCTCATTCTGGAATCTACTCTGATTGATATGAATATGGCCACTCCAGTTTTCTTTTTTTTTAATTTTTATTTTTCTGCCACTTGATTTTATTCCTGTGAACATTAAATCAGTGAGTCATCTGTGTTTCTGTGTGTAATTTAAGTCTGTGCACATTTCTTGCCACATGAATGTTTCTTGCCATTCATCTTGCTCTACTATTGGCTTATTAACTATATCTCCTTTGGTTTTTAGTGGCTGCTTGAAGGTTTTCAGTTTAAACTCTAACTTATAATAATAAGATTATCTTGCTTCTTCTATAGCATAAGAGCCTGACAGCAGCTTTCTTCCTTTTGCCTTCCTCCACCCTCTGTCTTATTGTGGACATAGATTTTACTTCTGCTTATGCTCTGCACCCCACCCCACACTCCCATTGTTTTTTGCTTTAAACAAGTATGTCTTAAATATATTAATTACAAGGAAAAGTCTTTTAAATTTACCCACATAGTTATCATTTTTAGGGCTTACAGTTCTTTAGTGGAAACCCAGATTCCCAGATTTCCATCTGACATCATTTTCCTTCTGCCTTAAAGAACTAGGATTTTTTTTTAAAGTTTATTTATTTATTTTGGCAGATGGAGAGAGAGAGAGAGAGAGAGAGAGAGAAGAGAAAAGAGAGTAAGAGAGAGTCCCAGGCAGTCTCCTACCACTCAGCGCAGAGCTCCAGAGCCCCATGTGGGGCTTGAACTCGTGACCTGTGAGTTCATGATCTGACCTGAAATCAGGAGTCAGACGCTTAACCAACTGAGCCACCCAGGCTCCCCAAAGAACTAGGTTTTAAGTATTTCTTAAATACTTTTAAGTATTTCTTGAGGTACAGAATTTCCAGGGATGAGTTCTCTTGGCTTCTTGTCTGAAAGTCTTTAATCTTTACTTTTATTTATTTATTTATTTTTTAATTTTTTTAAATGTTTTATTTATTTCTAGGAGAGAGAGAGAGACAGCGTGAGCAGGGGAGGGTCAGAGAGAGAGGGAGTCACAGACTGAAACAGGCTCCAGGCTCTGAGCTGGCAGTCAGCACAGAGCCCGACGCGGGGCTCGAACCCACGAACCGCGAGATCATGACCTAAGCGAAAGTCGGACGCTCAACCAACTAAGCCACCTAGGCGCCCCTTAATCTTTACTTTTAAAATATATTTTTGCTGGGCAACGAGTTCTAAGTTGGGCATAGTATTTCTTTTGATAGTTTAAAGATGTTGCTCCAATGTCTTCTTGCTTGCATGCTGTCTAGTGATGTTTGCCATAAGTCTTTGATATTTTGAGTGTAACACATCTTTTTTTGTATGGCTGTTTGAAGATTTTCTCTCTTTAACAGTGGCCTGCATGACTGTGAAAATCAGTATAGAGTGTCACCAAAAAGTTAAAACTGTAACTACCCTATGATCTAGCAATTGCACTACTGGGTATTTACCCCAAAAATACAAAAATGCTAATTCAAAGGAATACATGAACTCTGATGTTTATTGCGGTATTATTTATAATAGCCAAACTATGGAAACAAGCCCAAGTGTCCACTGATTGATAAATGAATAAAGAAGATGTGGTATGTCTATATATGGAATATTTTTCAGCCATGTTTGTCATTCACAACAATGTGAATGGAGCTAGAGAGTTTAATGCTAAGCAAAATAAGCCAGTCATATAAAGGCAAATACTGTATGATTTTGCTGATATGTGGAATTTAGGAAACAAAACAAATGATCAAAGGGAAAAATGAGAGAGACAAACCAAGAAACAGACTCTTTTTATTTTATTTTATTTTATTTTTTTAATGTTTTTTTTTTTTTAATTTATTTCTAGGAGAGAGAGAGACAGCGTGAGCAGGGGAGGGTCAGAGAGAGAGGGAGACACAGACTCCAAAACAGGCTCCAGGCTCTGAGCTGGCAGTCAGCACAGAGCCCGACGCGGGGCTCGAACCCACGAACCGCGAGATCATGACCTAAGCGAAAGTCGGACGCTTAACTGACTAAGCCACCCAGGCGCCCCAACAGACTCTTTTTAAAAATGTATTTATTTTGGGGACACCTGGGTGGCTCAGTTGGCTAAGCATCTGACTCTTGATTTCAGCTCAGGTCATGATCTCTCAGTTCATGAGTTTGAGCCTACATTGAGCTCTGTACTGACACTGTGGACCTGGTTGAGATTTTCTCTCTCCCACTCTCTCCCTCTCTCTGCCCCTTCCCCACTCATGCTTTGTCTCTATTTCTCAAAATAAATAAACTTAAAAATTTTATTTTTTTATGAGAAAGAGAGAGAGAATGAGCATGAGCAGGAAAGAGGAAGAGAGAGAATTTTAAGCAGGCTCCATGCTCAGTGCGGAGCCTGACGTGGAGCTCGATCCCATGACCCTGGGATTATGACTTGAGCCAAAATCAAGGGTCAGTTGCTAAAGCCACTGAGCCACCCAGATGCCCCAGGCTCTTAGAGAAGAAAGTAATGATTAGCAGAGGGGAGGTGGGCAGGGGATGGGTGAAATAGGAGATGAGGATTAAGGAGGGCACTTGCTGGGATGAGCGCTGGGTGATGTATGAAAGTGCTGAATCACTATACTGTACCCCTGCAACTAATATTACACTATATGTTAACTCTGTTGGAATTAAAATTAAAAACAACAACAACAACAACATTGGTTGGCATGGTTTTCTTTAGATTTATTCTACTTGAGGTTTGTTGAATTTCTTGGATCTTTGGGTTTATATTTATTACCAAATTTGGGAAAAAGCAGTCATTATTCCTTCAATGCTTTTCTCCCTCCTTTCTTCTCTTTTTTAAAAAAATTCAAATAAATGTGTGTTAAACCTGTTGATATTGCCCCAGAGGTTGCTGATGCCCTGTTAATTTTTTAAAGTCTTTTTTTAATTTAAATATTTTTTAAAAATTTTATTTCTAGGAGAGAGAGAGAGACAACGTGAGCAGGGAAGGGTCAGAGAGAGAGGGAGTCACAGACTGAAACAGGCTCCAGGTTCTGAGCTGGCAGTCAGCACAGAGCCTGACGCAGGGCCTGAACCCACGAACCGCGAGATCATGACCTAAGCTAAAGTCGGATGCTTAACTGACTAAGCCACCCCGGTGCCCCAATTTTTTAAAGTCTTTTTACTGTGTCTTATTTTGTATAGTTTCTGTTGCTATATTGTCTAGTTGAGTAATATTTTCTTCTGGTTATGGAATCTGCTTTTCATCTTATCCAGCATATTTTTCATTTAAACTACTGTATTTTTCAACTCTAGAAGGTCCACTGGGTATTTTTATATATCTTACATCTCTTTGCTCATTACACTCATGTTTTCCTCTGTATTCTGGAGTATATATCATATATTTAGAATAGCTGTTTTTGTTCCTGTCTGCTCATCCATTACTCCTTTCATTTCAGAATCTGTTTCTAGTGAATGATCCCCCACCCCTGACACCCCTGTTATGAATCTTATCTTCTTGCTGTTTTGCATGCCTGGTAATATTTGATTGGCTAGTGAACATTGTGATTTTTATATTGTTGGTTGCCTGGATTTTATTGCATTCCTTTAAATGGAGTTGGGTTTTGTCTGATAAGCAGCTAAGTTACTTGGAGTCTGTTGGATCCTTTAGAACTTACTTTGATGAGGAAATATTCTATAATCTGTGCTGTTCAAAATGGTAGACACTACTTACATGCGGCTCTTGCATACTTTCTATATGACTAGTCCATAGTATTGAATAGCCATGTTTGGCAGTGGCTACCCTATTGGACACTGGAGAAAAAAATATTTTTTAATGTTTATTTATTTTTGAGGGAAAGAGAGAGACACAGAGTATGGGTGGGGTAGGGGCAGGGAGAGAGGGAGACACAGAATCCGAAGCAGGCTCCAGGCTCTGAGCTGTCACTACAGACCATGACGTGGGACTCGAACTCATGGACCATGATATCATGACCAGAGCTGAAGTCAGACGCTTAACCAACTGAGCCACCCAGGTGCCACTTGAGTTTTTTCTTTTAAGTTGGTTTATTTATTTTGAGAGGGACAGAGAAAGTGAGTGGGGGAGGGACAGAGGGTCGGGGTGGAGAGAGACTCCCAAGCAGGCTCCACATGATCAGTGCAGAGCCTGATGCAGGGCTTGAATTCATGAATCATGAGATCATGACCTGAGCCAAAACCAAGAGTCAGGCGCTTAACTGACTGAGCCACCCAGGTGCCCCAGAGGTTTTATTCTAAGATTTATTTAGCTCCACTACTCAGGTGATGCATCCCTCCCTGCCAAGCCCCACCAAAGATTCTACGTAATTCCCTGAGTCCTGGAGGCATTTCAATTCTAATTAGTGAGAGACGAACTATTCTCATCTTTGTACGAGCTCTGGGAATTGTTTTGTCTATGCAGTTTCTGGTGATTCTTTTCCCGGCATTGGTGGTTTCCTCTCAAAACATATGCATATTTACACTTGGCCAAAGACTCGAGGGGATCCCTTCTACAGATTTCCAGAGCTTACCTTCTGTATAGCCCCTCGTGTCTTATACTGTGTTCTGAAAATTCTGGCTTTCTTGTCCTCTCAAAATTCTAATCTCCATATCCACAAAGCTGGACTGTTGGGCTCTGTTTGGATTTCCCCTCCCTGAACTGTGGCCTGGAAATTGCCTCCAGACAATAAGTTGGTGAAATCATGGGACTCACCTTATGTGTTTTCCTTCTCTTCAGGATTGCAGTTCTATGCTGCATGTTGTCCAGTGTCTAAAAACTGTTGTTTAACATGTAAGAAGCCAAGAGGGGAGGCAGTAGAGGCAATGCTTTCATGACATGTAGTTTAATAGCAGTAGTGGTTAATTTCAATGTTTGGTAAATTCAGTTAGGAGATCATTCATGGAATAGATAAAATTTATTGTTATTAGTTTATTTTATTTTTTAAACATTTATTTATTTTTAAACAGAGATAGAGCACACATTGGTGAGGGACAGAGAAAGAGGGAGACCAAGAATCTGAAGCAGTCTCCAGGCTCTGAACTGTCAGCACAGAGCCTGACACCGGGATTGAACTCATGAACCATGAGATCATGACTTGAGCCAAAGTCAGATGCTTAACCCACTGAGCCACCAGACACTCCCTGATAAAGTTATTTTTTAAGCAGATTTATGTTGATACCAAGTTTCCATGAAAAATCCCAAAGACTCTTGGCTTAAATAAAAATGACCAAATTGGATAGACCTACTGATGTCACCTTGGAGGGACAGATCTCTTCTGGCTTGCTGGAATCCCTGCTCGGGTGACAGAGAGAAGGGTGTTGCCTTGAGAGTATTTTGGATCTAGCAAATCTTCTCCAGGGCCAGCAACAACGGGCTCAGGTTTACTTAGAAAAATCCTTTCTCTTAGCATCTTCTGCCAAAGCTTGGAGGATTGGGATTAGATTCAAATACATTGTGGGAATTTTTAGAGGGGGTAGCATATGTCTTTTCCTTTCCTTCCTCCTGCTTCTGGTGGCTTCTGCCCTGCCCCTTCCCTCCCTGCTATGCAGAGTGCAGCATGTTGGGGAAGGTCTTTCCCTGGCCTGGGTGGGCCGGCCCTGTTAGTGGGAAGACGGTTTGGTCAGGGGTCCTTTAACAAATGTTCTTAGCCATGGTCTTCTAATTTTAAGTTCTTGAAGCCTCAAGAACACACTCAAAGGAAGCTGTTGGAACTTTTAGAGACATCCCAGTATCTGATTTGACTTCCCAAGAAATTTTGGAATCACCCTGTTTCAAAAACTCTTAGAGAAGTTAATTGAGATGTGAAGATGGTCTCCTCTAGGACTTTCTACAGCTCTTCCATACTTGATAATATTCAAATACTACCTACAGAGTTAAACTAGGTGTGCAGACCCCTTAGGTAGTGATGCTGTTTATATTTTAGAGCCATTTTCTTATAATAATATTTATTTCTCCATCTATGAAACTAAAATTAGGCAGTTTCATTGGATTGAGGGGAAATGAGAGAATGACAGCTTAATTTACCTTCCTTATCCCTAAGGAGGGCAGCCTTAATTTTCTTTAGGTGACTTAAGAATTGAACCCCATCTATACCAGCCTGGCCTTCCCACCTGGCAGCCAAACATGATGAAATGCTTCGGAAGACAGTGGTCAGACGACAAGTCCTCCCATCGGGAAAAACACAGAATTCAGGTTCACTCGCGTCTTTCACTTAATACAATTTGTCTAATGTCCTCATTATTTCCCTCATCACCAAACCAAATAATAACTTGTTTCTAATTTGGGTTTTGGACATCGTTGCAAGTGTGGGCAAGTCTTTGGCCTCCTTTGGTTGGCAGGAGTGAGTTTCTCAGTGAAGAACATTAGTTAAATGTGAATTCTGACTTATGGGGTTTATTGTGGGACATCTGTTCTTGGGCCTCAGGTCCCTGAGACCCCATTTGTGGGGCCACAGCCTGCCTGGCTGCCCATCAGGCAGGGTCAGGGAATGAAGTGTCTGCTCTGCTTAGGGACTAGGCTGACCCATCTACATGCTGTCAACACCTAGATGGGAAAATGAGGCATTGGTTGCTTTCCCAAAATATCCTTTTGACTGGCTTCAGCTCTTCCATTTAAAGTAAGAATCCCACTGAATTCAATGATGTTTGCCTATTGCTTACCTTGGATCTGGCACCGTGCCAGCCACTGGGGATGCAGTGATTATGTGGACAGGCAAGATGCCTCTTTCCCAAACTGACTGTTGAGTAGGTGAGGGAGACAGTAAAATAAGGAATTGAAATACATGCTGTGATGGCCAAAGTACACATACTAGAGACGTGGAAAGCGAGGTGCATGGACAAGAGAAAGGGCACTGGTGTCTAAGCTGGGGGCCTTAGGGTACACAGGAGCTAGACAAGAGGAGGCTGGCAGGGAGAGGGTAAGAGTGGACAGGGAATGAGGGTTGGAAGAAAGAGAGCTCTGGTCATCTTTTGCCATGTCACCAACTACTCTGAAGCTTAGGGGCTTAAAATAACAGCAGTTGCTTTATTATCTCTCATGGCTTTGTGGGTCAGGAATCTGGGAATGGCTTGGTGAGGTCATTCTGGCTCAGGAGCAGGAGCCAGAAGCAGGAGCTGGAATGGGAAGTCCATGGTCTCTCCCTTTCCATATGGTCTCAGGGCCTCTCCAGACCATCTGCACATGGGCCAGTGTTGGCTTCATTACAGCAGAGTGAGCCAGGGTATGTGGACTGCTCCTTGACAGCTGGGGACTTGAAGAGTGTGTGCTCCAGGGGACTGGTGAACATGGCATGGAGTTTTTTGACCTGGCATTGGCATTGCACACCAACTCTATACTGTTGGGCACAGACCCAACCTCCTGCGGAGGGGTCAAAGAGTGTGCAAAGGACTGTAAATGGTCCATTTGGTCAACTCAAAGAAGCCCAGGATAATGGAAGGCCAAGGAGGCAGGTGATGAGGCCACTGAGAACTGAGGTCCCAGTGTGTGGCGGTTCTGCCTGTCTTCCTCTGGAGCTAACTCTGCTGAGGTGAGCAGGAAGTCCAGTAAGATTCTGGATCAGGGTGGGGCTTTAGTCAGGTCTTTGGATTCCCTGCGGGGAGGGTGGTTTGGAAGGGGTTCTATGAGGAGTGGAGGCAGTGAGGGGGCTCTAACAGCAGTCAGGGTGAGGGGTAGTGGTGGGGCGCTGATGAATGGTGCACATTGACAGAGGCCTGGAGATAGAAGGGACAGTTTTGGGGTCTGACTGAATTGGGGGCAGGAGATTGAGAGCCTTGGGGATGGGGACTGTGGTTTGGGCCACCGAGAAGCTGGCAATGTGGCTCTAAGCTGGGGAGGCAGGAAGTGGGTAGAGCCCTGGAATTTTCTCTTCCTCCATTTTTCTCTTTGGAGTCAGGCATAGTTGCACTGCTATCATGAGAGTTGGGTCTGAGCAGGCTCCCACCCCTTCTCGATTTGGCCCACAGTCCTAAATCCTGTCTTCCTCTGGCCCCTGTGCCTTTATCTCCAGGAAAAGGTGGAGCCCAGTCTGTTCCTGTCCCCATGAGGGGCGTGGTTTCCTTTAAATGCCATCGCTGCTCTGGAGCCTCAAGGTGAATGGGATGTCTGTGCTGGTCAAAAGGCTTCATGGTTTTTTTTTTGCTGTTCTGTTCTTTAATCCATGACAAAATATACACACCATAAAATTTACCATTTTAACCATTTTTAAAAAATGTTTTTATGTATTTCTGAGAGAGAGAGAGAGAGAGCGCACGAGCAGGGGAGGGTCAGAGAGAGAGGGAGACACAGAATCTGAAACAGGCTCCAGGCTCTGAGCTGTCAGCACAGATCCTGATGCGGGGCTCGAACCCATGAACTGCGAGACGGTGACTTGAGCCGAAGTCGGACGCTAAACTGACTGGGCCACCCAGGTGCCCCCCATTTTAACCATTTTTAAGTGTACATTTAAATACATTCCCCATCAACCACCTCCAGACCTTTTTGATCTTCCCCAACTGGACTCTGCAACCAATAAACATCAACTCCCCATCCTCCCTCCCCAAGCTCCTGGCAACTGCCACTCTACTTTCTGCCTCTATGAATTTGATTATTCAAATGTCTCGTCTACAGTATTTGTCCTTTGTAACTGGCCTAAGACACACAGCGTAATGTCTCCAAGTTTCATCCTTATAGCATGTATCAGAATTTCCTTCCTTTTAATGACTGAATAATATTCCATTGTATGGATATACTACATTTTGTCCATTCATTTATTCACGGGCATTTGGGTTGCTCCTTGCTTTTGGCTACTGTGAATAATGCTGCTGTGAACATGAATGTGCAGATATCTGTTTGAGTCCCTGCTTTCAATTCTTTTGTGTATAGGCCTCAGAGTGGAATTTCTAGATCATCTGGTAATTCTATGTTTAGCTTTTTGAGTAACCATTGTTCTGTTTTTTCTTTACTGGGGCCACACCATTTTACATTCCTACAAGCAATGGAAATGGGTTCCAATTTCTCCACATCCTTGCCAATGCTTTTGTGTGTGTGTTTTTAAATATTAGCAGTCCTAAGGGCTATGATGTGATACCTCTTTGTAGTTTTGATTTACATTTTCCTAAAGAACAGCGATGTTGAGCATTGGTCAAAAGATTTCCATCAGAAGGTATCCATGGTCTGGGAAATCAGCAAACTTGGCAGAAGAGATATGGTAAATGTTTGTGGGTCAGGACAGATGGGGAGGCCACTGAAATCACATTGCCTGTTGCAGTGGGTTGCCTGGCTGGACAGAGGGCCCTCTAAGCATTCCTAACACAGCTACACAACAGGCTACCAGTGCACGGAAGAGCAAGACAGGGGCTCCACTAATGGCAGTATTGGCTGAGTGTCCCTGCTAGAAGCAGACCATTTGGTTAGTTCTTGATTTGGCTTTGCTGGCACTTTCCATTTTGATCAGCAGGAAAGAATGAGGTGCTGAACACACAGGAAAGCCGAGTGAGACTGACCATATCATCTAGCATTTCTAAGTGTGAAAGAAGTGTACATCAGCTTAAACTTTTCAAAATCCAGAGGAAAATATAGGACTGACCATAGAAGACGGGATGGCAGACACCAACAATGTCACTCGACACATTATTATGAAGGGGGGCGAGAGGGCTCTAAAGAGAGCAAGGAGCATCACTGTCCTCGGGAAGGATGGTAATGCGAGATGGAGGTTGGGACTGGGACCCAGGAGGAGAACCAATGGCATGGAAGAGACTGGAAAACTGGTGTTGGTGTGGCAACTCCCAGAATAGACTGAGCTTGGGAACAATGCCGGGGCAGTGAAAGGGCTTAGCGGAGAAACTGCATTTGGACAAATGATGAGCACAGCAAGCTTGGCTTTGTTTGGGGATGATGATGTGCATGGCTCCTTAATCCTCCATTATCTTCTTTTATAGTGAGATCGTTGGCTCCACCATGCTGGAAGGGAGCCCTCACTCCCCACAATGCCCTTCTTCCTCTCTTCTGAGAAGATCAGTTCATGGCCACATTTCAGAGCTTCAGGACATGCTTGGGCCTGGCTCTGGCCAGGGCTGGTGGCTGCACTGTACAGTCATAGAACTGGCTGTGCCTTTGTCCGTCCACAGTTTTCCATCTGGAGAGGGAGTGTCTCTGTGGCCTTCCTGCCCATAGGCAAACGCAGTTGTGTCCTTCTTCCTCTGATTCCTCCCCTGGTCTCCACCAGCTGGAATTCTGGGCCTGGGCAGTGCCGGGACATTCATATGGGAACCCTGCTCTGGATGGTGTTTATGAATCAGGTGTATCACAGTCTCATGGGAAGGTTCTCCATTTACAACTGTCCTTTGCCCACATGTAGAGAGTCTGATGAGGTGAGTCAGCAGCGGAGTGGGGCTGTCTGGTTAACAGGTGCCTGGGTGATGGAAAAGCCCAGATAGGCTTAGGCTTCCTGCCTGAGAGCTGGCAGGTGAGGGACAGAAGCACTACCAGAAGGCAGTGATGGATCTATATGGAGTCCCAGTGCATGGAGGAAGCCTCTGCTCAGATGGCTCTGCTGAGGCAATACTAAGGACAGGTAAGCAGACAGTGACAGGGTCTGGTGACATGGCCCGGAGCTCTGTCTGCTTACCTGGGACTTTATATCAGAATGGTGTCAAAAGACCACACAAGACAACTGTGTGTAATGTTGTGGTGTTATCTGGGCCAAAGTGCTTTCCACATGCATAGCATTTGGGTTTTGCCTAGAGCTCCTCATGCAAATGCAGAGATTTCACTCATACCTTTGAGTCCTGTGGCCACCCCCTGTTTAGACTTGGGACACATGACATTGTCATACTGGAGCCACACATGCAGACTGCAGTCTTAAAAGATGTAGTTAGAACCCGTTTGACACTGAACCCATCCCTGCCTTAGAAAAGGGGTCCCTGGCTTCTATGGCACATTTCCAGTGATGGAGAGCTCTGTGCTCACAAGCTACTCTAGCCATGTGGAGGCTGTAGTTGTTAGACATGTCCTTCTTGAAGTGGGTGTGAATCGGCCTCCCCACAACTTTCCCACCCCGACGTGTAAGGCTCTCTTCCTGTGCCCCTTGGCGAAACTCTAGATATGAAGACATGGATGCGTGTCTCTGAAATCTTTTCCCTTCTGGGCCAAACAGAGGCTCCTAGCACTTTTCAAATTTTAATGTGCAAATAAATAACTGGGGAATCTTGTGGAAATGCGGACCAGGGCTCTGGGTTTCTAATAAGCTCCCTGGTAATGTAGAGATGGCTGATCCATTGGCCACACTTACAGAAGCATGAGTGGGGTGTCAAGAGTGTCCACCTAGTGAGAGTGAGAGTGACCTGAGCTCCTGGTTTGTTTCCCTCACTCAGTGACTGTGTGACTTTGGGAAGTTACTCAACATCTCAGGGCCTTTGCTCCCTTTACAGTAATATGAGGGAAGGAGGGTACCTCTCACAGGTCTGTTGTGAGAATGGAGACCAGTCTCAAAGCTCCTGGCTCTAGGGCTGGCACATGTCATGTGATTGACAACGTGATCTCTTGGTCATTTCCCACTGAATAGCCTTAGGACCTTTGATTGTTACCTTGAGGTACTCTACATCTATGTACCTTTACCAGGAAGCACTTAGAGAGGCCAAAAACTCATAGAAGGGCCAGTCCACTAAATAGAAGATGCAGGCATGGCCTTAACCCACAATTTCTACAGATAATGTGTTTTCACAACGCTCACCACTGTCCTATTAAACAGTGGTAGAAATGATGTTTTTTTCTGGGCAACTCACAGGAGTGAAATATTAATTCAGAAGCTGAAGGGACATACCAACAAAGGTCTATCTTGTGAGGTTACATTGGTTTCATTCCTGTGTTGATTAAAGATGCTAATTAACAATCAGCGAAACCATTATACTTTGGTATGGTAAGGCAGATCTATTAGTATTTAACAAATGTCATCTTTGTTTGATAGATAAAAACTGGGAAATTCTGGTTTCTTCATAAACCGATGTATTACTTGGCGTTTCCCGACTCAGTGTAGGTGCCGTCTCCTGTAGGAAGCCCCTTTTCTTTCCAGGCTGAGTTAAGTGCTCCTCAGACCACCCTATTGAATTACTTACCTCACTGGACTATAATTGCCTTTCTTCTCTGCTAGATTTTAATTCTTTCAGTGTGGAGACCAGATCTTATTATCATGGTGTATCTTTAGTGCCCAGTGAAGAGCCTGGCATAGGGTGGGAACTCTAAACATGCTTGTAATAGGAGGGAGGGAGGAAACAGAAAGACAGGGAAAAGGAAGAAAAGGAGGAAGAGAAGGAAAAGGGAAGGAAGAGAGGGAAGGAGGGAGGAAAGGAAGAGAGGGACAGCATTTACAAATGAGTTGATCTTCATTGACCTTTGATCCTCAGAAGCATTACCTGCTTCTTAGCACCATAGGCACCTTGCTGTAAGTGACGGAGGCCCTCCTGGCTAACCTGCCCGGAAGCCAGGTGTCCGAGGAATCCCTGCTGTCTGTGTGGATGTCCTGTTCCTCTTGTGCGTTCATAGGGAAGTTGACCTTGATCTCCAATATCTACCTTTCTGCTTTTAGCTCCACCAGTAGCCCTGCTTATATTATTTCTAAGACTGAAGATGGCTGCCTCCCCAGACATAAGCTCTCCTTAAGGAAAGTGTATTTTTCCTTGTGGGGACATTGTTATTACCACTATGGTTGGTTTTTAAATTAAGGGACTCTACTTTTGTTGGGCAATTCTTTTCCTGCGCCCTGAGAGTTCTAAAATGAGACATCACTTTTCCTGTTTGAGTAAGATGACAGAAAGCTGAGGGGATGCTTGGCCCTGATGGCGGAGCTGAGATCACAGCTTGTTCTTGCTGGTATCACGGTGGGTGACGCGTGGAAACCAGACTTCTCGGACTGCACCCTGCCTGCGTTCCTGCCTCATCATCTGGTTGACTCGCCACGGCCCTGAGCTGGGGGATTTGTGTAGTAGTTGCACAATGACATTAAGGTGTGGCTGTATTTGCTGGGAAAACAAACAGGAATAAGATCCTGAATCCAAATGATGACCAGGAACAGGCCCAGAGCCCTTGTATTTGTGCAAGTTCGGGATGTGGTGAGTTCTGTGCCTTCCTGTCTTTCCAGCCCGGAAACAGCTATCTTTGCCAAAAGATCAAGGATGATGCATTTTGTGGGGTCCCCTGGGACGTGGGCAGCATAGTCCCGACAGCTGCCGCGACAGCTGTGCTTTCTAAACAGGGAGGGAGCCGTGTTTGCCCCCGTCTTTCCCATGGCACGAGACGATGTTGCTTCAGCGGATGCCCTGGTTGGAAGTCCATGAAGACCAGCCTGCTTTCCTTCTCAGCACGGTTGTCCGCAGTGGGCATCTGCTCACAGACTCTCTCTGTTCTCAGAGGCACAGAGATGGTTATTGCATTTTGCTCCCCTGACCTGATTCACATACTTCCCTCCACACCCCCAAAGGCCAGGCAGTTGGGAAAATGCAATTTCCTTTTGAGTACAGGGCACAGGTACCGGTTACTAGATTGGGACAGCAAGGGCCTGACTCAGGGCCCTGGGCCTGCCTTGATGGTGGGCTTGGGTCTTCCTCCTCTGTGTGTCCCCACAGTTATGGAGAGCTTGGGCCCGCGAAGGCATGGACAGGTGCCGAGGTCTAAAGGAAGGACGCCGGAGCTGCATGCCTCTGTATCCTGGCGGCTCTGCGTCCCTGCCCTGATGGAAGGCTTGGAGGGCACAAGGCACTTTACTCACCAGCGGAGACCCGCCCCTGCCCAGGGATGAAAGACAGGAGTCCAGGACAGAACCACGTCTGCAAACTTGTTTCACTTTTTAAAAGGTAGCCTTTTCTTGATCAGAAAATAGCCTTCAGAGGAAAGCTTCCTCAGTAAAGAAAACCCATTCTATGCAAATAAACATGTCTGCAAGATTGCCTTGGGTCAGTCCTCAGCCGTCTCTGCCTGCCCTGAGATGGAAACGGCTGCTGCCTTGGAGGGAGGGTGGAGGTGCTTGTCTCTACCACCCCGGACCTGGAGGGGCTGGGCTGGGTGGTCTGCTTGTGGGCAGGGCTCGGCTCAGCACAGTGCAGTGATTCTGGGGGACCTTGAGAGCTTGCTCACTGCATGAGCCAGCCCTTGAGAAGAAGAAGATGGGGAGCTGGAGCAGAACAGCCATTAGGAATCTTCTGAACCCGCCCCAGGGGCCTAGTCAAGAGGACGGTGAGTAAGGGAGGGGAGGAGAAAGGGGGTGGTAAGTGGAGAAGATCCAGGGTCTGAGAAGGGGCTTGGGAGGGACCCCGTCATGCAAATAGCACCTTCCCAGGGAGAGAAGTCCTTCAGGTGGGTTTTTTTCAGAATCCCTACTTCCTTTGAGACTTTAGGGATCCCACATGGCTAAGTATGTGTTGATGTGCGTGTGTGCATGTGCGTGCGTGCGTGTGTGCGTGTGTGTGTGTGTGTGTGTGTGTGTGTGTGTGTGTGTGTGTGTGATTGATTGTTTGGGGGAAAGGGGAAGTAAGTTCTTCTGGGTTTATTCTGGTGTGGGGGGTAGTCAGCTGTAATTCTCAAGAAATGCCTTCTGTGGCAAAGTCCTCTAGGTCGTTGATGGAGATGATGCCCAGGTGAGGGGTATCTCCCCCCTCCTCCCCTAGGCTCGGGGGAGGAGCATCCGGACCCTGGCCTGCGGAGTGCTGGGTGGGGTCCCCACGAGGCCTCGCGCCCAGCTGTAGCTGCAGAGCGGCCTCGCGGCCCCTCCGGAGACCCATCCCGGCTGCCTCGGGGGTGGTGTGAGGGCCCTGACTTAGGAAGGTGGGGGCAGAGAGCTGAGAGGAGCACCGCAGCGGCATCAAGGCCGTCACGGGCAGGGGCCGGAAGTGGGGGTACAGCATGTAGGGAGCATCCGGTGTGTCTGGTGGGGGTGGCTCCGGGGAGCCCTCCTCAGAGGTTGGGATGGAGACCTTGACGTATTTGCCTGTCTCAGGGTCATAGAAGGTCTTGATTTTCATCTGGAGTGGCAGATCGAAGACAAAGTACTCTCCAGATTGAGGGTCTTGGAGGACCTTCTGGGTGGCAGGGTAAGGGGGCAGGGGCGTAAGGCACTGGGATCCCCCAGGCTGCCTCCTGATGGGCTCTGAGAAGGCAGACACTGAGTGGCGGTGGATGGGAGGGGGCAGGGAGCGGACCCCGGGGCACCTGGGTCGGGGCCTCTCTCCAGGGGGTGCTGGCCCTCGGTTGCAGTCTTCCAAGCACTGCTTCTCTTCCAGGGGTTCATTATACTTTTCTTGCAGTTGGTCGGTCTTTCTCCTCTTGCTGGCCAGCTTTTTCGCCCGCCGCAGGGCCTTCTCTGTTTTGGGCGGCACTGCAGGAGGCTTGCCGGCAGCCCTCTCCAGCTGAGCGGCAGGTTCTGCTTTCTCAGGCAGGCCTGCTGAGCTGGCGGCCGCGTCCAGCACTGAGCCTCTTGGAGAAAGTGTCCTGAGGTCTTCTGCAGATGGCTCAAGTTGGGGGTCGGAGCCAGCCTCCCACGTGAGAGCATGTGTCAGGTCCTCCCTGCGGGCAGCCCTGGCAGGGTAGGGGTTGGCCCAGGGGCTGGGGTGAGCAGGCTCCCCTGGCAGCAGGCCCGGCTCACTGGGGGCCTGGGAGGCATCGTCCCAGATGCCGCTGGTGGCTGGGGAGCACCCGCTGCTCCTGTCCGGGGAGCTGGCATTGGGGGAAGTTGCCGTCTCGCCGGGGACCAGTCGTCTCCCCAGGGGCCCTACTCGGGGTGTAGACAGTAAGTGGCTTTTGAAATCTTGTGTGTGTTCTTCCCAACAGGTTCCCAGCTGCTGTGAGGGTGGCTGGTCTTCAGGGTCACCCTCCGGCAGAGCGATGGTGGGGATGCACCTCGGAGCATCCAACTTCCCCTGGACTGTGCCGTCATTTGGCACAACTCGACGTGCGGCCTCTGGGGGTGGCTTCAGCCCTTCAGCCTCTCCTGCGAGTGGAGGAGATGTGACATTCTCCATTGGGGCTGGCACCTGCCTGTGGTCCTCCGTGCTCTCCCAGGCCGTGTGCTTCGAGCGTGAGCCCTGCGTGTTAGTGGGTGTGGGGGTGTTGGCCACTTTTTGGCTCTCGGGGCCACAAAGCCCAGCCTCTTCTCCCCAGCCTGGTTTTGGCAGGTCTTCTTCTTTGTGGCTGCTGCCCATCGAGTCCTCTGATGACACGGTCCTCAGGAGGGGCAGCATGATGGGTTTTATCACGGGGGTGGCCCTGAGGGTGTTGTCTTTAATTGCAAACAGTATATGCTTGTTCGTAGTGGAAGATGGCGAGGGGGTAGGGTCTCTCATTGCATCCTTACTTCCCACGATCCAAGTGCCTCTGAAGTTAGCTTCCTCTCTCGATGCCTTCCTGGGTCTACAACCAGATGAGCTTTCCCCTTCTTGCAACGATGCCCCCTGGCTGTGCTCCTGCATGCGTGCATGTCCGTTACTTAAGGCTCTGGGCCGTAACTCGTCTTTCCCTATCTCTTTTTCCTTCTCGTCCTTCTGACTGTCACCTGCACTTTCATCATTCCTCCTGTCTTCCTGCTGGCTCTCAGTGAACCACGTCTTCTGCTGATCCTCAAATGAGGCAAAGGACTGGTCCGAAGAGCTGGTGCTGAATTTGGCCTTACTTTTGAAGCATGGCATGAAATCGGACTGGCTGTCACTATAGAATACATCTTCTTCCTCAGGAGAGAGGGGCCCTGGGGAGAATTTCTGGTTGAAGTTTGGATTCTGAAGACCTGCCTCTCTCTCAGGTTCTGTCTCTTGAGACACGGATCTCGAGAACCCCTTCTCTAGGCTGGGGGTCTTTGGTTTCTCTCCAGCCTTCCCTGCCTCAGGCTCTCTGTTGCAAAGCCTCAGAGAAAGGTGCTTCCTGGGGCAGTGTTCCCTCGACTCTGGATATTTGCCGGACCTGGCAGTGCCCCTTTCTGGTTCTGCATCATCCTTCTCATAGCTGTTTCCGTCACCTCCCTCCCCATTGACTGAGAAGGGGGCTTGGGTGGTGGCTGGAGGTGAGTTAAGAGTGAGATACTTGTCTGCAGAGGCTGCACCAGGGTCAGCTTGATGGTCCATCTGGGTGCTGATGTGGGACACAGAAGGGGCGTCAGCTGCTGTTTCCTTAGAAAGCTCATTTGGAGGGCTCTCCTCAAGCCCATTAGGAAGGATGATGCCATTGCTCACGGGTTCTTGTTTGCCTCTGGTTTTCTCCTCAAGGCCTTTCAAGAGAGGTGAGGGACTATATGTGCTCTTGACACGTTTCCGCACGTCCTTGAGGTTGAACAGCAGGCTAGGGGCTTTGGATTTGTAGCTGTCCCGAGACTGACATTCACTGGGTTCCTTTTCTTGGTACCCATTTAGCTGTCCTGAGGGCGATGGGGCCATCTCCACTGGCTGGCTGTCAGATGGCTCCAGGAGATTCTTGGTGGGGATGATGGGGGTCAGAAGCTTACTGATATTAAAAGGAGGACTGTAATGCTCGTTAGGGTCCACGGACATGTCAGGAGGCTCGTTTTCTGGAAATTGTCCCTGGGGATTGTGCTTTGTGTACAAGGCTGGGCCTCTTCTAGTGGCCTGCTTCTTCTCTTCTGATGTGTCTTGTAGACTTTCTTTCTTTCCTTTGCCGGACTTTGGTTTCCTCCATGGGGGCTGGGTGGGCTTCCCCTGAAGGTCAGGCTGTGCGCCCGAAGCTTTTCCCTCTGCACTGAATACCTGGGCCCCTGAATCCCTAGGTCCCCAGGGTCCTGATGTGGAGACAGCTCCTGGGGCCAGCCTGCTCTCCTCCTGACTGCAGCTGGCCCGGGCTTGGCAGGGGGAGACTTTGTGCTCAGAGGCCGGGGGCTCTTTTAACAAGGGCATGTTCTCATAATGCTTGGGGGCTTTGCTTTCTGGGACAGGGCCAAAAGCCTCCTTTCTTTCGGGCAGCCTCGGTTGGTGGGCGTTCCACGACTCAAAAGCACTGTTTTCACTATGAAGAAAGGTCCCTTTGCGAGGCCACTCCTTACCTCTTCCAGGCTCGCCCTTGGATGGCTTACGCGGTGGAGAAGGGAACTTTGACTCGAACGCGCTGGCCACATTTTCGGGTGTTGGGAGGAAGCTGCCGGAGCTGTGACAGGCCATCTCGGGGTCCTTGGGGGACTCCTGCTCTCCGTGCTTCTTGCCAGGCTGGTGGCTATTCTGATGGGCGCCAGAGACTTCAGCGGGCACCCTTCTGACAGTCAGAAAGGCAGAATCGAAGCAGAAGTTGACACCACTTTCTGGCAGAGGAGCAAATTTGGGGGGGTTCTTGAGAGCCGGGGGCTTACTGGTAGGAGGCCTGCTGTCACAGCGTTGGCTCTCAGTCCTGTCGAAAGATTTAATCAGTGATGACACTTTAGAAACAGGCTTGTTGCTGCTCCTCAGGCCGGAAATGGGCACCTCCAGTCTCCTCTGGGCTGGCGTCAGCGGAGGGCTGCTTTTGGGGTACTTTTCCTCCCCTTGAACGTACTTGGGTAGCTGTTGGAACGTGGCTGCCCAGCCCGCATGCTCGGTGCCTTGGGATGGTAAATGGCTCCAAAGGCCGCTTTTCCTGTGGGTGTGGCTCACCGTTCCCTGGTGAAGATTCCCAAACACCTGGCGGGTGATATCGGGGGACAGGGTCAGGTCAGAGTCATTGAAGGATGCGTCCTCGGAGATGCACAAGCTTCGGAACGCCCGGTCTGTGAGGCTGCTCACCTCTCTGTCTGCATCGTCCAGCACGCTGCCAATGCTCGAGGAGTCACTGAACCCGTCCGTGCACTTCTTATTCCCCTGCATCGTCCGCCAGCTAGGAAGACTGTCCCTGGCCAGCCAGTGGGTGCCCCTGGGTGACAGTTCTGGAGGGGTTAGATGCAGCCCTCTTCCCACAAAACTAGAGCTTCCTGTTGGCCAGATGTAATTGCAAAGTGGGATTTTTTATTTCTCTGCAAAAGAAAGATGTGCAGGATGTGAACAGGATATCCAGCTTAGTCGCTGCATATGAGAACTACACACTGGTCCAGATGGGGAATGGTGCCTGTGATGATTAATTTTATCAACTGGCTGGGCCCTAGTACCCAGTTTTTGGTTAAACATATCTAGATGTTGCTAGGAAAGTAATTTTAAGATGTCATTAACATTTGAATCAACAGACCTTGAGAAAAGCAGATTACTTACCCTCCATATTATGGGTAGGCAGCATCTCAAAGACTGAGTTCCCCAGAGGAAGGGATTCAGCCTCTAGTCCTTGGACTGGAGCTGAGATACTAACTCTCCCCTGGGTCTCCAGTCTGCCCTGTAGATGTCAGACCTGCCAGCCCCCACAACTGCATGAACCAGGTCCTTAAAATAAATCTCTTTCTGTTTGTACACATCCTATTGGTTTTCTTCCTCTGGGGAACCCTGCCTACTACAGTGTCTAAAGTTCAGATGTGTCATTTTTGCAGAGGTCTTCCCTGACATTCCATGGGGTGTTTCCTCCCCACTTCCTCTCACAGCACCTGATTCATTCTCTGCATGCCCCTCCCATCATTATACTGTAAGAGCCAGGAGCTCAGGAGCCACTGGGCTGTCTGTCTGCTGATTGAACCTGTACCCTAAGAGGGCACAGTCCCCAAGAGCCTGCATCACCTGGGCTCCTCAACTCTCTGACTTGCCCTTGGCTGTGACCATTGGGAGACGCTGGCTCAGCCCCTGGCATTTCTCCCCCATCCCTGCTTCTGGCTACGGTGTGGGGTCTCGGCAATGCTGCAGGTCCTCCCTAACTATGGCCCCTCCCCTGGGCTCGGTCTCTTTCTGGGCCCAGCAGCACTTCTCCCCTTCTCCCCGGGGGGGGCCATGGAGAGGATGTCTCTCATTCCTCCTGAATGGCTTCACGTGCTGGGATCTCCTTATTTTTGTGGTCTGTTAGGGTCCTTTCATTAAATTTTCTTCTCTTTTAAAAAAATTGTGGTGAAATATACAGGACATATAATTTACCAACATAACCATTCTAAGTGTTCCGATCAGTAGTGTTAAGTCCATTCATACTGGTGCAACCACCATCCATCTCCAGAACTTTTATAGCACCCCGGACTGAAACTCTGTACCCATTAAATACCAGCTCCACTCCCCACGCCCCCCTACTGCCGACCCCAGCCCTGGCAACCCCTGTCTACCTTCTGTCTCTATGAACTTGATTACTCTAGGCACCTCATACGGGTGGAATCACACAGTAGTTGTCTTTTTGTGACTGGCTTATTCACTTAGCAGAAGGTCTTCAAGGATTATCCATTTCCATCCTGTTTCCTCCCTTTTGAAGGCTGGCTATTATTCCATTGTTTGTTTATTCTGCATTTTGTGGATCCAATGGACACCTTGGTTGGGTCCACATTTTGTCTCCTGCGAATAATGCTGCTATGAACATGGGTGAGCAAATATCTGTCCAGGATTCTGCTTTCAATTCTTTTGGGCACATACTTAGAGGTGGAATTGCTGGATCATGAGGCAATTCCATTTTAAGGTTTTTGAGGAAACTCCATACTATTTTTCCCAGTAGTTGCATCATTTTACATTCCCACTGGCAAACAGTGCGCAGGGTTCCAGTGTCTTGACATCCTTGCCAGCACTTGTTATTCTCTCTCTCTCTCATTCTCTCTCTCTCTCTCTCTTTTTTTATAGTAACCATCCTAATGGGTGTGGGACGGTACCTCGCATTTCCTTTTGGGTTCCGTCTGAGATGCAGCTTCTGCTGGGACCCTGGCCACTACTAACTACCAAGGTACATACTTACAGTGCCTGCAACAGGCCTGGCCCAGGCAGGAGAAAAATCAAGGAGCACATGACAAGTTAGATAAAATAGCAAGTGCAGACCTTAGCGTGGGCCCAAGAGGTGGGCATTTGGGGTGGTGAACATCTGGCAGAGTGCTCTGAGTCGCCAGCTGACAGATGACGCTGTCACACGCTGTGGCCCCTTTCCCATCAGCAGCAGAGGCTGGTGAGGCTGCATTCTGCCCTCCTTGCCTGGCTGGCTGGAGCAATAACACTGCCGGGGCTATCGGGGATGGAATGTGCAAATGCTCCCATCAGGGAGGTACGACCTGCACATCTCGTGTCCCTGTCCTGTCCCGGGCCCGCATGGGGGCTAGCGCACGAGGTGTCCTGCCCAGGCCCGAGGCTGCTGTGTGAGCAGCGCTATGTTTTGGTCCTGGAGGCCAGCCTTCTTTGGGGTTTCTTGTTTCCTGTGTCTCAACCACAGCCCTCCGGTGGGTTTCCAGTGTTGACTCATTGGCAGGCTGACCTGTTTTTATGAATGGGAGAGCTGAGCGAGCTGTGCTAGACAGAGGAAGGACCCCGACTTCTAGCAAAGCCCTGATGCACTCTGCAAAAGCCTCTAATTACATGCTCCTCAACCCTGCCTTGAAAATCAGGGCTGCTTCTCCCAGAAAGCACAGTACAGGCCTCTTAGGGGGCAGAGGACATTTGCCTCAGCCCTCGGGCCCTGCTGGCTGGCCAGCCTCACTCCCTTCCCCGCCAGCTTCCCGTTCTAGGCAGCATGCCTCTGGTCATAGGTGGGGGTGGGGGACCATGGATGTTAGGGAAAGTTCCGGCCTTTCTGATCAAAGGAATGATCCCTGTGGTCTCCACCCTGTTGGCACCCTCTCTTTCTGCTTCTCACATAGACACAAAGCCTGGAATGGAGTGTGTTCATTTGTTAGAGCTGCCACAATGAAGTACCACAAAGTGCGGGCTTACACAACAGAAAGTTAGTATCTCTCAGTGCTAGAGGCTGGGAGTCCCAAATCGAGGTGTCAGGTGGTTAAGTTCTTTTTTAGGCTGCGAGGAAAGGATCTGTTCCAGGCCATTTTCCTTGGTTTGTAGTGGCCCATCTTCTTCTGTGTCTTCATGCTGTCTTTCTTGTGTCTGTGTTTCTCTGTCCAAACTTCCCCTTTTTATAAGAGCATCAGTCCTCTGGGATTAGAGTTCACCCTAATGATCTCATCTTAACTCATTACAGCTGCCACGACCCTATTTCCAAGTAAGATCTCATTCTGAGGTCCTGGGGGTTAGGACTTCAACATATGAAAATTTGGGGGGTACAGCTCAGCTCACAACCCAGAGGCATTCAGTTTGCAATCTTGAGGAATGAGCAACAATTAAAGACCAATTTTCTGAGGATGACCTGATGGGCAGAACAGTCCTGGGTTGTCTATGGCCTTGCTGAGCAACGAGTCTATCCCAGAACTGCCAGCTCTGGGTTTGTGTGATTGGGGTGGGGTGGGAGACTTTAGTGAGTCAAGGTTTCTGGATCTTGAGGTCCTACCGATAGAGTAAGGGAGACTTCTGGCATCCTGAATGCTAGGGTCTTGATCTTGGCAGTGGTCGTGCTCCGTAATGGTAATCCTCGGGTTTCTATACTTCCACGTTTACATGAGAACAGGCCAGTATAGATTTAAATTTAGAATCTTAGAGTTAAGTAAGCAACTCCCATCCAATTAAATACCCCCCACTATTAGCAGATATTTGTTATATTTTGAATGCTCAGCTTCCATCCATCTCCTCTGAGTAAAAACACTTGATAACTTTGGGGGCAATTTCTTGTTCCTGCTGTGGTTAGTCTTGGTGGGGCTGAAAGCTCAAGGTGCCTGTTGAAACCTCCCTGGGCCAAGCGCAGACCTGAGGCTCAGGCCAGGCCATTTGCACTGTTATGATGCCAGGATGGAAACGTGCTCGGACATTCTTTCTTCTTTCCAGCGGCAGAGCTGTCTGCTCACTCTTTCCCAGCCTGGAACTTAAGTCTTCCCCTGGAGTCTGCAAGGGCTCCAATTTCCTTTTAATACTCATCTATTTCAGTTGAATTTATCCAGTTTCTGTTTCTGTTGTGCATGGCCAAAGAACCCTAACTGATCTTGGGTTGTGACATAATTCCATATAGTAATAAAAGACGTTCACTGATTTTTGGAATATTCAGAAAATATAGTAGTTCTGCCTTATCCACACATTCCAAGACCCCCAGGTTGAAAGCTGTGGGTGGTGGTATCGAATCCTGTACATACTATGTTTAACCTATGATAAAGCTTATTTTATAAGTCAGACACAAGAAGAGATTAACAACAATACTCAATATTAAATAGGACAATTACCACAATACACTATAATAGAAGTTATGTGAATATGGTCTCTCTCCCTCTCAAAATCTTACTGTACCAAACTCACCCTTCTTGTGATGATGTGAGATGATAAAATGTCTATGTGAGGATTTGGCAGGGGGTGAATGATGTGGGCACGGTGAAGTGGACTTAGGCTATTACTGACCTTCTGACTGTCTGTCAGAAGGAGGATCATGCATTTCCAGACCGAGGTTGATCGCAGGTGACTGAAATCCCAAGAAAGCAAAACCATGGGTGGGAGGGAGCTACTGTAACCACGTTTCTCTGGCTTCAGGAAGAAGAGAGACCTTTATTAAGATAACTTCTTCAATTCTGATTCGATTTTCCTGGCTTCCGCTGGGACAGTCATAAATTTGATTTCATCCCCCACTCCCACCCTCTCATCCCCCAATGTCCAGCAGAGCCAGCACAGTGGCTGACAACCAAAAGTGTTTCCTTGGGTTGATTCCATACCTGTTACGGCAGTGGGGGCTGCAGCCACCTGCCTCGCTGGGTTTTAGGGTCTGTAGTTTTAAAACTTCTTCTCATGCTTACGGTCACTGTCATCATTGCCCATCTGGAAAGAAAAAGAAAAATAATATCAGTGGACCCAACTGACCAACTGGTCAAGCACATATTGGGTACAACAGATGTCTGTGTCAGTTGCCTTTGTATGTGTATGTATATATATATATATATATATATATATATATATATATATATATATATTTATTTATTTTATTTTATTTTATGATTTCACATTTTGTATTTCAAACTTTAGTCTAGTTGGAATTAAGGCAGGTATACAGTATAAATCTATTTTACTTTCTTTCTGAACATTAACAGGTTGACCCTTTGACATTTAGTAAATACTGTACCAAAATAGTGGCTTAAACCTATATATATATATATATATATATTTTAAATCTGCACTTGAACTCAACAAAATTCCAGACATAGGCATTTTTGGTGAAAAGCAATAGAGGGCCAATATCTACACCTTCCAATGTTTGTTAATTCATCTCTGGGCCAAGAAATCTTTAGGAGCCTGTATTAAGCCTTTGGGATTTCAAACACGATTGGCCCACTTGTGAATTGTTTTTTGCTAGTCATATCTGACCAAAGGCTCTTTCCCACGTGGATTCATAACTCAGGTTTTTCGGTGAAGAGAATCGGAGGACCAGAACTTGAATCCACTCGTCAAGCAGTAGCAGTGTTCGATTTATTGTTGGCAGGAGGCTTGAGTATCTATTTTGACAGCTAAAAGAACCAAAAAGCTGCCCAGGAGAATTTGAAGAGTGTTCAGAATGAAGTGTAAACTAATTAAAATAAATCCATTATGCAAATTTTAAATGCAGGCCATTGGGGCTTCCTCAAGACCTTCCATACCTCACAGCTCCTGGATAGTAATCTGCTCCATGGTAGTTTATTAATAATATTAATAATCATACTAATTCAGATTTGTGGAGTACATTTCTTTGGAGGCTCATAGAGGGCTCTATGTCAACCACCATCTGTCTGGTCTCATCCCTAACTCTCAGGCTGTCCTTTGTCCTCACACCACATTGGGTTCCCTTTTCCATAGCTCATGCCATGCTGTCACAGGTCACATATCATATTCCACGTGTCTCGGGAATTGATGGTAGCTTCATTTTCTTCTCATCTGGAAAGAAAATCCCTTCAACCCAGGAAAGAAGTCTTATTTGCCTTTGTGGATTGAAATCGTCAACATAAATGTGGTAGTGCTCTGAATTGGGAATCTTTACGTTCAGTTTTTCGGGAGGGCAAACTAGGCACAGAAAAGAAGGAGCGAGAATGAAGGAGACCTTCTCTCTTTTTTTTTTTTACTGTTTTTTTTTTCTTTTTTTCTAGCAGGGAGAGAGAGAGAGACAGCATGAGCAGGGGAGGGTCAGACAGAGAGGGAGTCACAGACTGAAATAGGCTCCAGGCTCTGAGCTGGCAGTCAGCACAGAGCCCGACGCGGGGCTCGAACCCACGAACTGCGAGATCATGACCTAAGCGAAAGTCGGATGCTTAACCGACTAAGCCACCCAGGCGCCCCGACCTTCTCTTGAGAAGGACCGCTGACCTTGGATATTAAGGCCATCTGAAAAATTCAGACTGACCCTTTTATGTCACTAGATAGTGGGTCCATTTCATTGCCTGCCACTCCACTGAGATGCAGCTCAGAGATAAGGACGGAATCAGTCCATGTCGCATGTGGCTGAGACGTAGGTGCAGAAGGATGTGGTGACGTTTATTTTGTGAACATTTAGGGAAACTATCACCCTGTTCTTGGATTCAGACTCACTGTCATTGCTGCTGAAACACACTTTAGAGGCCGGCTCAAATCTGCCCTGCTCACTGCTTTGGGGACTCCCTTGGGCTATTCAATATTCATTCTCAGCACTGCATTCACGAACAGCTTGTAAAACTCAAATCTGCTCATGTCAACCTCTTGCTTAGAATCCCTCAATGGCTTCCCCATTTTAAAGAGTGAAAATCATACTCCTTAACAAAGAACCTTCCTCTCCAGCCTCCCCTTGAACTATTTCCGCCCTCATGCTTGGCTTTCCAGAGCGTGCCTCAGAGCATTTGCCCACATTGTTCCCTCTCCCTGGAATTCTTTACTTTCACCTTTTCCTTATTACTTGCTTAACTCTTACCTATGCGTCAGAACCCAGTTTGCAGGACCCTTCAATAAGGCAGCTTCTTCCCTGTTATATGCTTGCTGTACCCACTTCTTGGCAGTACTTAATATAATTGTACTTAAGTAATTAACTAGGCGATTATTATTTACTGTTCGTCTTTCCTGATAACCTGGGTGCTTCTCTGTGGCTGTGTCCACACCTGTCTGGCTCTCCAGGCCACCCTCAGGGATCATAGTGCACAACACAAGAAATATCTGTTAAATAAGTGAGCAAATCGTTCCATCTCTGTCATATTCTTCACACTACTGGCTTAGCAGGACTTATATTATTGAAGGTCAATTATAATTCGATGAATTCCAGAATTATCATGAATTTGAAATTAGTGAAATTGAATTCAATTGGATTTAATTTACTTTTTGCTTCCCAGCCCTAAAATGTATAAAATCTGCCCGAGGTAAGAGGTGGTAAGAGGAACAGCTTTCTTAGAGGCGACTCCCAGGCTGGCCCACTGGAAGGCATTCATTTGCACCATGGTGTATACCGTTTAAGTCAGGATTGAGTTTCAAGGTAATCAGGAAGAAATAAGAAGCAACTTCATGACTTCTCCATTCTCCTGTTTGTCTTTTTTTTTTTTTTTTTTAAATATTTTTATTTATTTCTAGGAGAGAGAGAGAGACAGCGTGAGCAGGGGAGGGTCAGGAGAGAGGGAGTCACAGACTCCGAAACAGGCTCCAGGCTCTGAGCTGGCAGTCAGCACAGAGCCCGACGCGGGGCTCGAACCCACAAACCGCGAGATCATGACCTAAGCGAAAGTCGGACGCTTAACCAACTAAGCCACCCAGGCGCCCCACCTGTTTGTCTTTTTAATTGCACTCAGGGCTCCAGTTGGGGGATGACTTTGATTCCCTCTGGAGGGCCAGCATCCAGTGAATATTTGTTGAGTACATTAACTGGGGTGTTGTTTACAACCACATTACACACGGTCATTAACTGACACATTATCTAAATTACGGGTGTCAGCAGATGACATGTTGGCATCTGCCCTGTGTTGTCGAGGCCATCCCGGAGAGCACCCACAGCACTCTGTTTCCTGGTCCTCCAGCACTCTACCCGCTGATGTTGGATGCTGGGCAAGCTGGCATTGGGTGGGGCAGGTTCTGCAAAGCATCAGAATGCAAAGGGTTTGGCTGCCCTGGCAGGAAGTAGTGGGCTGGACTTTCCTGTTCAGCTGCTGGGGAGGGGGAAAGAGGCTGGAGACACATCCATCTTGAAGACTTGCTTGGTCTTCCTCGGGGACCTGGGGGCATGTCTGCACCCCTGTGGCCTTAAGATTGGGCGAGTTAACACTCGAGGATGTGTTTTGTTTTTCCTTCTTGCCAGGGTCATCATTTTGGGGTCAGACTATATATCAAACAAACCAAATGTGAGCGTGCATCCTCATGAATCAGCTTTTCCTCCTGACAAGCAATGAAATGCCCTCTGCACGGTCATCACTAGATTCTCTCTCTCCTGAAATGTTTTCTCATGCGGTGCTATCACCCCTGCCCCACTGCAGGATGCTATCAAACTATCATGGACTGGAATATGCTGCTTTTTGCAGATACAGTTTTCTCTCTTCTGATCCCTTACAAATGCCTCTGCGTGACCCTGAAGGCCCCCTTGGTGGCAGAGCGGGGGCTCTCCCCACACTTGCCTGTCTCTAGGCCTGCAGTGCACTGGTGAAGGGGCTGTAGGCCCAGGTGCATCCTGGCTTGGAGCCCTTGGAGTCCTACTCTCGCTGCTGGCCACCATGTCTGTTTCTGTCCCCTGGTCACCAACGGCTGACTGCTTCCTTCCCAGCTCTCCTCTTTCTTGTAGAGTTTTTTTTTTTTTTTTAATGACTTAATTCTACTTTATTGCTGTAAATCCATCTGTCCAACAAGGCTTTGAGCTCCTTAGAGTGAGTGGTTGTCTTTGACAGGATCGCCGGTGCATGATGGTCACGCAGCACTGTTTTCAGCTGCTGCTGCTGCTGAGTACGCTTCCTGGCTCGCAAGAGTGTGAGGACAGAGGCTTGCTGCAAGTGTGTGGCGTGGTGCAGGAGGGCCGAAATTTCCGCCACCCCACGGTCTCCTCGCCTCCCACTGGGCTCCTGGCTGGAGCCAGCCCAGGCCTGAGAGGACATGCAGCCCGGCTTCTGCTGGTGTGTCCCAGGAAGTGAGGACAGGAAGTGGCTGGAGGAGGGGACTCATAGCCCTCACCCTCTGCAGACCCTTCTCCAGATGCTTCACATACTGCTACTCATCCAAGCCTTGTAGCTGAAGAAGTGTGACAGGCCCTCAGGACCGGGGCCTCACTCGGAGGCCCCAGCTCCGGCACCAAAATCATCCGTGTGGCTGTGCGCTATCTATCGGCTTCCTTTCTGAGAAGAGACAGTGGAGCCTCAGAGAGGTGATGTGACTATTCCCTGCCACACAGCTGGTAGGAGACAGAGCTGGGCTTGGGACCCAGGCCTGTGTGGTACTGGAGTCGGACACTGAAAGGGAGGGAGAAGTTGATGGTTTGTCATGGCTGGGTTGCCACACTGCGTCGACTAAAAATACAGGACATCCAGTGAAATTTGAATTCCAGATAAACAACCGAATTAGCATGAATGTGTCCCGTGTAACCATTGAGATATACTTTGTATTAGAGTTGGCCATAAAATGAATCATCACATACTTATATTAAAAATACGTATTCATTGTTTATCTGAAATTCAGATTTCACGGGACATCCTGTTTTTTATTTGGCAAGCTGAGGTCCTCACAACTTTTGGAACCCAGAGTGGATCACCCTCAGTGGAGGCCAACGCAGTGAGTCAGTCCGTGATGACTCATGTCTGCGCGTCACCCTGCAGTTCGGGACACATTTGGCAGCCATTATCTTGTGTGATTCTCATCATCCCTCTGAGGTGGGGTGATCAGGCTATACTGTCAGCATTTTCTAGGTGGAGAAGGAAAGACACAGAGAGGTGCAGAATGCTGGTCAGTGTCGAACAGCGTGCAGAGAAGAGAACGGAGGCCGGGGTTCAGCTCAGGCTCACCTCTCCATCACTCTGTGCCTCCTCCCGGAGGCAGCCCTGACCCTCTGGTCCCTGGGCTCAGGCGCAGATGGGTGTGTCTTGGGCCCTTGGGCTGCAGTTCAAGGCGGGAATCAAGGGCTGGGATGGAGGAGAGGAGGGTTTTTGTTTTTTCACCTCCCGCGGATCTTCTCAGCTCAGGTTTTTGTGAGAACCTCAGGGATGGATGTGCTGATTCAGTAGGTGAGCAGAGGTCTTCCCTGTTGGGGGAGGCAGACGGCAGGCAGGTTCGGGTGGGCCTTGCAGAGCTGGGAGGGACGCTCTATAGCTGCTAAGAAGGCCATTTCGTTCTCCTCTGGTTCCTGTCTTTGCACAGGAAGCCACTGGGGTTTGCTTTGCTACTGGGTTTGACCACTTGCCTGCAGTGTGGTTTTTGAGCCCAAGCTCTTTGGATGGATTTAATTACCTTAATTGAATGGTGTTTTCACTTCTCAGAGAGGGGAAGCAGGAAGCTGGTGGAGATGACAGGGGTTGGCTTTATCACACCCAGAAGGCCCTCACAAATTGGAATTGATTCCTCTTGGTCTTCTTTCTGGGTGGTTTGTTGAGACGTTGAGGAGCCGTTCAGTGTAGTGCACATGACAGCCCCCTGTCTGTGTGCTCACGGGCCGTGTTCTAGCCTGTGAACGCACAGGTGTCCCACATGCAGCCTTCACTACCCTACACCATACCAGGCCAGTGTCTTGCTCTGGACCCCTGCCCAGAGCCAAACTCTTGACCTCTCTGTGCAATTGCCAATAGCCCTCCTGCTTGGTAGTTTCAGAGAGAACACCCTTGTCTACATCCTGTATTTTACAAGGTGAGCGATGGTGGCAAAATCGACCTCCTCAGTTGGGGTCCTTTGGAAGGGGGAGCAGTGCAAGTGCCTGTGTTTGCTCATTCCTCACCAAAACTCATCATCCCACACCTTACAGATGAGGGGACTGAGGCTACTTGGCTACTCGCTGTGTCTGCTGGAGTGCTGGAGCTAGGAGTGGATGCCTTTCCTCCAGGGCCCTGCTTCCTGACCCCATGACGATTCCTTCTCAGCTATCGCCAACATGATGACTGCTCTGTGCTTTTAACTTCCGGAAATCAGAAATTTCAAAGTCATTACACTGTAATGCACATTACTGGAAAACAACATGGGCTCCCATAAAGCAAACTTAGAGGTCTTTCATGCATTCATTCACTTGACAACTATCCACAAATCAGTATCGTGTGCTATCTTGTTCTAGAGCTAGGGATACGGCGGTGGCAGGGCTGACCTGGTCTCTGCCTTGTGGAATTCAGGTGAATCTCCAAGGACACTGGACCATGTATACCTCAGACTGCCTCAGATTGGCTTCCATTGGGCAGTGCCTCTCATGCATGGAAAATGCAGCTTTGATTTGCACACAGGTCACGGTGCATCTGGATTGGCCACCCGGTCTGGAAATTGTGAGCAGGGGAAGAGGGTGGGCCTGCATCCTGGCCTGGTTGAATGGCCCCAGCCTAGGAACTAGACCTGGAAAACCAAGGGCTCTCAGACCCCCAGACTCCTGTGCCCTGGGAGAGGAGAAGCCAGGCTTCCTCCAGCTCCAGGAATACAGTGTACAGGAATGCATGGGGGGCCTGAGGGCAGCAACGGCCTGACCTGTGTCTGAATCCTCCCTGAATCACATCACGTGTGCAAGGGGTTTCAAAGCCGTGCAGCATGTAGGAATCCAGGAATCAGAGGGAATGTGGCAGAAGGAGCTAACTTGTCCGGGCTTGCTGGACTCACAGAGCCAGTTGTGGGCAGGTGATCGCAGCTACCCTGGGCATTCTGCTGCCCTCAGGAGAGAGCTCGGGAGGAGAGAGGTTTTTTCCCTGGAGCTCAGTCCAGTCTGAATCCCACTTCCCGCCTGGGTCACCAGCCTGCCGTATCTGGACAGGACATTTCCTCAGGAGCCTCTGAGCATTCCCCATGTCTGCAGCTAGAGGTCAGGGAGCCTGGCATAAGGAAGGCCAGGCCTGGTCTAACTGAGCTCCCCACAAGGGGAGGGTGCTGGCACCTGGCATCCCACGCCCAGCAGAGGTCCCAGTTGCAGGAGAATGGGGGAGGAGCAAGCTATAGAGGCAAGGGGAGGAACGGGAGATGGAGAGATGGGCTGAGTTCAAAGACCCAGCAACCGGCGCCTGCTGACTCCTGTTACTGTTCCCTGATTGAATGACCAGGGGGCTGAGTGATGTTAAACAACTGGTGGTCTAGGGCAAAGTTCCTGCTTTGTAGCGCTGGCTGATGTTGGTGGCTCACATCCAGCTGCTGACCCAGTATTGGGGCAGTGGGTCTGAGATGCAGATAGTGGGCCATCATGTGGATTCCCAGTCACTTTGATAAGGCTCCTTGAGCAGGGGTCTTGCAGCCCTGTTTCTGACCATTTCTGGTGGCCAGCCGTTGTCAGGGATCTCTCCTTGGAACTCCTGGTGGCCAGATGTGTGGGACTCAGCCAGAGCTATCTTTGGACACTCCCTTCTACCAGCAAGGAGATCAGGCCAGGCATTGCAGGGCTTCGAGAAGCCCAGCTCTACCAGGTGCACTCTGCAGATGGCCTCCGTGGCCAGAAGGAGCCCAAACTCCATGGGCTATACCCGCTGCCAGGCCAGAGCAGGGCAGCCTCTTAAAGGGGGACACACAGCTCTTTCCAAAACACAGGGGCCATTAAAATGGTGGGTCCACCTGGGTCCAGGCCAGGTCCTGGTGCTCCTCTACACTCCCTGGGTATGACCTCGGCTAAATTACAGCAAGTCTGTAAGCCTCAGTGTTCTCATCTGTAAAATGGAGCCAATGCTATGCACTTGTGTATAAATAACAGGTTCTCAACCTTGGTACTACTGACTTTGCTGAAGTCCTCAGTGGCAAATTCAGCCCTGGCTGAGAACTGCTGTGGTGGAATCAAGGAGAAAGCATTAGCCCAGCTGCTGGAACGTAATTCAGTTATTCATTCGTTCATTTGTTCATTCATTCATTCATTCATTCATACCTTCCACATTTCCAAGAACATGTTGCCCTGAATTCTGGAAACGGCAGGAACTAAAATGACATAGCAATCAAATGGGCAGTTCTAGGCAGTAGAAAGAGCTGGGGACCTGGTGTAAGGGCAGGGCCGTTCTCGGACAAGTCACTTAACTCCTACCTATTTGCAAAACAGGAATAATAAGAAACCAGCCTGGCTCTGCCCATCCCTCGGGGCTGCTCCCCATGCTGGAGGGGGCTGAGGAAAGGAACGGTCCTGAGATTGGTCCCTGAGGCAGCCACTGCCTGAGTCTCCAGGTGATTAGTGCCACCTGACTCCCCAGGTCCTGGGTCCTTCCCTGGCCAGAGGCACACCTGCCCCAGGAGGGGGCACAGTGAACCCCAGCCACCACAGAGCTGCGTTTTACCTTCCAGCCACTGGGCACCAAGGGGACTATGTGCGTGCCTTTCTCTATACATCTCCCAAGAGCACAGGTTTCACACCTGTTTGTTTTTCACTCAACACAGAGTAGGAAATACACTTACATCACGGAACCTGCTAAGAGACATATACGATTGACCTTTGAGCAACAAGGGTCCACTTACCCATGGCTTTTTCCTCCCATAAATACAGTTTAGTACCATACATGTGTTTTCTCTTCCTTATGCTTTTCTGAATAACATTTTCTTTTTTTCTAGCTTCTTCTATTGTAAGAATACAGTCCACAATGCATATGTATTCGACTGTTTATGTTATCAGTAGTTAAGTTTTTGGGGAGTCAAAAGATGCAGATTTTTGACTGCATGGGGTGAGCGTTGGTGCCCCAACCCCCTCGTTTTTCCAGGATCAACTGTAGATCAAGGAAAATTCCGGAGGAAAACTCCCTCTGCCCATTTGTACTACTCTGATATCTGTTCTATTCTTTCATATAAAAGGACACATATTTGCAATTTGGTAAGTGATTTCAGACCCAATAATGAGTTCCGATCTGCTGTGTTTTTTATAAACTACCCTGGATCAGTAGTTCCAAGTTCGGTTCAATCTCTGCTGCTCTGTTTGTGGTGATGCTGGGTCTTCCTTTGTTTTTTTTTTTTTTTTTTTTAATGTTTTATTTATTTCTAGGAGAGAGACAGTGTGAGCAGGGGAGGGTCAGAGAGAGAGGGAGCACAGGCTCTGAAACAGGCTCCAGGCTCTGAGCTGGCAGTCAGCACAGAGCCTGACGCGGGGCTCGAACCCATGAACCGCGAGATCATGACCTAAGCGAAAGTCAGACGGTCGCGAGTTCTGACCAGATGTGTGTGGGGGGGGCAGGAGGGAGACCATCTCAGGTGATGGGTTTACAGGCCAGGCCTTGCCTTTGCTTCGGTGCTGTGTCCCCAGTCCCTGCACGTGCCTGGGCCCTTGTCAAACGAGCAAATGAGTTAATGGATAAGAGACATCCCCATATACTAAGTACCTGGCATAGGACAAGTACTTATATACCCTAATATTATTGATTCATGTTTATTGTTATGTAATTAATATTTATAACAACCTTGAAAAGTGGGAATTACTCTTGTTCTTTACAGAGGAGGAATCTGGAGTCCAGAGAGGTTTACGTCTGAGGGTACGGGGTGTGAACCCGGGGCTGCTGGGAAGGAGACGGTGTCTACAACCTGCATTTAAAGGAATTCCTCCAGGAGCTTCTGAAATGCCTCCTGGAAGGCTGAGAAGCTCTGCTCAGTACCATCCTACCTCTGGCCACCTGCAGTCCCCACATTCCCGGTTCTTGCTGTTGGGTCTCCTTGGAGCTCATCTTATGATGAGCTTAGGTCACAGGATGTCCTACCGCCAGCACCCCAGCACCCCATCACCCCTGAGATTCTGCCTACACGGTGCAAAGGCTGTGAGAGCCTGCCCTGCCCCTTACTGGCAAGCGTGGCTCTCTGGTTATGAGCTGTGGAGTCAGACAGATTTGGGACAGTCGTTCAATGAGCCTCCGTTTCATTCTCGTAGGCGGGAGCTGATGGGGGGCAATACCCAGCATCCTGGGACTTGCAGAATCCCTACTGCTCATGAAGTGGGGCCTGCAGGGAGGAATGATTGTACCCAGTGACCTTGGAGAGCCTTGTCCAGAGAGGAGGCCCCTTCCGTGGCTCCCAGAGAAAGAGACACTTGGATTTGTTGGGAGTAGGGTGTCCCTCAGCACCCATCCTCTCTCCAGCCCCTGGGAAGAGAGCCAGGAAATTTGGGAAAGGACACCCCCTGAAAGCGGCCCTGGAGCGTCCCAGCTTTGGGCAGAGAGAGGAGGTTCTGGGCAGGCTGCCCAGATTACGGGGCCGGGGGTGCTACAGCGTTCTCCTCACCCATCTGTAAGCCGGCGCCGTGGGGCTGGGTGGCAGAGGCCGAGAAGCAGAGCTGGGAGAGCCTTCTGTGAGCACCAGCGCCCTGCTGGGCAATTCCAGGCATCCATCCTGTTTATACAGCTCCTACTGCCTGTCATACACTTGGTACCCATGATCTTGCTCAGTGGTCACAACCAGAGGCAAGCGAGGCAGGGCTGGTGCCAAAGGAGTCTGAGGTGGGAAAATTGAGGGTCAGAGAGGTTGAGGAACTTGCTCAAAGTCACACAGCCACCAGAGTTGGGATTCAGACTCAGGTGTCCGTGCTACATGACTCTGCCCTTCTCGTGTAGCCAAGGTAGAGAGAAGCTTTGGGCTTCTGGGGGTCTCCATCTGCCATGGTGTCTGTGCAGGGGTGGGGGGACGTAGCAGCAGCTTCTCTCTTAGCACCTTTTCTTCTACCTTCTATGGCCCTCCTCTTCCCATCAGGGAGCATCTGCTTTGGCAAAGCTGGATCTGGCTGCCCTTCAGGGAGCATACTGGAGGGTGCCATCTTCTCTGTCCCTGCACAGCCAAGAAGGCATGACTTTCTGCGAGGGGGAGGGGCCTTGCCTGGAAAGGGAGGAAGTCCTAAACCCCATGTGGGCATGCACGCACACGCATCAGAGCCTGGCTATCCCTGGCCTTCTTGCTTCCTGCTGGAGGTTGGAAATAGATGGGAGATACCTGTTTGGTAGATGACACCTGTCCTTTCTCCCAGGGGCGTGGCCGTGGAGAGCCCGGCTCCTCCAGGAAAGGAGAGACAACTTCCCTGACATAAGAGACTGACAGCTGTCCTGCCTTCTTCATGGAATTCCTCATGGGATGCTTTACAGTGGCCAGAAAAAGAATTCAGACATGGCCACCCAGGTTATCCTTTCAACATGAACATTGAAGGATGCTCTTCCGACAGGCAGTTATTTAACACTACAGCGGCAGGTGATGTGCAAAGATCAGCTTCTGGGAGCATCCCCTACCATATTTGAGAACAATGTGGGGACCTTGTCCCCTTTCCTTCCCTAAGGCAGGGGTCTTCCTCAGGGTGCCAGAAGGCTTGTTGGAGTGCAGGGCAGCCTCGAGAAGCTTTGGCCATCAGTGTGTGCATGGGCACCCACCGGGACCCGCCTGGGCGCATGGCAGAGGGTGGTGGAAAGCGCACAAGATTAGAGTCAGACCAGGACTCCCCTTTCCTAGTCCTGTGTGATCTCGATAAGTTACCTCCCCTCTCTGAGCCTCCGATCCTTCATCTCCAACAATACCTACCTCACTTGGGGTGATTGTGAAGGGTGGTGGTAAAAAAATATTAAGAGCCCAGAGGACACTTACGCAGCATAAGGACTGGAATGGAAGCTACCACCACTAGGGACCTTGGGCTTTTGATAGTGCAGGGAAGGAATCCGCATCTAACTAGTTTGTACTGCAGTATTAACACCTGCCAACAGGATGGCTGAGTGCGTTAAATGAACACATGTGTGGAAAGCACATAGTAGGTGCTCACTAAATGCCAGCTGGCATCATTTCTAATCCCCACAGGGGGCAGTATAACATAATGCGAGGGGCAGCCACTGATGCCAGGCCCCCTTGGGCATGGTTCCTGGTTATGCTAGCTGCGAGTGGCCCTCTGCAAATTATAAATCCAATTTGTGCCTCAGTTTCCTCATCTGTAAAATGAAACTAACAGTAGTAGTTGCCTCGTGGGGTCATTGTGGGGACCCAGTGAATTCATGTCTGTGAGGTGGCCAGCAGCTAGGAATGATCTGTAAATGTCGCTATCACCCCCACCACGCATCCTGCCTAACCTAGGGCTGGAACACGGTGGTCACTAGGACGACATTGCCTTTCCCCAACGTAAAAGGGAGAGAGAAGCAAGGCAGTGACTGACCAGCGTGCCCAGGGGGCTTCTGTGTCCTGGGGTCCACCCCAGGTGTGCTGTCTCTGCCGGGTTTTTCTGCCTCAGTAAAGCACTCAGCTCCCTCATTCTGAGACTGGATCTTGGCTAACCTCACACAGCGTTGGCACTTGTAGGGTGTTCCCCTTAAATAGCGGGTCTGCAGCTCCTAGGCACTCCCCCGAAGCAATCTGGGGAAAACTTCTATTCTCAGTGACAATTTAGACTCCCGCCCTTGCCCTTGAGCTTTAAATTAAAAAGAGGTAAATTTAAATTAGGTAAAACTGAGTAAAGTTTTAACCTCCTTTTTCCTCCTTGGGTGGGGCTGGTGGGGCAGAGCAGCGTGTCCTGGCTGGTGCTGGTGCATGGGGAGTGGCCCAGATACTGCCCACGTTGCTGCGTGGGTGGGGACATCACTTCCCCCTAGGGCTGCGTCTTCTGCCCCACGTGGTAAAGGTGCACAGATGCATGACACGGCTTGGCATAAGAGGGAAAGTAATGATGACGTGTGAATGTCCAGTGGCCACTGAGCGATGGGTCAATCCTCCGTGGTGCCAGCCGATCTATAACTGAGCAATGAACATGAATCATCTGAGCCCTGATTCACTGGGGTTTCTCTTTAGTGACCTCTGGAAGGAAAAGATCCACGTTGGAGTTTAAGCAGGAAAAAAAAATTGACCAAGAGGGCAGTTGTGGATACAGTTGTCATATTTATTACGTGCCTGGTACTTTTCATGTGTTTGCTCAGTTAATGCATGAAGGAGCCTTTGAGATGGGTTCCCATTGGTTGGTATTCCCATTTCCCAGAGGAGGACGTTGAGGCCCAGGGGCTTGCTAAGAAAGCTGGAGCCAGACTGAATCCAGATCTGCCCCGCCCCCAAGCCCCTGCTGAACACCTCCGGCAGGGCTCCCTGGAGCAGCAGGGAGCCTCCAAGGCTCTAAGGGAGCCTGGTCTGCAGGGCTTCTCCGAGGAAGGTTTTGACTCTGGTAAGTGGACTGGCCTCCTCATAGGGACTCATTTGGATGTGGAACAGACATGGGCTTTGGTCCCAGATTTGCATCTCAGCACCTTATTAGTTGTGCATCCTGGGACAAGTTACTGGACCTCTCTAAGCTGCAGCGCCTGCCTTTGCAAAGGGGATCCTGAAACCCACTGTACGGGGTGACCTTGGCAGTAAAACCCGGACAATCTTTGTAAGTGCTTTTCACATGGGATAAGGCGGCCAGGGATGAAAATGGTGGGCTCCCAGGGAGAGAAATGGCTCACAGCCTGTGGCTTTAGCCCCGTGGGTTTGAATTCTTGCCCCTTGACCTCTGCAGCCTTTAGGCTTGACCTGCCTCAGAGAGGGGCCAATAAGGCCAGGTGAGGGTCCAGCTAGTGGTCTTCCCAGGCTGCCCTCCAAGGGGTGGCTTCAGCACGACCTGGCCATCTCAGGTGGGGCTCAGAGGCACGAGGCCTGAAACGAGCCTCCACAGTCAGCAGGCAGCACTGGGTCACTCAAGCAAATCTCAGTTTCCTCTCCCCCTTGCCTTCCTTAAGCTTCAGGTAAAAGCTTGCAAATCCCCCATTAGCTGAGCCTTGCAGCCCCGCATAAGCTCAAGCCTGCCCTGGAAGGGGCTTCTCAGGGACAGAAAGGGCCAACTGAGGCAGACAGGAGCATCCAGGCTGCGGAGCGCCTGGGTCCTTGCTGGCATCACACGCGGGCATCTCTGTGGGACTTGGAAGTCCTTCTAGGCCCCAGACGCCTGTGCTGTGCTCGTGCTCTCCTGGCCGGAGCCTTAAAGGACCACCATGCAGGGGATGGAGGACATGAGGAAGGTGTCCGGAAAGGTCCCTTGCCCTTTCCTACTAGGAAAGGGAAATCTGTCTGTCCAGTCCCGGGGAGAAAGCTACTATTGGTTGGTTGGCTCTTTAGACCCTCTTGCTGTCAGATTCTCAGACATTCTGACTCTGCCATCAGGCTCTTCAAAGGCTGATGGATGCAGGCTTGGAAGGGAATGCGCTTTGTACCAAGCAGTCTTCAGGCTTCCACCTGAGAACCGAGGTCAGCTGACAACCTGCTCTGCCTCCACCTTGAGTAGGAGACATGTGTCACTCATACATGCAGACCCCAGAGAAGGTGCCCTAATGGTACCCGTGGCTTACTTTGGGGGCGACACATCTCAGCAGTGCTCCACGTTCTCCATGCGCCTTGACGGACCCCTTGTCCTCTCCCCCCCCTCTGTCCTCACTAGCTTGTGCAACCCCTGGGAGCCAAGTCAAAACGAGGAAGTATTTGGGGTTCTCTCGACTCACTGAACAGAACATATAGTTGAGTTGTAGGGTTACAGATCAGCTGGCTTCGGTGAAATGTGGTTTCAACTCCCGAATGGAAATACAACCAAGACCCCCTGTAGCCTGTTGGGAAATGTCAGCTCTGATGTCTCCGTGAGGGCCACCTTTCTCTTAAAGCCCTTTGTGTCTCTCCAGTAACCCTGCACAGACAGAGTGAAATCCCAAGAGCTGACAAGGAAGATGGTCCAGCCCTGTCTCCACTGGCTGGCAGGTTTCAGTTACCAAGATTTCTGGCTTCGGCTGGAGGAAAAGGGCTATTTCCAGACGTGGGGCTTCCCCTTCTGTAAGGGTCTCTAGGGTTCCTTGAGGGTCAGGAACAAAGAAGCAGAAGATGCCAAGACACTTGCCTGCACACTGGGGAAAAGACACCGGGGTGGGTACATTCACCTTCTGAGGACTGGCAGCCTTCTGTAGCCTTCCCGGCCTCCTCCACACACCCCCTTCTCCCCGGGTTTCCAGGGGGATCCACGCCCCTGTTTCCAGGACCCAGCATCCCACCAGGCCTCTTCTTCCCAGGGAACACAGCTGCTCCCATCCCAACTGGCTTCTGGTCACCAAACAACAGGCACAATTGTTCTCCTCCCAGAGAACCAGGGGCAGAAACACACTGGACTCGGGTCACCCAGAGGTGTCTATTTATAAACCATCCTGATAAGCACAATCCGCCCTGCTCAGCCCAGGCCACACTCCACAGTGAAGCTCACCTCCCAGTGGTAAACTAAACATTTCCTGTACCAGCCAGACTGGAAAAACCAGCCCTGAGGAGGGGTTGGGGCTCCAGAGATGGCCACTGGTCCTGAAGGAGTGGTCTGGCTTCTAGGCTGTTTTAGCAGCTGGAAATTTCCCTGCTTTTTTGGTGTGGGTACCAGATCAGCCCACCTCCAAGAGTGGTCACATACAGCAGGGGTCAGCAAACTTTGTCTGTAAAGGGCCACATAGTCAATGTTTTCCTCCTTGCTGCCCATATGGCCTCAGGCTTTGTAGCCATGGGCAAAATGTAAATGAACAAGTGTGGCTATGTGCCAATAAAACTTTATTTACAAAACCAGGTGTCCAGCCCACAGCTGTGGTTTACCAACCACTTTGTAGAGGAAGCTGGAATGCTAGCAAATTAACATTTGTTTAATCTACTCTCTAGGATTCCTATACTTATGGTTTTTAAATATATTACTTCAAATAGAGCTCATTATAATTGGGCTAGATGTGTTGAAGAAATGGCCTATCATTTGGTTTCAAAAAATAGATTTTATTTTCTAAAGGAGTTTTAGGTTCACAATAGTTCACAACTGAGTAATTTAGTGAAAGGTATGGAGATTTCCCCTATATTCCATGCCGCTCTCCCCACCCCCACACACATACATACATGCCTCATACATGGTCAACATCCATGAGAGGGGTTTAAAATCCTAAATCATGATTTTTGAAGGCTATCTAGTTTTCCACACAGATTCAGTATTTACTCTCCTCAGTGATCAATTCTTCTTTACGAGAAAAGAGAGATATGATTTTAAGTTTGGCCAAGCATGAGTCTGGTTGAGGACCCCCAGGGCATGGGAGAACAGTGTAGGTTTACCAACCCCTGTTCAGGAGACACAGACTCTCAGAGCCCACGGGCCAGAAACGTCCCCGTGACCAATTGTCCTCTTTGTTACAGCTGCTAGGATCCTGCCCCGCCCGGCACTCCAGATAGTTAGTCTCCTGCCATAGAACCTTGACCGTGAGATTGTCCCCATCTGGCCAGGCATGACCTGGGCACATCCATAAGCTTGTGCCTGCTCAGTCCTGTGAGAGCAAAGTGCCCTGACACACGCACGTAAGGACAAAGTCACACACATGCATCTGCACTCTGAGCGGCGTACCCCCTCCTGGTCCACACGGAAATCCAGCACCCACGGCACACCCAGCCCACTGAGAACCTCAGCCCCCAGCGTGCCCCTCGCCACTCACACCACCCTGCTCGGCGCCCGGACACAGAACTCCATCCCCGATGGTGCCAGCGCCCAGAGCGAATGTCCCTGCCCACGCCGAGAAGCCAGACAAGTGTCTGCACCCTACCTTCCGCTCTCCGCGTGTCCCAGCTGCTTGCTCGGGGCCTCCCCGGGAACAGGAGATAACCCTGACTCTTCCAGCAGCCCAGCTCTGCCTGGCAGCCGAAACTTCTTCCCTTCTCAGCTGGGCTGCCCAAAGATGAGAGGGCAATGGATTCAAGACCCAAGACTCTTATTTTTTTTTCCACAAACCTGCCCACCTGAGGAAAATCAGTGACCCGAAGTTGTCCAGACACTGGAAGTTCATGAAGTGTACCTAAATAGAGACCCAGCCGGGGGAAACCAAATGGTGTTCTTGGTGGGGAAGAGGCAAACAGTCCGCACAGCAACACCCGCGTGGTGTCAAGTAACAGTCAGATTAAACAAACAGCCTCAGCAGCTATTTTTACATCCAGATCGGCCACTGGTAATAGATAACTTGGGGAGTGAGAAATTGCTTGCCGCTGAGCTGGACCCTAACCATGATTCCAGCTTCAATCCAGAATGGTTTCTAAACCTATCTCAGCACCTAGATTCAAATACAAAGATCCCAAGGTGTGAAGGAAAACATTTGTCTAGGGAAATGTTAAAAGCACGATAGTGTGTGCCTTGGAGCCAGCGCCTGGAGGCCTGCTGATGTCCTGGGGCAGAAATAGCCCGTTTCATCATCGCCTCGGAGGACCGCAGCCTGCATTCCTCGAGTAAGGAGCCACACTCTGCTGTGCTTTTGGAGCAAAATAACACGCCCAGCTGCAGGCTGGGGGATGGCCAGTCTGGGATTTCAGGGGGAGAGTTTCAGAAGGATGGGAAATGATCAGGGAAGAGGCAAGGTAAGTGCCCACTTGGTGAGCCTGTGGCCGGGGCAGGCCCCATTGCGTGCAAGGTCCAAGTGCTAGTGGATGGGTCTGGTTCTGCAGCTGAGAGCTCCTCCTCTCCGTCTCTGCGAGGGGCTAAACCAATGGGCACTTTCTGTCTTGGCCTGGGGTTGCCTGTTCTCCAAACTGCCTGCAGATCCCCAGATACCTTCCAACCCCTATGCCTTTGCTCAGGCCATTCCAACATCTGGGAGCCCCCACGCCCCCCACTTACTCTCCCCAAGTTAGCCCTGTTGACAGTCTGCTCACTGTTAGGATTTAAAGCAAGAGCTTTTGTCTTTCTTTCCAGGAGCGCTTTCTCATGCTCCCCTGCCCATGGCCTGGGAAACCCCAGGTGCTGGTCCCCACCAGGTGCCCCTCTATATGAGGGGCTCAAAGCCCCTGAAAATCTGCCCTGCACTGTATCTATTTGTGGACTGCTTCCCATCCACCCCGCCGCTGTGGGCTCCTCACAGCCAGCAACCTCTGTCTCAGCCTCAACTCAGGGCCTGGCACCACCTCCAGCCTTGAATCTGCAGGTGGCCAGGGTCAAAGGGACCTGGGGCTGTGAACTTCAGTTGGAACCAAGTCAGAAAGAATGGCTTCATGTTGCCCTGCAGATGGAGGAGTCTGACCACTAAGAACAGGTTTATCCAGCCCCCTTTCCTCCCTGGAGCCTCAAAACTTGCTGTTTGTCCTGAGAACTTAGGACCTGACTTCAGGGACATCTGCTCACCAATCAGTACTCAGAGATGGTTTGAGGGAGGCTCGAAGTGAGTCTCTGGATTTTACCCACCCCACCCACCTCCCCTGCTTGCCAAAACCAACACTAGCCAACCTGGCCAATGAAAAGAATCAACTTGAGATGTGAGCCAGCATTAAAACAAAACAAAACAACAACACAGCACAACACAAAAAAGTTAGAACCCTGCCCCTTGTATTTCCTAACTATTTGACACCAACCAAATCTCTTAACCTCTCTGTGCCTCAGTTGATTCATCTTTAAGATGGACAGGATACTTCTGTTCTGTTGGGTTGAAGAGCAAATCCATTCATGTACACGTATATGCTTGTATATGGCAAAGCTTCACAAACATTAGTCATTGGTTTTGATGATTTTTGCCATGCCTTTGGCCATCTGTACCATCACTTACTTGTTATATTTTTGTAAAGAGAATTGAAATAGACTTTTTTTTAAAAAAAAAATAGAGCTTTGTGGTGAATAACAATATCTGCAAAATGTGGGTTAGTTCATTTTTTGCCCCCGTTACACATCGAAGCCAGTTACACATTCATAGCCAGTCTGCGTGCTATGTGTGTATGATCATTTCGTTCCAGATTTTAGGGAGGGCTGCATCACGAACTCTCATTCTATGGGGGAGTTGGCTTTGGGGGGAGGCGAAACCATTCAGCAGGGCCCGGGTCTTTCTAACCCGCTTTCCTCCCGCTTCTCAGCGCATTTCTCCCCCAGCTTACTTTTGAGTCCTCCCAGGTGGAGAGCATGACCGCATGTCTGGTGTGGAGTCTTAGAATCCGTGAGCTTTGCGGTGCGGTGGAACCTGGCGGCATTCGCTTCAAGTGGCTGCTTGAGAAAAGAAAGGCACACGGGCGACCCAGGGGACTTTCAGGGGGCAGGACAGTGGCTGGCAGCTTTGTCAGCGTCAGCAGGAGGGGTCAGGAGAAAACAATAAGACACAGTTGACCTGGCAAGAGCCGGGGCTGAGAGCAGAAGACCTCGCAGCTTGGCCGGAGGCCCCCGTCCAGCCAGCCTGACCACAGCAGACCTCTGTAGAATCCTATTTCTCCCGGAATGGGCCCTACCTGCCCTGGGCCACGGATTCCACATCGGGTTCGGTCATGGCGGGCACACCGGTGGAGACCACCCCAACACAGAGCACTGGGCCCAAGCTCTGGACCAGGAGCTCGAGGTGAGCTGGCGTCTTCCCAGCGGACGGGCCCAGGCAAAAGTAACCACTCTCTTCCAGTCCAGGAGCTGTGAGCTGCGTGGAAAGAATGTGAATGAAGACACAATTCTAAATGTAGAACTGCGGACGCTATGTGAGCTGGCTCCGTAATCAGCCAGAAAAACAAGGCCCGCATGTACATTCTGCAGGAGCATAAATAAAGCTGTCCTCGGGCGGTGTGCTACGGCATCCTGGCCTTGCAGTGATGTCGCCGGCCCCCACTCTCAGCAGGACCTCTGGGACACTGTGGGAGGTGCCCAGCTGCCTAACTGCCTGGGTGAAAATGGCCTTGCTCTTGCCTGGGCGCACGTGATGCTTACTCACGTAACGCTAGTCTGCCTCTGTGTTATTCACAAATGCTCAAAAGCTGGTAATGAGGGCGGTGCAGAATTTCTGGTTCTCGGTGTTTGAAGTTCACATCCCTGCAAATGACACGAGCCAACCCCTCATTTCTTCCACCATTGTGGTTACATTGGACTGCTTGTCAGGAGGTTTTCTTCACTAGTGCTCAGGCTTCTTTTTTCGTTTTTTAATTTTTCAGTATATGTGCTGCCGAAGCAAGCAATGTTTTTTAATTCTTTGCTGTTTGTTTATTTTTGAGAGAGAGAGACTGAGTATGAGCGGGGGAGGGGCAGAGAGAGGGAGGGAGGGAGACACAGAATCCAAAACAGGGTCCAGGCTCTGAGCTGTCAGCACAGAGCCCGACATGGGGCTCAAACTCATGAACCACGAGATCATGACCTGACCTGAAGTCAGATGCTTAACCAGCTGAACCATGCAGGCCCCGCTTCTCAGCCCTCTTTAGGAGTTGTTCACATAAACTTCTTCAGAAGGGTGGAGCATTTCCTGGGCTTAATAATAACAACAAAATAATAATATTAGCTAACACTTAGAAAACCTTTACTTGGTGCCCTGCACTGTTCCGAGTCTTGACCTAAATTAACCTATACACGGTACACCCTTTATCTTCGGGCCTGGCACCATTTTGCTCTAGCCCCACACACTGCTACCTGTCAGGGAGCTAAGCAAAGACACGATAAGGAAGCCAGAATTTTCCGAACATGCATAATGTGCCAGGCACCGGCTGTGCGTTCTTTCACTAAATCCTCGCGCTATCCTAGAGTGATGTCTGTTCATACTCGCTCTTTACAGATGAGCAAACTGAGCCTTGCAGAGATCTTGGGGGTCATTCAGCTAACACTGGCACCAAGGATGCAGATGAGAGTTTGTCTGTCTGCCTGTCCAGTCTGTATATCTTTGATACACATTCCCCCCCCAACCCCCCCTCCCCAACACAAGCACTCTTCCAGCCCGAGTCTGGGGAACATGGCTTCCTTCCATCCACCTGTTTTCCTTGCTTTTCCCTGGCAAGAGAGCATAGTCTGGCCAGGGCACCTTCTTAGCTACTGATTTGTTATGGGAACCGAGGGAATTCTGTACCTCAGTGTCGGCACAGTGAAAGTATATCCTCAGGGCTGATGGCAGGTTGGGACGTCACTGTAGGAAAAATCTTCTGGACCTCAGGCCCCACTGAGCTGCTCACCTGCTGAGGGGCCTGAGCAATCAGACCCCTCCCTTCAGATGGATTTTCTCACTGGGAACTCTGGCTTGGCCCCCTTGTGAAGGGATGTTACATGGTAATGCATGTCTGGTGCCTAGCTCGGAGGAGTTGGATTTATTGAGGTGTGTGTGTGTGTGTGTGTGTGTGTGTGTGTGTGTGTGTGTGTGTGTGTATGAACCCCGTTTATAGCCCACAGCTGGAAAACAGACCATTGGCTAAGTTTATTGGTACTCCCACCCCCCCAACCAGGGACTGTGGCTCTCCTGGCCTAACCAGCCCGGTGACAGGATGATGGTATCATAATTTCCTGAGAGTCGCCTGGGCCAGGGGGCTATCCTTAAGCCCTTTGCTTAGGACTTTCCAGTGAAAGATTTCAGTGTAAGAACTAGAACCTGTGCTATGAAATGAGGTAAACCCAGTTTATGAAAATGCTACCAAACCCCAAAGAAATCATGGTGGCCAGCTGAGAGGTCAGCTGCCAGTGCATCTGGAGTCTGTGTAAGTCGTGTCTCCACAGAGAACGATCTGGAAGTCTAGAGGCAGGAGGAGCTGGGGGAGGTGTGTCCTACTGTCTAACATACGGGTCCACAAACTTTTTCTGTAAAAGGCTAAAGTAACTGTTTTCAGCTCTGCAGAGGCCAGATGGTCTTTGTCACAGCTGCAGAGCTGGGTCGTGGAAAGTGGTCAGAGATGAACTGTCGACAAATGGGTGTGGCTGTGTTCCAATCGAACTTTATTTATGGACATACAGATTGGAATTTTGTATCGTTTTCCCATATCATAAAATATTCTTTTTTTGATTGTTCCATTTAAATAAGTAAAAGCCATTTTTAGCTTACAAGACTATGCAGAACCAGGGGCAGGACAGACTGGCTCATCAGTCACATGTGCCAAGCCCTGAGCGCCTCCCACTTTGGGTACCACCACGCCCATGTGGCTAAGGAGAAACCTGAGTGAGCTGAGGCATGCTGTGTTAAAATGCACCCTGGATTTCCAAAAGAGTGCCAAAGAAAAGAAAAAAAGTGCAAAAGATCTCCTTAGTAATGTTCTGTGTTGCATAGTGTACTGAATCTTGTGTTGATATGAAGATACTTTGCATATTGTGGCTTTAGTAAAATATTACTATTAAGATTCTTTTCACAGATTTCTTTTTCCGCTTTAAATGTGGCTACTGACAAATTTCAAAGGACACATGTGGCTCCTGCCATACCTCTGGTGGGCAGTGCTGGGCTGCTGGTCGCCTGGCTGGGGACCTTGCCCCTCATTGCCCACTACTGCATCCATGATGCCTGTCTGTCCTGAGATCAAGGCTGATGTGCTCAAGGTGAAAAGGTCTGAATTTCTCCATTATCAACTGCTCTGAGCTCAGAAGTTAAGCAAGGACCATTCATTTTTAGATCACTAGTATTATTATTTTTATTTGGTTCTTCTATTATCTGTAAAATAATGAACCTTAAGAAATTAAACTTTCTGCTGATGAAGAAAAATGAGGACAGTTTCTGTTTTCCAAGTGCCTTCAGGATACTGGGTTAACTGTCGCATACCAGTATATTTTAATTTTCACAACAACCCTTGGAGGTGGGAGGTGGGAATCATTCTTCTCTCCCTTTCCAGATGCAGAACAAAGTCTAAGAAGTAAAATCCCTTGCCCCAAATTATGTAATTGATGGCAGAGCTGGTCACCCTGTCTCCCCAGACTGAGTATTTTTCCTGGTGCCGTTCATAATCACTAAAGTGTCCATAGGAGCAAGGCCTCCTAGAAGAATTTCTTCTCCTTATAGTGCAGAGACTGGTGGTAGATGCATCACACAGAGCAGCTGGGTTGTGAGGGGAGAGGATCTCAAGGCAGGGCTAGGGTGCAGAGCCAAAGTGGGCTCTCTTGCTGCTCTGCACCCCCAAGCATTGCCTGCTCTGTCCCCCAGCTGCAGCTGGGGAAGAAGGCCTTTGTTTAGCTGTTCCATGCTCATCTCTGGCCCAGGAGTAGTAAGATTGTTTTGACCTCAGAGATGGACCAATATAAGAATTTCTTCTCTCAGACTGGTTCCAGCCATACTGGCTCCTTGCTCCTCTTTATGTATGGAGCTCCATCCTGCCTCAGGGTCTTTGCACCTGCTGATCCTCTGTCCCTGATATTTACAAGGCTGCTTCCTTTTCCCCATTCAAATGTCAGCTCAAGTGTCACTTGCTCAGAGAGACCTTTCCTGACCATCCCATCTAAAGACTTCCACTCTTAGCCCTGGTCATCCTCCGTCATGCCACTTGGTTTATAGCTTTCATGGCATTAATCCCTAACAGGACCATCTCCTTCTTTGGTCATGGATGTACGCTCTGTCTATTTGCTCTCCATAATGCAAGCTCCAAGAGGACTTTTACCTTGTCTGCCTTCTCCCCCGCACCTAACATGTGCTAGTGGATGAACGGGAGAGCACTGAAGGGAAGAGGACCCATTACTACCTTGCGTCTTTCCCTGCCATTAAGAACGCTGAGTGTCGACTTGATCTTGGAGCAGTGGTTCTCAAGTCAGCTGGAGGGCTGCCCCGGCCCTCCCTCCGAGTGTGTATTTCTAACAAGTTCCCAGGTGATGCTTACCCTGCTGGTCCAAGGACCATCCTTGGGGAGGAAGAAGGAGCTGCTACTGGACAAGCAAGGCCAATTCCTTACTTTGCTCCAGGTGATTTCCTGGAAGCTGCTACTTCTGAGTGGCTTCCCACCCAAGGCGAAGCTTTATCTTCAGTGCGTCCCTGGGAGAGATTTACAGGTAAGAGAGCTGAGACACGAGTTACATAAGCGGGAGAAGATGAGGCTGGGGCTTGAATCCAGGAGTTCCGGCACTCAGCCTCAGTGGGCTCCCACCCACTCTGCCACCTCTCTGGAAGCCTTTGGATGTGGGTCACAGGTGCCAGGTAGATCCAGCCACTTCTTTCCCCTTGTCATCTTTGTGATGTTTGTCAGAACTTGCCAGAACGTGGGGAGGCACGGCCAGGAGAGTCTGTGCAGCTGCGTGGCTAAGATTGCAGATTGGGGCCTCAGAGATAGATGGGTTCCATTTCCAGATCTACCAACACCAGCCATGTGACCTTTGGCATGTGATTGCACTTCTCTAAACTTGAGTCTGGTAATTCCTTCACGTGGCTGTTGCACATAGTAAACAAGAGGATACGAGTGCTCGGCACTGGGAGCTGCTCACGGACAGCACTACAGGCTGACGCCACTCTCATGGCCTCATTCTGATCATGTTGGCTGGACCAAGGTGGGTAGGTCAGCAGGTTGGCACTGGATGAGAAGCTGGGGAACTTGGGTGAGGAGGTGGTGAGTGGAGGACCACAGAGCTGAGCACTATGCAGCTGTGGAAAAGAAAGAGGGGGACCTATCCATCCCAACATTTGAAAAAGGCAGTCCCTAAAAATTAGAGCAAAATGAAACGAATGTAATGTGTAGGTGTGGCAAGATTTCACAGATGGGAATTATTTCCAATGATTTTAAAATACATTGATTTGATTTGGCACCCATAATCAGGGTATAGCCTAGCACCAAACTGACTGTAAAGTAACACCTTAAACTGTTCTCAGAAATATAGGCACGTAGATCTAGATAAAGCAAATTAGTAAGATAAAGCAACTTAGAAAGCCAAGCTGTTTTATGGTGAGAGAAAACAGATACAAATATAAATATCAAAATGGCCGGTAAGATCCAGTATTTGTATATTTGAATATCTATGTAAAGAGATTGTACAACATCAATTATAAAGAAATCCAATGTAGAATCAATATAAAGAGAAAGTATATCAAACTTTCTCTTTAAAAAAGTATTTCCTAGGGGCGCCGGGGTGGCTTAGTCAGTTAAGCGTCCGACTTTCGCTTAGGTCATAATCTTGCGGTTCGTGGGTTCGAGCCCCGCGTCGGGCTCTGTGCTGACTGCCAGCTCAGAGCCTGGAGCCTGTTTCAGTCTGTGTCTCCCTCTCTCTCTGACCCTCCCCTGTTCACGTTGTCTCTTTCTCTCTCTCCTAGAAATAAATAAAAAACATTAAAAATTAAAAAAAAAAAAAGTATTTCCTAATAAAAAGGCAGTCACATAGTTGCCAGCATAGCCATGGGTCTCCTTTGAGCCACGATTTTTGTCTCCAAACATGATTTCTCATTAAAAAGAACAAGCATTCTCTGAGCTGGAGCAGAAAACATAGGAGAAAGAGTCTGGAGCTCCTTGTCACACGGAAAAGCAGGCAGGCTAAGACATCCCCCTGGGAGCGTGTCAAAAGAACACGGCGCCAACTTGAAGTGGTTTCCACCAGTGAAAAGGAGAACAGTGTGTTTATCGGTAAGAATGAAAACCATGATGGGCTGAAGCATATCGAATCTGCCTGAACCCACGAGCTCATAATGATACTAAGAAAAAAGAACAACTCAAGCCACCCTCCGTGGTCCTCTGGGCAGGTGTAGGGGGCGGCTTCACTCTTTTAAACAGTGGAACAGGGTTGAGTACCTCACCTGACTTTCCTGTATGAACTGTACAGAACAGTTCAAGGGCCCAAGGGATGGATGAAGGAAAGCTTCTCTAATAAAGAGGGAAAGGCAGAACTAGAATGTTATCATTTTCAAACCCCTGGCAGAAGAGTAGGTCAAGACGACAGTCCTCAATGGGCCCCCTATGAAAATACATACTGCCTGTGAAATATTCTTCCCAAAAAACCCAAGCCTAAATAACAAGTCTCTAACCCTGGATTTAACTACCAGATTAAAGGAACTCCAGGGACAGAGAAAATCATTAAATGATGCCATGAAGAAGCAAGGAGCAGAATCTGGGGTATGGAAAACTCTACAGGGCAAGTGACCAATTTTTTCCCACCTAAACCATTGAAATTGAGGCAGGTAGAGTCACTTGATTAAAAGACACTAAAGAGACACACCAATTAAATGCCACATTTTGACTGGTTTGGGATCCCACTTCCAACAAACACAGCAAACCTTTATAAAACTTGAAACATTTGAGTGTTGCCTGAGTATTGATGATAGTCAGGGATTGCAGTACTGTTTTAGGCATGGTCACGGTGTGTTAAAGAAAGAAGCTTTATTATTTAGCAAGACCTACACTAGTATTTATGAATGAAATGAGATAGCATCTGGGACTTACTTCTAACTAGTGCAGTCTATGGGGACATGGGTTGGAGTACGTGAAATGTGATTTTTGGTGTTGGGTTTTTGCTATACTATCTTTTGAACTTTTGTATACATATGAAAAGTCCCATAATTTAAAAGATCAGAAAGTTCTCTGGGGCAGGGAGGAGAGGAAGAGACGAAAAGGAGGGTCAGGGTGAGCTGAGGGGGAGGTGGGAGTTCTGGGGAAGAAGGGAGACTCGCAGGGAAGTCAGAGAGCTCAGCAGTCAGGTGGCTTTGTGGGAGCCAGGGTGAGATCTGAGACTGTCCCTTGGGCCACGTGGCATAGGAGGTGGCACCTGGGTCTGCCTGGCCCATCCTGTAGTCTCCAGTCTGTCTGGTAACCTCACTTAGGGTTATTTGATATAAAGTGGCTTCAAGGAGGCCAATATCTCTACAAATGTTGGCAGGTCTACAAGACATCAGAAACAATTAAATGTTCACTTTCAGAGGTTGGTTGGCTCAGGCTATGCTTAAAAATTGAAAGCTTAAAATAGATGAAAATATTTATGGTAGATTGTTAAGTAACCAAGTAAAAACGTGTATGTTCAAGGAAAGAAAAAACAAACTCTTATACGAATGCAGTTATGTAAACAAAGTTACCCAGTAACATATCATGAAGCATTAGGGAAAAGGCTACCTAAAACCAACAGATACTTTTTTTTTTTTTTTTTTTTTTTTTTTTTTTGTTTTATTTTATTTATTTCTAGCAGAGAGAGAGAGACAGCGTGAGCAGGGAGGGTCAGAGAGAGAGGGAGTCACAGACTCTGAAACAGACTCCAGGCTCTGAGCTGGCAGTCAGCACAGAGCCCGACGCGGGGCTCGAACCCACGAACCGCAAGATCATGACCTAAGCGAAAGTCGGACGCTTAACCGACTAAGCCACCCAGGCGCCCCTGACAGATACTGTTTTATAAGTGGAATACATATGTGTTGATATTTCCTTTTTAAAACTCACGATAATGCATTTTTCATTGAGATGATTTGCAGCAGGGTGAAGAAAACCTGTTCCTACTTTTGACAAGCGATTATAGTTGGACCAACTTGCAGGAAACTTGAGTTCAGAGGTTTAGTGAGGCACCTTCGGTTCCCTCACCCACTCGCCTTGCTGGAGCCACCTTCCCCTGGCAAAGGTGAGTGGCTAATTTCACCCATGATGTTAACACCCCTGGAATGGCTATATGGGATGGTGGGGCTAAAAATACCCCGGTGCAGGAGGAGTTTCTCTAGAAAGCCCGTAGCTGTCTACTTTCTCCCAAGGGCTGGGGAGGTCACTCTCTGTAGCCAGTGCTGTGATGTGATGACCGTGTCTGGGGCAGATACTATTTCCTGGACCCTTGCATATCCCAAAGTTCTTAAGGCATTGCCTTTGTTGCAGAGGGTCCCAGGAAGGCGGGGGAGGGTGCTCACAACCACAGATGGGCTGCCCAGCTCATATACTTTTAATCTAGTTTCCTGTTGGGGGGAAAAGAAGACCCCGAGACCTCATTCAGGCACCTCAGCTCCACCAGAAGGGGCTCATTTGCATTCTCCTGTCCAGTTTTAGGGCACAGAGCAGGAAGCAGACACCCACATTGGGGCAGGGACTGACTCAAGCAACTCGCAAGGTGGGGACAGGCTCAGTCTGTGCACTCTCAGATGACTTGCTTTGCAGGTTACCATTTCCCCTCCAGCTTCCCTATCTGGAACATTCAGTTCTCAAATCCCCAAGGCAAATCTCCAGAAGCTTCCAGAAGATTCCAGAGGCTTCCAGAGGCCAGACTTCAGGGAGCTCTCTCACAACTTCCTGAACATTTACTTCTCACTGTTCTGTTGGCACCAATGGTGCTGTCTGGTCTGCAGAATGCACCCCATCGCTTTAATGGGACACTGGCTCTTTTTTTTTTTTTTTTACAAATAGTTTATTGTCAAATTAGTTTCCACATAACACCCAGTGCTCATCCCCACAAGTGCCCTCCTCCATGCCCACCCCTCCTCCCCCACATCCACCAGTCCTCAGTTTTTGTCAGCATTCAAGAGTCTCTCATGGTTTGCCTCTCCCCCTTTCCCCCACCATTTCCGCCCTTCTTCTCCCCCTTGGTCCTCTGTTAAGTTCCTCCTAATCCTCCTATATGTGCACACATATGATATTTGTCTTTCTCTGCCTGACTTCTTTCGCTCAGCATAACACCCTCAAGGTCCATCCATGTTGCTACACATGGCCAGATTTCATTGTTTCTCATTGCCATGTAGTATTCCATGGTATAGATAAACCACATCTTCTTGATCCATTCATCTGTTGATGGACACTTAGGCTCTTTCCATGTTTTAGCTATTGTGGAGAGTGCTGCTATGAACATTGGGGTACATGTGCTCCTATGCATCAGCATTTGTGTATCCCTTGGGTAAATTCCTAGCAGTGCTATCGCTGGGTCCTAGGGGAGTTCTATTGTTAGTTTCCTGAGGAACCTCCACACTGTTTTCCAGAGGGGCTGTACCTGTTTACATTCCCACCAACAGTGTAGGAGGGTGCCCGTTTCTCCACATCCTCGCCAGCATCTAGAGTTCTCTGATTGGCTCATTTTAGCCACTCTGACTGGCGTGAGGTGGTATCTCAGTGTGGTTTTGATTTGTATTTCCCTGATGAGGAGGGATGCTGAGCATCGTTTCATGTGTCTGTTGGCCATCTGGATGTCCTCTTTGGAGAAGTGGGACACTGGCTCTTAATGTAGCCCTTTGAGGAAGGGTCTGCAACCTTGTGACCCTTCACTTTCCGGCAGAGGGAGGAGGGTCTTAGGGATTTATGGAAGTCACATGACAGCTGGAGCAGATAACAGAGCTAGTACAGACCTCAGGGGCTCAACAATTAGGGTTGGTGATTTCTGGCTCTTTCCTGACCTTTGTGGAGCGACCAGCATATACCTTTGCTTGCACACCCCTGGCTCTTTAACACCAAGCCCCAGATTCGCCTAAAGCAGCTCATAGCCAGGTGTGACCCAGAAGACTGCAGGAGGGTTTTGTTTTAAAAGAATCTGGATTGGTTAGTAGCATTTAAAGACCAGGAGATTTTTGCAACAACAGCAGCATTTCTGGCTCTTTTTAATGGGAGCTTGGGCACCACTGGGTAGCAATCATGCATGGGAGACGCTGGGGCTGAGGCTGCCCCTTCAGACAAGGCACAGGGCCTCCGCCCATCCATCAGATAACTTTGCTCCTCTACCTAACCTGTCAGGATGAAGATTTTGGTGTTTGCAATTGCTTTTAAGCAGAGGATGGTTTAGACAGTGTTGAGAGGGACGGCTGATCGCTACAAAGGTAGCCTGTGTTAGTGTGTCTCCTAAAACCAGCCGGGTGGTGCTGTGCCCCGAACACCCAGCCCCACCACCCTCCTTGCTGTTGGACACCATCAAATACTTGGAGAACTGAGAGCCATGTTGTGTTGAATTAAACCTCAAACAGGACATAAGCCAGGACGTGTTCTACTGGCATTAATACTAAATAAGGCTTATCTTCAGAAGCATTTACCTGCTGTGAGCAGATATGTCTTCATGAAATATGAAATCCACCCAAATTTATTAAACCCGCCTGCGAAGTGGTGGGAACTCAAACTGAGCAGCGGCTCCATGAGAGCCTCATTATTATTATGGCATTATTTATTTATATCCCACCCTAAGACAGACATGATGTAATCCAGTAATTAAGATTGTTATGATTGAATATTTATTAAGCACCTACAATAAGCCAGTCACTGATCCACATAAAATGAGTCTTTACCCTCAAGAGCTCCCATCTCACTGCCACGGGGAGCTCCGTGCCTCTCATAGGGGAGCAGACGCGTAGTTTAATGGATTTTGTCTTCTCTGAGCAAGTCTGAGAAATGACACTGATCAGAAATTGGACTCAGTGTAGTCTTGCTGTTCATTCTGAATGAAATGAAAACAATCCATCGCTGACTTAGAAAGACAGAGAGGCGTGGGGCGCCTGGGTGGCTCAGTCGGTTGAGTGTCCGACTTCGGCTCAGGTCGTGATCTCCACAGTTCGTGGGTGGGAGCCCCGTGTCGGGCTCTGTGCTGATGGCTCGGAGTCTGGAGCCTGCTTCAGATTCTGTGTCTCCCTCTTTTTCTGTCCTTCCTTTGCTCATGTTCTGTCTCTGTCTCTCAAAATAAATAAACGTTAAAAAAATTTTAAAAACAGAAAAGAGAGAGGCGTGCAGAGCGGCCGTCCCTCCAAAATGTCTCAGATGAGGAGCAAGGCCTCCCAGCACCCCGCGGTGGGGGGACAGGGCCTCCTCTGTCCCCCCCACAGCCCTCCACCCAGGCCAAGAGGCACGGGCAGCTTGGGCTGCTTTGTAAATTCATCCCCAGGCCCAGATTGGGTGGCACTTTTGTGCTTCTCATAAAATTAGCCCTGCTCTGACACGTCACAAGACAGCATTTACCGGGTCCCTCCTGTGTGCTGGGGAAGGGGGCTACAGAAGGCACCAGATACAGCCTGAGGCCTCCTGGGAGGCTTTTCCCCAGACCAGGCCCCACAGGGAACTTTCTCCATCTGCTTCCCTTCAATTGTTCCAGAGCAGCCTGTGAGAGCTTCCGTGGCCTCTCCTCTCTCTAGTTCTCCCTTACTTGTCATCTTTCTTCGTCCCCCCCACCCCCCACCCTGGGCCACTCTCCCCAAAAGGACCTGCTGGGCCATGAGCTCGCCAAGGTGGAGCCTATGCTCGGGGCCCCTCCTGCTTCTTCCAGCCCCGGTGCCTGGCAACTGTTTGGACAACGAAAGAGTAAATGAATGAATGAAAGCATGAGGGAGTCAGTGAGCAAAACACAGTAGTATAAACATGTGCCCACATTGATATATGACCTTCTGAGACCAGCCTTCTTCACTTACCATTTTTCCCTCGCAGGTTGTTTCTGTGTTTGGGAAGAGGGTGGAATGTCTCCTGGGTTCTCTGTTGCCTTTGGTAGGAGCTGTTTTGAAAACTGGCACATGCGTGCCACCACTTGCCTTGGAATTAGTCCTGACTGCTGCACGTGGTTCAAATAAAACCCTCCTTCTCATGGAGGAGACCCTAGACATCTCCACAAAAGAGCAGGGGTGTGTGTGTGTGTTTTTTTTATGTGATTTAAAAATTGTGGTTAAATACATTTAACATAAAATTCATTGTCTTAACTGAGGCTCCTGGCTGGCTCAGTTGGTAGAGCATGTGACTCCTGATCTCAGGGCCATGAGTTCAAGCCCCACATTGGGCATGGTGCCTACTGAAAAACAAAATTATCATCTTAACCATTTAAAAAAATTTTTTTTAATGTTTTATTTATTTCTAAGAGACACAGAGAGAGAGAGAGAGAGATTGAGCATGAGCAGAGGAGGGTCAGAGACAGGGAGATACATAATCTAAAGCAGGCTCCAGGCTCTGAGCTAGCTTTCAGCACAGAGCCCGACGTGGGGCTCGAATCCACGATCTGTGAGATCATGACCTGAGTCGAAGTCGGACGCTCAGCTGACTGAGCCACCTAGGCGCCCCATTAACCATTTTTATGTGTACAATTCTGTGGCAGTAAGTATGTTCACTCTGTTGGGTAACAATCACCACCGTCCACTTCCAGAACTTTTTCGGCATCCCAAATGGAAACCCTGCACCCATTAAACAATAACTCCCCATTCCTGCCTCTCCTTAGGCCCTGGCAACTACCATTCTACTTTCTGTCTCTCTGAATCTGATGACTCCAGGTACCTCATGTAAGTGGAATCATGTAGTATTTGTCTTTTCGTGCCTGGTTTCTTGCACTTGACATAATATCCTCAAGGTTCATCCGTGTTGAAGCATGTGGCAGAATTTCCTTTCTTTTCAAGGCTGAATAATATTCCACTGTCTATACATACCATGTTTTGTGTATCCATTCATCTATTCATGGACACTTGGGTTGTTTCCACCCTTTGGCTCTATGAACAGTGCTGCTATGAACATGGGTGTGCAGATAGTTGCTCAAGATCTTGTTTTCATTTCTTTTGGGTATATACTCGGAAGTGGGATTGCTGGATCCTATGGTAGCTCTATTTATAATATTTTGAGGAGCTGCCATGTGGCTTTTCATAGTGCCTGCATCACTTGAGATTCCACCGATAGCACTTAAGGGCTCCAACTTCCCGACGTCCCCACCAATGCTTGTTCTTTTCTTCAAAAACAATTTTGATAGTAGCCATCTTAACGGGGGTGAGGTGGTACCCCATTGTGGGTTTGATTTGCATTTCCCGGGTGATTAGTGATGGTGAGCATCTTTTCAAAGAGATCAGAATCTAAAGACATCACTTAATGAGGCTTTATTTTATTTTATTTTATTTTATTTTATTTTTTATTTTTTATGTTTTTTATTTATTTCTAGGAGAGAGAGAGACAGCGTGAGCAGGGGAGGGTCAGAGAGAGAGGGAGTCACAGACTGAAAGAGGCTCCAGCCTCTGAGCTGGCGGTCAGCACAGAGCCCGACGCGGGGCTTGAACCCACAACCGCGAGATCATGACCTAAGCGAAAGTTGGACGCTTAACAGACTAAGCCACCCAGGCGCCCCAATGAGGCTTTATTTTAAAGGAGAGTCTTGGGGCACCTGGGTGGCTCAGTCAGCTGCGTGTTCGACTTTGGCTCAGGTCATGATCTCACAGTTCATGGGTTTGAGCCTTGCATTGGGGTCTGTGCTGACAGCTCAGAGCCTGGAGCCTGTTTCAGATTCTGTGTCTCCTTCTCTCCCTGACCCTCCCCTGCTCACACTGTCTCTTTGTCTGTCAGAAATAAATAAAACATTAAAAAAAAAATAAAAAAATTAAAGGAAAGTCTTTGCATTGAACATGCCGTGTGGTTTGCAACCATGCTTTTGGGAGGGCATGCGGAGTGCCCAAGGGTGAGACCCTGGGAAGCTGTGTAGCAGTGAGGGTGTCAGCTGTGCTACATCTTCCCTGTAATGTAGGGCCTGCTGCAATCTGTGGTCACCCGTGGAGCGCCACACATTGGGATTGCATCCCCTTTTATGTGTCTGACTTAGTCCATCTGGAGCCACACTCGGCCACATGTACAGTGGAGGGCAAATCTGATGTGCAGCCATGATGGGAACCATTGCTTCAAGTCGTGCTATTATCTCTTCGGTGTGGGGAACTTTGGGGGCCAAAGAGGGGACACAGCTGCCTGTGTAAAAGTGAGTGAGCGTGTTGCCTTGGGCAGTTTCTTTTGGTGATGAACACCACACTGAAGTCCACTGAAGTCCCCTTCCTTCTCTGACACTTGTCCTGAGACCATCGGACACCCCTGAAGTCTGGCTTGCCTGCCTTACCAGGTGTCTGCTAGTAGGCTGGGGGATCACCTCTTATGGAAAAGAGGCTGTCACTTATTATCCATGTCCCCAGTTGGAGGGGACATGGACCATTTGCTTTCACAGGAAGTCTTTGTGTCTAGAACTAGCAGTTAAGCTACAGTGTTTCCCAACCATCTTGATGATGGGACTGGCCAGGGGACTTGTTCTAATACAGATTATCAGGCCTCTCCCTTGGAACCTGTTGGTAAGTCTGGGTCAACACTGAAGAATCTGTTTTGTGTTGTTTTTGCACGAGCTCCACAGATGATACTTATCTGGGGTGAGGAAACGCTGCCCTAAAGTGTGCGGGTGGTGGTGAGGGGTGGAGACCCTGCCCTGCGTCTCATAATGCACCTCTCACAGCGTGTCTGTTCACTCCTAGGCAGGTGTTTGTCAGGCGTGGACTCTGACATAGTGGCATCACATCCTGGGGCTTGTTAGAAACTCAGATTCTCAGGTTCCACTGGATGGGACTCTGTGGGAAGTCCCCAGAGCGTTCTTTTTTCCAGGCCCTCCAGAAGCCACTGGTCTTCACAAAGCATTTTCACACATTACCTCCTTTATCCCTTATGTTTCATAGGTGGGGAGCCAAGGCCCAGAGAAGAGCGTAACTCTTCCAAAGTCAGACACTGAATGGGGCTCAGAGCTAGAACTCAGCCATGGTTCCAAACTCTGGGTCCAAGAACTCCCATGAACTCCTTCCCCAGAGAACATAGGAGTTGATGAAGATGGATGTGGACATCCACAGGCATTCAGGAGGTTCTAACCCCCACCTCTAACTCCACTGCCAGCGATGTGGAGATCCAAGTACGGAAGGAAAGAAATATATGCCTTTCACGTAAATTAGAGTATATTTGGTTAACAAACACATTAACAACCCCCATCTAAAAGCAACCCTTGATGCCCTCCCCCCCACAACCCCTGTCACCAGACAAAAGGCCTACAATTAAAGTCTAGGATTCTAAATTACACAAGGAAGAACTCTTTAGAACAGAGGATTGCATAAGCAGGCAAATCAGACATAAATATGATGTCACCACCCATGGATGTCATCCATGAGAATTGCATACACCAGAAAATGGGACTGCCATTGACCATAGTTCTAATCTGGAGCAAGATCAAACCACCAGACCCAGGCCACACCCTTCAGGAACTATTAAAAGAGATTGCTGTCGAAATGCCAGGTCAGCCCAGAGTGGAGAGGAAACCTCCAGAGTGGTTGGGTTTGAAAAAGGATCAAGACTTAAAGGCAGAGCTGTGACCTCAGGGAATGTTTTCTCCTCTTCTGAGGAATGTTGGCCACCCCTCCGAGCCCCTCCCAACCCTTCCGGATGAAAGGGGACAGTGAGGCAGTCAGAGAAGTGAAAAGGGCGGGCCACCTTGGCCTCTTATTAGCTATATGGTATGGGCACATTGCTAGTTCTCCCTCTGCCTCAGTGGTCTTTTCTACAAAGTGGGCATAATAATATTGACCTGGCAGTTTTTGTACAGATTAAATAAACAATGTGTTTTCGATCTTTGGTTCCACACTTGACCTGAGGTTGGCCCTCAGTGAGAAGCAGCTCCGATTAAGAGTATGTTACTTGCAGTCCTTGAAAGAAGTGTCTTTGTACAGACCCTGCCCTGGTGGTTGAGGCCACCAGTTCAGGCAACAGAGAGCGGTGCCAGGCTGCCTCTTTGCCCTTAGTAAGTGTTCTGGGCAAAAAGTCAGCCCTGTCACCCCTGAATGCTTCCCGCCCCAGAAAGACAAAAATAGCCCAGACTTTGATCTATTTTAAACCCCCCAGGGAGCCTGTTGCCTCCATTTCCCCAGTGTCATTTCCTCCTAATTCAGACCCAAATTTCATCTTTTCCTTTTAATTTTCGGTGGCTGGTCTCAATCCTAAACATTTTCCGTGTGCACTTACAATACAGTCGTTTGTAGGGTGGGAGCAGAGGTGATGATGGGAAATGTATATGGGTGTGTGTGTGAGTGTGAGAGAGGATGCATGCATGTACGAATGTGTGAGTGTGTGTGTGGGTGTGTGTGCGCGCGCGTGCATGCACCACAGGCAGGCCTGGGAGTCAGACTTTGCATTATTATTTTACTGAAAAGATAACAAGAAGTTGATTTCCACTGTTAGCTCACTCCTTCGCTCTAAGGATTTTCTAAGGATCTTATTTTCTAATTAGAAAATTTTCTAAGGATATTACCCTAAGTTCTTTGTACACATTACTATGTACCACATAAGGAATAAATATCTCATATTTTGGAAGAGCTTCTGTGTTGAGAATTCATTACATACTCAAGTGATCCTTAATGGGATCATAGCATCACGGAAGGAACTCATCTTACCTCCTCACTCTATATCTGGGGAAACCCAGGCCCTGAGAGGGACGAGCCGGGTCCAGGGTTATGTGGTGTGTGAGTGGCAAACCCCAGTCCTGGCTTCTCTCTCCGGCAGTGAGTTGGATGGAATTGGCCCTTAGAGTGACCTACCAGAGACCAAAGTACTAGATATGGACCGTTCTTCCATGGCAGGATCTAATGCATGTAAACTCCACCATCACTACCCAGAAATTCCCATTTCCTGATTTAACACTGCAAAGAGGGCCAAAAATGGGCCTACGGATGCATCCACTCATTCATTTAACATTCCTGTGTCCCCGCCTCTGTTTCTGGGTACCGGGGACTCTGAGATACATACTCAGCCCTGGCCCCCACCCAGCTTTGTCACTTGGCCCCCTGCTGGTGGGCTGCTAACATTGCAGGTCATGTTCTCTCTATTGCCATGGAGTGTGTGTTGTGTATGTATGTGCTTGTGCGTGTGTGCGTGTGTGTGTGTACACGCCAGAGAATCTTTGCCCAGGCTTCAAGGTTGCAAGGCTTCAGGTCGGAGTAGGGCCTAAGGTGTAGGGAGTGGGAGAGGGAGGTAAGGAGGCTTGCTTTGGAGGCCTGCTGGAATTTGGAGTTTGGGGGAGGGTTGCAGTGATGAGAAAGTATTATTAACACCAGTTCCCTGTACTATTCATTCCCTAATTTTTATATAGTTGTCACCACACCATCTGGACAATTAATTTTTTTATTTTAGCACACAAGAGAGACTGAGAGATGTGAGTGGGGGAGAGGGGCAGAGGGAGAGAGAGAGAATCTTAAGCAGGTACCATGCTCAGCGCTGAGCCCAATGCGGGGCTCAATCCACAACCCTGGGATTGTGACCTGAGCTGAAATCAAGAGTCAGATGCTTGATCTGAGCCACCCAGATGCCCCGAAACATTATTTTTAAGGGCTTAATAGTCCATACTTTCAATGTATTTGAATACAATTCAATGTATTGGGGTTTCAGTGTATTTGGCTCCTTAGAAAAACGCCACAGTAAAGATGTTTGTAGGTAAGATTTACTCTTATTTGGACTTATGGCCTTAAGATATGTTGGCAGATGTGTAGTTACAGGAGTAAAGATGCACATTATTAAACTCCATATGCATACATCTTGCAAAATTGCTTTCCACTGCCACCAGCAATGGGAAAGCCTGCCTGTTTGACCATATCTCTGGCAGCATTGAGTATTTCCTTTTTACAGCTTCTTGCTATGATGAGCTGTAGGAAATGGCCTAACATATACAGAAATGTCCTGGGTTATGACTGAGGCCACAGCTGCCGCAGCCCAGGGGGAAGGCCTCTGTCAGAGCTGGAAAGGACACAGGTGAACCCCATGGCAAACCCTGCTTACTATCCAGCAGCTCTGATCACCTCTACCCATGCTGTGCCTGGCACACCCCACAGTGAGCATGGCCAAGCCATTCAGCATTTTTCAGGGTGAGCATCTGGAGGCCAGCCTTCCATCTTTCTTCTTTCTCATCTTTGGGATGAGATCATGAGATGCAGGCTGGTAATTGCTCAGGAAAAGAAGGCTCCTTTTTAATCAGGTGCTAAAAGTGTTTTCAGCAGCCTTGTGCCGCGCTGCTGACGGGAGCAATCTCCAGCCAATTTCGTGACACTTCAAAGAGCAGAGGTAAGATTGCTTCTGGGAAATTAGCACCACCACCTCCGCCCCCAACCTCGATTTCCTTGGACCATTTAACACAGGTCAAACCCGGAGATGGGAAATATTGATGTGCCTGCAACACAAATATTGCTGAGACCCTGGTTGAGACCTTAGGCAAAGCACCCTCTCTGAGTGTCATGTTCTGTTTCTTCATCTGTAGAATGGGGATAGATGGACGAAATCCTACCTACTAGAGACAGAAGGGGAGAGAAAGTCACAGGGTTTATTGTGCTGCATACTTTTCATGTCCTATTTCATTTGATCTTTTCAAAAACTGCATGAGGTGGGGAGCATCATTATCTGGGATTTGGATCCAGCCTGCGGCACAGCCTAGGCCTCCTTTCCAGCACCCATGCACCGCACAGAGGCTGCCCCACCCTTTCCCGGTACAGGCACCCAGGGACACAGAAGCAAAACCTGGCTTTGTGACCCATGGTCAACACACTTCTTATCTTTCTTGTGCCGAATACCTCCTGCTGAATGCGGAGCCGATTGGTTTGAGCTTCTCCCTCTAGACCGAAAGCACTTGGCAAATCGCAAAGTCTCTCTAAGGTTGGAAGCAAAGATCGTTCAGGAAGTGGAAACCTACCTGAGCAGTTAATCAAGGCTGCACAGCTGGGGCAGCCCAGGATGGGGGCTCTCTGTACCCCTCCCTCCTGCTCCACAACCTTGTGCTTCTGCTCCTGATAACATCTTAGGTCAAGCATGTGGCTAAATATAGCTGCTATCCCAGCTGGGCTGTCATCAGCACTGTCAGTGATGTACCAGGTTTTCAGACTTAGCGTCAGGCTGTGACTTGACAGCCAAGCTCAGTTATAGGGTTGGGATTTTGTTTTCAGGAGGCCTACTCTCCTCCCCACTCCAATTTTAGGCACTGGGATGGACCCTGCAGAGAGGACTGGAAAGCAGGTGTGGAATGGGGTGGGGCTGGAGAAAGCCCAGTGGGCTGAGTCTTCAAGATCAAAGTCTCCGACTCTTATGCCCCATGGCCTTGGGCATACCGCTGCCTCTCAGGAGCTGTAAGGCTCCACCCTAGGGCCAGGCTACATCAGTCTCACCACCAGCAGTGTGGGGACTTGGGCAGCCATTGACCCTTTTTGAGCCACAATGGCCTCATGTGCACGAAGAAATAATGGTAACTTCACACTTGCCATTCTGGTGACTAAAGACCAGCAAGTGTGTGCTGACTGTCTTGTGAAGCAAAGCTCCTAACTGGTGACAGTGCTGTGCATCGAGTCTGCTCCCAGGCTCAACTCTGCCATCCTCCACCAGCCCTGCCGTACAGATATCCAGTTCAGCCAGGCTCAGATGGTTTGGAGTCTCTGTACGCTGGCAGCCCACGGCTCAGAAACGTGATGAGTTCAAGGTCACACAGACAGTAAGCAGCAGAGACAGGATTGAAGGCTGGGTTTGATTGTGCACAATCCCTGTCTGATGCTCTGTTCTCCTTCCTTCCCTGGTGATTATCACTTGAATTTTTCTCTGCTTTATTGCTCTGAGAAATCTTAAGGAGAAAACCGGTTGAGGGCAAAGGAGCACAGAGGGGTCTGGACAGGGCTGATGGAGGAGGCTCAGTGGGGGCTCACTCCCAATGGAGCAGGTGGGGGGAGGGTCAAGACTGCTGCATTGCCCCATCTGAAAACTCTAGGAGCATCCTATCTTATATCAGTGGCATCCCTGGATTTGTGCAGCTCGTAGCCTGTGCGGCTGGATGTAGCGGCTCCTCTGCGGCCACTTCCCTTCCAGGCCACCTTGGCCCCTTGGAGATATAGTTGGGTGTGCACAAACTCTTTCTTCATTCCCCTGAGCCCTGCAGGCTCCCAGTTTAGGAGAAGGAATTGAACTTAGCTTAGCTGAAGTGATTTATTTTCACGAGTGCCTATTCCCCTGTTTAGTGGTATAAGGCAGTATAGTGAGTTTGCCTGGATTTGTAGCCTTCCTTTATTCTAGAAGCATCTGTTTTGTAATCATCATGGGCCAGGCAATGGGGATACAGCAGTGAAGAAGACAGACAGGGTCCCTGCTTTCCTGAAACTTAAATTTGGGGGTTGGGGTGGGGAATTTGAGTTGAGAGTGTGGAGCCTTGAAGGCCAGGGCACAGTGTTTGCATTTTATCCAGTGTTATGGGAAGCTGGAGGTGGGTTCAATCTGGGGGCCAATAGGGTCTGATGTGTATTTCAAAGACTCCTCCAGTTGCAGAACAGAATACAGAATGTTGTAGGATGAGATGGGGGCAGGGGGCTGGCCAGAAGGACATGTGGGGGTCCTGGTGAGAGAGAGGGTGGCCCAGAGACTCAAGGTGATCGGAGAGGAGACATTGGGATAGAATCTGGCTCTGAAGGCTTGGATGTGAGTGATGAGGAATAGGGGACCTAAGTAGGCCTCCTGGTACTGAGCTCTTACTATGTGTGCCACTTACATACGGTCTGTGTATGTTTTGGGGAGCCACCACACAATGGGCCAGTATCCACAGCTAACAGGTGGTGACCACGTGTATGTGACTGAGTGATCACCATGTATTGGCTCATTTTAATAATCACAACAATCCTATGAGAGAGGTGCTCCTGCTATGTAAATAATTTGCCATAGTCACTTGGCAGCTGGCTCCTCGAGAAAATTGGTCTCAGTAGTAGCTGTTGGCTTCTCCTCGGGTCACCGGCTCTGGTAATCAGGGAGAGCTCTGCTCACCTCCGTGGCTAAGAGAGCACGTCCGCACTTGAGAAGCTGACATTCGCCTCTTGCAAACATAGGTCTGTAATTCCTCTTGTGAGGTTGCCGAGGACTAAATGAACCATCCCTGCTCCCTGTCCTTAAACAAAAGATGAGCCTTACCCTGGAGAAGGTGTAAGATGGCAGGGCTGCCTTGGCCTTTCCAGGGGGCTGGGCCACAGAGAGATCTGGAGTCCCCGACCCCTGGGACCCGAGCAGCACCTTTCCTGTTTGGAAGTTTCTGCACAACAGAAGAGCTCTCGTTCACATGGCCCCATCCAGATGCACACATGCAGCGGCTGTTCCAGTCACTGACCATCCAAGAGAGTTTGTGATGTGGGCTGAAAGCTGGCCATGGCCATGCTGCTTAGCGCCACACTCTGTGGGGAGGGGGAAGTGCAGAAGCCCCAGGCCCTGGTCCTTTCTCTTAGATTGCAGCTTCCCCCCAGTACATCTTTGCATGGATCATTGGGGTGTTTCTCTGGTCATAAATGCCTGCTCTTCAAAGTACAGTGGGACGTGCCAGTCCAGAGCCCAGGGTTGAACTGGTCCACATGCGGCTGAGCCCACAGGAGGGCTGCAAAGGAGGCAGAATAAAGAGAATGGCATTTGGGGCATTCTTGGCAAGGGTGAGCTGGTAGTACAGCCAGAGATCCAGGTAAAGAAGGAAAAGGGTGTTCCTCGGGATCTTGAGGTCATCTGTGAACTGGGTACCATCACCTCTGTTTTCCAGAGCAAGAAACTGAGGCTCTGATTTACAGCGGCACCCCCAGGCCGGGCTCGCATGGCAGGTCTCTTGCCGTTACCTCTTTGGCTCCCACACGGCCATCCATTGTGTTAATTGAGTGCTTCACAGCGTTTGAAGGCCAGGTTTTGTGCTTGAATATATTGCCACATTAATAACTTCAGAACATTTCAGGCAGCGTTGAAATAGTAAATTAGGACACGATGGGCCATATATTCAGGGCAGAGAGCTGAAGTGCCATTTTATTACATGTGCCATGGAATTAAAGGCTTAATTTTCTTTTAAAAGATGGCGATGCATCATTTCCTGCAGCCAGGTAAAAACAGTTAGCAGAAATGATTTATCCTTCATTTCATTTAAAAATAAGAAACCGGAATCCTAGGATCATGCTCTCGGTTATTTATCTCTGCCTGGAGGGCACTTGAGACTTTGATCTGCCACCCTGGCTTGAAGGACGCAGCCAAGCCCCGGGGGTGGTCAGGGAAGGGAGGTGAGGACAGGGTGGTGGCCGTCCTTAGGGTTGCTGGGCCCAGCAAGTCTCAGAAGGCAGGTTGGAGGCGTTCCTCTCCCAGATGTGGCCCCAGGTTGGCTCTGGGACTGGGCCATCACCTCTTGGTACCTGGTTTTCTCACCTACAAAATGAGTAACAGCAGGAATGACCCATAGGGATGCTGTAAGGACCCTGTGAGATTTTAGCTGGAAGCAAAGTGGGCCTCTAGGGACTCCTGCATACTCTTATAGTTGCAGGAAGAAAATTTTAGGGAATAACTCATCTTCTATAAGAAAAGTAACATGCACGGAGGAGAATTTGGAAAATATAGAAAATAGCAAAGAAGAAAAGAAAGAATTGGTGTCATATTGCCCAAAGATGGTCATTGCGATTTTTTTTTCCTTTTTAGTGGACTTTTAAAAATCAAATTAGATTCGGGGCACCTGCATGGCTCAGTCGGTTGAACATCTGACTTTGGCTCAGGTCATGATTCTATGTTCTGTGGGTTCGAGCCCTGGATCAGGCTCTGTGCTGACAGCTCAGAGCCTGGAGCCTGCTTTAGATTCTGTCCCTCCTCTGCTCACTCTCTCTCTCTGTCAAAAAAAATAAACATTTAAAAAGTAAAAATAAAATTAGATTCACATACAGTTATAATTTAATATTCTGATTCTCTGGCTTGATATTATGATATGAACATCTGTTTCATCATTGACAATTGTTCCTAAACGTCTTGTACGGCTGTGTACTATTCCTTCGTACGGACACACGTGACCTATGCTGATCTCCTATTGTTGGATCCTTATATTCTTTCTTTCATGAACACTCTCTTTTTAGTCCTCTGTAACTTATAACTGGAAAGGGCAGATATTATTAACCTGTTTTATACGGTAACAAATTACCACTGAATGGCTTGAAACATAGAAGTTTATTCTTTCACTGTTCTGGAGTCCAGAAGTCCAAGATCAAGGTGCCTGGAGAGCTGAGCTGTCATCCAAGACCCTACTGGAGAAATTTCCTGCCTCTGCCAGTTTCTGGTGGCTCTAGGTGCTTCTCGGCTTGTGGCCACATCATCCCAGTCTCTGCCTCCATCTTCACATGGCTTCATCTCTGTGTTCGCTTCTCTCCTCTGAGTGCCTCTTGCAAGGACATTTTGTGTCTATAGTGTCTGCAAAGGCTCTTTCTCCAAATAAAGTCACATTCACAAGTTCTCGGGGTTAGGATGTGGACATATATTTTATGGGCTACCATTCAGCCCACTGTAGCCAGGAAACTTGCCCAAGATCACACAAGGCTTTAGGTAGAAGGGCTGGGATTCTCACCTAGGCATGGTCCTAAACATATTTAATTTGTCTGAACATCTTTTTACCTACATGACAGTCATCTTTTGAATTTGGTTTTAAAGACCTCGTTGTCAGGTTCTCTTTATAGTCCATCCCAGGCCCAGTCACTCTTTGTAGATGTCACCCTCAGATCCATCCCTATCAGTGGGTGGGGCCCGCCTGGCCACCTGGCCACCCAGCTGCAGTCTCTCACCCTCCTGTGGGTGCCGAGGCCTTAGCACCAATTCTAATGGGAGCCAATACTCACAGTTTAGCAGGCATGAGCTCCCCCTGCGATTTCTGTTGTCCCAACCCTCTGGCTACCCTACCAGATACCTCAGGTCTCAATAGCACCCACCTAGACCCAGACCACCTTTGCCTTGACTGCTCCGGGCTTCTCTCCTCCTGCAAGGAAACCCCAGATCAGGTCTACTTTGTCTCCTTATTGAGGTCCGGGGGACACAACACTTCCCCCTACCCCACAGCACCGTCTCTGGACCCTTGACCTCACCACGTGGCCTGAACTGCTGAGAAGCTCAAGCAAGGCTCCTAAGAGTGACATCGCCCTGTCCACTGCTTTGCAAATCTGATTAACATACGAGAAGACTTTGTGGGATTCTCTGAGGATGGATAAGCAGATGGAGGGGGAATCTCTGAGAGAACCTCTCTAGCTGACTCGTCCCCACTTCCTACTGTGGCTCTCAGTACAGGTGGCTCTGGTAATCACCTAGGTTATTCTCAGCTCACATTGATTTATGGCTGTCCACACCTATAACCAGGTTTGGGTTCAAATCCTGCCTCTACCTTTCTTGGCAAGGCTTGTATCATAGTTATTAATGTGACGGGCTGGAGGGAAGACTGTTTGATCCTAGGAGCTCGGCTGCCTGGGTTTCTGCTTCCCGGCAGTAGCCCACAGAGGAGTAAATTTGGCTGTGACATTGAGGATGCCATGAAGACTGGATGTGGCGCATTAGTCAGTGGAGGAAGTCTTGCTTGAACGCAGATCTGGGTCGGCTCTGAGAACACGCCTCTCCAGCAAGGGCCCACGGGGTGCTGTCCTGTCACCATGGTGCCCACTGTGGGAGCGGCAGGTGGGATCAGGGCCTGCTCAAAGCAGGTGCTCTAGAAGTGCTGTTCCATGGCCCCAGGGGCTGGCAGGAGGAGTGGGCCCGCATCGCCTGGCCAGTGCTGAGCTGCAGTACTATGTCCCCATCTGAGCCAGCTCGCCCCAGCCTTGGCTGCACCAGAGTCAGAGAGAGCGCTCTCACAGGTGTTGGCCACTGCTATTCCCCATGTGAGGGTCTGGGAGGAGCATTTCCCAAGAGGCCTCTGGCCGAGCTAGAGGTGATGGTCACTCTCATGTGTGTGCGGGAAGCACTGTGGCCAGCCATTCATGAAGGTGGAGCTTCTCATTCCCAGCTGGACACATGAGGGGCACGGCCCCTTCCTTCCGCCTTCCTCTTTACCTGCCGTGGAGATGGACGTGTAAGAGTGTATGAGTGTGTGCACACAGGAGTGAGTGTGTGTGCATGTGTGCATGAGTGAGCATGCTGTTGGCTCCGTGTCGGTTCCAGGTGTGTGAGGAGCCAACTTGTGGGGTTTGGAGGGAGTGGGTGCCTGTCTTTGGTTCCCCTAAGTGGGTGGGGGATCTCTTCTCTGGGATGTTTGAACATGTATGGGTCTGTTTCTCCAGGCTCACAGTTGTAAGACAAATGCGGGTTCCAAACCTAAGCATCGTTAGACACCCTCCCGTGCTGCAGGCGGAGGGGCAGGGTCCAGAGCCACACGGTCGCCCTGCTTTGTTCTTGAGCTGCCTGTCGGGGAGACCTCCGGGTGTGGGGTATTCTGGGAAAGGCAGGGGCAAGGCAGATGGAGCTCTAGGAAGCTGTTCTGACAGTGTGGCAGGTGCAGCGAGGGTCTGGCCCGAAACAGCAGACGAGGAGGGAGGCAGCCAGAAGTCCCGCAACAGGTCTTGACAGCCAAGTGGACACGGGGGCAGAAGAGGACTGGCAGCCTCATACCTGGATGCTCTAGGGAATAGGGGAGGTGGGGGGTATGCGTGTGTGTGTTGTGGGGGGTGGTCCAGAAGATCCAGTTCAGCTCTGTCTGAATGGGATGATGAGCACAGCTCTGGGCAGAGAAGGAACAGTGTTGCCCCCTCTCCTGCTGTTGGAAGAACTCCCTCAGCTGAGCACCTGTTGGGACAGTCAGCACCCAGGAAAGGGAGGTAGAACTCATCATCCTTCCTTGGGTCTCCTGAGTCCTGAGCCCTCCTTAAGCCAGCTTGGCCTTCTGCCTGGGGCCTGAGCCACGCCACTGCTTTCATGCAAAGTGAGGCTCTGGGTAAGAGGAGAGTGAGGAGCGTAATGTTAACTGAGCACCTACTATAGGGCAGTGGCTGACCAAGTGATAAATAATCAAAGTATGGTCTCTCTGAGATACAGGTATAATTATGCCTACTTGAAAGATGAAGAAACTGGGGGTGGGGGGGAGAATGACTTGGCCAAGGCTATGTATGCAGCACAGAGCAGTGTCCCATGGCTCCGTGGTGGAGGTGGTAGGTCCTTTTCTGTAGATAACCCCTATCACATGCAGAGTCTGCATTTACTTCAATATGAGAAGGTCATGGTCATCAGGCCTCTGTAGGAAAGATAGAGCTTGACAAGTGAGTGATAAAGATACAGGTTTGATTTTAGGCTTGGAATCGAGGTTTCCTGATGGGGACCAGCTGGCAGAGCCCAGAGTCAGGAAGAGAGGGTGGAGAGGGAGTCTGTGGTTTGCAGGCCCCACATGAGATACATGAATGGCTCCACGAGTGTCCACAGCAAACAGAGGCCAGTCCTGAGGACAAGGTGCTGTGCTGAGTGCTCCATGGGACTGGGCGCACAGCTCGGGTGGACTGAGCCCCTGACTCTGGGAGACTTTCTCCATCACATATACTGTTCCAGCTAACCTCCCCAGCAGCTCGGTGGAGTAGGCCACGTTATCCTCATGTTACAGATGAGAACACGAGGCTCAGAGAGATTGAGTGACTTGCTCAGGGTCACACAGCAAGAAGGCGATGAAGTAGGGATTCAAGGCTTACTAAAGCTCGTGTCTTCCAGATCCAAAGAGGTGAATGTTTGCCCCTGTTCCTCCTGCTGCAGCTGCTCAGTCAGAAATTTACTCCTACAGGCAGAAGTGCTTAAAACGCACATGACTCAAAGATGTGACATAGTCACAGATGTCAATGAGGCAGGCCTCCTAATTGTGTTCTAGGCTGCTCCTGACATGGACGAAAGCCTTTGGCTAGGAACCCTGGTGCAGGAGAGCCAGGCAGCTCCCAGGCACAGGCCTGTGGGAGGGGCTGAGTGAGGCAGCCTGTGTACCATGACCTCCTCTGGACAGCTGGGCCCAGCACCCGCGGAGCTGGGCGAGGACTCTGGTCCGACTGAGCCACTAATCAGAGAGTCTCTGTCCACCCACCTGTCTGGCACTGCCAGGCAGCCCCCCGCCCTCCATGGGACAGCCTGGCTGGGACACCACCCAGTTCGTCCCTCTGCCCTGGTCCTGCGAGACAGGGGTCTTTGTAGTGAGAACCGCAGAGGAGCACAGACGCCCACTCAGGCGTAGGCCTTGAAGTAGCAGGAGTGTGTCAGGGGCATGAGAGCTCACAGACAGGGCACAGGCTGCTTGCAGGGTGCCTGCCCTGGGCACTCACACTTCCTTTCTTAGAGCAGCAATGAGGCAATGGGAAAGAATCCACTCCCACCCAGCCGGGCCTGCCCTTCACCAGCGACACCAGATATGACTTGGAAGCCAGCTGGACATTCCTGCATTAGGCTGTTCAGAAATGGGCCACAGCTCCATTGCTCTGAGAGGCCCCAAGTGCCCCCTGCTTCCACCCCTTTCTTCCTCTCAGAGCACGGCTCCCTTGGCAATGCCTCTTGTCCCCAGGGACTGGGCCTCTGACCTTGGTCAAGCCCTTGGCCAACCCCGCGCCTGCCCTCTGGCTCTGTTTGTTTATAAATAGGCCCATTTCTCATCTTGCTCCTGCTCAGAGCTCCACACCCAAGAGGCAGATGCAACCTTGGGATTCCCTTTCCAGCCAAGGGCAGAGCAGGACCTGACGGGCTTGTGGGCCTGAGGGATGAGGTCACAGATTCTCCCGCAAATAGCAACTGGCCCTGGACAGCCCCAAACACAAGCCAGCCTGTGCGTTCCTTTCCTGTGACTGCCCGAACAGATCAGCACATATTCTCTCAGTTTTGGAGGCCACAGGTCCAGAACCAAGGGGTCGCCAGGGCCGCTGTCCCTCGCAAGGTTCCAGAGGGAGGGTCTTCCTGTGTCTCCTCTGGCCTCTAGTGGCACTGCTCACTCCTTAGCTGTGGACACACCACTCCAATCCCTGCTTCTGTGGCTACATCACCTCTTCCTCTTCTGTCTCAAATGTCCCTCTACCTTTCTCTTAGAGAAGGACACTTCTCTTTGGACGTAGGGCCCAGGACCATTTCCTCATCACAAATCCTTAATTCTATCTGCAGGGAAGGTTTCCTAACCCAGGCCCCATTCATAGGTTCTGGGAATTAGGATGCGGACGTATTTTTGGGTACCACCATTCAGCTCACTGCAGCTTGTCACCAGTGACATTTATGGAGATGGTCCTTGGGTCCAATGAGGAAGCCCGAGCAAGGAAAGGCATTTGCCACAGAAGACTGTGAGCACGGGGTGCCTGCTGGTCTGCTGTCTAGGGCACCCCCGGCCAGGTGACTCATGCTGATTCTGAAGGCAGTTCTTCTAGTGAGGCCTAGCCGAGGCCTCAGGAGCAGCCTGCCTGTCGGCTCCCTCTCGGTAGTTTGTGGGTCAGCCGCCCAGCCTCGGCCATCGGCTGGATTAGCAAACCGTCAATAGATCCGGTTGAGCTAAGACAGCTGGAGTGAGCGGACCACGCATCGGCGCTCCTTATTTTGGCTCTTGCGGCGACGCGCCTTGATTTGCAGCCTGGCCCTCAGCCACTCCGACACTCACAGAGCCTGGTCAGCTGTCACCGTGTCACACTCTTTGCTGAACGAAATGACCTGAGTGGGATTTCATGGTGCGCGGGAAGAGCATGCTCTCTGGAGTCACACAGACCACCGTCCCGAGTCTGTCCCCCTCGGTCACTTGGTGCTGGTGGGAACTTCTCAAGGCTCCGACGGTTTTCTCCTAGGTAAAACGAGGAGGGACAAACCTACCTGGAGACATTGCTGTAATTATGAGGGTAGATTGTATTTCAAGGGCCTGGCATGTAGTAGCACGCATTAAATGGTTGCTTTGATTTCAGGACGGGAAGGGTGCCACCGTCTGCATCCACAGAAGCTTGAACCTTCTATTCTGCCTCCTCCCTCCTCCCCCTCCTCTCTCCCCCCTCTCCCCCTCCTCCCTCCTTCCAAGTCCTACCATGTCTTGCCTGCCCCTGGGACTCTGCAGCAGCTTCCTGGCCACCGTCCCTGCTCACACTCCTCACTCTAAGAGGAGTGCTTCTCATAGCAGCCAATGCCAGGGACAGCTCTGGTTTTGTCCTATTCCTGGCTTAAATGTGTTGAGGATTTTGCGCTCTTGCTGGATCAAGTCCCTCAGCATCAGCCCCACCCACGTGGTAGCCTCAGGCATCACGGCTCCCCCCTCACTCCACACACCCAGGACTCCGCGCGCCCAGGACTCCACGAGCCCCACTCAGAGCTTCTGTCTCTTCCCCAGCCCCCCTCAACCCTCCCTTCTTCTCTCATCCCTCCTTTTCCCCTCATCTCTCTCCTCTTTTCCCTCCCGTCAGCCCCTCTGTCATTCTTCTCCGTAGCTCTTCTCCCCACCCCCTGCCCCGCCTTCTCTCTCCTCCCTCCCTTCCCCATTGTCCAGGCTGCAAGAAGTATCCCTTCTCTGTTTCCTGCAGTGCCCTACCCTTCCTGTAGCCACACCGAGTCTCCCTGGGCTGACACTGGGCTAGGTGCTGTGACTGTGGCGAAGGCAGCACTCCCAGCTGACAAGGAGGGTCATGGTCCAGGGCCTCAACTCTGGAGCCAAAGTATCTGGCATTGAGCTGCCTGTGTGACCTTGGGCAAATCACTTTACCTCTCTGGGCTTCATTTTCCTCAGCTGTGAAGTTTCTGTGTCTTGGGCTGCTGTGAGTTACTACAGGCAGAGCACGGAGGGTGGTGGTATTTGTTAGCCTGTGTGAGTGCTTTCCATCATGGGGTTTATAGCCCCGCGGGGAAGTCAGAGGAGACAAGCAGTCAAGACTCCATTTGATAAGGGAAGTGTGGGCACAATAAAGGGAGGACAAGAAGGGGTGCCTCACCCGCCAGGGACACTGGATATGGCAATCACCTTGCTCAAGAGGCCATGAGCTACACCAGGACCAGTTGCCCCGGTGCTGATACGTCCAGGGCCCAGCACCCCCTGGTTCCATGGTGTTGGATACCTTTCGAGAATCATGCCAATCTGATGGCGTACATCTCGTGCTCTGGTTCCTGCTGCCTCCGTCTGTGACAGACAAGCTCTGTGGGGAGTGCCCTTCCCTTTCCTGGACCCCACACTGCATGCCTCTCATGAGGGGTGCGTATGCCTGGGCTATATTTGCCCCGCAAGAGGAGGACAGACAAAACCTGAGCTGCTCCCCAGTTGAGCCCCAGGAGGATAGCTCTGAAAGTCATTTTAAAAATCTCTTCTGAAAGTTCTGGCCAGAAGGAGTACCATCTCCTTCGGCAGTGGGTAGCCTGTAACGCATCCTTGAATTGCCTCTCATGGTTTCTCTGCCCAGTCCCCCAGTTCTACATTCCACATCCCCGGGAGTCTTCCCAAATGCATTACCTGCATCAACCCTCTGACTTGGTGTTGGTGGGACCTCCCAAGGAGATCCCTAAGAAGGACTTAACAAGGGCTGACTGAATGCCACAGCCCCTAATGCCTCTTAGTAGACAGGTCCCTTTTGGTACTAAAGTGAAGCAGTGAAGATGGAGTACATCAGGCAGGGAGAGAGACACTGGGCACTGGGTCCAGCCAAGGTGGACCCAGCTGAGCCCAGGATCCAGGTCAGTGACTGCAGATATCAAGCCCAGATGGGAAGTGTGAGACATCACCTCCAAGAGGCCAGTTCAAGATCAGAGTCAGCCGGTAAGTGACACGTAAGGCATCAGAACCAGGGAGCTCACCAGGGGCACTGCCAGTCCCCTCCCAAAGGCTTCTGACTGACCCAGCTTCACCCCAAATCCTCCAAGTGTCTTACAGGACTGGTATCAGACAAGATCTGCATCTGGCATTCAGGGACTCCCACTACCCAGGTAAGAAAGGAAGTCTTGAGGATACAGGTGGCATTTTCATCTTGCTGAAGAGCCTGGCTTTGAAAGGAGAGGTAGCCCTTGGACATAGCCAGCTGACCACACAGATGAAGTTGTAAACTGTCTGGTTGTTCTGAGCTTCCAAGGTCACTACAGAGCCAGTTGGGCCCTCACAAGGACAGTGGGTATGCAGCCCTCTTGACCCAAAAGCCTAGATATACTTGGATATAAGGCATTTGTTAGATATTTGGTTTGCAAATGTTTTCTCCCAGCCTTTCATCCTCTTAGCAAAGTCTTCTGCAGGACGAAAGCTTTTAATTTTGATGTGGCTCAGTTTTCATTTTTTTCATCTTATGGATTGTGCATTTTATATCAAGTTTAAGAATTCATTGCCTAGCTCTAGATCCAAATAATTGTCTCCTTTAAAAAAATGTATAGTTTTTGCTTTAACATTGAAGCCTATAATGCATTTTGTGTTAATTTTTGTGTAAGATATGAGACTTAGGTTGGGGTTCTTTTTTTTTTTTTGCCAATAGATGTCTAATTGTGCCAGCACCGTTTATTGTAAAGGCTGTGCTTCCTCCATTGAATTGTTTTGATCCCTTTATCAAAATTCAATTGGACAAGGACACCTGGGTGGCTCAGTCGGTTAAGCGCCCAACTCTTGATTTTAGTTCAGGTCATGATCTCACAGTTTGTGAACTCAAGCCCTGCATTGGGCTCAACACTGACAGCATGAGAGCCTGCTTGGGATTCTCTTTCTCCTACTATGTCTGCCCCTCCCCTGCTCATGCTCAATCTCTCTCTCTCTCTCTCTCTCTCTTTCAAAATAGATAAGTAAACTTAAAACCAATTGGGCACTTTAATGGATTGAATTATATCCCTCCAGAATTCATATATGGAAGTCCTATCCCTCAGTATCTCAGAATTGACTGTATTTGGAGACAGGGTGTTTAAAGAGATTAAGGTAAAAAGACATCATTAGGATGTGCCCTAATCCAATATGCCTTGTGTCCTCATAAGAAGGAAATTTGAACACAGACACACACAGAGGGAAGACCATATGAAGACACAGGGAGAAGATAGCCATCCACAAGCCTAGGAGAGAAGTCTCAGGAGAAACCAACCCTGCTGACATATTGGTTTCAGACTTCTAGTCCCTGAAATTGTGGAAAAAGAAGTTTCTACTGTTTAAGCTGTTCAGTCTGTGGTACTTTGTATGGCTGTCCTAGAAAGTTAATACAGGCGCATTAGTGTGGGTCCAATGCTGGGTTCTGTAATGTGTTCTACTGGTTTACGTGTTTATCCCTCTACAAACACCACACCAGATTTTGTAACTCTGTCCTAAGACTTCATATTCAGTAGAGTGATTAGTCCCATTTTATTCTTGTTTTTCTTTATGTTCAAGCTACTTGAGGGTTTATGCCTTCATTATAAACTTTAGAACAACCTTGTCTATGAAATAACCTTCCTGGAATTCTGGTAGGAATTGCATTAAACCTGTAATTTAATTTGGGAAGAATTGGCATCTTCATTGTGTTGATTGAGTCTTCTACTCCATAAACGTGGTATGTCTCCCTTATGTAAGTTTCCTTTGCTTCTTTCCTCCGCATTTCCTAATTTTCAGCACACAGATCCCTTACATGTTTTGCCAAGTTTATAGCTAAGTGTTTCATTTTCTTTGAAGCCACAGTCAATCGACTGTTTTTAATTTTTGTTTCCAATGCTTTATTTGTGTATGTAGACATGCAACCTTGCTCAACTCGCTTATTAGTTCTGAGTTTTTGTGTATGTTTGTGCGTTTCTTGGAATTTTCTATGTAGACAAGCATGCAATCGACAAATAAAGAGAATATCTTCCAATCTGTATGCTTTAATTTCTTTTTCTTATATTATTGCCATGGATAGAGCTTCAACTATGTTGAAGAGGAGTAGGTGAGACAGACATCTCTTTAAGTAAGTTGTCAATTAAAGGCTTTTTATAAATGCTCTTTATCATGTTGAGGTGGTTTCCCTCTATTCCCTAAATTATTGAGAGTTTTTTGCCCCTTATTATTATCATAGATGAGTATTGCATTTTGTTAAATGTCCTTCCTTTGTCAATTGATATGATCATGTGATTATCTTTTTTAGCCTGTGGATATGGTGGATTACATTGATTTATTTTCAGATGTTGATTAAGACTTGCATGCCTGGAATAAAGAAATTATGGTGGATAATTCTATTTATACATCACTGAATTAGACTTGCTAATATTTTGTTGAGGGTTTTTACCTCTAAGTTCATGAAAGATTTTTTTCTATCAGGATTTGAAGGCATTGTTTCACAGTCTTTTAGCAGCCAGTGTGGTTGATGCAAGGTTAGAAGCATGGATGACTTTCCTTCCTTTATTTTTTTAATTAAAAATTTTTAATGTTTTGTTTATTTCTGAGAGAGAGAGACAGCATGAATAAGGGAGGGTCAGAGAGAGAGGGAGACACAGAATCCAAAACAGGTTCCAGGCTCTGAGCTGGCAGTCAACATAGAGCCTGACGTGGGGCTTGAACCCACGAACCATGAGATTGTGACTTGAGCCGAAGTCAGACGCTTAACTGACTGAGCCACCCAGGCACCCCAGCTTCCCTTCCTTTATAGGTGACTCAATTTTATTTTTCCCTTATGAAGACTTGAAGATACCTTTGTTTATCCTTATGCCAAAACCACACAGTATTGATTACTACAGCTTTGTGGTGAGTTTAGTGTAAGCCCTTACATTTTGTTCTTTTTTCTCCCCAAAATTAACCTGGCTACTCTAGATCCTTGCATTTCCATGTAAATTTAGAATCATTTGTTAATTTCCACAAACTGGGATTGAAATAGATGTATAGATCAATTTGGAGCAAACTGGTATATTAAAATTATTGAGACTTTCCATAGATTAACAAGGTATGTCTCTTTATATCCCAGGTTATCTTTTATTTCCTTCCCTAATATTTAATAGTTTTGAAAAGATATATATCTTACACATTTCATGTTAGGTTTACTTATAAACATTTTATAGTCAGGTTGTACATGGGACTTTTTATTCTTTTCTATTTTTTGACTGATGTTTGAGGTCTCACCAGGGCACTAAAGTCCCAGAGCGCCCCTTTGAAGTCCTGGGCAGAGAAATTAGGTGTCACAAGGGCCTCTGGGACCTGGGGTTCCCTTGTCAGTTTAGCTGATAACTCTCATGGATTTCAAGGTGTTGTGAGCAGGAAAGGGACATGGTCTGATCTAAGTTTGGGAAGGAGTCTTCTGGTCAAAGTGTGTATGTTCAGAAGCATGGGGAATAGGGGCGCCTGGGTGGCTTAGTTGGTTGAGCGTCCGACTTTTGCTTGGGTCATGATCTCGCAGTTCGTGGGTTCGAGCTCCGCGTCGGGATCTGTGCTGACTGCCAGCTCAGAGCCTGGAGCCTGTTTCAGAGTCTGTGGCTCCCTCTCCCTCTGACCCTCCCCTGCTCACGCTGTCTGTCTCTCTCTCTCCTAGTAATAAAAGAAGAAAAAAAAAGAAGCATGGGGAATGGGGTCATGCCAGAGGCAAGGACACTGGTTTGGAAAGTATTGTCACAGGAGTGGTCCCAGACTGGATGTCTTTGTAGTGGGGGGAGGGCCTCTCCCTAAGGATGCCACGCCCATGAGCCTGACTGAAGTTGCTCCCCCAGCTGTGGGCACTAAGGGGCTTCCCTTCTCTCTTTCCTGCTGGAAGAGCAGGAGGAGACTCTTCCCCGCTGGAGACTCTGGGAGAGTTTTTTTTTTCCATCTCCAGTATGAATCCTCATGATTGCCTCTTTTCTTGACCCCGTGTATGTGGCCAGTTTGCCTCTCTTGTTCCTTATTCCTTCCCTGGGTCTCTGCTGGGGCCGAGTCACATTGGCTGTATATGAACTTGGACTCTCACCACAGGCTCAGCACTGCTGCTCCACACGGATGGCCGCTAAGTGCTGATGCTGGCCATACCGAGATGGAGTTCATCATGTGTACTTGGACTCTGCGGATGCTGACCATTCCTTGGAGATGTCCACTGGGAGACCTAACTCAGTTTCTATCAGTCATCACCCAATAGTTTCACCCAAATCCAAGTCTCTGCCTGGAAGAACACTACACTTACAGTTCAGGGGATTTTCATGTAAATCCAGATCATGTAAATCCACCAAGGCTGGGAATTTCTGGAATTAGGTGGGGTGTAGTTTCATCACACATCAGTTTCCTGTTGCTTCTCTCTTCCTCTGGAGAGGCAGAGAGAAAATAGAGAGGTCTTGGAATCCACCAGCAAATCCTTAATTGTTCTGCCATGCAGCCAAAGCTGCTCTCAACACGAACCGACCTGAGCTGGTAGCAATGTTTAATCATTTTTCATAGTCACTAATGAAAATAGCTCTGCCTCTGCATAGGTAGTCCAAAGTGCCCAACAAATGAATTCTGAGTCCCAGGTGAGAACTCTAGATCTAGAAGGTCTTGGATCAACTAATGACATACCTTGTGCAAATTTTAAGCCTCCCAATAATGTCCGAGCATGTGCCCTAATGGTACTACAGAGATTTTAGGATTGGTACGTATATTAGTCACTGTAATTAAAATCCTGGAGTTATATTATATGTTATTTGCATGGCAGTTTGTGATGTGTTTAATGCTCCCCGTTTCAAAATTATTAAAACTACTGTCCCTCGGTTGGCCAAAATGATAAGCGAAGTAAGAATGTGATCTTATTCCCTCTCGATGGGGCAGGCGGGGAGGAGGATGCATGTGGGATTTTCTTATAAAGAGACCAAATGCCAAATAAAAGAATTCCAGCTGTGCAACAGGAAAGTTGAAATGGTTTGTTAGGATCATTAATATTGCAATGAAAACTAATTAAACCTGGAGCTGGAAAGGAGTTCATTAGTGGTTTGGAGCCAAGAATTCTGCTTCTGCCGAGTTGGTTATAGCACTGTGGAACTTGGAAAGTTGTCAGCTGGCCTTGGGGTCATGTGGCTCTTTCCTTTTCGTGGCTTCTGGAATTGGGCTTCTGCTAACGACAGGTACTTAACAGGCATGAAGCAAGAGATCTCTTTGCAATGTCTGAAGTATCCTCAGTTCCTGTCCTCAGAGGGGACCTGGACAGTGCTGCACCTGTCTGGGTGGGTGACCCCTTTCAAGCTACTGAGAAAGAGCTTTTGAAGATAGGGAAGAATTGTGCATGCATGTTACGGAGGGTGGTGGGCAGATTTTCTTTCAAAGCAATCAGATGGGTTTTCACATTGCAACGTGACTCACTTCAAACCACTAGAAATAAATGTTACCCAAAGCTTCAACAGTGCTTTCACACACATATTTGCTATTCTCCACAGTCCTCATGAAATTGCCTCATCATATCTCTTCCCAAGTTGGTTGGTTGCCTAAGAGAGGGAAGGTTGTTTTTGTTGCAGATTGGGTTTCCCAGGCACTGCCTCTGAGATGGACTTCAGTGGACGGGATGTCAATTAATGAAGGTCCTTGGGACCAATCCCCGTAGAAGGGAGGGGCTAGAAGCAGATGAGGGTAGAGGGAGCACCCAGCATTGATCCTGCCCAACATCTTTGGGGGCTTTGGGGCTGGAGTGCCCCCTCAGAGGAGTCCTGAGTTGGTTGAGATGACCAGTTCTTCATTCTTTGGCTTTGACCAGTCATTGGAGGGGAGCTGCTGAGGTGAGACCTTGTGCCAGGTTGCTGTGCAGTGATACGGCCTGTGAAGGGGTTGACAGCTAAGACCCTCTCCTACCAGCACCCCAGACGGCTGGGGCAGCAAGTCGTTCTTCGAGGCGTCGAGGGGGATTCTGGGAGGTACGTGGCAACACCCTCTGCAGTTTTGTTCATCATAATCTCCCTTGACTCTAACGTAGTACTTGGTACAAAGTAGGTTTTTAAGAGGTATTTGTTCCTGTGTGTAGAATATTCTTGTTTCACACAGAAAACATCAAGGCTTAGGAAAGGAAAGTACGTGCTGGAACTAGATTTAGAAGGAATATCCCTAACAGAACTAGCCCTGGCCACTGCCTCCTCCCTCTACTCACAGTGATGTACATGAAGGAGGACATTTAGGTGATGGTCATCTGGTCCCTGGTATGAACAAAATGAAGTTCATCTTTCAATGCCTCAGAGTTTTTCTCTATTTCAAGGCTTCTCCTTGAATCCACAACCTAGGCTAGATTTTGGGGTGGAAGATGGGTTGTTATGGTCTCACGACGAAGGCCAAGGCTTGTCCGGCAGGCTGAACAAACTTGGCCTTGAGTTTGAGGACCCTCCCCAACCCATGAAGGATGGGCCCTATTGTCCACACATGGCCAGCAAGGGATTGTCTGGGGCTGGGTCCTGGCAAAGAGGACGGAGGCTATGGACACACAGGCCTAGACTTTTAGGAAAGTGTCCCTGACATGCTTTGGATAGTTTGTTACATGGTCCCCTTGTAACAGCCCTTTTAGGCAAAACAAAGCAAACAGTAAATCTGATAACGAGACAAATACAACAGAAATGTTTATGTTTCTTGATTTTCTGGTCCTCAAATTCGGCACCTTTCAGTGTGCCATGCACAGTGAATAGAAGTGCTAACATCCTGCCCCCTAAAGCCCTGGGTAAGGCAGGAGTCACACAGGGGACAGCTGGGCACTTTCCATCACAGGCAGCCTCTTCTTTTTATTCTCAAGATGTGTGTGTGCTATAACCCAGTAAACGATGGGTTGTAAAGCTCTCGTTTTGCCTCTGAGAGCTTGCTTTGAGTGTGGGAAGCAGAGCTTCTCCCAGAAGGAGACAAATCATGTTTGCATTGTGGTAAAGATCTTTCTGTTTTCCGAGTCAAATCCCATGTCCCAAAGGAAATTGTCTTCTTTCTGCCAGGGCCCAGGACAGCCATGCTTTACCTGCCAGATCCATGAGGTCCAAAGGCTCCTGAGAACATCTCCTTCAAGCCCCTCATCTCACAGATGAGGACACCGAGGTCCAGGAAGGTAAATGCCCGCACAATGGGCATGGAAATAAGGTAGGTTTAATTTGACAGCATTATTAACCCTGCTCATTACCCTGGAATGATCCCATAAGAGTTCGTGAAAAATGGTAATTATTTAATTGCACACTTTATCTACACAGTGTATTTTATGCATTATATAATTATCATCATCATAATTAATGGTAGTTAATTCTTCTGTAGCTGGAAGCAGTCTGCTGAAGGAAGTCTTTAAATATCGTCTTTTCTGCCTTTGAAGTTAAGCCTAGGCAGCCTTATTGCTATTTATTTAAGCAGAGCCAGCAGAGAGAGGCATGAAGAACACGTCTGTGGGGCATCACTCACACACTTCAAGTCTCGGTGGTCAGCTATCATTTTCTGCTGTGGAGAAGGGTATACTTCTGGGACACTTCAGGATGCTCTGTGGTAGCTGAAGATCCAACCTGACTTTACTGTAGGCCCCCAAATTCCATAACTTCAGGGGAGTGGAAAATTTAACAATCAACTCAGAAACTGCCTAGTCTACCTTTCAGAATGATTGAGATGATTTATAATATATTGGGTGAAGCTCAACTGCAATAGAATAGGGAAATCAAAAATCTTGGTGGTTTAAAGAAGTCTGGAGCCAGTGCAGTAGAAAAGCAATCTCCTGGTGTCCTTGTGGTGCGTCCTGATGTGAGTTTTCATCCTCAAGGGCATCTCATGGTCCATATTGGTTGCAAAGTTCCAGCCATCATGTCAGTATCCCAGGCTGGTGGTGGGATGGGAGGTGGGGGGAAGCAGGGAAAGAGAAGGCTGCTCTGCCCAGTTGAATAGATTTTCCAGCATTCCCATAGAAAAACTCATTTCTACTGCATTGGCCAGATTCTGTCACAGACTACCTTCAAGTGCAGGGGAAAGAGGTCAATAAAGGTTTTTACTGCTGTGTTTTCTCCTAGCGAACAAACCAGGGCTCTATAACTAAGGAGGAAAGAAGGGTAATGGTTGGTGTTGGCAATTGCTGTCTTTGTCGTGAGATTCCACGAGATAACATACACCAAGCCTTAAGCACAGGGCTGCTGTATGGTTAGGTACTCGTTCATTTAGCAATAGTTTATGGAATGCCTCCTCCTGTTAGGGCAGAGTTGGTTGTTGTTCCCAGGCAATTCTTTTTTTTTTTTTTTTTTAAGTTTTTTAATGTTTATTTTTGAGAGACACAGAGGCAGAGTGTGAACAGGGGGAGGGCAGAGAGAGAGAGAGGGAGACACAGAATCCAAAGCAGGCTCCAGGCTCTGAGTTGTCAGCACAGAGCCTAGTGTGGGGCTTGAACCCACGAACCGTGAGATCATGACCTGAGCCAAAGCTGGACGCTTTACTGACCCAGCCACCCAGGCGCCCCACTCAGGAATTCTTGATCTAGTGCTCAGCCAGCACACAGAGGCATGGACATTCTTCAGGTAGACAAAATCAGGTAGCAAAACCCTCTTTGATGGGTTTGCTTTTGCTGGATGACACCTTTGTGGTTTGACACTTCTGGCACTTGGCTGTGCTGGCAAAGGGACTCCAGCAGCCGGGGGACAGTCTTCCTTCAAAGGAAAGGGGAAAGCACAAGACCGTAGTGCCACAAACAAGGGCGTGAGGTGCGCACATTCTAAAATGAGGTTCTAGACATAACCTTACACGATCAACTACAACAGATCCTAGCTCCTTTAGCCAACCGCCAATCTCTAGTGCATGTTCAGGCTGGAATGGCTCAGAGTAAGGATTCTTTGACTAGGGGCTGGAAGTGGTTTAGGAGAACTTGGATTGAGTGTCCTGGAAGGCCTGGAGGTAGGGGACACACAGGACAGCGGAGGGGGTTGGTGCAGAGGAGAGAAGGAGGGGAGTAGGAAGAGAGAGGGAGATGGAGACACAGAATCTGAAGTAGGCTCTAGGCTCAGAGTTGTCCGCACAGAGCCTGACATGGGGCCTGAACCCACGAACCAATGAGATATGACCTGAGCCGAAGTCAGACGCTTAACCAACTGAGGCCACCCAGGTGTCCCTGGACAAGACTTTTTAATATCTGAAAACCAGATACCCAACAGTGACTAAAAGCTGAGGGATACGGTCAATGTTGTCTAGGAATGAGCAAGGGGAGATCAGACTTTCCCTTCCTAAACGCAGTGGTTGACGGGAGAAGATTGTTTTCTGTCTCTACCTTTTAGTCTAGCTCATTGAATATACCTATTATACATATTTTTTGAAGGTTATTTATTTATTTTGAAAGAGAGATAGCATGCTCATTCACATGTGTCGGGAAGGGAACAGAGAGAGGAAAGAGAGAATCCCAAGCAGGCTCTGCACTGTCAGTGTATGGAGCCCGATGTGAGGCTCGATCTCATGAACCTTGAGATCATGACCTGGGCTGAAATCAAGAGTAAGATGCTCAACCGACTGAGCTACCCAGGCGCTCCTCATTGTACACATTTTAAAATGACACTGAAATATTCAGTTTGCCATAATTTATTTCATTATTTCCCTGTTGTTGGACATCTGAATTCATATTTTATTTTATTTTATTCTTTAAAATAATACTGAAAAACCTGTACCTAACTGCTTCTAGCAGGCCCAAACTGGAAGCAACTGAAATGTCCTCCAGCAGGTGACAATGAAACAAAACTGTGGTCCATCCATACCATGGCATCCGACTCAGCAAGGAGTACAATATTAACACACAGAACAATTTAGATGGTCTCAAGGGAATTATGCAGAGTGAAAAAAACCTAATTCTAAAGGGTTACACACTGTCTGATTCCATGTATATAATGTCCTTGTAACGACAAAATGATAGTGTTGGAGGACAGATTGGGGTTAGGGGCTGTGGTGGGAGGGAGGGGGTGGCTAAAAATACAAGGTATCCTTGTAGCCTTTTTTTAAAAATGTTTTATTTATTTCTGAGAGAGAGACAGCATGAGCAGGGGAGGGTCAGAGAGAGAGGGAGACACAGAATCTGAAACAGGCTCCAGGCTCTGAGCTAGTGTCAGCACAGAGTCTGATGCGGGTCTCGAACCCATGTACCGCGAGATCATGACCTGAGCTGAAGTTGGATGCTTAACTGACTGAGCCACCCAAGCGCCCTGGTATCCTTGTAGCCTTGTAGAGACAGAACTGTTGGCACTTTGATTGTATGGTGCCCACTAATCTACACGTGATGAAACTGTATAGAAGTACACACACATACACACACACACACACACACACACAAGCCCACACACCCATGGACACACATGAATGGGCAATATGAATAATAATGCTGTGTTTATGCCAGGTTCCTGGTTATACAGGATGTTACTGTGGGGGAAACTGGATGAAGCGTGCACCTGATCTCTCTATTATATCTTCTCATAAGTGCATGGGAATCTCAACTATCTCAAATAGAAAGTTAAAAAAATAAACATTTCTAACTAAAAAATGTGAATTCGTGCAAAGGACATATGAGGTAATTAGGGTAAAAGTACTTGGGAAAAAGATAATATTGTACTGATTGTTCTTGTACTTATATCTTGCGGCACTTCTCTGATGATTTTTTGTTAGTATAGATTTGTAGAAATGGAATTACTGAATCAGAAGGTATAATTTTCAATGGTTCCTAACACATATTATCAAATGGTTTCTAGAAAATGTGCAGAATTTACACATCCCCCAGAGCTTGTTTTGTGCCCAAGTGGCATTAATTGTCTTTCGATGTTAGAAACAGGAATAAAAATTACTTCTTTCCTCATCACCAGTTCTACCTGCATGAGGACAATATCTCTTTGCTATAATTCTCATCCCCTTGATTACTAGGGAGGTGAACGTTTTTCCATATATTTATGGCATACATTGGCCATTTGCCTTTGTACTTAACTCATGCCTCCATTGGGATCTTGATGAATTTTTCTTTCTTATTTTTAAAGAGTTCTTTATAGCATAAGAATGTTAACCCCTTGGTCATATTTGTTGAAAATACTCTTTTTTAGCTTGTCTTGGCCTTTTCTTTTTTCAAATGTGGTATTTTTGATATGACTTACATATGATATACATTCATAGAGCATGCAGTTTAATTTGTTAGTATTTTCCTTTGAGGTGTTTGTTGTTGCTGATCTGGGAAGTGCCTTCCCGTTCCAATATCAGTTATTATTGACATGTATTCACCTCTCTTTTTCAAAGGTTTCATTATAAATAAAAATTCCATTTGATGACTAATCCATTCCTTTCCCCTTGGGAGTGATGTTCCCTTTTCTCATCTTCTCCATTCTTATATAATTTTGAGATTTCCTTCTGTGCCTACTTTGTCTGTTCCATTGATCTGTTTGAAATTCTTCCGCCAATAAAACACTTAATTGTTGGAACTTTAGAATACGCTTTAAAATTTGGCAGAACAGTTTCCTTTGCTTTTTAAAACTGCTGCCAATGTTTTCCACTTGTTTATTTTTCAGATAGTGTTTAGAATTATTTTATAAATATTCAATTTATGAAAAAATCCACTGACGTATTGATAGTAATTATATTAACTATTTAAGTAGAAAACAATCTTAATTGATTGATTAAGTAATGAATGTCCAGTTATGGAGTTCTATGAGAACTTTACAGTATATTTTCTCCATTTATCAAAATATTACTTTATATATTTCAATAAACTCCCATGTTGACTACACATGTATTGTAATAGTTATTTGTGATTATTTAAAAAATCTGTAGTGAAGATGTCATTTTCTTATTGCTTTTTAGTAAATATCACCAATATTTAGTGATGTTCTTGTTTTATGGTTATTTATCTTGCACCCAATGATCTTATTGATTTAAACAGGTTTTTGGTCAACCCTCTTGAGTCTTCTTTATAACCATATTGCCTGTAAATGACATGATACAGCACTTTCCCAGAGCTTTTCCACTTCTCAGGCTTCATGCTTCTTTTTTTTTTTTTTTAATGTTTATTTATTTTTGAGAGAGAGTGACAGTGAGAGCATGAGTGGGGGAGGAGAAGAGAGAGAGGGAGACACAGAATCAGAAGCAGGCTCCAGGCATTGAGCTGTCAGCACAAAGCCTGATGTGGGGCTTGAACTCACGAACTGTGAGATCATGACCTGAGCTGAAGTTGGATGCTTAACTGACTGAGCCACCCAGGCATCCCAGCCTTCATGCTTCTTGCACCAGCAGAACTTCCCAGAGCTCACCCATATGGCTGGCAGCAGGCTTCTTTTAATGGGCTTCATTTCAAAGGCAATGAAGTTGCTTATTCATGAAGTAAGTATTGCTTTGGCTTACAGTTGGCTTTTACCATTCAAGAATATACCATTCAACTTTTATAAAATGCTAAGAGTCATCTTCAGGTGCAGGTTTCTCAAATGTCTTCTCGGTGTCTTTACACCATCATCTTATGATACATCTCATAGGTAAGATTTCCAACATTTAATCTTCCTTGAATCCTCAGATAAAATAGTCCCAATCAAGGCAGAGATTCTGGTATTGTGCTTTCATATTTGATTTGCCAATATTTTTGCCAGGATTGGATATGTATATAATTTGCATAGGTAAGACCCGGCGTAAAGTGAAAATGTGGGGTCCTTTGTTAAAAAATTATTAAGAATTTCAAGCAGGTGACAGCATTAAATAAGGCATGGGTCCTTCTGAGCACAGCGCTCTGTGTTATTTACAGGCTGCAGGCCCATGATGCTGGCCTGGATTTTTGGCTTTACACTTACACATGAGGTTGAAATTGGTCCTTGGTTGCTTTTTTGTGCTCTCGTGGTCAGGTTTCGATATCAAATTTGTGCTCATTTCAGAAGATGAATAGGGTGGCTCACCCTAATTTTTGTGATCCAGTAGAGTGTAGACACCACGGGGATCAACTATTCCTTGAAAATGTCCAGGGGGACACACGGATATGGTCGTCTGGCCGTGGGGAATTCAGGAGGAGCTTCCCTGAAGTATTAAAAATTTTTCAACATAAATATTGTCCCTCCTCTGTTCCTCCTGCCCCAATTTCCTAATTTTCTAAAGCTAATTTTAATCTGGGTTTTTTTTCCAGAAAATTGTTGAATTTTATCTGATGTTTGTACCCTTTGGAAAAATTGCTCTGAAATTTTTGTAATTTCCTTCTCTCTATTACATCTCGTTTCACATAACTCTATTTATTTGTCTAGCTCTCTCTTTACTTGATTAGATTTATCGGAGATTTCTCTATTTTATAGTGATTTTTACCACCCTCATGCCCTCTTCGCCCAACCAAAGAGCCAATTTGAGAAGGATTTATTAATTATGTCCTCCTAGGATGAAGAATTTCTGCTTCTATGTTTTGTTTGTGGCATTGATTTCCGCTTTTATCCTTATTGTTTCCATCTACCTGTCCTAATTAGGCTTTTTTCCCCCCCTGCTAATTTCTCATGCTTCTTACTAATATTCATTAAAAAATGTGTGTATTTAAAATATTTAAAAATATGTAACATGTAAAAAATATATAACGAGAGCATTTAAGATTATAAACTTGTATCTGCTTCCAGTTTGGGCCACATTATGTTTTTTGCAATTCGGTGACTTGTTTTTATTGTTTCTTTTTACCCCAAGAATATGTAATTGCAAATGTGACCTCTATGATTCAAGTTAGTGAAGAGCTCTCTTTTTTATTTCCATGGGGCTACATATCATTTGTTTATTTACACTTCATTATCAACTTCTGGTCTTGGCGCCTTTTGTTTTAGACTGTTGTATGTATAATTTCTGCTTCATAGGCTTTTGTGTCTTCTTTAATAAATGTCCCAGGAGGCCTGATCACTAGGACACAAAGTCAAAATTCTGGCTGCTAATCCAAACTTAGTCATTGTAATTTTCATTTCCATGTCCCTTATTTTTAACTGCTTGGTTTGTTGAAGGTTAAAAGATGTATGTTAAGATCAACCACAATGAGTTTTCCTTCCATTGTTTCCGTATTCCTTTCAGTGCATGGTATCTGCTATGCTCTGTTCTTCAGAAGGTGAAGTTTCATGGGTGTTATGTATCTACTCTGAATGGTTTCTTTTGTCCACTGCAGCATTCCCTTCTAGAGTGGCTTTCTCTGAGGTGGGCATCCTCTGTTTTTTTTGCAGAACACTCCCTGGCATTTGCGATGCGGCCATCTGTCCCTGTTTAGTTTCTCATCACCCATCTCCCCTTGACTCCTTATGGGTCCAGAGCACTAGGTGATGCTTGCCAGGTTACCACTTCTTCCCTGTGCCCCAGCACAGCTCCTGGCCCAAGCAATGCACTCAATAGAGGTGCCTGAGTGGCTCATTCAGTTAAGCATCTGACTTCAGCTCAGGTCATGATCTCACAGGTTGTGAGTTTGAACCCCGTGTCTGGCTCTGTGCTGACAGCTCAGAACCTGGAGCCTGTTTCGGATTCTGTGTCTCCCTCTCTCTCTCTGTCCCTCCCCTACTCACGCTTTGTCTCTCTCTGTCTCAAAAATAAACTAAAAGAAACATTAAAAAATAAAATAATGTTTATAAAAATGCACTTGATAAACATGTTGTCAAGGAATGGATAACAAATGACCTTCTTGGACCTGTTAAATAGTTAAATGGGCTTTTCTTTTTTAACCTTGAACTTTGTTTTATATGGAAATAATCAGATCAGTTCCATTTTCTTTCCTCTTCCCCCCCTGGTCGGTGGTGGGAAAGGGTGGGGGGGTCTGGCAGCCGCTTGCTCCTAGAACTGTACTGCCTCCTGCTGGACAAGCCCCACTCCCACTCCCGTTTGCTCCCCTGGCCCGCTGGCTCTGCTGTGGTCCCGCTGGGCCCTGCAGGCTGAAGGGCACGGCAGGAGGAGCTGGGCTTGGGACGTGCAAGCTGTTTTCCAGCCTGGGTCGGCCAGCTGAGAGGCCTTGAGGACACTACTGAACTCTTCTGGACCTCAGCATCCTCATCTGCTGTGAGTGTAAGTCAGGTGGCCTTTGGAAGGCACTGACCCCACGTGAAGCTGATGCTCCACACTGTCTTCCAGTCTGCAGCTTTAGGGGAAAACGGCAGTAAAAATGCCGCCATCAGAAGTTTGCTAACTGACCTGTGGGTGGGCTGGTGGTTTGGCGACTGTTGGCTGTTAGATGTGCCAGGTGCTGTCCCTAGGCCCAGGAAGATGGACATTAGTGCTGTTCTTACACCAGAGAATGGCCTGATACTGGGGTGCCATGACTCACGAGCCTATTAGCTTGTCAAGGCATCTGCCCTCCACACAGCAGGGCAAAGCGACAGCGACGGTTAGTCACAGTTTATCGTTGGGCATGGGGTTAAGGATTCATTCTGTGTCACACAGTGAGTCGGTAGGGAGCTGGGGTTATTAATACCTTCAATTAACTCAGTGCCTACTTTGGAGGAGCTGAGCCCCTCATCTCATCTGGGATTTGTTATCTACATCTGCAGCATGGCAGACAGTGAAGGGAACTTCAGTTAATTCTGACACGTGTTTTGGGGAAGATGGTAGAGAGGACTTTCGATCCCCCTTCTCAGCGTGAAGAATCCCAGGCAGGAACCTAGGACAATCTGAGGTTTAAGAGGAAGGAGACAGTGTCAAATGCCTCGAAGAGACTTGGGGTCTCAGTTCCTAGGCCCCTCAGCAAGGACCCCTAGAGTAAGGAGCATCTTGACGCCCAGCCACTAGGGGCGCAACCTTTCCTGAACCCCCTACCTCAGGTCCTTGGGCCTGAGTCCCACACAGCAGCCTCTCTAAAGGGTGAGCTCCTGCCCTGACACCTGGGAAGTTCGGCCTCTCCTGTTTCCCCAAGCTCTGCCTCCCTGGCCGTGGCTGGGGTATGAGCCCCGCTTGAGAGGGCTTCCTTCAAGGGCTGGTGGACTCAAAACCATCCCTTAGGTAGAGGAGTCCCTGGGCCTTGTGTGGGAGTGGTTGAGTTCAGCATCCTCTTCCTGGATACACCCTGCACTGTAATCTCTCCTCCTTGGCTGCTCTCTATCTCTGAGGCCTTTGAAGTGTCTAACCTACTCAAGGTCAAGTGCCATGACAATAAGAAGCCACTGTGTGTTTTGCACTTCCAGCTGTGTTTATGCATTTTCCTGTGCCTCTCACTCTTCTAGGTCACAGCCTTCAGCCCCAGACCCTGACACACAAATGCTTGACCAGAGCCCCGGGGAGCATAGGCTCACTCTTAGCTCCTAGCGGCTGGGCCCAACCTGGCCCCATGCAGAGGGCTATGGCAATCCAAGTTTGGCTTTGCAAGGACTCCTGGCTGAGTAGCCCCAGCAAATGTTGGATCTCGATTCCTCTCAAGTAAGAGGAATACTTTCTCGCTTCCCTGGGGTGCCCTGAGAATGAATTATTTACTATTTGTAAAGCACTTTGTAGGGTTCAGTATCATTACACAGGGACCACAGGGCTCAAAAGCAACCCTGGATGCCTGACAGGGTGGTTGTTACTATTAAGCATTTATATAGCACTTTACATTTGCCGAGTGCTTCCCAATCATTTATTAGTTAATTCTCCCAGCACTCTGGAGCTGTCAGTGGACCTCAGACACCATGTTCTCCCACCTGGACATGAGGTCGCTGAGGTCAGGAAAGATGGGTGGCCTTGCCCAGAGTTGCCCAGAGTTGCCGGTGGCTCAGGCCACCCTGTGTCGGCTGGACCTTGACCCTGGAGCTAGCTGCAGATTTCATTTCTCACAACCTTGTCACCTACCCCGACCCACCCCAATTCCCCAGTGAGGCCCCTTGCAAGGGATTGCTATAATTTATGACCTTGGTGATATTCCCAAAATGTTCTCAATTTATGACCTACTGTATCATGAAGCAACGGGCACTGGCTTCAGAGTCAACATCTGGTTGTACAACTTACAAGAATTGTGACTGTGAGCAAATTTCTTAATGTTCCTGAAGCTTGGGAGCCTTGATTGTCAGTTCACAATAGAAAAACCAATGAGACTGTCATGAGGATCACAAGTATTTCATGGAGAGAACTCAGCATAAAATAAAGATTGAAGACTTTATTGACTCTAAGTCTCTGATTACTGTTAAGGTAGAGGGGGATTCCAGCCTCAAGGAAGACACATGTGAGCCCATGGGATATGCTATAAAGGAAAGTTGGATCTAAGAAACCCATTCGGACCCTATATAGTTCCTGTCTTTGGCTTGGGAGCCTAGATGCAGAAAGGTGAGGAAAAGGAAAAGCCGGAACTACTACTATTTCCACTTTACAGCCACAAATCATCTTAGTCAGAATCCACACTATTCTTCAGTAAATTTTTTTATTTAATAACAAATAGCTAAGTATCTATTATACGCCAGGCAGTTTTCAGAGTGAACAAGATTTGGCTGTGAACAAGAGAGACAAAGTGTGAAGAAACACTGCTCAGGCAATGAGCAGGGCTATGGTGGAATAGAAGGAGGAAATGGTATGTGCAAAGGCCCTGGGAAAGGGAAGACTTGAGAATTCCCAAGGAACTGAGAAGAGCACTGAGTCTGGGAAAGGGCAGAAAATGGTGAGGACATGAGCAGGGTGAGGATAGCAGGAATAGCTCACATGGAGGCCTGAACCCCAGAGTGAGAGGGGTAGGCTTTTATTCCCCACACAACACTCTGAGCAGCTCCAAGCAAGAAGCACTCTGATGCTTCTCATCACACAGACGAGAGGTTGAGAACTCATCTCCATCAGATTGCCCATCTCCCAGCTCTAAGGAGTCCAAAGTGTGTCTTTTCAGTGATATACACTGAATGTCAGTGTCCCTCCCCTGTCCCTCAGTTTATATGTGGAAACCTCATCTCTAATGTGATAGTACTTGGAGGTGAGGCCTTTGAGAGATGATTATATCATGAACGTGGAGCCCTCACGAATGGGATTAGTGCCTTTGTGAAAGAGCCCCAGAGAGTCCCTTGTTCCTTCTGCCATGTGTGGACACAGCGAGGACATGATCATCTCTGAACCAGGAAGCAGGCCTTCGTCAGACATCAAATCTGCTGGTACTTTTTTGATCTTGAACTTCCCAACCTCCAGACCTCTGGAAATCAACGTCTGCTGTTTATAAGCCACCCAGTCTGAACAGACTAGCCACTTAGAGCATGTCCAGGACACTGAGCCTAGTGAGGAAAGCCCTTCAAGATGGGGGACTTCTCACCTAAACCCTTTGACACCAAGCCATGATCATTTCGGGGATGCCCTTTGCAAAATCCTCACATCCATGATTGCCTGGTAATTCTCATAAAAATCCAAGGGGCTCAGTGGACTGTAGAAACCCATGTGGACTCTGAGCACCAGAGAGGCTCCTCCTACTGCCCTCCATCGTCTTTTCCTGACTTCCTTTGTGGAATTTGCCCACAGACTGGTGGTGGAGGCCTAGCCATCTCTCTTCTCTTCCCAAGTGAACTGGAGGAACTGTGCTGCCTACCAAAGTACTTCCTCACCTCAGAGCTATGATAGACAACTGTGGGTCCCTGAGCTCCTTCCTGAGATGCCCGTATAGGATCTCCTGCAAGACCATCTGTGTGGGAATGACAGAGCTTTCTAAGAAGACTATCTTGGTCAGCTAGGAGCCTGTAGAGGACTTCAATGTCTTAGAAATTGCATTTATGGAGTTATGAAATGCTACGACTGAGAAGAATCTTAATATCTTCTGGTTGCTCAAGATAACAGCTGCAATTACCAGGTCATAATTAGTTACCAAATGCATCCTCCTGACAGTGTGTGGTTAGGAATCTGTGCTGAGCCTGACGGTGAGTGTCCCTGAAGCCTCAGCAGTAGGGAAGTCAAGGCTGAGAAGCTTTTGAGAAAAATAAGGCTGAGGTCTGAGGTCACAAATGAATCCACGAAGCATCCTACATACATTTTTTAACCTTCAATGCAATAAAACAAAGGTGGCATACTAAATAAAGACAAAAGCATTGGCCTCTTCTACATCATAAATTTGTAATAGCAGGAAGTATATAATTAATTTCCATTTACCATCCCTTCCTCTCTAGAAACTTTTGTATCTCTTCCTCCCAATTTCAGCAAGATGCTTATACAGTCACTTGGCTTGCGCTCAGAGAACATGTTTGAAGGGGACAATATTTTAGAAATATTTTCCTACCCAGTAACTCTTCACGCCCTGGGCTCCCCACCTGTGTTGGACAGAGTTCTTACCAGCAGATAACAAAACGCATAGCAGTTAGTTCAATCAGAAAGGGGATTTATAAATCATACTAGTTTGCCTACGGGATCTTCCGGGAAACCAGGGAATGAACTTGGCTGCCATACAGGCAGGAAAAGTGCCCAAGCATATGCAGGACTATTCTAGCAAAATATTGCTGCTCCCACCACCCTCCACACCTACGACACCAGGCATTGAAAATCCCATTTCAGCTGCTGGGAAGAGCCCGTTCTTTGCACAGGCAAGTTTTCTGGATGATACCACATCCTGTTGTGTGGCCAGAGACTCTTGTTGCTCACTTCATTTCCCAAATCTTGAGAAGGCATGTCAGCCTGGCAGATGCTAGGTCATATCTGGAACTCTATCTGGAGGTGTAGTGTCTAGCCTGTGGACTCTACAGAACAGGAAGTCTATGAGAAAGGAATTGGTCAAGTTGCTCCATTGTGGCAATAGGTTTTAATGTTTCCAACAGAAGACGGATATCAGGTAGAACACCGTGTCACCACTCAGCTATGGCTTTTCAGATTAAATGCCTTTTTTTTTAGTCTCTAATAGGGTGATAGTCTTGAAATCCAGGATTTGTAGAGAGAGACAGTGTCTTATAAATCCCTGAAGCTCCCATTAACGTGTTAACAGCCAGGCTGGGCCATCATTAAGATAACAAAAATGCATTGGGTGTGGAAACTCATGCAATAATATAATCACAGACTCTGCTACATAGGAAAAGCAAGCAAAAAGCTCACCTCTGCCACTCTGGGGGGCTGGAGAAGGAGAGGAGAGAAAGAGGTACGACATATTGGTCAACTGCAGTCTCCATCTTCCCTCCTTTGAAGGTATAACTTGGAGCTGGTGAGCAGCAGCCCCAGATAGGGACCCAGCTGGCCAGGCTACAGCAGAGGGCAGTAAGGACTCAGCCTAGGCCCAAGGTCCCCTCTCCTCTGCTTCCATGTGGCCATGTGAATCCACCACATTGATTATGAGGGGATGGTCTGCTGCCTTTCACCTACCCTCTCGCACTCCACTTTGGTTCTACTTCCTATATAATTGCTCTTGCTTCCCTGGCTAGTGTTGAATCACTGTTGACACCTTTGGTGCGATTAGTACCCATATGCTGGTGTGTATGAATTCTTTGAGGGCCTCTCTCTGCAGAGCCTTTCCTGAGATAGGAAACCCAAGTCTGACACAGCCTCTTTCAGCTCCTGCAACTATGATTTCCTCCACTGCCCCTCATAGCCTCTTGCTGCTGACGTCCTATCTCGTGGTGGGCCAAGTAAATGGGTGGTCCATCAGCAAGACAGCTCAAGCCTAGTCTTCCTTGGGGGACATTGCTTGACTCACAGAAGACTCATACATTCTTGTTACGCAGCTGATAGGAGTGTGGGCTGCTTTTCTGTTACCCTTCTCTTGGCCGTCATACCTTCCTTCCATTCCATTTTCTCTGGCTTAGGGAGGTGTAGGGTAAATGAGGAATCCCAAGCAGATGAGAGGGAATGGGGGGTTAGTTATCCTTTGTAGGCACCTAAGTCCCTAGGAAATCCTCTCATTCACTTGTCCCGGGAGGTAAGGGAAGGCAGATTCCTCCTAAGTCCAATGATACATGTCTTTCTTCTCCCTTGTTCTTGTATTATGCTTATATCAACTTTAATGGGATTAAGATAGGCTGGAGTAAGGGTTGGCGTATTTGACAGGATTCTCCAGAGCTAATAAAATGTATGTGTGTGTGTGTGTGTGTGTGTGTGTACATATACGTATATATGTTTATTTAAAAAATTTTTAACGTTTATTTATTTTTGAGGCAGAGAGAGAGAGACAGAGAATGAATGGGGTAAGGAGAGAGAGAGAGAAGGAGACACAGAATCCAAAGCAGGCTCCAGGCTCTGAGCTGTTAGCACAGAGCCCAACGTGAGCTCAAACTCATGAGCCGTGAGATCATGGCCTGAGCTGAAGCCAGACGCTTAACCAACTGAGCCACCCAGGCATCCCAGTGTGTGTTTATTTATTATAAGAGGTTGGTTCATATGATTATGGAGGCTGACAAGTCCAGAATCTGCAGGAGTGGGCTGGTAGGCTAGGGCCCCATGGGAGAGCTGATGCTACAGTTCAAATCTGAAGGCTGTCAGGCTAGAGATGCAAGAAGAGCCAGTGTTGTAGTTCGACTCCGAAAGCTATCTGCAGACAGGATTCCCTCTTGCTCAGGGGAAGTCAGTCTTTTGTTCTGTTTAAGCCTTCAGCTGATTTGAGGAGGCCCACCCACACCACGGAGGTAAATCTGTGTTACTGGAAGTCTATTTATTAAAATTTAAATCTCGTGCAGAAATGCCCTTAAAGTAACATCCAGAATAACGTTTGACCAAATTTCTAGGCATCCTGGCCCGACTAGGTTGACACATAAAATTAATCATCATTGGGCAATTGGGTTTTCTGTTCCCAGTTGTTAGCCACTTCTTTGTAAGTCCTTACTGACTCTTCAGAATATGATACCCTTCACACTCTTGTCTCTAGCTTTTGTCCACAGCCACAATTTGGGGCGGGGGGGGGGGATTTAAAAAGGTTGCAGTTAAAATGAAACAAGCACTCTCCCTATGTAATTTCCCAGAGGTGACAATTCCAGATTTTCATACTGTTAAATGACATATATTCTCTCCTCTCTCTCCCTTCCCTGATTACGTCTATATCTGCATCTATCTCTATTGATTTTTTGTTTAAAAAGCTTTATTGAATATAACTCACATGCCATACAATTCACCCATTTTAAAAGGTATATTCATAGATATATATGATCATCACCACACTTAATTTTAGAACATTTTCATCATCTCAAAAAATCCTCTATTCTTTAGCTATTACTCCTCTATTTCCCTGTCTCCATTCTCTACCCTAAGCGTCCATTAGTTTACTTTCTAGCATGCTAGAATTCTTTATTTTGGAATTTCATATGTATGGAATCATATAATATGTGGTCTTTTGTGACTGGCTTGTTTCACTTAGCATAATGTTTTCAAGGTTCTTCTGTGCTGTGGTACATATCAGTATTTGATTCATTTTTATGGCTGAATAATATTCTATTGTATGGAGGGACCATATTTTATTTATTCATTAATCAGTTGATGGACATTTGGGCTGTTTCTACTTTTTTGGCTATTCTGAATAATGCTGCTATGAACATTTATGTACGAGTTTTTGTGTGGACACATGTTTTTATGTCTTCTGGGCGTATACCTGGGAGTGGAATTGCTGAGTCATGTAGTAATTCTATGTTTAACCATTTGAGGAACTGTCTGTCTGCTTTCCAAAATGACCTCATTTTACATTCCCGTCAGCAGTGTGTGTGGGTTTTAATTTCTCCTTGTCCTTGACAACTGTTGGTATTGTTTCTAGCCACCCTAGTCAGTCTGAAGTGGATATCTCATTACAGCTTTGATTTGCATTTCTGTGATAACTAATGATGTTAAACATATTTTCAAGCTTGTTGTGGAGAAATTCTGGCTTGAGTATTTGGCTGCAGCTAAATTCTGTTTAGCTTTGCTAGAAACGCTAAGAATGCCTGGAGTTGAATGGTGGGCTTGGCTGAAAGAGACAACTTTTCCCTTCACTGCTTTTTCCATGGAGATCATTTGTTTAGAACCTCAAGTCACCTGGCTGGGTAGAGTGGCATGACCTGAATTTGCAGTGAGCCCACAGCTCAGCTCTCTCCTGCGGTCCCCTCCTCCACCTGCTTTGGAAGTTTTCTTCAGCACCATAGCCTGGACTTCCCAGGCTTCCTTCCATACCTCAGGATGGCTGGAGCCCCTTAGGGATGTCAGAAGACCCAATTCCATTGTTCTGGGCCATAAAGGGCTTAGTGTGCCTATAAACAGATTATATGCAGTAATGTACGTTGGAGCCAGTTGAAGTGCTCTTTTCTTATACATCCCCCCTTGCTGTCTTCTAAGAAGCGTGGATGTGCTAACTGGAAGTTCTTTTGTTTGCTGAGTGCAAACAGTTATCATGCTCTGTGTAATGGCTTCCATGGGCTTGAGTACAGTATTGATTTGGGTGTGTAAGGTTAAAGGCAGAAACCAGAAAATAGTAAATTGCTCTCCTTAGTAAGAAAGGAGTGACAAATTGCGGGGTCCTAAGGAAAATCTAGGAATCGGAGGTAGTGGTAGAAAAGATTTGGAGCAGAGGTAAGCATACTTTTTCTTAAGGGCCAGATAGTTGATGTTTTAGGCTCTGTGGCCCATTCAGTCTGTCCTAGCTACAGCCCTAGATGGGGAGGTAAATGGGTGGGTGTGGCTGTTTCAATGAGGTGGCTGTAATTTGCTGGACCTTGGGAGTATTGAAGAGATATGATAGGAAGAGAGAGAGAGACAGACCTGACTGGCAGCTGAAATGTGACTCCTAGGAAAAGAGGCATGACTAATTTTCAACTGAGGTTCCATGCATTTTACAAAATGCTTTCAGTGTGGAAAGATTCTTTATGATGAAAGCAAGAAATTGCTGAGTATTGCTCTGTAGTCAGTGAAGGGTGAACACAGAAACTGTACCTGGGGCAGCCAGCATAGGGGTTACTCGCAGGAAGGGGTGCCTATCCAAGCTCTTGGTGCTCAGGAAGCTCTCAGTATAACATTCAGCTGACCCTGAGCAGAACCAACACCGTGATTCAGAGGCAGAAGTGTGCCTCGGTCTCTGGAAGGCCCTGTTGTTGCTGGAGAAGGTGTTTCACTTACAAAGCCTCTACCATCTGCCCACCACAGAATCCCTTTGGAGACATGCTCTCAGAGGAAAGCTCCGCTTTCCCCATCAGCACTGTCACAACTTAGAGCATGATTGCCTAGAGCATCTTGGAGAGATACTCCCAGGTATATGCCCAGGAGACATATCTCCTGGCAAATGAGGAATGGGGAAGAAAAGTGAGATGGAGACCCGTGTCCCCTGGAGTGGGTGACCTGTGTGCCCGGAGAGGGAGGGACACCCACTGGCTGGTGGTGGTGCAGCCTAATCACACATCACCTACTGGATGAACATGGACAGATTATTGGGACAATGGGGGTGTAAGACCCTGGTGCTCTTTTCTATTATAGGCTCAGGTTGGATTATGTAGATAGAAACCCATCCTGGGAGAAACAGATATTCTTTTTTCCTGTGGAAATAGAAGTTGTGGCACTTTTTTTTTTTTAATGGGTTGGACTTCTCTGGCTACCATTATGTCCTACTTTTACTGGTCATGAGACCATTAATTTGGTTGTTAAGGAAACAGTACAAAGACTACATCAGCTATTTTTAAAGATGGTTATTTTGATCATGAAGACGCAGCCAGGACCTTTGGTCTGTTTCGTAATCTTTGGAAAATCATCTCAGGAGACAGTCTTTCATAGTGTTTTTTTATGTTCTAGATAAATATAACTATCTTGTTTCTTTTTTTTTTTTAAGTTTATTTGTTTATTTTAAAAAATAGAGAGGGTGGGCAGGGGAGGGGCAGATATAGGAAGAGAAAATCCCAAGCAAGTTCAGTGCTGCCAGCAGAGAGCTTGATGTGGGGCTTGATCTCACAAGCGATGAGATCATGACTGAGCCAAAATCAAGAGTTGGATGCTTAACCATCTGAGCCATCCAGGTGCCTCAAGCTATCTTGTTTCCTAAACAAGTGGCTGCCTTGCCAGGACTTGGAGCTCTTCTTAGAGAGAATATGGTAGATGGCATACATAATGGCTTTCTAGTTCCTTAGACATTCTTCCATTTAAAGTGAATCTTTAAGGAAAAACATTTGAGACAAATACAATATGAAACGTAGTATCTTTATTACTCAAAAAGCTCATGCAGAATTTGATAATTGTGTCTTCTAATTCACCAATTCTCCTCTATGCCTCTCCAATCCGTGCATTGGACACCTCCATTTTATTATCCATCTCATTTATAGCATTTTTAAATTCATTGCAACTATTTTTAAGCTCCATAGTCTTTGTAGCAATAGTTTCTCTGATGTCTTCCATGCCTTTTTCAAGCCCCATGATTAATTTTATGACTATTGTTTTAAATTCTTGTTCAGTTATATTGCTTATATCTGTTCTGAGCAGTTCTTTAGCTGTCATTTCTTACTGGAATTTCTTTAGAGGAGAGTTCTCCTGTTTCGTCATTTTGGCTAGCTTTCTATCTCTTGTTAGTTTTAAAACCTTGCTGTGCACTCTGCACCTGCGAGTACTGCCGTATTAAAGAAGGCTCTTTGTCCAGGGCCTGTCTCTTCAGGAAGTTTTCTTTGAATGGTGTCTCTTTGTCTCTCTTTTTGAGATCTTGGTTATTTTATTTTCCTGCTCGCAGTGGTATTTGGGACTCTCCACCATGTGTACTTTGGCTTGTTTCTTGAGGTAGTCACTATAAGGTTTTCTCAGAGGACTTTGTCTCCTTTCCTCCCAAACTCCTGGATTCTGTAAGGGTTCCTATGGCTTCAGGTCTTCTCTGTTTGAGAGATGGGGGTGAGTGAAATGTATGGAGCTCCCTACTTCTCTGCCATCTTGCCTTTCCCGTTCATGAAGATTTTGAAGACCATGAAGGCCCCAATAGAGGCATGGAGACAGAACAGCTCACAAAAGAGGAAATAGAAAGATGCAAGTGACCCAAGCCCAGGACCAGTTAAAAAAATTAAGGTCAAGTCCCAATGCTTAGTCTCATATAACATAAGTTGGTACTGTTATTTGGAAAGCAATCTGGCATAAATGTTTCAAGATTCACAAATATCATCATGTCTAAGATCCAGAAATTCCACTTTTGGAAATCTTTACTAAGAAAGGATCCCATATCTGGAAAAGCATGATATATTTGAGTCTGCCATATAGGCAAGTAACAAGTTCAGCAGCAGGGGAGTGATTTAACAAATTATCTGCCCCATGAACTAATATTCAGCTACTGAAGAGCCAATTAAGAAGATCTTGGTAACTTGAAAAATGAAAGAGTCAGGATTTGAATCATTTGGACAAAAATACATGCATCACTCTAAATACTAGATGGGATATTCAAAAATAGTATTCCTTTCCAGTCTTTGGAGAGATGCTCATGGAATGAAGAATGCCTTAAAAATGTTTACATTATGAAAAATTTCAAACACACCATGGAGGCAGAGGAGGTAATAAACTCCCATAAACCCACTGCCTGGATTTCACAGTTACTAACATTTTGCAATATTTGCTTCATATATATTAAAAAATCTCTAATAGACAATGATTTTTTTAAAAGTATAACTAATACACTGTTGTCCTACCAACAAATAAAATTTCTCTTGTGTGTATGACTTTTTAAAAATTTTGATGTAGCATTAGACTTATAGAAAAGTTAGAAGGATAATTCAAAGTGTTTCTGTAGTCCATTTTAAAGTCTCCAAATGTTAATGTCATACCTTATTTGTTCTGTCATCCTTCCCCTCCACATACGCATGCATTTCCCCCCTAAATCCTTGATGCACGTCTGTGCAGGCTGCTATGACAAAAGTACTATAGACTGGAGGCTTAAACAACAATTATATAGCACAGTTCTGGATCTGGGAAGTCCAAGATCAAGGTGTTGGCAGATTCAGTGTCTGGTGAGGACCCATTTTCTGGTTCATAGACAATTGTGTTCTTGCTGTCTACTCACATGGTGGAAGGGACAAAGGGGCAATTTGGGGTCTCTTTCATAAAGGCACTAATCCCACTCATGAGAGTTTCACCTTCATGACCTAATCACTTTTCAAAGGCCCCACCTCCAAATACCATCACACTGGGGATGGAGCTTCAACATATAAATTTGGGGGACAGAACCATTCAGTCCATAGCACCATGAATAAGTTGTAGATATAATTCCCCTTTATCCCTACCTACTACAGACTGTACTTGTTAGAACCAAAGACGTTGGTCATCTTGCATAACTGGAGTCCACAGGTACAGCCAGGAAATTTACATACAGTCATGGGTATGTGATCTGTGCAATGGTGCCCAGTGGTTACTTGTCTAGTTTTAAGTTGTATTCTGCATTTATTAGTTGGCCTTTTGCTGAAAGGAAGATCTTTTTCTTTCCATTGACTGATTGCCTGATTGATATCAGCATGAATTTGTAGATTCTTAATTTATTCAATGGGTTATTATCAGTTCTTCGATTGTTTATTATGATGTTCTAATTGTCCCATATTTTGTCACTGAAAGCCATTCATATTGAATCCTGTGTCCTTTTGACATATCGATAGTATTTTGAGAACTTTCTAATTTTCTAACATAATAGTAGATTCCAGTTTGATTTTGTGCTTTTCATAATCTGGCCTTGGAATCAGCTATTTTACCAAGGAGAGGTGGCTCCTTTTATTAGAGATGGTATTTAAAAACTAGGATCTGGGTGCTGGGTACGCGGATTGCTTTTGGGGTATCATTTCTTCTGGGTGCTCCCAGTGGGCCATGCTAGGAAATATATGTATGCACACGCCCCCACATCCACTACTACACCCACATACATGCATGTCTATATATCTGCATAGCTATTATATACACATATAGCCTGGTATATGTGAGTTTACACTGATGTCTCTAAATCCAGTCCTACACCACGATTTCATTTGTCTTTCTCACTTTCTATATCTGTGACTCCTGTCTCTGACCTTAATAATAAATGTAGCTCTCACTGCCTATGATATATTTATTATTTAATCAAGTGAGAAGTTGGTGTCTTCTAATTACGCGGACAGTATGGGTTTTGTGTAGTGTTATTTTTCCTTCCTCCCTTCTTCCCTCCTTTCTTTCTTTCTGTTTGCAGGTTATGTTGGGATATTCGGATTTGGTCCTTTTCATCATCTTGGTTACCAGTAATAATTTCTCAACATTGTCTAATACCCCATTTGTGTTCAGTTTCCCCTGGTTTTCTATAAAATGTCTTTATACTTGATTTCTTCTAATCAGGACCTAAATAAATTTTACACCTTTTGTTTGGCGATAAGTCTCTTAAAGTTGTTTATTTTTTAATTTAATTTAATTTTAAGTTTTGAGAGAAAGAAATAGAGAGTGCAAGAAGGGGCGGATCAAACAGAGAGGGGAACAGAGGATCTGAAGCAGGCTCTGTGGTGACAGCAGGGAACCTGATATGGGGCTTGAACCTGTGAACTGTAAGATCATAATCTGAGCCAAAGTTGGATGCTTAACTGACTGAGCCACCAGATGCCCCTCTTAAAGTTATTTAAGTAATCCTTAATAGCACCCCCTTTTTACGTCATTTATTTATGGAAGAACTGGTCATCTATCTTGTGAGTCTTCCACATTGCGGATTTGGCTGATTTATCCTAAAGATAGAATGTGTCATTTAATGTGTTTGTCTAGCCCCCAGATTCCCTTTAACCAGCAGTTAAACCTAGATACCTGCTCATGTTCAGGTTTGGTTTTGTTTTGTTCCAGAAGGAACCCTTGTTGGACAGTGTTGTGTTCTCCCTATTACATCATATCATATCACTCAGGGAGCATCGTGTCTGTGGAATCACAGTGAGTGCGGATTGATCAGTCCCCACTGACAAGTGATGTCAGTTTCTGTTATTATAAAGTTCCCTGTCCACCTTCCACGTAATGGACTTGCAGTCATTGATGAGTATTGCCTACACTCACTGCCTTGGGAATGACAAAGCTGAGATTTCCAGGTCTCTGTGAATGGCACTTTATCTCCTCCCATGCTTGATGTCATGTTATACTTGTAATTAAAAATATAAATATATAAGAATAAAAGTAGATAACTAATATCAGCAGTAAGCTGAGACCAAATGGCATCTCCATGTGAAAGATTTTTAATTTAGTTTCCCAGATAGCATCTTTACTGTTCCTCTTGAGAGTGCACTGAACTTTCTGAAGGCTGAGGGGTTTATTTTGAGAGAATGTATGTGGCCAGTTAAATCCCTTCATAAAAAAGAAAGGAATTAAAATGCACATACCCTCTCACTTGACAATTCCACTTGGGTAGTAGCCCTGGTGAAATAATGATTTTTCTCTGGGTAATGGTTTTCATAACCTTGAAGACAGAAGTGATTTTCTGTGTCAGTTTGAAGGTAGAATCCAGAAGAGTTGCACAAGGATATGCATTGCAACACTGTCTGCGGTAAAAACACACAGCAACAACCTCAAGGCGGTGTGCATGGGGGAAGGACAAATTCAATGTGTCCCGTACACATGTGAGAACGCCACGCAGCAGGCAGAAGTCGCAGATTTGAGCTATTGAATTGCCGCAGACAAATCTTAAAAACCTAACGCTGATCGAAAACAACCACATACAGAAAAATCCACTTTCATGTCAGTTACCAAATAGAAACATGCCAAACACATGTATTTATATTTTGTGGATATATATGTATCTCTCTATGCAAAACTGTAAAAATGAGTTAAAAGCAACAATTCTGCACAGAGGTGGCCCCTGGGTTGGGATGAGAGTAGAGGGCCTTTATTTTAGCTGACATGTTCTAACTTTGGTAAAAAAATAAAAAGAATTAATATAGTACTTGTGCAAGTTTTTAAAAAGTATTTGAATACAGAAAATGACAGATAGGAAATACACCAAAATAGTCACGATGGTTAATTTTAAGGGTCTGAAATACCATATCCCATTGTTTTATCTTCATATTTTTCCCATTACATATATATATATATACAGAAATATATACAGAAATTAAATATATATATATATTTAATTCCAAAAATTAGAAAGAAGGGAAACATCTTGCCTAGCAGCAGCAAAAATTTGTCCCAAAAGACATACGCAGCAGGTCCCTTGAGGGATGAAGACTCTTGCCACAGCGTGAAGGCTCTGTCTCAACTGGCAGGTGTCACTGAAGTGGGCACCAGCCTGGGGAGATGACATCTCCTGGGAACCGAATGGGCGCCTGCAGTCTGAGGCTGTCTCGAGCCCCTCTTCTGATGCAATCTGTCTGCCCTTTTCTTAGTGGCAGAGCCCTAGAGTCTCCAGCTTCCTTCTCCTTCTGCCTCCCTCCCCAGAGGTAGACATTGCTGTGTGCTGTGATGCCACTTTCCTCACGGCCACTCCCCACCCCACCTCTGGCTCTCCCTCCAATCCATGGTGTGTAGGATTCCAGATGGCCTTCCTAAATGCCACTGCGCATCTGCTGTCCTCCAGCATAAAATTTCTCTGTGGTCACTTATTGAGGGTGAGACAAAAATCGAAATAGCTTAGCCAAATATCTGTGGTCATTTCTGAATCTGAATCCAACCTTCATGTCCTCACCCCCTCCCCATCCCTCTCCTTCCTTTTCTTGCCCCCCATCCACCACCACCACTCCCAACTCCATTCTCCTAACAGAACCTTTTGTTAGGGCAAAATAGTCCACATGGTGTTTCCTATAGCATATGTCCCCACTCTGGGTCCCAGTTGAGGGCAACCCTGGCCTGGAATGCCCTCCCCACTCTCCCGACTCTGATCGACCCCTTTGTGAGCCTCCCCTTGTGCTCGGTAATCTGTCTCTCCTCTGAGTTCCTGCGTCATGTATTATCCATGCACCACGCATTTCTTCCATACCTACTATAAAATAATAATAAAGTAATAGCTACTGCTTATTGAGTACCTCGATGTCAGGTGCAGACGAAGTTATTAACCAAAGCCATTAGTTTGATGGAAGGCCAAGGAGAGGAGAAGCCAGAAGAGAGTTGGCAGGGTCCCAGGCATCAAGCAATGGCTAAAGATGGGCTTCTTTGGCTTGTGGAATTCCTTGGGCGCCTAACAGCTACACAGAAAAGGGTCTACTTGAGACTGCCGGGGGAGCCAAGGTGGAGAATACAGGACTAGGGCCCTGTCAGATGTCTCGAAGGGGGCAGGTTAGGGATATGGCCAGTGGTTGTAAAACAGCCCTCTTGACAACCACTTCCAATGCTGATCCACAGAGGGTGCAGGGCTCCAGCGGCAGGAAAGGAGAAAGGAGCAGATGCCAGCTTCACCTCAGCTCTCTCTCCCTGGCTACCCCTGCCCGTCTGCAGGGCACATTCTGGAAGGCAGAGCCCCCTGAAGCCTGGCTGCCTTGTTCTGGCCCACTCCTACCCTCAGCTCGGGGTCTGCCTCCCTTCCTGCAGGCACACTGCTTCTCTGCCCATTGCTCCGATTCGTGTGGGTGAGGCTCCCGATAGTGCAAGTTCGACATTCTCTTTCCACATCATCTACAGCCCGACTTCTGCCTCTAGCATCACCAGTGATCTCCAGTCCTTGTCTCAAAGTGCTGTGTCTCTTGTCTCAGGATCCCAGATTCTTAGCAGTGTGTAGGGCAGGGTCAGAGGACAGGCCCTGGGCTAGCAGCCTGAACAAGATCTTATTTAGGGCCCTATTTGTCCATGTGACCCAAGTGTCCTTCAGGGCAAGCTCTGAGTTCTCCCCACCAAACATCCTCACAGAAAAATAGCAGCAGCGTACAGAAGATGGGGCCATAAGTCGTGGGGCCAAAGCCAGAGATCCCCAAGGAGGGCCTGTCTTGGAGGGCAAGGGCCACCCGAAGAGCAGGCTCCCAGCCCCGTTGCGGACATGTCTCCTTCTAAATGTCCAGCCTCCTGCCCGCAGCCAGTGGCATGAGGCACTTACCGAGAAGCCTTGGGAAAGGCAGTGCATTTGAGGGAGCGTTAGGAACGCCGTCACCTTCCGGAATGGATGACGTGGAGTTTGCACATGGGTGGTTTTATTTTTACCCCATGTTTCTAGAGAAAGCCTAATGGCTTCTAGTGCTCTTCTCAGATCGTGAAATTTAAAAGGGGGAAAAAAGAGAGCACATAATTATGATCCCACAGCAGGGCAATTGGCTTGCCTCTGACTATTAGGTCCCATTAAAGATGTAATATCTGTGATGTCTCAGGAGAAATTTCTACTTATTTATGCTTCGTATTAGGGCAAATATTAGTTAGCATCAAAACAGGATGCAGTTAAGTCTAATCTGATGTCACCAGCAGACCTTGCCTTATAAACAAAATAAGTGGCAATTACTTTCAAGCTGAACTAATAATTTTTTCAAGTGATTCCAGTTTGTGTTCATCAGAAATGTCCACCAAAGGAAGGTGTGTTTCAGGGAAATGTGCAGGGTACGCTTTTTAATCACACTTTATTTAAATGTACAAATGAAGGCTGCAGGGCTGGCTGCTTCTCTCTCCTTCTCGCTAGGTTTTCCTCTGGGACGGTAATTAGGAAATACGACCCAATATAGGAAATGAGCATTGCTGTTTTTATGGGGATTTTAAACCAAATGGCTTTGCTCCTATAACTGAAGGAGCTGCTCCCTCAGAAGTCCTGCAGGCCAATCCACACTACCTGGTACTTCAGGCCTTTTGGAAAATGACTTCTTGGGCTCCTGGAAAGGCATTTTCTGAGAGAAAGGTGAGAAGGCTCTGCAGAAGGTCTGGGGGCTGGACCTCTGGGCCAGGGGCAGGTCCCCGCACGCAGTCTGTCTGGAGATGACCAGGCTGGTCCTTCAAGGTAGCAGCTGGGAGGCAAATCCTCTCCCTTCCTTTCCACCTTGTGGTTTTGCGCAGCAGCTAATGGCTGCACACCCTACTCCTTTGCCTCAGGGTTTAGCGGCTGGGTTTCTAGCACTTTCTCCTAAGGCTAGAGGGTCCTTGGCTCAGGCTTGTTTGCCAAGGTCATTCACAGGTTCCTAATTCTGCCTCCACCCAGGACTCCCCCTGTTGGATATATCCTTGTAGACAGAGCACATGCCCACAGCCCCCAGAGGTGCCCATGTGACAGGCAGGAAGGGTCCCCACAGAACAGCTCCCAGGCCTGGGGCCAGAAGCTCTCGTCACTCTGGACAGAGAGTGCTGGAAGACTCTCCGACCTTCTGGAAGGGGCAGCTGCTCAGAATCTGTGGTCCCTCCCATGGGCCCTTTCTCGGGAGTGGAGAGAGGGTCCAAACCTTGCACTGGTTGGCACTGGGGCCCATGAGCACAGAGCTCAGTGTGGAGCTGAGCACTGTCTCCCATGAGACCCTGACTCTATGTCCACACCTCTACCCAGGACTGGCCAGGGCACTTGAGAACTTCAGATCCATTTCCTCCTCCCCCGGGTCCCATCCTCTCTCTGTGAACACCCATTTTGCTACAGCAACAGTCAGCATTTTCCCTGTATCAGGCCTGGCGAGGCCCAGTGACAGACTCCACAAAGGAGGCCCCGATTCTGCCTACAGAGAACCTACAGTTCTAGTTGAGAGCGTTGGTAAAAGGTATCTCCTAAGACCACCAGACTGAATAAAGTAAGCGCCATATAGTAGTAGGTAGAAGGGGGTCTAGGAGGCATCATATCCATTGGGGAAGATCAGGAAGACCTTCAGGAAGGAGGCAGAATTTGAGACCTTAAAGGTTGGATACAATGCCCCGAAATGATTTCCTTTTACTATAGCAGACCCTTCTTAGGGGCTGAGGTAGGCAGGATCATCAAGCTTACAATTCTTTCTTCTCTAGGAACACAGATGCCCCAGGGAAAGCCTGCCTCCACGGTCCACTGGTAGGCACCTGACCAAGTATGTCCAATCATATTCTTTCTAGGGACTCAGAGAAGGGCAGAGGCTTGTGCTGGTCCTATAGCCGGGCTCCAGAAGGGAAGGCCAGCAAGGTTCTGCTGAGCCCACGGATGCTGCTACTGGCTGGGTTCCCATCTTCTGAGTCCTAGTTGATCATGTCTTTCTCAGATTCCCTGATTTATATACATATGTGTTTTTTACCTCCTATATTGAAAATAATCTTTTAAGTGTTGATCACATCACCCCAAACACTCTGCAAGATGTCTTCTAAGAATGAGTCTAAAACAAGTGAAAAGGTGTTTCACATGGTGAAAAAGGACTGGGGTTGGTATAAAGCTTTGGACTCTGGAGCTGACTCACTGTGGCCCTGACCCAGTTGTTGAGCCTCTACTTACCAATCTGTGACGTGAGCTCAATATGTCTCCCTTGACCCACAGATGGAACCCTGATGTTAATGTCTCTAATCCACAGGGGCTGGTCACATGTTGCTGCTGGCTGCCAAGTCCAAGCCTCACCAACTTTCTTCCACAGACCAGGGGTGGGAGGCAAAATGTCGCTAAGAATGTCACCATCTGATATTATCAAAGAAAAGGAGTGACCTTGTTAGGTTAAGGAACATGCCCAGAAAAAAAAATCTTGTAAGAACTCCTATAGACTGTCATGCATGGCTGGAAATAGTTTCCATGCCACTTTGGGTTGTTGGAAATAGAATGTAATGAAACAGCAGAAATCCATGGATTTCCACGAACACATCACAGTCAGCAAGACAGCAGGAGATGCAATGCTGATAAAGAGGAAGGGACTCTGCAGATCTGATACTCTCCCAGCCGTGACGGAGAGGCAGGTCCTGGGTGCTAAGTTGGTGAGAAGTCCTGTAGGAGACAAAGATGGGCTCTCTGAGGCAGGCGTGGGCACGCACTGAGGAGGCACCGAGCCTGTCAGTTGGAGAGGGTCCTGAGCAGGCGACTGGCTGTGCCTCCATCAGGGTCATAGTGAGCACCGCATTCATTGCATGGAAGGATACTGGTCAGGGGCTGGCAGTGCTCATTTCCTTGTGGCTCCTCGGAGCTGCGTTCCTTGCTGGCTGCAGGGGTGGACTCCTGCGTCTACTGCTCCTTGCTGATCTTTTCCCCGGGGAGCAGGATACAGAGGTGGCCCCTAGCATCCGATTGTATCCTTCTCTTTACCCTTTGTCTTGACGTATTTGAAGGTGACAGCATCTATGGGAGAACTATTTAAGAGCCATGTGGTGTTATCGGAAAGCAACAATCACATAGTGGGCTGCCTGGAATTTGTCCCTGGGTCTGTCTGGAAGCTGACCTAGGAATCATTCCAATTGTAGCCAATTTGTCATAGCTCACGGACAGGAAAGAGGACAAGTAATCAGGTAACAGCTTTTAGATTTGGTGCTCAAAGCTCTTTGACTAGAGGAAAAGAAGCATTATGTTTTCAAAGTAATATTTCATTGGTCACTTAATCTTAAGACTGGAAAGGCTTTCTTATAGACATCACCTAACCACAATGGGGTTCAGAGTTGGGTGCTGGCCTGCCTGGGGCCACTCAGCAGGTAATAAGGATTCTGATCCCTTGATGCAAGTTCTGCATCCTGTGACCCCAGTCCATTGCTCACCTATCAGTTCATGGGTCTTGTGTTTGTCACATCTCTCCAGAAGGGAAGTGACAGGGCCTCGGGAGTGAACATTACGTCAGATGTGGCTGGAAGGTCTGGAGAGACTAGTTGACCACCTACTCCATTTTACAAATGAGGAGGCAGGTAAAAGCAGGCACACAGCATGTCAGGGAATCATTGCACTAATGATGAGCAGAGAACACTTTTCTCGTGAGAAACAGTACCCTGGGGACAGGGAGGCAGATACTAGGTTGGGGATATAATGAAGTCCTGCCCATCTATTCTGGACTGTCCTGAGTTGACCTCTTTCATCTTCCCCATTTCTCCAGGTCTGCAGTCCCCTAGGAGTACTGCCTGCACCCACCTTCCTGACCTTGGCTATGATGATCTGGCCCCCAGGTTCCACCCTCCCTCCCTGGCTATCAGCTGCTCACTCTCAGCCTCCTGGGCCTGGGTGTTATGTGAGAGAGCAGACAGACATTCCTCTGCTGGAGAAGGGCATGGAGCATTGGATCCAGAAGAGATTTTGTATCACAGTGCAGGTATCATGAAGTCACCTGCACCAAATGACAGGAGGCCCAATACCAACTCCATCAGGGAAACAGGCATAAGTCAGAACGGATGACGATCTGCCTCAGGGGAGGCTGAGAAATGATGACTTAATGCTCCACCCAAGATAAGGTACTTTGCAAGACTTCCAGAGTCCAGAAGCTATGGGGTGGGAAATCCTGAACTATCAAGGTTCTGGTCCTGGCTTCCCACTGGATCTCCCTGTAGCTACTCTGATGGGGATGGGTGAGCAGGTGGGAACTGCAGCCCATCCTGGGCTAGCTGAACCTCCCCTGACCCCACTCAGTGTTAGCTGGAGTCTGTTCAGTACACCAGTCCCTCTGCTCTTCCTACATCCTCTCTTACATCCACTTATTTACTCTTACATCTTTACGCATTCTTATTCAAAAGCTTATTGCTTTTGACATTCCAGAGCTGTATTTGTTGGAAAATGGGCGGGATGTGCAGGATGGGGCATGACTCTGAGTGAGTTATAGCATCACAGAGCCCTGGGTTCAAATCCTGGCCTGGCTGTTTACTACTGTTTGACTTGGGCGACCAGTAAAGCCCAGAGCTTCGGCTCCTCTGTGTGCAAATGGTGATAATGAGAGTACATTCAGCCCATAGTGTACTGCTATGGGCACTGAGCAGGGTGATGAATGTGAAGCCTGTGGTACTGCCTGCTATGCGGTGCAGGGCTCAGTGACCACAACAATCTCCACTATTCACATACGGTCACATGGAAAGGATCAAAGAGGCTTTAGAATCCAGAAGACCTGAGGGGGATGACTGGGTGGCTAACTTGTTGGCTAACTAAGTTGATTAACTGCCTGACTCTTGATCTCAGCTCAGGTCTTGATCTCAAAGCCATGAGCTCAAGCTCTGCACTGGGCTCCATGTTGGGAGTGAATCTTCTTGCACTCCTTTCTACTTGTTCTGCCAGTTCCATGTTCCTTTGTCTTCTCCGTTCTTGTATTTTTGTATTATTTTGTTTAATATTCTGTTTTTCCTGTTTATTAGGTGGTTTCTTACATATCATTTAGCCAATTTTGATAGTTATCCTAGATATTGCACTTTATATATGTCTACTACAGATTGACACCTTTGCCACTTCTCAGAAAATGGGAAGATGTTGCTCTTTAATTCCATCTCCCCCTCCTGCCCTATGTGTTGCCATGCATTTCAATTCTATATCTATTCAAATCTCACAGGCATTATTAATATTCTTTAAAATTTTTTAAAAGTTTATTTATTTATTTTGAGACAGAGAGAGAGAGAGCGCAAGCGCAAGCGAGCATGAGAGCATGAGTTGGGGGGCAGAAAGAGAGAGAGAGAGAGAGAGAGAATCCCAAGCTGGCTCCACACTGTCAGCACAGAGCCCCACTCAGGGCTCAGTCCCATGAACCCTGTGATCATGACCTGGGCTGAAATCAAGAGTCAGATTCTTAACCGACTGAGCTGCCCAGGTACCCCTTTTCTGTTTTTATTTTAGAGAGAGAGAGCAAAAGCAGGGGAGAGGGGGAGAGGGAGACAGAGAATCTCAAGCAACTTCCACACTCAGCACAGAGCCCCGCATGGGGCTCAATCCACAACCCTGGGACTATGAACTGAGCTGAAATCAAGAGTCAGATACTCAACTACTGAACCATCTAGGTGCCCCTCCCACAGGCATTATTATTATTGCTTTACACAATCAAGAGTCATTTATGTTGACTTACAGTTCTTTTCTTTCTGTTGTTCATCATTCTTTTTTGCCTATCTGCTTCTATCTGGAATCATTTTCCTCTGTCAAAAAGAAACCTATTAATACTTTAGTGGTTAGTCTGTCAGTGATAAATTCCCTATTTTTGTTTGCCTGAAAATATTTTTATTTTGTTTCTAATTTTGAAGGATATTTTTGCTGGGTATAGAATTCTAGTTCTTCAGTTGATTTTCCTTCAGGACCTTGAAGGTATAATTCCCATTATCCTCTGGTTTCCATCATCTGTGTTGAGAAATCAGTGCTTAGTCTGATGATTGTACACCTGAAGGTAATGTGTCTCTTTCCTCCTCTGACTTCTTTATATATTTTCTATTTGTCTTTGACTTCTTTATATATTTTCTATTTGTCTTTGATTTACTATAGTTTTACTTTGATGTGTGTAGATGCGTGTTTCTTTGTATTTGTCCTGCTTTAATGAACCCCTCCTTTTGAGTCTGTCCTTATTGTTCTACTTCAGAGGTTGGGAAACTGAGCCAGAGAAAGAGTGAAAGGTGGTTCATGGTAACCCATCTTTTGGTATTTACCAACCCCTCATTGACAGCATCACATCCTTCTCTACCCCCCACCTTCCACCACGAGCTTCAATCTTACTCCAGGGGTTTTAGTAGAGAATGTGAATGTTGATCAGATTGTGAATAGTTTGAGTTGAGAAATATTCTCCCAGATCATCATCATGCTCATGCTGGTGTGATGATATCAGACATGGCACCCCCAGCCATTTATTGATACCCCTTTTCAGAGATAGTCTAGAATAGCAATTAAGATCCACCTTCTAGACCAGACCTCCCAAACTTACAACCCAGCTCTGCCACTCCTTCCCCCAGTAGCTGTGTGGCCTTAAGAAGTAACTTCTCTCTCCCTCAGTTTTTAGAGAACACTGATAGTGCTGGCTCACAATGGTACTACTTCACAGCGGTTTTTTATTTTCCATTGAAGAAGCAAATTAATACCAAAAAAGTATCAGAACAGTGTCTGGGACAAAAGCTTTTTGTAGTTATTATGTTTATTATGTGCAGGATCCGGTTCCTGCTTTCAGGGTACACACTTCCATGTGAACATAGGGACTGCTAAACACACATAATGACAAACAGCACAATACAGGAAGCTTACAATGGCAAATTTTCAAAGTGGAGCATCCCTAGGGTCTCTGTGACCTGAGTTTGACAAAGTGGTCTCCACCCTCTGGACCACACATGTGTGCCGCATGTGTGGAAAGTCAGGCTCCTAACTGTCTTGTTGAACATGTTGGTGACATACTTCCAAGGAAATAGAGTTATGTTTTGTCCAAATGAAATCACGAGACTAGAGGTGTGAGCTAATCACTGTCTCCATACTAATAGAGTCTCAATAGCTATTTGGCTTCATTTCTATATCCAGCAGACACTACAACTCTCATTCTCCCCTCCAGCAATTAATAGAAGAGACATGTAGAGTTATTTTGGGAAATGCGAAGAGCCTCTCAAAGTGGCCAAATTGTTAGCAGCCATGCTTGGAAACACAACATAGAAATAAGCTTCATTCCAGGGCAACCGCCCTTCCTGAAACACCAGGAAACAGACGTTATCCTCAGGCTAACCCTTTTGCTGACTTTATTATTAATGTTTCTCCTTCAGAGAATCATGGTATTGTAAAAAAGGCACAGATTTTGGAGACAAATATGCCTAGATTTGTATTCTGGTTCCCCTTTGGGTTAGCAGTGACAAATCCCCAGCCCTCCCCACTGCACCCCTGAAATCTTCAGTTTATGTCTCCCAACACCACAGGAGGGACTTTGGCTGGGCCACGTGGGGAAGAAGAGCTCATTCCCCAATTCTGCCAGCCAAGAAAGCTTTGCATTGTTTCTGATTCTCTTTCTTTAAGCTTGCAATGTTTCAGTAAGGAAAACGAACAGAAGGTAGGGTCAGGACTATGCACAGCAAGGAGAGAAAGAAAGAACACTTTGCAACAAGGATCCTGAAGGACGAGTAGGATGGTGAATGGCAACCCTGAGAGCTGTTTTGTCATTTCAGATTCCTCAAAGCTTCTGGGAGTGACATCTATGGAGTGAAGTTGTAAGGCATAGGCTGATCATAAGTAGGTCATAGGAAAGATTCATTGAACGTCATTACCTTTCACCTGTGACTGTTCATCTACTATTCTAGACTTGTGCCTCGGGGGATGTAAGCTCTTTTCCCAAATCAGATCCACTTCTGGAATTTGCCTCCTTTGAAGAGAAGCAGAGGACATCATCCAGAAATAGGATCAGCAAGATATGGGGCTAAAAGAAGGGAGGCCTGAGCCAGGGCACCTGCCGACGCTGTGGCATGGGTGGGTTCCTTCACACCTCCAGACCTCATCTGCTCCAGGTGGGTGGACTTAGCTATTCTTCAAGGTATTTCCTGCCTGATCAGTCTGTGTATCTTCACCTGGGAGGGTTTTCATGAATATCAATTGTCTGGGGGATACAGAGCCCATGGGCACTGTGGCGTAAAGACGACACTCAAGGTGGGGCACCTGGGTGGCTCAGTCGGTTGAGCATCTAACTTAGGCTCAGGCCATATTCTCGCAGTTCGTGAGTTTGAGCCTCACATCAGGCTTGCTGCTGTCGGCCCATCAGTGCAAAGCCCTCTTCTGGTCCTCTGTCCCTCTCTCTCTGCCCCTCCCCTAAATAAGTAAATGTTAAAAAAAAAAAACACAAAAAAGAAGACATGCAAGGTGTGGAGACCTGGTGGAAACCAAATTATAGCAAGAAATACTTTGGAAGGTGAAGAAGGATGGAACACATTTGAACAATCAAGAGCTTTTCCCTAACCCCACCCAAGAACTCGTCACCTCCACCCTAAAATAATGGAACCCTCATATTATCTTTTCTTCTAGAGCCACACCCAGAATCCCATGTTGTTCTAACTAGCACTCACAGAAACGGGCTCACAGAAGGCTGGCTCCTAACTGCCGGCTCTGACAGATGCATTTCTTCTGAGGTCCCTCTCTCTGTGCAGTGGCTCTTCAAAAAATCAGAGCTAAGACATATTAGACAGTCCAGATAAATCAATACAGTGGATACTACAATGATTCCTTTTATGAACTTCCTTTGGAATGTTAAATATCTTTCCAGTTGCACTTCAGAAATCATTTGCTCCCTGTAATCCCAAGCCACACTGAAGATCACAGCTTATTTGCTCTTTAGTCTAAATCTCGTCACAGGCTTTTGGCTGAAAACAATAAAATCTGCCCCAAGCTGCAAACTGTTTATACAGGGAAATGTACAGATACATATCTTTTTTTTCCTTTATGTAATTTTGTATATTCCAAAAAACAATATGATCAAACAAAATCATTCTGAACAGAAGCATGTATTGAATGCATCCTGGAACTGTTATTAGTTTCTTTCCCAATGGAGAAAATCAATTCTCAGGAAGGCTGTGAGGCTGTGCCTGACATCTGCCCTTGGTATTGAGAACTGAACTCAAGAATCCCTCGTATTCTTGTTTATACAATTTTCTGCCCAGTCTGAGATGATTGACTCCAAACCTGCTAGGCTGTCTCCTGCCTTTGAAATGGAAAGCAGTTTCTACAGACCTGACTCAATGGCCATTGGGTAAAGTGATAGCTGAGACAAGTGTAAGGTAATCTAGTGACCTCCCTCTTGCCCGTTAGCAAATCAGGTTCACAGCCACTGCTTCTGTACCACATCTTCTCCCAGGAAGAAAGGCTTGGCAAAGTCCACACCGAGAACTTCTGACCCGTGACCCATGTTGCGTGAATGGCTTCAGGCCATGGGAGGTGCATAAGTGATCCGAGGACTTGCTGTAGAATTATGTCCTCCAGTTCTGCCCACTCCAGGGTACTCTCCATGGCTGAAGGCCTGGCTCATGAGCTCAGGCAGAGTAGATTTGAGACTTTTTTCCCATGACAGTTGCGTGGTGGATGATGGACGTGCCTCCAGGAGGCTTTCTGTCCCCTAAACAGCACCAGTTGGTGGCAGTGGCCATATACTATCTTTTAGTTTCTACAGATATTTTTTAATGCTTCACTGCCCCACTAGGGGGCATTTACATCAAAGCTGCCAAGGAGGAAACCCCACCCCACCCCAGGACAGACCAGAGGATGACATTTCCAATCCAGAACACTGGAGAAGAATTTCCCTCTTAGTTTTCAACAGTGGGAGGAGGATGGAGGGCAGCACTAATGGAACCCAGGGTTTTCTCTGGGCAAAGGAGAGGTCCCATTTTGGGCATGGTTGCAAGGCTGGGAGGGAATCACTTTGCTCCTCAGTCATTCAGCTTGGCGAGGAGGCTGGCCAATGGCAGCCAGGCAGAGTCTGAGAGCTGCTCTCTCCCAACAAGTATGCTCTACAGATGCCACGCTTTAGTCCAAGTGACCATTCTGGGCTGAAGGCTATTATAGTCCCTGGCTCTGCCTTCACGAACGGCTCCAAACTCCCCTCCAGCAGCACTGGAGGTCTTTTCTGTGAGAACACAGGCTTGGGAGTCAGCCAGCCAAGTTCCAGTCTTGTTGACCCTGGGCGGACTGCTCAACTCTCTGAGAGTCAGTTTCCTTACCTGGAAAAGGGATGGCAGGCTCAATACATTGATAATAGCTGCTATTATAAATGATGCTTCTGAGCAAAGAGAAGGAAAATGCAGGCCTCCAAGAGGAAGCATTCTTGCCACCCAGGCCCTGAGGGATGGAGAATCTTCTCTGTTGGTTCCCATCAAAGCTTTGAAGCCCGAGAGACAAATCTTTCTGGAATGTTCTCTTTCACCACAGCGGTTCTCACAGGAAGGGCTGTGGCTTTGCTGTGGCTCCTCTTTGAAGGCAGGGTCTGTATATAAACATGGGATTCCACCTCCATCCCCGGCTCAGTGTCTACGTGTGCAGAAGTGAGGGAGAGTATCTGAACCAGTGCTGGGCTCCCCGCGGCGGGGCCCTGTGCTGACACCAGTAGCAAAGGCAGATGAGATGCAGGCGCTGCCATCTGCTCTCCTCAGGGAGGAGAGGAGGGGCCAGAGAGGAGCTCTGCTCCCATGCACCTGGGGGTGGGAGGTGGCCACAGAGAGCCAGCTGCAAGTCTCAGGTGTTGCTGAGACTACAGGCCCTGGCAGGGAGGTGACGTGAGGGAGGATGTGGAGTAGCAGGGACACAGGATGTCTTTGTCACCAGCATTTGGCTGTGTCTGGAGAGGAGGCTGAGCCAGCCCTGGTGCAGGGTGTGCGTGAGCCCCTTGTTTCTGGTCACTCGGGGGTGGAGGTGGGGTGGGGATGAGAGCTGGCCAGGCGCTTGCGGGTGGGCCATCACCAAGCTAGAGCTGCCCAGCTTGGGAAGGTGGGAGCACACGAGTGGGCCCAAACCAGGCACAGCTGGATCTGGGAACAGAAAGAACCAGAAAGAGAGAAACATGCATGTGCCCTGCTTTAGAGACAGCCGGAAGTCAGTGAGGACTGAGGTCAGGGAGGTTAGAGGTGAGGTGTTCCTGCCGTATGCCAGACACCGTGCTGGGTGTATGAGTCATCGATGTGCAGCAGGTGCAGTCCTCATTGCTTAGTGTGTCAGCTAACACCATCCTGATGGTACAGATGAAGAAACGGAACCCCTGGAGGTTATGTGACTTGCCGTAGGTGACCCATGGGTAAGTGGGGATGTGGAGACTGTGTCTCAGACAGCTTGGCTCTAGGGTGGAGCTCCTGACCATGCACGAGGCTGCCTCCCTTCTGGGGCTGGCGCTGCCTCATGACAACCCTGTAGAAAAATCACCATTCATCCTGCTTCACCTAGACACAAGTGGTAAGGACAGAGCCAGAACTCTGAGCCAGCCCTCTATGGCTCCAAAGCCTGGGACCCTTCTTTAAGCTCCAAGAACAGCCTGGACCCCAGGGTCTCAGCCCCAGACACAGGTTATAGCTCAGCTTCCTCTATTTTCTTTGTCAGAGAACAGTTTCTCTAACGTAATGATGCTCACTTCTTCCTGCCTGTCTATTTTTGATTGTGGGCTCTGCCTCCTCCCCCAACCCCCAACTTTAATTAGAGCTCACAACTGACTCATGATCTCGTTCCTTACACCAGCTCCCCTGGTACTGACGGCTTCTGTCTCTTGGCTCCTCACAGAGCAAATGGCCCAAGGAGAGGGTCCAGGGCTTAGAGCTCAGGTAATTGAGAAGACAAACCTCTGAGCAGAGCAGAGGATAACGCCGCCCCCGGAACCACCAGAGCTGTGCTGGAAGATGATGTTTGACACTGGAGAAAGCTCTTCCCAACTGCTCAGAAGCAGGTGAAGCTCAGAACAGGATGTGATGAGAACACTAAATTCCAGTGGAAATGACGGAAGGATGCAGATAAGTGGTAGATAATTGTCCCAATTGGGACCCTAGGCAGGAGTTTGAAACAAATGGAGCCTTGGTGACTTGCATAAAATAAAATGGAATGAAATCTTGAAAGCAAAGGGAAAATACGTAAAGCTTCATTCAGCCGCTTGCCTTAGAGCTGCGGTACATTTTCAACAGGGTTGGACTTAGGTGTTGGTGAGCTGCAGTCACCAGGAGGGGGTGTGGGGTGGGGCAGGGGTAGCTGAACACAGGAGACAGTTCTCCTGTGAAAACTTCACTAAAAATTCTCCTGGGAAATTCTCCCCAGGAAAGCCTGCTTGCTGGTTGGGCCTTTTGGGCTGGCCGGCATTCTGTGGCTACTGATGATGGCCCTGGGCTAAGGGCTCTTTTAGAAGTGGGACACCTGCTGGGGCATTGATCAAAGTTTGGAAAATACAGAAAAGTTGAGAGGAGAAGACACTGGTTCTCCTGTAGGCTTATAGTCCAAACACAGCTGTTCCTGTCATTTTGATGTTTTATGACAGTCTTTTCTTCTGTGTGTTTTTAATTTTTTTTAATGTTTATTTATTTTTCAGAGAGAGACAGAGACAGAAACAGAGATAGGGTGTGAGTGGGGGAGAGGTAGACACACACACACACACACACACACACACAAATAGAAGCAGAAATAGGCCCCAGGCTCTGAGCTGTCAGCACAGAGCCCAATGTGGGGCTTGAACTCACAGACCATGAGATCATGACCTGAGCTGAAGTTGGACGCTTAACTGACTGAGCCACCCAGATGCCCCATCTTCTGTGAGTTTTTATAATCATGCTATTTAAACAAATTTTGTATACTAGGTTCTCCCCAAATGGGATTTTCCATCTTATTATTTTATAAAAATTATTGTTACTAGTTGCACTATATCCCATCGAGTGTGTGTGTCCTGGTTTGGTATGTTGCTCTTTGAACATTGGGTTATTTTTCATTTTTCATTGTTAGAGGATACATTTGTGCATAGGGCTATTTTCCATCTTTGAGTTCCTTTTCTTAGAAAAGAACTCCAACAGTACAATTTGCACATCAAAGAGCATATCCATTTTGAAAGCTTTTGTCAAGATTTACCAACTGACCTCAGGAGGCCCCCCCGCCCCCGCCTTTACCTCGTTTACCATCCAACGGTGAACCTTGAGTCTCCATCAGATCCCACTTACAGCAGAAGCTTTGGCTTCTCTCTGCTACATTCTGATCCTGTTCATTTGTTCATTCATTCATTCATTCATTCAGTCACTCACTCACTCATTCAATAGTTATTGAATCTCTATCACAGTCCAGGAATTGCTGTGTGCGTAGTGGAAACAAAAAATGGATCTGACACATCTCTGTTGCTCAGAGAACTCATGATCTTGAAGAGAAGGCAGGAAATGGACGAGCATGGTTTGTGTGGGTGGAGGTGGAGCCAGGTGCCATGTTTCCCCGTGTCTGCCCTGCCTCGTCCATCTCAGTTCTGCAGCTCTGCTCCGACCAGGCTCAGGTTCCCACTCCCTAATCGCAGTGTCCTCTGGGGCTGCTCCCATGTCTCTCCTTTCTCCAGGATGCTTCTCCTTTTGCTTTTATCCCAGTGCCCTTTGGATTCTCCTGTTTATACCACGGGACTCTCAGCTCCCCTAAATTCATAACTGTGCCTTCAGTCACCCACCCAAACCATCCCACCTTCTTCAGACTGATTGTAGTTGGGATTATCTAACCCATTTTATCCCTTAGTGCTTCTGACTTTATTTTTTTGGCAGCCTGGGGACTCCTACATGAGCTCCCAGAGCCTCTGGGCTGTTTTCTGTATGCATTTCAGCCTGTGCTGAGTTTCTAAGCCTCCGGCCTGGGGCGCAGAGGAGATATGTGGGTAGAGGCAGCAGCAGAGTGACAGAGATACACAGAAGCCCGTCAAGCATTTTCCACCATCATCACGCCACTTGGACGGGCTTTGGGAAAAGACGCAGGCGACAGCCCTTTTGAGAATTCAACAAATGCGGATATTTCAGGGAACAGAAGATTGCTTCTTTGCAGCTTCATCAGGTGCAAGCTGTTGCCCTGAAGTTTCCATGTTCTTTTCTTTTTTTTCAGTGTCATAACCTGTTTTGATGTAAGAACTATTCATTCGATTTGAGTCCTTTTTATTTTTATTTTTGGCCAACTCTTGCAGAGAGGCAAAGTTGATAAGAAGGAAGTAGTTTCTCCCCAGTCCCAGAGGATTGTAGCGGTAACGCTTTAGCTTGCCTCTAATTACAGCCACCATGACAGTTCATATGTTGTAGCAATAAAAATAACCATAAACCTTACATAATCATTAAAGTTAAGCAAACAGCCCCTCACTGCATCATAATGTACAGGTAGTTGCTAATAATCCAGGAACAGCATTGGGGCATTCAAGGAACATCTTTCCTATCTCCACAGTTTCTTAAACAACTTTAGAGACATATTTTTATTAAGTATATGCAAGGCAGATGATCTTAAACCTCAAGAAGAGTGTGCATAATAATTGTGTACTCTTCTAATGCTCTCCAAAGACCTATTCAGAGTCCATTCTGAAAGACAATAATATATCAAGAAGTTCTGCAAACTTCCTCCTAATGAAGACATGCCAATTTGAGACCAAGAATGTGGCCTCAAAGGACAAAATAACCACCACTCTCAGTCTCTCGGTGTTTTGCTACTTTATTTCAGAGTGATTCAAAATCTAATTAAATTTCTAAACTCTAATGAAATTACAGAAGAAAAATCATTTAGGATTATATTATGTACAATTACTCACAGCTGAAAATTACAGTTACCCTTTTTCACCAGGATGGGGTCTCCCAGGAAAATACTTGTTATTTATCCACCATATAAATCTGACACTTCTTCCACTATTTACAGGTTGGAGGTAAAGCTGAATTAATTAAATGTATATATCCTGAGCTGCAGCAGATAGGTGGGGAGGGAGTTAAGGAGAGAGAGAGAGAACATGTTGGCTGATATTCTCTTAGGCAAGAAAGTCTGGGATTGAATGAATAAGGACTGACACTAGATTCCTTCCAGCAGATGAGATGCTCAGAGTCTGGGATCTCTTAGGAGCAGAAGCAGTGCTCACCAAAGAGGTCAAAGCTTTAGGTGATGAGCTTAGGGTGTGAGATGTTCCTTTCAAGTTCTGTTTGGCTGAGGAGCCTAGCTTATTGTTCTGTGGATAAGGGAAGACCTTGCCACCAGAAGTTTGCTTAGGGATGGTGGCCTGAAGTTTTATTAAATCTTAAATTAAATCCTAAATTTATTTTAAACTGATTTCATCTATTAATCTTAACCTCATTAAGCTTAATCAGTTAATGCTAATATAAACAATAAGGCTCTTTTGAGTCTCTGCAGCAGGGTAGCCATCTCATGAAATCCATCCACTCAAAGTCTTGAGTCTCCATGAATAGAGTGCTTTGAGGAGGGTACCTCTATATTCACAAGTATTGTCATGCATGGCAACAAGTTTGGCTTTGGAGGAGCTCGGGCTTCTGGGAATATAGACTAAGTAATTGCACCTTTCCTTTCACTGAGAATGAATGGAAAAGCTAGACAAAACAGATAATCTTAAACATCTGTTGAAATATATCAAATTGGTAAAAAGGCAATGAAGACACATAAGAACAAGATATGGGAGAAGAAACTCCAAATGAGCCTGGAATTTGAAAAGTTTTTCTTCCAGAGGCGTCTTTCCATTCTGGAAGAGACGGCTGAGAAGCTAAGAAGTGAGAAAAGCTCTCAAAAGCTTTGAGGAAATAGAACTCAGAACCTATGAAGGAAGAGGAAATGTAGGCAGCCTCTGAACATTGAGTCAGTATTTTGAAAGGCTAGTCCCTGGGAGAAATGGTAAACCAGAAATAAACTGGCCCTCACAGAGACAGAAATCCAGCCTTCATTCATCTTAATCTCTGGCACTATATTTAGGTGTTGCATTTTTTTGCTAATAAATCCTGGAAAATTTTAAAAAGCAGTGTAAATCCATATGGAAGAAGATAACATGATCCTAGACTTAAAATTTTATTTCTCTAATTTTTCATATATAATATCAAGGAGTCAATGAAAAATGGGTAAATGAAAAGATAAAACATAGTGGAAAGGAAAAAAGCAAGAGAAGCAATAGACAGTAAAAACAGACCCATAGTTAATCCAGGAAATGGAGCTATCCGAATATAGACTCTGAAAGTATATTCTTTACTTACTCTGTTCAGCAAAATAAAAGATACAATTGTGAATTCTGTCAGAGAACTAGAAATTATAAAAAAGATTCAAATAAAAATCCTAGAACTGGAAGTTACAGTAACCAAAATTAACTCATCAGATTACACACATCTGAAGAGAGAATTGGTAAACTCAAAGGTAGTTTTGAAGAAAATATCTATGCTGAAGCACGGGATGGTAAAAGGGTGAAAAGCATGGAAGATATTATAACAAACATAGGGGATACATTGGGATATTCTAAAATATGTGCAATTAGAGTTCCAGAAGGAGAGCACAGAGATAATGAAACAGGAAGAATATTTGAAGAGATAATGATGAAGTCTTTTCTAAAACTAATGAAAAACATCAAGCCACATATTGAAGAAGTCCTAAAAACTCTAAGCAGGATAAATCAAAATAAAACCACAGTTAGACAGAATAAGGTAGAACTAGTGGAAAGTATAAAACAAAGGAAAACCTTCTAAGCAGCAAGAAAAAGAAGGAAAGAGCAGCAATAAAATAGACTGCCAGGGACGGGTTTCTGTGCCACCAGTGAGGCTGAAACTCCAGGCTCCTCACCCTCATGGGTCCCTTCTGAGGCATCTCGTCATAGGTTTTTTTTTTTTTAACCTACTAGTAAGATATTGATTGACTGCCATTCCCCCCCCACTCTAATCTCCCTCTATATACTAGCTACCATAATGGATGGCGTTGGAGTCGTTCTGGGGTTTTGGAGATAAGATCAAAGGGAAGGTGAGTTAGGAATTCATCTAGTTTGGTTTAATAGAATAGAATTCTGTGGTTCATGGTCACTTTCACATATACCATTATATGAACAGTGTTCAGTAGTGCTCTTTCCTGCTGATTATGGCGGCTTGCCATGACACAAAGGTATAAGGTTCAAGGTTACATCTTGGCATACACATGCTTATGGTGGTCATGCTGGAAGAGTAGAGAAAAACAAGTATGCAAGCAGACAAACAAAAGATTTGAAACATATGGAAGCCAGAGACACATCTATAGGAAATTCTTCCAAATCTTATAGTTCATATATGAAAGAAGCTTGATATAGATTTTCCAATTTTGCCAATACACATAAACATTTTTATAGCATTAATAATAAAGGATGATGCTAAAGAAACTTTTGTAGGGGCACTTGGTTGAGCATCCAACTTTGGCTCAGGTCATGATATCACGGTTTGTGAGTTCGAGCCCCACATCGGGCTCTGTGCTGACAGCTCAGAGCCTGGGGCCTGCTTCAGATTCTCTGTCTCCCTCTCTCTCTGTCCCTTCCCTGTTTGCTCTCTCTCTGTTACAAAAATAAATAAACATTAAAAATTAAAAAAAAAAAAGAGTCAGTTGCTTAACTGACTGAGCTACCCAGGTGCCCTTTTATATTTTTTTAAAAAAAACTATCAATTATGTGATAATATTTTATTTATTTTTATGTTATTTCTCTTTTCCCTTTTCATAGATCTTGTTCGAGGTCTATGGTATTAGTAAGCGTAATGAACCAGTTTTGTTAATAATTTGTATTATGTGGTTTTTTTCCTCCCCTTTACCTCAGTAATAAATTCCTCAATTTTATGTAGGACACTTGCATGTAAGACAATATTTCTCTTCGCTGTTAGTTCTGGTCATATAATTAAGATCTTGCCAAAAAGATGTGAGCAAAATAACGTGTCACAAAATTTACATTGTGTTTGTTGAATATAAATGTATTAGTATGAGCTTATTTATAATGTTGCTCAAATTGTTTACTTCTTACTTATTTTCACCTACTTGATAGTGTAGTTTCCAAACACATGTGATATTCTCCACCTATAACTATTTATTTCTCCCTGTAATTCTTTCAGTTGATGTTCTATATATTTTGAGATTATATTTTTAAGTACCTATATGTGTATTATCATTATATTCTTTAACTTATTTTTTTTACCAAGATATGTAATATCCATCTTTCCTTCTCATGTTTAGTTAGCACCTTAAACTCTGTTTTATTCCATATTGAAATTGCTACCCTGCTTTTTGTATTTGGTTGCTATTTTTTAGTTCTTATTTTCAACTTATATGAATTTCTTTTTAAAATATGTCTTTCTTTAACAACAGGTGGATGACACTTTTTTCAAAAAAATCCAATGTTAGTGCTTCTGTCTTGGAATTAGTGAGTTGTCTCTATTTATATACTTAAATTTTTATTGAAGTTCAATTTACATACAGAAAATGTATATAGATCAAAATACCGAGCTTGAAGAATTTCACAAAAAGAGCACATCCATGTAAAGTTCCCAGCTAATTATCAGCACCCCAGAAGCACCCTTGCATTCCTTTTCAGTCATCACCACCCACCAAAGAAAAATACTATGCTGACTTATGAAAGCATAGATGAATTTGACCTGTTTTTGTATTTTACTCAAATGTATCTGTCTTTTGTTTATATTATGTTTGTGAGATCAGCCTACATTGTTGTGTAAATACTTTGATTGCTCAGGTTCACTGCTGTATAGATTTCCATTGTGTGAATATACAGTTTATTTATCTACTTAGTTATTAGGCATTTTGAGGATTTCCTGATTTTTGTTATTATTATTTGGACTGCTATGAACATTCTAGTGCATATCTTCCAGTATGCACGTGCAAACACATATACACATTTCTCTTGGGTATATACCTAGAAGTGGAATTGCCAGATCACAGGGTATGTATATATTTAACCTTAGAAGATACTGCTAAGCATGTTTTAGTTGTATAAATTTACACTCCCATCATTGATATATGAGGGATCTGGTGGTTCTACATTTTCACCAACCTTCGGTATTTTCTGCTTTTATCATTGTAGCTGGGTGGGGTGTAGTAGAATTATGCTGAAATTTTACTTTGTATTTCTCTGATAATAAATTTAATTGAGCATCTTTTCATATAATTCTTGGCCATGAGTATTTTTGTGTGTGTGAAGTTCATCCTTCAGTCTTTTGTCCATTTTTTCTATCGAGTGTCTAGTTTTACCAATTTATAAAAATATCAAGGCCTTGAAAGGAGGCCTGAGTCAAAAACATGCATTATCAGTATCTTTTTCCCTTCTGTGAGTTGCATTTGTGCTCTGTTAAATGATGTCTTTTGATGCATGAAAGTTCTTAGTTTTAATAAATTGCAATATATAAAATTTTTTCTACTATGTTTTGTGTTTTTTTTTAAGTTTATTTATTTATTTTGAGAGAGAGAGAGAGCAAGTGGAGGAGGAGCAGAGAGAGAGGGAGAGAGAATCCCAAACAGGCTCCACATGAACAGAGCAGAGTCTGCTGGGCTCAACCTCATGAACTATGAGAACATGACCCGAGCCGAAATCAGACACTTAACCAACTGAGCCACCCAGGCGCCCCCGTTTTGTGTCTTTTTAAAGAAGTCTTTCTTCTACTTCGAAGTCACAATGTTATTTTTACACATATATTTATTTTACTTATTTTGTAATTATTTTAGGTTATAATTTATTTCTGTCCTATGTTTTTTTCATTTCCCTTCACTTAACTTTTTGTTGTTTTTTATTCTCCTCTCCCATGTTCCATTACAGTAATTTTTCTTTTATTCATTTAAAATTCACATAGTCATGGGTGCCTGGGTAGCTCGGTCTGTTTGGCATTCAACCTCAGTTCAGGTCGTGGCCTGAGCTGGTGGGTTTGAGCTCCGCCTTGGGCTCTGTGCTGACAGATTGGAGCCTGGAGCCTGCTTCAGACTGTGTTTCCTTCTCGCTCTCTGCCTCTCCCCCACTCATGCTCGGTCTCTCTCTCTCTGCTCTCTCTCTCTAAAAAATAAACAAACATTAAAAAAATAAAATAAACTTCACACGCTCTATTTTTGTTATTCTGATGTTTATCCCTAAACCTCTCATGATTATCCCTATGATTTTCTCCCAATTTCTTGAGCTTGCCAATACTTGTCTTCCTTGGAATAGGTAATTACTTTAGAATATGATTACTTTCATCTGATATTCTTCCTGTCTTTATCTTTACTCCCTCAACCCCACCCATGCGTATCATCAGGAATTTTAATTATAACATGTGTGTGTGTCTGCCTATGTATATGTGTATCCTGAATTATTTTAAAAATAAAAAGAGATGGAAATGAAGAATGGAGAAAAGATAGATTTAAAAAATGTATACATTTAAAATGTGTTTATAGATATTTCCATTTCTCTCCATTCTGTTGATAATTCCACATTTTGGTCATAGACTTTTAAAGTATTTTAACCCTAATTTCCAGTAACTTTTGTTGGCTTCCTAACTATTTCTTTTTGCTGCAGTATTTCTTGCAAGTGTTTTGAAAGAGATTGTGAAGTTTTACACTACTGAAACTATCTTTACTTTATCTTTGCATTTAAATGAGAGTTTAGCTGGATATAAAATTCTTGATTTAGAGTCCTCTCTTTTGAGTACTCCATTTTATTGCTGCATCCATTGTTTCTCTTGAGATATTGGATATAACCTGATCCGTTTTCCTTTGTCAGTGATGTATCTTTTCTCTCTTGAAGCTCTTAGGATTTTTTTCTTTTTTTGTGATGTTTTTAATTTCAATAAAACATACTTAAATCTTTTTTTCTCCATTAAGACATCCTTCTTAACGTTTCTTGGGCCATCTCAGTCTGAAATCATTAATCTCTATACCTGTGAAATTTAATGCGTCATTTCTCCAAATATCCCCTAGGTTTTTTTTTTTTTCCTCTTCTTTCAATACTTTACACCATGTTACACCAACATTACACCAATGTTGACACTCTCACTTCTGTCCTTCAAGCTTCTTAGCATCTATCTTATTATTCTTTTTCCTCTTTCTGATCCTTTCAGAGAGAGTTCCAAAACCTGATTTTTCAAAGCTTTTACTGACTGATTTTCCTGTTGTATTTTCCTTCTATTCATCTCCTCTCTAGTGTTCCTTAATTACATACTTTCATACCCAGTGATTTCATTTTTCTTCTTTTTCATAACTGCTTGTTTCTGCTTAATGTTTCCAATATCCTCTCTGATCTCTTTGGGTATGTTTTTTATGCTTATGCTAAATTATTGTTTTTTCCTGTACTATTAACTTTAATTCTTCTGTCATCGTATGTTTAGCTTTTTTGCTTTTCATACTTAGTGCTCCTGCTGTGCAGATATCTCTTTATTTTTCCCTGTGAACTCACGACCTTAGGAGGACCGGCTGCCCCACCTCGTGACATGAACCAGAGCTGCAACACAATCTCAGCTGCATGTGAGCCTCCCTGAGAGTCGGGGCATGTTAAGTGGAGGCTGCTTGGCTTTATAACCTGGGTTCAAGCACTCGTTTGCATGCCTCCCCTACTCCTGAACCACCAGGCTTAGCAGCCTTCATGGGACTGCTCAGTAACTTGGCCTTCCTCTCAGTTCTAAGAATCAAGTGGCCTCCATGGTGAAGTCCTTTGTATATCAAGGGTGAGGAAGGGGTGAAAGTAGTGTTAGAATGTGTAGGCCAGTCAACATCCACTACTGTCACTGGTGCTCTTCCATTCAATGCTGTCCTGATGACAACTCATGACTCCAGCTGGGCGTGCTGTTTTTTTTTTTTTTCATCTGGACAGTTTAGGGGAGGGTAAAAAGTTCCCCACCAGCCTAAACCGGGTCTTTCAGCTCTAGACCACCCTTTCCTACATGTACACACTGAGACCCAACTGCCTTCTGTCTCCGTGAGGCTTCCCTACAACTTTTACTTTAGACCCTTGGGATTCCCCAGTCTTCTCACTTTTCTGCAAGAAGGCCTGTCTGGTCTGTGAGGGACCCTAAGCTAGTCTGTGAGGGAATTTGATAAGTTTCCAGTTGTTTAAGTCACCCATTGTACAGATTTGTAATATTTATTTTATGGGTCACTCACACTTGAGTTTACTCTTTGTAAGTCAATGTTATAAAGATAGCAATAACATCAACGATTTATACTTACACTTACAAGGTAGCAACCATTTTTAGGAGACTCAGATATATTAATTCATTTAGTCTTCATAACAAACCTCACTCCCATAACCACCCTCATAACAGTTTTATTTCTCTTTTACAAATGAAGAAACTAAGATGCAGAGAGGTTAAATTTAGGGTCAAGGTCATCTGACCTCAGTCTGTGTTCTTGGTCATGCCATTTACAGCTGACTCTAATTTCTTTTTAAAAAGCCTGACTCAGGGGCGCCTGGGTGGCTTAGTCGGTTGAGCGTCCGACTTTCCGACTTTCGCTTAGGTCATGATCTCGCGGTTTGTGGGTTCGAGCCCCGCGTCGGGCTCTGTGCTGACTGCCAGCTCAGAGCCTGGAGCCTGTTTCAGTCTGTGACTCCCTCTCTCTCTGACCCTCCCCTGCTCATGCTGTCTCTCTCTCCTAGAAATAAATAAAAAAAAAGTTTAAAAAAAAAAAAAAAAAGCCTGACTCAGTGCCAAATGGCTTCTCCAAAATTTTGTCTCCTCCATCCCAAATCTTAGTGCTTTAGTTAGTAATATCCTGGTGGGAATATTCCCCAAGGAGTTAGATCTTTGGGTGTGTGTTGATAACAAGAGATTTTTCACATAGGTCCCATTTTTGGAATCTTTTAAAAAATTTTTTAAAATGTTTTATTTATTTCTGAGAGAGAGAGAGAGACAGCATGAGCAGGGAAGGGTCAGAGAGAGAGGAAGACACAGAATCTGAAATAGTCTCCAGGCTCTGAGCTGGCTGTCAGCACAGAGCCTGATGCGGGGCTCGAACCCACAAACTACGAGATCATGACATGAACTGAAGTGGGACGCTTAACCAACTGAGCCACCCAGGCGCCCCTGGAATCTTTATTTATACGGTGACATTGTTAATACAAAGAAAATGGTGTTTATGTTAAATTCTTGTGATTCCAAGACAGAATCCCATCTGTAAATTGGGTCTTTATAGATGATTCAAGACTCATATCTCAGGCAGAGAAGCCAGGAAAAAACTTAACTCCTTCTGAGAAAATGAGGCAGAGTGAAATGTTTGCTAGTGTTCTTCAGGAAGCTTCGTGCATTGTCACCTGAGGTGCCCAGATGCTAGACAATCCTTTACGAAAGGTTGAAGTCAAGAAACAGGGCATTTGGGTAGTCTGCCTTTTTGCCGATTTTCAGTTTGATAAATTGAAGCTTTTGCAATTTTGTAAGACATGTGGGCTGAGAATTAAGTTCTTTTCAATAGTGTGGGAAATACTGCATTCACCATTGTGTCCTAATTCTCATATGGCCAAGTGTGAGAATGAGGTTGGATGCCCAGCCTGAGGAAGATGCTCTATTCCCTGAGCTCCCTTTGAGCTGGGATCTTATCAGGCCATTCCTGGGATTTTTTGGCCATGAGACCCTGAGCCAAAAGGGCTTCATGTTGTTGAACAGGGCTTTATTCCCCAAAGTCTCTTCAGTGAATGTCCAGCTCCTTAGCTCCCATGGGGCACTGGAGAGAAATCCAGAATGTAAGTTGCTTTTAGTTTTTAATTTTTGCTTCATTATTTCAAGATCAATTACTTTAATAATGAAATTTGCATTAGTATCTTAACGGACTTTATACTTTTATCATGACCTGGCCGTATTTGAGGAAATTTAGAATTACAATATTATTCTTGGGTCAGCAACGGAACTATGTACAGCCATGCAAAAATAGGGAAAGAAATTAAGCCATATATATGTAAAGGCATAAATATAATTTTTATAACCAAGAAATATTAAAACAACAACACATATATATGTATTTATGGTAAGATGGGATCACATTTATGTATATGACTCCCTGTAGCCAACCTCCGAATGCACACATATCTTACTTTACCTTATTACTTCTGCTAACCACAGTCCAAAGTCGTGCTGTTCTTTATTTGCACAAAGTTTTGGATGCATGGGCTGTACCACTGGTAATGTTTGCCTACAATCTTTACTGTTCATTGGAAACAGATATATATGCAAATTTGCTTAGAAACTCAAGCCTGTTGCTGAAGGTAAAGGTATACATTCACCAGTACACGCTATTCTGTCTGCTATTTCGTTATATACATGAGCCAGTTTAGGTTGGTTCTTGTCTTTATTTGTCGTTTGATTTTTAATTTTCAAAAATTGTGTGATAAGCATCCTTAATAATACACCCTTCTACATTTGCTCGATTATTTCCTTCCATATTTTTTTAAAAGTGGGATTAATGTGTCAAAACTTGTGTAAATTTTTCTTTTTTTTTTTTTTTTTTTTAAATGTTTTATTTATTTCTAGGAGAGAGAGAGAGAGAGAGACAGCGTGAGCAGGGGAGGGTCAGAGAGAGAGGGAGTCACAGACTGAAACAGGCTCCAGGCTCTGAGCTGGCAGTCAGCACAGAGCCCGACGCGGGGCTCGAACCCACGAACCGCGAGATCATGACCTGAGCGAAAGTCGGACGCTTAACCGACTAAGCCACCCAGGCACCCCAAAACTTGTATAAATTTTTAAAGCTATTGACACTTATGACCAGAATGACTGAGATAATTTAAATTTCTATCAAAACAATTCTACTAGCATTAATATTTGTTTTAATTACACTTAAATAATGGAATCTTTAATAAGGAGTTAGGAAGAAAGAGACCATATAATTTATGATTTAAACTTTTTGGCCTTTGTCAACCCTTTGGGAATGAAAAGAAATGCTATTATAGCTGGACCAAGATAATGCACATAAACCAGGACTTATCCAGGAAAAACTCAGCATATAATCTTTTACTAATGAATCACAACGATAACAAAAATACCCATGCACCCACTCACAGTTAAAAAGCTAGAACATGACTTCTGTATCCTACTGTGTATTCTTTCTGTATCTTCCCACTCTTCTGAATTTTGTGTTTATCATTCTAATTATTTTAAAAATATTATTTAATGAAAATATATGTATTTCCTAAACTCTTTACTGTTTAGTTTTGCTTACTTCTGTGCTTCATGAAAACGGCATCATTCCAATTGTCACCTTTTGCAATCTGATTTTTCACACGATATTATATTTCTAAGGTTTCTCTAAGTTGTCTGTATTGCTGTAGTTTATTCATTTTTATAGCTATATAATAGTACATATTTGCCCATTGTTTTGTTGATGTTTCTTCAAGGTCTTTTTTGCTATTACAAACCATGCCCTATAAATGTTTTGTTCTGTATATCTCTAAAGGTACAGATCTCAGAGTATCCCTGGTTATATTTCCAGGAGTAGAATTGTTCAATTCTATGATAAATAAATCTTCAACTTCCCAGAGAATAAAACATTGTGTACAAAGATATTATATCCTATTTTTTCCACAACCTCACTTTAATTTTAGCATTACCCAAGATTGCTTCCCTTGTCTTTACTAAGGTATAAGTGACAAATAAAATTTTACACATTTTGATATACATTGTGAATTCATTGTCACAATCAAGCTAATTGACACACTCATCACCTCACACAGTTACCATGTTCTTTTTTTTTGTGATGAGAGCTCTTAAGATTTACCCTCTTAGCAAGTTTTAAGCATGTAATACGGTATGGTTAACTACATTCATACTGCTGATCTTCAGAATTTATTCATCTTGCATATCTGAAATTTTATGCCCCTTGACCATCATCTCCCTGGGCTACCATCAATCTACTCTCTGCTTCTATGAGTTTGACTATTTTATTTTATTTTTTATAGTTTATTGTCAAGTTGGTTTCCATATAACACCCAGTACTCATCCCCAACAAGTGCCCTCCTCCATGCCCATCATCTCCTTCCCCTCTCCCACACCCCCATCAGCCCTCAGTTTGTTCTCAGTATTTAAGAGTCTCTTATGGTTTGCCTTCCTCCTTCTCCTTAACTATTTTCCCCTTCCCCTCCCCCATGGTCCTCTGTTAAGTTTCTCTTGTTCCACATATGAGTGAAAACATATGGTATCTGTCCTTCTCTGCCTGACTTAATTCACTCAGCATAACACCGAGTTCCATCCACTTTGCTACACACAGCCAGATTTCATTCTTTCTCATTGCCATGTAGTATTCCATTGTATAGGTATAGGTAGTATTGCATTGAAGATTCCAAGCATCTTCTTGATCCATTCGTCCATTGATGGACACTTAGGCTCTTTCCATGTTTTGGCTATTGTTGAGTCTGCTATGAACATTGGGGCCCATGTGCCCCTATGCATCAGCACTCCTGTATCCCTTGGGGAAATTCCTAGTAGTGCTACTCCTGGGTCATGGGGAGTTCTATTGTTAATTTTTTGAGGAACCTCCACACTGTTTTCCAGAGGGGCTGCACCATTTTACATTCCCACCAACAGTGTAAGAGGGTGCCCGTTTCTGCACATCCTCACCAGCATCTATATAGTGTCCTGATTTGTTCAAATTAGCCTGAGTTTGGCTATCTTAGATTCTTCTCTTCCCTTCCTTCCTTTCTTCCTTTCTTTTCCTTCCTTTCCTCCTTTCTTCCTTTTTTTCCCCTTCCTTCCTCCCTCCCTCCCTCCCTTCCTCTCTCTCTCTCTCTCTCTCTCTTTCTTTCTTTCTTTCTTTTGAGATCACCAGTGAGCACAAGCAGGAGAGGAGAGGGAAGGGAGAAAGAGAACCTTAAGCAGGCTCCATGGAGCCCAACTTGGGGCTCAATTTCACCACCATGAGATCATGACTTGAGTCAAAATCAAAAGTTGGATGCTTAACTGACTGAGCCACCCAGGTGCCCCACTATTTTAGATTCTACATATAGGTGAAATCATGCAGTATTTGTCTTTTCATACCTGGCTTATTTCACTTAGGATAGTGTCCTCCAGGTTCATTTATGTTGTTTCAAATGTATTACTCAGATTCTTATTTCTACCAATCTCAAAAATGTAGAATGCTATCACACTGTGGTCTTGAGTTGCATTTTTCTGATTAATAATGATCATGAGTATAGGACTGAACTGATACTAGAGATTAGTTTAAGAAGAATTGATATCTTTAAGATTTTTAGTTTTTCTATATGTGATGACACACTTTTTGTTTGCTTAGGTCTTCTTTAATATGGTTAACTTTTCTCCTTGCAAGTCTTGAGTAACTTTGTTTAGATTTATAATATATATGTTATATGATATTTTTTACATGTTTATATTATATAAAAATATATTTTTATATCATATAAGATATAAATATTTCTATAATTATATTTATTATTCACACATAATATATATAAATATAATATATAACATATAAATAATATATAAATTTATATTTAAATGTATTTATTATTTTTCATGTATAATTTATTATTTTCCATATATATTTGTGTATAGGCAAACATATTATTGGTGGTGGTGTAATTTTTTAAAAATATGTTTTCTGTTTATTCTATTTTCTTTTTTTCTACTTTGTGAGAGTTTGTCATATTATTAGCTTTTTAAAGGCAAACTTTAGGGGCGCCTGAATGGCTCAGTCGGTTAAGCGTCCGACTTCACTCAGGTCATGATCTCATGGTTGGTGGGTACGGGCCCTGCGTTGGGCACTGTGCTGACAGTCAGCTCAGAGCCTGGAGCCTGTCCTCAGATTCTGTGACCCTTCCTCTCTCTCTGATCCTCCCCTGCTCATGCTCTCTCTCTCTGTGTCAAAAATAAATGAAACATTAAAAAAAATAAAGGCAAACTTTAGGACTCATTGATCCTCCCTATTGAATATTTGCTTTCTGGTTTATTCAGATCTGCTTTCATATTTATTATTGCCTTTCTCTTGCCTTTTCTTAGGCTTATTCTTTCCAAACTTCTCCACGTGCTTGCTTAGCTCATCCCTTTCTCAGTCCTCTTTTCTAAGCATTTACATCCTTTCTTTCTAATTATTACTTTAGTACAAAATCAGAAATGAAACATTTTCATTATTGTTAGGCTCTAGCTATTTTTAACTTTTACTGTAATTTTTTATATAACTTCTGAGTTACCTAGAAATATGTTTTTAAGTTTCCAAACATATGGACACTGCAGGTATTTTTTGTTACTGTCATCTGATTCAATTGCACTGTGTAAAAAATGTGATCTGTATGTCAGCCATTCTTGGAATTTTTTGAGAATTACTTCATGGCCCAGATGCAGTTGTTTTCTGTTTTGTTTTGTTGGTAAATATTGCATGCATGCTTGAGAACTTGAGAAGAATAACTTTTCCAATTGTCAGTTGAAGAGTTTCGAGTCTTCCCTGTCTTTAATTTTTAAAAATCTCTTGTAATGATGGTGGATCTGATGGTTTTTCCCGTGTTGGATTCCAGGCACCCGGGCTGTGAATTGTGTGCTCTGTGGCTGAGGTGCCAGGGGAGGATAGGGGTTCCCGAGGTCTGATGGTGACCATGCTGGAGGAAGGGCGGCACCCTGAGGAATATCAGAGCTGAGGGCTCCTTCTCTAGGGATTGGCAGAGCAGATTACTTCCCCTCCCCCCATCACAGGCAAGGTCCACAACCTTTCTAGGCTGGGCTGGCTCAGCCTGGGTGGGAGCTAAGAAGTAAACTAATCTTTTATTCAGTGAACATCATTGAGATCCTGTGCTGTCAGTCACTGAGCTAGGTGCTCTGGCCCCTGCCTTCACAGGCTCCTGGTCCGGTGGGGGTCATCCCAACCTCTGTGACAGGAGCAGACTCAGGTTAAGAACCAGGCATTTGTTAAGAACTAGCATGGGGGTGGGGGCGCCTGGGTGGCTTAGTCAGTTAAGAGTCCGACTTTCACTTAGGTCATGATCTCACGGTTCGTGGGTTCGGGCCCCGCGTCGGGCTCTGTGCTGACTGCCAGCTCAGAGCCTGGAGCCTGTTTCAGTCTGTGACTCCCTCTCTCTCTGACCCTCCCCTGCTCACGCTGTCTCTCTCTCTAGAAATAAATAAAAATATTTAAAAAAAAAAAAAAAAAAAAAAAAGAACTAGCATGGGGTGGGGCACCCACTGTGGGAGGGACCTCACACCACACTGAGACACCCCCCCATCACACCCAGGTGCACTGGCTAGGTCATCTTTACAGAGTCTAGCTTATGGGACAGTGGAGCATCTGTATTTCCCTCTTCTCCATGCAAGTATGTAGCAGATGCTGACTTTTCTGGCTCAGGAGTTTGTGGCATGGTAAAAAGCAGAAGTTACCACAGGAACTTCCTGTCTTGGGTTTATATATGAAAGATTGAGTCCTAGAAGCATTCTCAAGAAGTATTTTGGAGGTGAAGTTACATACCGATGTCTGGTTTGACCTACCCCCATGAAAAAAAATTTTGTTTAAATTGGTACCAGCACTTACAAATATGATTTCACAAAACAGAGGACCTCTTTGTGTGCCGGCAAGCCCTGGGCCTGCTTGCAGCTCCCTGATGCATTTCCTGCAAGCTCCCCAGCCCCTGCCTATGACTTACGGTGTCTGCCCTGGCATGTTCTTATTGTTTGCTTAGGAAGTGAAATATTTCTTCTTCCAACATCTCTACTAAACAGGATGAAAGCTTTAAAAGTTCACATGTTTCATGGGCTGCCTGGGTGGCTCAGTCAGTTAAGTGTGGGACTCTTGATCTCAGCTCAGGTCTTGATCTCAGGGTCATGAGTTCAAGCCCACGTTGGGCTCTGTGCTGGGCGTAAAGCCTACTTAAAAAATAATAATAAAGGGGCGCCTGGGTGGCTTAGTCGTTAAGCGTCCGACTTTCGCTTAGGTCATGATCTCGCGGTTTGTGGGTTCGAGCCCCGCGTCGGGCTCTGTGCTGATTGCCAGCTCAGAGCCTGGAGCCTATTTCAGAGTCTGTGACTCCCTCTCTCTCTGACCCTCCCCTGCTCATGCTGTCTCTCTCTCTCTCCTAGAAATAAATAAAAAATTTTAAAAAAAATTAAAAAAAAAATAATAAAAAAAATTTCGCATGTTTCCAGAGAAGACAGGGAGAGTATGTTTCCTGGTGTAGGTGAAGACTGCCCTGAACTGTTTGGTATGAAATAAAGTGTGTCTGGATAGACTGATGGAACCTTAAGGCACCAAAGCGAAGCAAACTGCTTTTTCTGGTGAACAGCCCACTCTTCTCATGTCCATCACTGACCTGAGACTCAGAAGGACAAAAGTGAGTTAGCTGTTTCAGGGATTTTGGCAGAGGGAGCTTGAGAATGGCCAAGAAGTTAACTGCTGTCCACTCAGTTGGATGGGACTCAACAACTGTCATTAAGTGGCTTTGCATTTTGAAAAGTGAAATTTCTTGCCCATTTGAACTGAAGGCTTGATAGTCAAGCAGGTGTCAAGGAGAAGTATGGAAACACGTGGCCCCAAAATCTGTTGGTTGAGCTTGCGTTGGCAACCAAGGGTCCTTCCAGTGTAAGGACTGTGAATGTGGTTGGAAAAAACATCACTTCTCAGGCCTCTAGCCTCTGATGGAAACTTAACGGTTCTTTTCAACATAAGGGTAGCCAAGAAACAGCAGTGCTATTACCACCTGGGTGATCTTCATTGCTAGTAGGAACTGCAGATATTTTCATCCACATTTTATCTGGTGCAGATATCTCTAAATATCGTTTACCTTTGTCATGAGGTCAGGATGGTGGTAGTTACTGCACCAGCGTTAGACCTTGCTCATGGCTGTGCAGGTAATGAAGCACATACATTTCTACGTCATAAGCCTGCTTTCTAAATATTTGGATAAATGGGACGCCTGGGTGGCTTAGTCGGTTAAGCATCCGACTTTCACTTGGGTCATGATCTCGCAGTTCGTGGGTTCAAGCCCCACGTCGGTCTCTGTGCTGACAGCCAGCTCAGAGCCTGGAGCCTGTTTCAGATTCTGTATCTCCCTCTCTCTCTGATCCTCCCCTGCTCATGCTGTCTCTCTCTCTCTCCTAGAAATAAATAAAACATTAAAAAAATAAAAAAAATAAATATTTAGATAACTGTATTTCAGTATAGCTGGTTTCTTTTATGATCCTAGCTACTTTATTTTGGACATCAAAAATGTGATTCGGAGAAGAAAGTCATAGAACTCCCCAGACTCAGAGGTGTCTACGTCAACAAAACAGTGACTGGAGTGCACTGTGGGCTGGTGGGGGGCTTCCTGGCCATGACCCAAAGCCATGGGGGGTGTGCAGGACCTGGATGTCCACACTGACCAACTTTGCCCACATCCCCCTCTGAGACTTATCATCCTGGGTCTTTGGCAAGAAACTGCACGCAGGTGCACTTCTGTTCCCATGCTGTGTGTGTGTGGTGGGGAGTGGGTCATGGGAGACTGTGCTGGGTGATAGCTAGCATCCCAGCATGCCTCAGTGAGCCCTCACCATGGGCTTGCCCCCTTCCACCGACCAACAGGGCAAGCTCAACAGGCATTTCCCTCAGCCCTGCCCATCAACAGAGCTGAGAGGAACTGAGTAGCCTCCCCACCACCGTGGCAGCAGCTTCCTCCTTGTCTGTCACGTGGAACTTGGCTCCTGTCCCTCAGAGCTTTGGGTCACACAGCCACAGTGCTTGCTCGGAGAGAAGCCAGGAGCAGAGAGCCAGGATGGGCTCTGGGGCCAACATGATGAGAGCCCTCCTCCTTCTTCTAGGTGAGTGAGGAATGCAGAAACGGGGTGGATGTGACTCTTCCATGGCAGGGGTGCCTCAGTGAGTGGGACACTGGGGGAGCATCAGCCCACTGGGGCTCAGTTCCAAGAGCACAGATGAGTCCCTTTAAATAGACAGCTTTTCTCAGTTTGAGACATGAGACATCAAGAATGATTTTGTCTCTTTCATTCCAGCTGCAACTTATAAATGCTTCTGGGCCAGAGGACAGGAAAGGGTCACATGGTGGAAAGAGCTTTGGGTTTGGGAGCTAGACCAATCTGGCTTTAAATCATGGCTCCGTTGCTGACAGACTACAGTGAACTTAGACCCTCTTTCAGTTTCTGAACCAATAAAATGGGGGATAATAAAGCATATCTTCTAAGATTATATGAAAATGAAGCTCGATTTAATTAAGTCAAACCGAAAGAATTACAAAAAATGAGAAAATGTAGGTATGTAGATGTTTCTCTAGTTAGTGGTGAATCTGTTTTGTTATGGAGTAGAGTAGGCTCTTAGTCACCCAGAGGTGTCCCAGTGTTTTAAAGTCATCTTTAACTCTGTGCATCAAAAGAAGGAAGAAGGGAGAAAGTCAGGGACTAATAGAAAAGTAGGACCAGATATAGAGGGAGAAATAGAAGACCAGAGAAGCAGACAGGGAGAAAAAAAAAAAAAACCAAGAGAGATAGAGATAGAGGCATAGAATGATGTTTAGAATGATATGTGTAGACAGAGACAGAGTTGAAACAGCCACGAAACAGCCACGTGAGTTTGCAAAATCCCCTTTGGAATTAACTATTATTTCTTAAAAAGGCAACAAAACATCCCTCCCCTACATCAAGATGCTGTTTTTCAGAACTTGCACTGGGTCAAAACTCAAAGGCAAGCAGTGTATCTTTAGATGGAATCTTCTGCCTGGGGAAGCAATAGCCTGTATCCTGGACGTGGGCAGTGTTATTCCCATGGGCAGGTGTCTGTCTGAACGTTGGCTTTCTGGGAACTAGCCTGTCAATCAGAGGGCCTCGGCATCTATCAGTTTACACATGGAAATGGACACGTGTAACAAGTGGCAATGGCAGTGAGGGGTGGCTAAAACCAATAATCAAGAACTAAGTGTGTGTAGGGCAGAAAATGCAAAGTGTGCTCTGTAAAGTGGCAGAAGGTGGCAGATATTCTGACCTGTTTCTGCTTTTGACCTTATATAGATATACAAACCAGTGTGTCCTGGGGTAGGGGGTGGGGAGGAAGTTAAATTTAAGAAATCCAGTGAAAAGAAATGTGCATATTACACAAACAGACAGCTTGGTAAAGAATTCCAAACAAACAATAAATCTTGAAAATGCTCAAGGTGGCAAATAATAAAACAAATATTTAACATTTAACATTTTGAGTACACTTGGCATGCTGCATACTCCCTTAAACATTTTACATTAGCTCGTTTCATCCTTATGCAGTTTTATGAAATAGGTCTCACCATTATCTGCACTTTAAGGATGAGGTTTTAATTCACTGGCCAAGGCATCACAACCCGTTAGTAGTGTTTTCAGATACTATTAGTAGAGAAAGTAGCCGTTTGGAGTGTTTATCTAGTTCTACACCCACTGAATGTTAATCCTCTTCTGCTATTTACCCGCCCCAGGAGTGTGGGCAGGTTGCCGATCCTCTCTGCTCAGTTTTCTCATCTGTAAATTGGGGATAATGATTGTACCGACCTCATAGGGCTATTGAGAGAACTCAGTCTATTACCGCACTTAAAGCATGTGTCTGCCATGGGGGGAACACTTGCTGTTGGATATTTGAAACACTGATGGAATTAATTGTCTCAGAAGGCAATTTGACAACATGTAGCAGAGTGTAAGCTGCTCCCAACCTTTTATCTGGAAATTCTACCTACAGGAATGTATCCTGATGAAATAACAGGATAAAAGAAAAGCTCCCCCAAATATTTTCTGGGGGTTCTCTTCAGCACCGCTGACCCCAGTGGAAACCAGAAAGAAATGATTTTCAGTCGGAATCTGGCTAAAGCAATTATGCTTGAATGTTTCCAATGATATCCAAGCTGTTTACATGAAAGACATAACTTTCTCAGACAGACATGGTCAAAGAAGTGACAAAGTGACAGTTATAGAGTTACAGTTAGGTTGTTATATTTTGCAATATGTTTGCTTGCCTCTCCAAAAATTGACTGGAAGTAAATACAGCAAATCATTAATCATTTCCTTTTACTCATTCTAGGAAATAGGATAATGAGGCATCTTTTAGTTTTTTGGATTGAAATTTTTCATAATGATGATATATATTCTTAATACCAAATAAATACATTTCTATGCACCAAAAAAAAAAAAAATAGCATGATAGCCTGTTGAACGGTCCAAGAAATAGTTTCCTTTACAAGCTGGTGAAACAGACCTGGAGGATTATGGAGTGATATCTAGTAACCGAGGGCAGATGACCAGGGTGGCACCCCAGGGTGTATGGGAGAGCTGTGTGTGAGGACTTTTAGGGATATGGTAGGCATCTCTGTCTGTTGATTCCAGTGAGGTCAAGGCTTGCATGATCCACTATTTTCCACACACAGAGTAGCTGGAGAGTTTTGGGAAAAGTAATTTTCGAAGATTCTACAACTATTTTTAAAACTGAGATCCATGTAATGAACATATGGACCCAACACCTTGAATTAACACATTTAAAAACTTAGCTGTTGTTTTAGATACATGTATTTGAAAGGAGATAGAGAAATCAACACATCCATCAAAGAAACAGAATGTCACAAATGGAGTTAATGCCCTTTAGGCTCCCCTCCTCTGCCCTGTTTTTTTCTCTTCTCCGGGAAGAAACAGCACCTCTGTGCTTCCTTCCTGTGTTGCTTTCTAGGTGTTCAACAGTGACCTGAATGTCACCACAACATACTCAACGGGTTACATGAGCTCCCCATTCTGATCACATACATTTGTTTCAGCTGCCCACTCCATTCTGATGAAACATTGTATCATAATGTAGTTATACATTCTGGTACTGACAGATTTAGGTTGTTTGTAACTTTTTGCATGGTAGCCAATGCTGCAACGGGCCTTTCCATCTTCTAGAACCCCGTTCTTTTGGGAGACAATCTGGAATAGGGGTCACTGTTATGAGGATGCACGATTCTCCTTTTATTGGATATTGTCAGATTGTTCCCAATTAGTGAGGTCTGGATATATCTGTCCCTCTAGAGATTTAGTGATATTCAATATCGTCAGACTTCTCATTATTATTATTATTATTGCCTATCAGAGTTGTAAAATATTATCTCCAAGTTTTTAGGCTACACGTTCCCAATTATTAGTGAAAATATGGAATATATGTTTACCAGACAGCCAGGTTTCTTTTTCTGGAAGTTTCTTGTTATTTTTCTTTGGTTATTGGTCTTTTACATATTTTTTTATTAATTATAGGGCTCTGCCATGTGTTGCAAATATGCTGTCTCAGTATATTGCTTATCTTTTATCTTTGTGTCATCCTTTGCTCCGCAGAAGTCTCTAAATGTGATATAATCACATTTACCATTCTTGACTTTTGGAGTGTTTGGTTTTTCTGTCTTGTCTAAGAATTTAGCTTTTTAAAAAAATTTTAAAGTGGTTGTATTTTTCACAACCAGACTTTTAATTCGTTTGGAATTTATTTTGCACATGGCCTAAAGAAAGCGTCTAATTTTACTTTTTTCTGTATAAAACATCCATTGTCTTAATATATTCATTTAACAATTTTTTCTTTCTCCCCTGCTTTTCAATGCTGCTTCTATTTTACACCCACTTGATGAATGTTTGAACTATTAATGGGATTCCTATTCTGTGCCACTTTTTGTATCGATCTCTGTATTGAGTCATGTCACACTGTTTTATTTACTGTAGCTTGTGAATCTCGACAGCTTGTAGGTAAGATCCCTTCTTCTTCATCTCTTAAAAAAATTTTTTTTTAGTGTTTATTTTTTTGAGGGAGCGAGAGGGAGACAGAGCTCAAGCAGGGGAAGGGCAGAGAGTGAGGGAGACATAGAATCCGAAGCAGGTTTTAGGCTCTGAGCTGTCAGCACAGAGCCTGATGCAGGGCTCGAACCCACGAACCTTGAGATCATGTCCTGAGCCAAAGCCGGTCGCTTAACCGACCGACCACCTGGCACCCCATCCTTCATCTCTTTCTTCTCCTTCTCCCTTTCCCTCTCCCTGGCTCTCTTCTGTCCCTATCCCTGTCCTTCTCCTTTGGCATTAAACTCAGCTCTTACTATGTCTTCTCTCTTACATGTAGAATGCTTTCCTGGAAAACATCATAAAAGCCCACTTCCTGAGAGCTGATTCTGAGCATGGTGCCTCACCCAGCACTTCTGTGTAGATCTCATTTGTTTCTCACAAATAACCCACAAAGCAGATGCTCTTATCAGCATGCCCATTTCACAGATGAGGAAACTGAGGCATAGAGTGATAAAGTAGCTTACCAGACATCACATAGCAGGTGAGTGGGAATGCTGGGCTTCAAATATAAATATTTTGATACCACAAAACTGTATTTTTAGCTCTAATACCAAACTGCCTCCCAGTTGAGAATAGGAAGTAGTAGTGTCATCATGGAAAACTGACGTGACTTTTAAAACTGTTCTCTCAGACTTTTATTTCAGATTTGTAAGTTTCAAACTTAAAAATTGTAAGAATAAATCATACAAAGAACACCTATATGATTTGCTGACTTCTCAACCAAATTACATTATTTGCTTTATCTTCTGTGCTCTCTATAGAGAGATATGTTTATATAAAACAAATTAATGCATATTATATATATATATATGTATACACACATATATAGAGAGAAGGAGGGAGATCTTTTTTTCAGAGCCATTTGAGAGTAAGTTGTATATATCATTTTTTAAACCTCTAAATACATCAGTGTATATTTTTTTTGTGTGTTTTATTTATTTTTGAGAGAGAGAGACAGTGTGAGCAGGGGAAGGACAGAGAGGGAGACACAGAATCCAAAGACAAGCTCCAGGCTCTGAGATAGCTGTTAGCACAGAGCCCCACCGAACCATGACCCAAACCGAAGTCAGACACCCAACTGAGTGAGCCACCCATGAGCCGGGTCAGTGTGTATTTTGAAAGAATAGAGACAATCTTTTGCATAACCACAACATAATTATCAACATCAGTAAAGTTATCATTGACAAAATCCTTTCACATGATCTATTTCAGTTCAATATTTCAGTGCACCCACCAACGCCCTTTGCTGCTTGCACTGAGCTCAGCAAAGGAGCCAGTGGAAGGGGAAGGTGTTATATTTGGTAAGCTTATTTCTTTAACTTTCTTTATCTGGAACTCTGCACAACCTTTGTCATTGATGACACTGTATTTTAGAAGCTTCCATCTCTTTTTTTTTTTCTCCCCATAGAACATTCCTCATTTTTGAGTTTGCCTGATAGTCTAATGATTTCAGTTATTCATTCCATGCTAGAAAATGCAAAAACGCTCTTAGGTAATTCTCAGGGTTTCACATTTGGAAGCATAAGATATCTGTCTGAGAAAGCCTGGTGTAACTTTTGATATGATGATAAAAGACTTACAACTAGATTTTGGATTATGTTTGTCACAATTCTAAATAAATTATTTGCCACTTAACTACCAACCAATCAATATTGTTAAATTTTGCTAAAATATTGTTCTAAGGATAGCTATTGGAAAGATATGGTGAAATTTCTAAGGCATTTTCTTAGAGGTTTGCATTTTCTTCCTTTTGAAAATGCTGCCATATAAAATATTCCTATGGACTCCAATTCCAACCCAAACGGTAGCCATCTGTCTCCGTTTTAATTCTGTTGGAAAGCACCCACTGAAATCTATGTATTATTATAATCATGATAATAAAAGAAATACAATATCACTTTAATTATGTTCCCGTTCCTAAAACATTCTTCACTGAAAGAGCCAGAGTTATTGAAGAGAGCAGAGGCTCCCCCCGCCGCCCCCGCCTTAATTTATAATGAAAAGATGGCAGAGGCCTGGGTAAAGAGAATTAAATTCGTTTTTATCTTACAAGTCAAAGTCATCACTTTATTCCTTGGCTCTTAGTCCCTGAGATCTTTGTAAAAATCTTTCCTGACAGCTTTTCCCCTGTTTCAGATTCCTGCCAACACAATGGTTCAGAATCATCAGACTGTGGATTTCAGGAAGAAAGGATTCTTGACTGTTGGGTCTCTTTTGCTGTGTAACAATTTATAACAAATGTAACAAAAGAAAACAATACACTAGGGTCACTCAGAAGGGCAGCAGAAGGTGAAGAAAGAAGGGGTCGTGACCCCAGGAAGGCGAGACAAAATGTCCTGATCAAACAAGAATTCTCTTCATGACTTTTGCCCAATTTCTAACCGGTTTGCTTGCTTTTTTCCTCTTCTACTGAATTTTAAGAGTTCTCCATGTGTCTGGACATGAGTCCTTAGTCAAGCATGTGACCTGCAGATATTTTCTTCCAGTCGCTACCTGGTCTCTTCATCCTCTTCCGAGTGTTCTTTACACAGCAAAAGTACTTAATTTTAAGGAAGTCTAACTTACTGATATTTTTTCTCTTATGGATCATGCTTTTGATATCACACTTGAGAAGTTTTCACCATGCATACCCTAAGTCTCCAAGATTTTATCTTATGTTTTCTCTTAAAAGATGTCAGCCAAAAAAAAAAAAAAGAAAGAAAGAAAAGAAAAAAGAAAAGAAAAGAAAAGAAAAAAGAGCCTGAGCTAAAATAAAAACAAAAAAACAAAAGCATTGATTTGGGGCTTCAGAATTACAATGCAGGGAACACAGGGGTTTGGGCAGCGACCCACATAGTGCTCCTTCAGGGACAGAGGTCAAGGGTGTCCAAAGACAAAGGGAATGCTTGTATGTTGTTTACAAAGAAGCTGGATCCATGTGGTCGGCAGAAGAGTAATCTTGACTGACTATACTTGGTTGCTAAGGCTATCCATGAGCAATCTCTTCCTGTATATAGCAAGTGTAGATGTTCAGCCCGAGTCCTCGCAATATTTGTAGCTTGGCCCAGTTCAAAAGTTCAGGTGAGGATGTGCATACGGTCCGTCTCCTTCATGGCCTCCTGGTTCCCTTTAAAAATACCTTGATAGGGACACCTGGGTGGCTCAGTCGGTTGGGCATCCAACTTCAGCTCAGGTCATGATCTCACAGTTCGTGGGTTCAAGCCCCACATCGGGCTCTGTGCTGACGGCTTGGAGCATGGAGTGTGCTTTGGATTCTGTCTCTCTCTCTCTCTCTGCTCACTCTCTGTCTCTCAGAAATGAATAAATGTTAAAAAAAAGAAATTAGGGGTGCCTGGGTGACTCAGTCGGTTAAGCATTCAACTTTGGCTCAGGTCATGATCTCGCCGTTCGTGGGTTCAAGCCCTGCCTGGGACTCTGTGCTGGCAGCTAGCTCAGAGCCTGGAGCCTGTTTTGGATTCTGTGTCTCTCTCTCTGACCCTCCTCCCCTGCTCATGCTGTCTCTCTCTCACAAAAATAAATAAAACATTAAAAAAATTTTTTAAAGAAATTAAAAAAACCCCTTGACATGAGTCACAACATTTCTACTTCACCTTTCATAAAGTTATATAGTTTTATATTTTATATTTAAATCTATGGACCATTTGGAGTTATTTGTGAGTTTGGCTCAGGATGTTTAATTGGTGTTGTTATTGCTACCTGTAGATAACCAGTTGCTCCAGAAACATCAGTAGGAAAAACAATTCTTTCTCTATTGAACTGATTTTGCTCCCTTGTCAGAAATCAGTTGATCATACTTCTATGGACTGTTTCTGGGTTGTAGTTTCTTTTCCACTGATGTGTGTGTCTGTTCTGCTGCCAATATCACACAGCTTTGATTTCTGTAGGTATATGCATTTCAGGATTGTAGAGTGATCCCTCCTACTTTATTCTTACTTAAAAAAAAAACGTTTTTAGCAATTCTATTTCCTTTAACTTTCCATGTAAATTTTAGAATAATCTTATCTATTTCGAGAAAAGAATCTTGCCAGGAGTTTGATAGGACTTATATTAAATGTATAGATCCATTTGGGGAGATTGGACATTTTCATTATGTTGTGTTTTCTATGAACTCGGTTTGTATTTCCATTTATTAAGATTCTTTATTTCTCTCATTACTGTTGTGGAATTTTTTAAGTGTTTATTTGTTCATTTTGAGAGAGAGAGAGAGAGAGAAAGAGAGAGCTGGGGAGGGGCACAGAGAGAGAGAGAGAAAGAGAGAATCCCAAGCAGGGTCCATGCTGACACTGAGAAGCCTGACGGGCTCGAGCTCACTAACCATGAGATCTGAAATGGGAGCATTGTGTTTCTCACTATTAAGTATGATGCTAGCAGTCAAGTTTTTTGGTAGATTCTTAATTAAGTTGGAGCAGTGTCCTTCTTTTCCTAGTTTTCCAAATATTTTTTCATCAGTGGCTGTAGAACTCTGTCAAATACATTTCCCACATTGCTTGATATGATCATGTGATTTTATTCTTGAGTTTGTTAATACGGTGGATTACATCAGAGGATTTTTGAATATCCAGCTAGCCTTGCATCCCTGAATAGACCCCATTCGGTCATGATGTATATAATTCTTTCATTGTGCTGAATTCTACTTGATAACACTTTGGAAAGTGTTTTTGAATCTATATTCATGAGGGATACTGGTCTGCGGGGTTTTTTTTTTTTTTGGCACCATTTTTTCTCTGGTTTTAATGTCTAGGTAATGTTGTTTCATAAAATGAATGAGGAAGTGTACCCTCCTCTTCTATTTCCTGGATGAGATTTGTGTATAAATGATAAAAATTTTTCTTCAAACATTTGTTAGCATTCTCCCTGAAATGTATGGGCCTGCAGATTTCTCTTTTGGGGTTTGTCGATTATCATCAATTTCCTTAATAGTTACAGGGCTACTCAAAGTATCCGTTTCATATTGGGGGAGTTATGACAGTTTGTACTTTTTGGGGAATTAATTAGTCCATTTTATCTAGGTCACCCATTTTTTACGTGTAGATTTGTTCATGGTATTTCCTTATTGTCCCCCTGACATCTACAAGGTTTGTAGTGATATCCTTGTTTCACTTCTGATGTTGGTAATTAGTGTCATCTCTCCTTTTTTCTTTGTCAGTCTTCCTAGAGGTTTGTCAGTTTGATCTATCTTTTCAAAGAACTGGGTGAGTTGTTTTTTTGTTTCATTGATTTTATCTATTACTTTTCTGTTTTCAGTCTCATTGACTTCTGCTCTTGTCTTTATCATTTACTTCCTTCTGCTTCTTCTAGTTTTACTTGATATTCTTCTGGTTTCTTCAAGTGGGATATTAGATTATTGTTTGAAGACTTTTCCTTTATTCCTACGAAAGCATTTGTGATATAAATTGCCCTCCCAGCCCTGTGTTAGCTGTGCTGCACAAACTCTGATCTGTGTGTCTTCATTTTCATTTGGTTAATAAACATTTTGATTTCCCTTGAGACTTCCTTTTTGACCCAGGAATTACTTAGGAGTATTGTTAGTGTCCAAGCATTTGAAAAATTTCCTGTTATCTTTCTACTGTCAGTTTCTAGTTGAGTCCATTCTGATCACACTTTGTCTGATTTAAATTATTCTAATTTTGTTGAGGTTTGATGCAGAATATAGTCTAGATATCTTGGTATATCTTACATCAGGGCTTGAAGAGAAAACATATTCTGCTGATGTAGGGTCTTGTTGCTTGATAGTGTCGTTGAATTCTTTTCATATCATCATTGATTTTTGTCTACTTGTTCTATTACTTGTTGAGAGAGGGTCGCCAAAGCCTGTCTTTCTTTCTTTCTTTCTTTCTTTCTTTCTTTCTTTCTTTCTTTCTTTCTTTCTTTCTTTCTATGTTTATTTTTGAGAGAGAGAGACAGACAGAGACAGAGACAGAGACAGAGACAGAGACAGAGTGTGAACTGGGGAGGGGCAGAGAGAGAGGGAGACACAGATTCTGAAGCAGGCTCCAGGTTCTGGGCTGTTAGCATAGAGCCGGATGCAGGGCTGGAACTCACAAACTGCGAGATCATGACCTGAGCCGAAGTTGGACACCCAATCGACTAAGCCACCAGGCACTCTGATCAAAGCCTTTAACTCTAATTGTGCATCCGTCTATTTTTCCTTTCAGTGTTACAAGTTTTTGCTTCACATATTCTGTAGCTCTGTTGTTTGATTATAGATATTTAGGATTATTATGTCTACTGGTGGATCAACTCTTTTATCATTATGTAGTGTAATAAAATGTCGTGTAATATCTCTGGCCCTAATACTCTCCTTGGTTCTGAAATGTATCTGATATTAATAGAACTGACACCTCTTTTCTTTTTGTTAATGCCTGCATGGCATTTCTTCTTCCATCCTTTTACTTTCAGCCTGTCTACATCATTTTTGGGGTGAGTTTCTTGTAGACAGCATATGGCTCAATCATTTTTTTATTTAGACTTTATAAATATGTTTTTAATTGGTATACATTTGCAATTTACATTATGTTATGTCAGAGCTTTCAGGCTGTCACTTTATATTTTGATTTCTCCTTGTTCTCTGTGTTTCATTTCTCTTCTCCCTACCTTCCTGTGTGTTACTGGGACATCTTTTAGAATTCTATTTGATTTGACTATAGTGGTTTTGAACATATTGCTTTTCATAGCCTTTTGAGTGGTTGCTGTAGGTATTACATTATGTATACAAGACATTTCACCATCTACTGTTGTCAACATTTTCACAGTTCAAGTGAAAAGAGGAAATTGTGTCTCTGTCCCTTTCCTCTCTTCAATGTTTCCTCTACAGAGACGGAGAACTACAATAGATGTGTTATTCTGTAGCCTGAACTGTCACGCATAATCTAGAAATCTTAGAGGAGAGTGAAAGTCTATTTTATTGACTCATATTTTTATGAGCTGTGACAGCCACACTGTGACCTCAGGCCACATGCGGTGTCCGGTAGGGCTCCCAAAGTCCTCAGCCAGTTTGCCTTCTTCTCTACACCTTTTAGGATCTTCTTCTGTTTGTTTGTTTTCATATAACCTCTATGCTTTAAGCTATACTTAGTGAGAGGAAATGGGAAAAGTAAGCCTTTTCTAGCTTTCCAGAATGGTGGCCTGAAATGAGTTTTTAAGAGCCTGGCAGATGGGTGATTTGGAGAAGCTCTTTGAGGAAGGGTCTGGGCTACTTGACATCTCCCAAACACGCGGCACTGACCTGAGGGATCCTGAGGGGAGAATGTGCCCCACAGGGTAAGGGCGGTTGGGGTGACCTCAGCAAAGTGCCTTCCGGGAACTCCCCATGGTCCTTGCACCCTGTAGGGGGTTGGCCTGGCTGGCACACAGATCAGCAGACTTTTTCACGCACTTCCAAATTAAACCACTTGTGCTTCCTCTTTAAAGTCACCGTAAGCATCTCTGTCACATCCAGACCCTCATTTATCCTCCAGAATTGCTTGAATTGCTCCTTTTATTAAATTTGATTCCATTAAATAAGGGGCTAATGGTTCTCAGTAAGATGAACTGGCTTGCTCTCTCCTGCTCGTCTGAACAAAATGGATGAGTGGCTGGGGAATTTCTGCCTGGAATCTGGCTGGACACCCTCAGAAACCAAGGCAAACCTTTGGGCCATGTTGTCAAGGAGCTGCTGTCTAGGGGAAGAGGTGCAAGGTATGGAGCTGGGCTCCTGGGCCACCCTGCCGTCCTGGGACACATGGACACAGGGGCTTTCTCTTTCATTAAGCAAATATTGATTTGTACCAGGCTCTGCTGCTATACAACGTCAGGCCCCTGTCTGAAGGAACTGACAGTCTGTAGTAAGGACTGTTCTAATGTGGTGTATTGAGTGCTGAGATGAAGGAAACATGGAGGAAAACAGAGGAGCCTCTGATCCATACTAGGGTGTTGGGAGCGCTTCCTGGAGGAGGAGTCTTACTGAGTGAGAGTTAATCATATATGTGCCTTTCTGGCTTAAAATCCTTTAACAGCCTCCCCCTGCCACCAGGACAGGCCCAAGTGTTTAGTATGTCCCTCCTCAGCCCCATAGCGCACCCCACCTAGTGGGATGTCTGTCAATGTCATGACCCATCTTGAAGCCTCGTCACGAGTCATCTGCTCTGGGTGGGATTCTTGCCGCTGCTCCCCAGAGTCCTGGAGATGCTCTCTCACAGAGCTCCTCACAATCTTAGTGGCATATCTGTCTTCATATGTGCCTGTTGGGGATCTCATTCCTCCCTGTACTGTCACTTCTTTTGGGGCAAGGATCCCGTGTCTCTCCTGGCCACCTCCCAGCGCATGCCCAGTAGCTGCACTTGTTGGTGAGTTTATTCGTGCATGAAGCGGACCTCCAGCTTCCAGGAGCCAGTCTGCAGGACCGGGCAGCAGGAATGGGGTGCGGGAACACATCTGGTTGGGACAGGAAGGATGGAGCGCTAAGAAGAGAGGGCAGCCCCTGCTGGGGCAGGAGCAGGAGGGTGGCCTGGCCTGGGGGGGAATTCGGGGTGAGGCTGAGCAGTGAGCACAGGCTAGTGGGGGAGGGCTTGGTGAGCCAGGGGGAGGAAGGCGAGCCTTATCCCGCAGGGCCTGTGCTGCAGCCTTGGAGGAAGAGCCCGCCGGCTGCAGTGTGGCGAGTGGGCCAGCTGTGGGCAGCCCTCCTGGGAGACAGAAGACAGGCTGGATTGTCTGGGGCCACACCAACAGGGTCGGCTTGGAGGCCACATTACACACCTCATACCCACTTCCCCACCGGAGGCGGCATGTGACCTGAGGTTTGGTGTCTGTTGTAGCCTGTGGCTGGCCCTTGAGGAGCCCCACAGAACACAGTGGGTGGGGGCTGACCCGGGGAAGGCCTCAGGGGACACTCAGAGAATAGAGAACCTCCCATGCTGCACATGAGCCCCACTCATTGGGCCACACATGATACCTTGAGAAACTGTCCAGTCTGTGTGCTGGTGTGAGTCCCTGTCCTGGAACCAGGCTGACCCAGACTCACACCTGAGAACTCTCCTATTCAGGCATGTGACCCTGAGATGGGCCCTTATCTGCTGGGGCTTCCTGGAGAAATGAGGGCCATGGACCCCAGAAGAGAGGCCCCCGTCCCTACTCTGGCTGTAAAGGGCCCCCGTATCACACACATATCCAGATACAAAGACTTTTTTTTTTTTCCTTTTTGGTCTTATAAAGTGTTTTCAAAGTTTGAGAACTGGGTCAGCACGCACTCATATGGGAAGGGGACGTGTGTGTGCACCAGGCAGCCCAAAGTGAGGGTGGTGTGTCCAGAGAGGAAACCTAGCCTTGTGGGGGCCTGGAAACTAGAAGGCAAGGGAGGGGCTGCTTCCATTTCAGAGACCAACAGGCATTCCTTGGCAGATACCCAGAAAATCTCACTTCCTTCCTCTGCTTGGCAAGCTGGTTTGGGAGGCACGCCTCAGCGCTGGCCAGAAGTTCAGGGAGGAAATCAAGGTGTTGGGGAGGAGGCCGCTGGGAAGGCTGACTGGGCCAGGCCCTGTCCTGAGTCCCGCAGGGTCCTGGCATTCCAGGAGGCCCAGGCCAGGCCCCACGTCTTCCTGTTCTGCCCAGAAGACCTGACAGCCTTCAGGTCCTCAGCAGAAAAGAGCTTTCCCCTCGGACAGCTAACCCACAGGGAGTGGACAGCAGGACCCTGAAGGGCAAGTGGGTCGGGCCACGTATGTCTTGATCTCGAACCTTTGAATATTTAGACATGTGGCATGCCCTTGGCCCTGCAAATTTTAAGGCGCTTCCTTAAAAGATAAATGCCCGACACAGACCCTGCCACACAGTAGGGCTCAGAGAACCTCTCTCCTGGTGGATGGAGGCAGGTGGTGTGGTATTGCCAAGCCCCTGGGGCTCTCAGGTGGGCTGGGTGTTGCTGCAGTGTCCAGTGTCATGGCCCTTTCCCCGTGGGCCAGGCCAGCTGTCGTCTCACAGCCCCGCCCCCTGGGCACATGCTTCCCTCCACGGGTCCCTGAAGACTGCGGAGCAGAGCTTCTCAGAGGCTGAAGAGTCAGTATGAATATTGCATGAATAATAATAACCCCACCACTTAGTGGTTATGCAGCGTTTTCCCCTTCCACAATACTTTACCATCATTAATTAGTTATTCTGCACTGTTTCCAGCCTTCCCCGTGCTCTCTGCAAAGGCACTCTTGCAAACAGTCCTTCTCTGGTCTGAAGCCCCAGGTTGAGTCGGGGGGCTGTTCCCGCCCCCTGCCCGCCCCTGGAATCACACAGTCTTCTGGACGCCTCCGCTCGGCTCTGCTGCTTCTGATAAGGTTGATGGGGAGGACAGTCTCCTTTCTGACCCGAGTTTCTGCCCAGAGCTGCTTCTTGGTACTCTGTCCACGCACCCCCATCTCCCACAGCCTCTAGGAAAGCCGAGAACCCCGTCTCAAGTGGGTGGCTGGGGGCCTGTACAGGAGGGCTTGTTCCTGTACCTCGGTCTGTGCCCACACGCCTTCAGGGGGTCCTTGCAACACCCTGTGTGTGGCTCGGCAGGGTTCTTGTGGTCAGTCGTTGCAGAGTGGCCACCGAGCCGGGCGTCATGTCACATCTGGCCCAAGGTCACTGGCTGAGCAGTGGCAGAATGGAGACTCTGATGTCGTGGTTCCAAGTGTCATTCCTTTCCATCCACCGTGCGTTCAGTCATATGAAGCTGACATGCCCCCACAGAGACACTGAGAGGTGGACCAGCCCCCTCAAGCAGTGTGTGTAGGGTTAGCCAGGTTCCCACAGTGGGCCCTCTGGCTGCCCCTCCCGGACACCACCACCCACCCCACCGGGGCCGCCTCCCCCTGGCTTCCAGCATCTTGGGCTTTCTCAGAATTTCAGCAGCAGCCCTGCTAGGTGTGACAGCATTCGATGTCACCACCTGCTGGCCAGCGTGGACTTGGGACACTCTGGGAGGCTCTGCTCCTTTGGGAGTGCTTCTCATTCCTGGAGTGCCCTTGCCCTTGGTTCTGCTTTGGGCCGGAGCCGGCTCCCGGCCTCCAGTCCCTCCATTAGCCTGGAAAGGTATTGATCAGTTTGGCTTTTCTAGCTGAGTGTTTTAATCCCCATGTGTGAATCTTTAAGAATTAATTAGCAAAGATTGTTCAGGAAAAACAAAGTGGGCACAAGTTTTGATACTGTCTGGTCACCCACCAGCATTATTTTCCTCTTAATTAGGATGCTATTTCTGGAAGCTGGAGGCATTTTCCCTTGTGTTCTAGAGCCTGGGGTCAGCCCCTCCTTCTTCCTGTTGGTCCTGACTCTAGTTCCTGCTCATGGTGGCTTTGTCCTGTCACTTCTTCATCCTCTGGATGAGGGTAGACCCTGAGAGCCTCAGTTTACCCATGTGCCCTTGCTGCTCTGACTTGCTGAGCTGCCTTCTCCATTCCCAAACCTTGGCTCTCCCTCCAGTCTCTTGGCCTTTGCTGGTGCCTTTTCTTATGCCTGGACCCCTTCCCTGTGTGGCTCCACTACACAGCCGTTCCCACCCCCATCCCCTGTCTTCACTAGGTCCTACTTGTCTTTTTGTTCTTAATTTAAAGAATGCTTAACCCCCCTGGGCTGGGGTGGGCCCACCCCCCCTTGGTCTGGCTGGATGGCTGCAGCTGCATGTTTCCATGTGTTATGGGCATCCCGTGCGAGGAATTCCTGGCTCAGTGTGCATCTTTGGGCACCAGGGCGCACAGCTGCAGTCGTGGTGCTGAGCTGGGTTTGCGAGCTGGTGGTCTGACCCCTGTGCCCTCTGGCCGTGGTCGGAGGCCCCCTTGGAGCTGTCTTTGCCCTTTCGCTTTCTATCTCTGGAACCTGCAGGCTCTGGCAGGTGTGGGCTCTGCCCCTGGTCTGGGAGCTTTCATGGGAAGGGAGCGCCTCCGCCCTGGGAGAGGAGTGGCCGAATTCTGGAACTCGTAGCTGCAGTCAGTTCAGCAAGATCAGAAAAGGGTATTGAGGAAGACCAGCTCCAGGTGGTTCCCAGGCTTGTGAACTGGGAGCCTAAGGTTTCTGTGAATCAGAGCGGTGTCAGGGGAAGGCTCTAGACCCCAGCACACACCGAGCAGCCGCCTGTAGCTGGAGCGATCCATACGCAGGCCAACCCAGGGCTCCTCTGGTGTCCGTTCAGGAGAGCACAGAAGCCTCCGTCCCACATTCGGACCTCGTGTGCTTAAATCATAGCATCAAACAGCCCCCTGGAGGAGGGAAAAGGCCAGGACCATTGGCCTGGTCTTTTGGAAAAGTGCACCCATCCACAAGCACCAAACCAGCTCAATGAGAGAAGCACACCTCGTGTTCTGCTGGGGCCCCCAAGGTCAGCTTGCATTTCAAGGGGTCTCAGGACAAATGGGCAGGAAGAAAGAAGCCGTCTCATTGAGTCTTTTCTACACATTTGAGTCTTACCTTCCCATTTTCAGGTGAGAAAAGGGAGGACCAGGATCAAACTGTGAAAAATATCTGGACTGTTCGCTTTCCATTTGCGCTTCCAATTCCCGTTCTGATCCTTTCTCCCAGCGGGATCCTGGCTGCACTTTACTTGACCTGGGACCTCGGGCAGGAAAGACAGAGGCATCCGCAGCAAAGGCAGCCACATGTGTTCCACGTGTATTCCACGTGTGAGCTGTACGTTTCCTGTGTGTTGCATGAGTGTTTCTGGTCTCAGAGTTACAGGATCAAAGGTCACTTGTTTCTCCTTGGCTGAACTTTACTTCCCTCCAAGCCCTCATTATTACTCAGTACTAGATACTCAGTCTTACCACTTGAAGCCACTTCTGGTTTCATGGTCAGTAGTTTTGGGGTCGTTTCCCAGTCAGCTCAGGGTTCTCTCCTTCCATCTTCTCTCTGCATCTCACAGGAAGAGAATCTGAATTCCAAGGAATCTCAGATATCATCCTGGTCCTGGAGGAAAACTGCTTATCCTGAAGGGGGTCCTTTGTGCCATAGAACAACTTGCTGGGTAGTGTGAGTGGAGTAGGGACAGAGGTGTGACAAGATGGCAGAGGTGATCCTGAACAAATGGAAGGGGGACTTCCTGAAGAGGTGGCTTTATGCTAAGTCTTTATTTTTTCAGTGTTTACTTATTTGAGAAAGAGAGAGAGAGAGAGAGAGAATCCCAAGCAGGCTCCACACTGTCAGTGCAAAGCCTGATGCGGGGCTTGAACCCACAAACTGTGAGATCATGACGTGAGCCAAAGTCGGATGTTCAACAGACTGAACCACCCAGGTGGCCCTGTGGTAAGCCTTGAAGGATAAGTAAGAGGTTTCCATGGGATCAATGAAGGCATCACATCAAAGAAAGCAGCATGTGCCAAGGCACAGAGGTGCAATGGTAGCTCTGCTTGCTGATCCTGGCTGGGTTTCTTAGAGGCTGTGCTGTGAGCAGCTTGTTCACAGCCAGCCTCCTCTGCTCGCCTCTTGCCAACCTGATTTCCAATGATGCTCTATGAAGGACCTGCCACCCCTGTCATTAGGACTCTGCTCATGGCAGGTGACGGTTACTTAGCTTGGATTAGATTAAGGTAAAGAAAGTGTTTCCTTACTAAGGTGACTGAAAAGTCAAGAGGAGGTGTTTCAGGTATGGTTGGATTCAGGCGTTCAAAGGCTGTCTTTAAGACTTGGTCTCAGCTTGACCCTCTTCTGTGGGGGCTTCAATCCCAGCAGGTTCTCTCCAACCCCAGTGGGCCTCCCTCACAGCCCCACAGTTACCAATTCCAGAAGGTACTCCTGTTTCTCCGTATTTCCCTCCATGTCCTCCATATTTCCCTTATTGGCTGAATTGGATCACCTACCCCATCTCTCAGCCAATCAATCACTGCAGACAGAAAGATGGAATATGCTAATTAATTAGGGGAAGGGACGCAGGGAGCCTCAAGGCCTCAGGACCATTTCCTTCTCCTTTGAAAACCACTTGCAGAAGCAGGCTGTGCTCCGCATGACGGAGGTGGGAGGAGGTGCAGAGAAGAGGGCTGGAGGCGGGCTATTTTGGCGGGGACGAATATCCTCTGGATGTGCAGGCTTGGGAAGCGGGGACCTGGGCAAGTATAGCCTCAGGTGTGTGGCTTGGCCAGAGCGCCTGCACACACAGGGAGGCTGTGAGGGTGCAGACTCATCCGGAGGCAGCCCCCTGCTCCCTGTACTGGGTGGCAGCAAGGGCCCGGGTTCTGGACCTCTGTCCCTGCTCCCTGCCCCTGGTTCAGTGTGGGCAGTCCCGGGAGTGCGGGCAGTCAGTTCAGATGTGGCCAGTACTGCGCTCACTACCGCCCAGCGAACCAGTCAGCACAGCCCCTCCGTGGCCCCAGGGAGCCTGGCCTTGGGCCGGCCAGCCTCTGCTCCGCCCCCTTGGACTCTCCCCTGGGCTGGAGCTAAGCATTCCTCTGGATGCTAAGCTTCCTCCTCTTGCTTGCAAGAGAACCCAGAGAATTCCGGCAGAGAATGTGCCCTGCAGCTTCCTCCTAGGGCTCTCACAGTGTCCATGCAGGGGCGCATTGTGGCTGCGCTCGGCCCATCCATCCTCCAGCTACTTTGCAGAACCACGGGAAATTAGCACTGGGGGCTCGCAGGGGGTCTATGGCCCAGGAGGGACTCCTCTAGCTCAAGACGCTGGCAGGAGGCGGGGGTCGGGTCAGCTGGGCTAGCGTGCGTATGACAGATCCTCACCCAGGGGCTTGTTAGAGCGCAGGGCAGAGTCACGGAGCGCAGGGGGAAGGCTGCATGTAGGGAGTTCCCTCCCCAAGGAGGGGAAAGGCTGCCCCCGAGCGGCCATCTGGCTGGCTAGCAGGAACGACTGGAACCGGATGTGTCCACTGCCCGGGTTCCTGTGCCTGCAGCTGGAAAAGCAGTGGCCCCACGGAAGGCATTCACTCAGTCCCTGACCTCGGACATGGCAGGAGAGTCTGAAGCCCAGAGAGCCAGGGCAGGACCTGGCCTTTTGTGACCCTAAATGTTCTTTCTCCTCTTTCCTTCTCAGCCCTGCTGCCAGGGGTCTGAGCTCCTGAGGCACAGGCTCTGTGTGTCCCTGTGCGACCATGCCTCTTTGTGTTTCTTTCTCCCTGGTTCCCTTTTTCCATCTCACTCTGTGTTCTTTTTCCCTTCTCTATTCAAGTTTCATTTCGGGCTCATATAACGTTTTTACGCTGCATAGGGAGGACCCAGGAAAGGCGTTCATGTGTGAAAGGGGTAGGGGAGAGACTACCCCTTTGTGGGCTTGGCCCCACCTGCTGATGCCCTGCCTTACCTTGCCCCGTGCCCAGTAATGGCGGAGAGGGGCCAGACCGATGTCAGGAAAGGAGCCGGGGTGAGCACGCAGCATATGCTGCCCTGAGGTTTGGACATCAATCTGGAAGTCAACTCCTAGCCCAGCCCCTCATAACAGCCCATTTGTTAGGTGCAATACATAAGACTGAGACCCATTGCTGGACTAGTTTTCAACCTAGCTGGAGAAGCAGGATTAATGTAAGAAATGTAAAGACACAGAGACCAAGGTCATACTGTATGTGGGGGTGTCTGTGATGTGTGTGTGCATGGATGGGCCTCAGGTAAGGGTGTGCGTTTCAGAAGAAAGACAGAAGTCATTGAATTTCCAAGAGGATCGGTGATTAGAACAAGGCTGTGTACTTTGGCTTCATAACCTCCCAGCTTTATCCATCTACCAAGTGAGGCCACCAGAAAAATTCCTAACCTCCATTACGGTGATCCTTTCCCCTCCAAACACATGCAGAACAAGATGTCCACCCAACACATCACCCCAGGAAGCACTGAACATCGTCGGCAGATGTGGCCCTTCTGGGGAATGTCTTTACTGAGCTAGTGCCTCGGCCATTGTTCAGCCTCCCAGAGGCTGGGTGTGGGAGGTGGACTTGTCTTGGAGCTAAGCTGGGGAAGACCTGGCCCCTCCCAGTGAGGATCATGGCACTTCCGGCTTCTGCCTGGACGCTTGTACCTAGAACCAGGCTTGGGTCTCATCACCACCGCCCACCCCAGCCCAAGCCCCTCCAGCCTTTGGCCTTAATGGTTGTGGGGTCCTTCTTTTAGCTCCCCAGGATTCAAACTTGCAGGGTGGCCGGGGCTCTCCAGTACAAGTGGCGTGGCTCAGACCCTGGCCCTGCCACGTTCCACTTCTCTTGGCCTTGGGGCCCATTATCAAGTCTTCAATGCCTCTGGCTCCTCATTCATCAAAGGGAGATGATAACAGAGCCTATTTCACACAGTTGTTGCTGCAAGTGTTAAATGTATTAATGCAAGTGCCGCACCCAGTATCGCCTCAAAGTAAGTGGCCAATTAACGTGTGCCTTCCTTGCAAGTCCTACCGCTCTGCTTTAGTTCTTCTGGGCCTGGGAGCCACGTCTCCTGATGGAAGGTGTCAGGCCCTGGCCTGAAGAGGGAGGCACCCCTGCTCTATCACCATTATTCACCCATTTGAGGAATGTCTGTTAACACCTCCTCCGTCCCAGACGCTGTGTCAAATACTGAGGGTAGAGCCCTCCACAGGGCATGGAGAGCACAGTGGGGAGACTGGCCAGAAGATGCAGTCAGTGGATTAATAGCTGTGAGGCTCTTAGGATGCAGGGTGCCTGGCACACAGCAGTTCTCTGTAACATTGTTAGCTAAGTGGTGTGGTCGGGTATGATGGCTTCACGGAGAGAGGGTGGAAAGGTGGGGGTGGGGGGTGGGGAGCATGCAGTGGGGCAGTTGAGCCCAGCGTGGGGCTCGGGAGGAAGTAACACAGAATCAAGGTGAGGGGAGGGAGGAGAGGCGAGAAGAGAAGATGTGGCCAGGCAGAGGTGATGGCCCAGGGGAAGCAGAGCCCTGTGCCAGGGTGGGGGACTGGATGGCAGTGCAGTCTGGCTGGGGTGAGCCAGTTTGTGGGAATGACAGAAGCTAAAGCAGCAGGCAAGGGTCAGAGTTTGGGTCTTGGAGACCATGTTAGAGAGCTGCGGAACCCCGAGGGTACTCGAGGGAACCCCACTCCCCGTGTGGGTTTGGAGGATGGCTCTAACATCCCTGCCAGGCTCCAGGACACCCTGTGGCAGCCAGCAGCCCGCCTCTGTGTTCCAAGGCTGGAGGCCAAGCAGGAAGGGCACCCTTACAGGGCCTTTCCAGGTGTGGGGGAGGGTGTGGTGGGGGACAGGGCCTTGGCCCTCTGTCCCTGGCCTGATTGCAGCCACCAGTTTTGTTCTAACCAGAGTCTGGGTTTTCTTTCTTTACAGATTTTGGAGGAGCTCAAGTGTTAGCAACAGGGAAGTCTGCTGGGGCCGAAATTGGTAGGTGGCTGCCCCACTTTCTCTGTATGCAGGGCTGAGGGGGCAGGAGGGGGGTGCTCTAGGTGGGGGCCTGCAGGGGTGTGTGTGGCTGATTTTCTGCCAGTCATCCCAGAACAGGGGCAGCACTCACCTCCAGACCTGCCCGAGGAGCTAACACAGCTTTACCCCCAGGGCATGGACCTGCTGGAAAGCCTGTCCTCAAAGGGACATGAGTCACCAGAGCTGTCCTTGTCTGCTCTCTGTAAGTTGGGCAGCTCCAGTGCCCACAGGGCCCTGCATTCTGACATACTTCCATGTCTCCCCTCTATCTGCATGGCTGGTCCCAACTCCTCTCCACCTCAGGGGCTCGCCTCAGCAGGCATTGTATAGTCTGCAGACCACCTCCTCTGGGAAGGCTCCCGGCTCTCACGCCAGCCCATCCCTTGACCGCAGACCCCTCAAGATGGAGTCAGATCTTTTCCCTTCCTTTGCCTTCCTGCTCACCACAGAGCAGGCAATTAACATGTATGCGAGAAATGAATTAATGAAAAGGTGAGTCAGGAAGGAAAGTGGGAGGCCAGAGAAGTGAGCCATCAGCCTCAGGGGAATGATTCCCACAGCTGACGAGAACAGGATGGACTTCTAGGAGGAGGGTTAGGGTGTGGGCGAGGAGCAGGGAGCGAATGTGCCCCTGAGCTTCAGCGGATTGGAAAGTGGAATTGTAGGGTCCCCCACATGACTTTGGACTTCACCTGGAATGTGACAGGAGCTGTACAAACTTTTGCAGGCTGGTGACTGGTTGATGCCATTGTTCAATTCCTCCCTGCCCTGCAGATATCAAGTACGCCATCATTGGGACGGCTGTGGGCCTTGCCATATCGGCCTGCTTCCTGGCCCTGAAGATCTGCATGATCAAGAAGCACTTGTTTGATAATGACTCCTCGGACCTGAGAAGCTCAAACCTGGGCTTTAATGGTAAGGGGGCAGTGACCTTCACCCGGGCCAGCCCAGGATGGTCAGGGCAGCCTAACGCACCGGGGAGCTCAGAAGCTTGGTTGGAGATAGACTGAAAAACTGGGTAGAAAAGAAATGCAGTGAGCTCTCTGCGTCTCTGTCCATCTCTCTCCCATCCTTCTCTCTCTCTCTGAACTTTTCCATTCCTAAGAAACAGATTTCTTGAAGAAAGGTAGGGAGGGGAGCAGAGTTGGCTTCAGATAGAAACGTCTGTTCTCATATCCAAAAACGTGAGCAGATAAAATCGACCACAGGAGGGGATGAGGCTGGGTGGTGCGGTGAGCTCAGATGATATGGGCCGAGTTGCTTTTTTGTCATAAACTGGTCTTGCTCAGAGCTGAGCTGGGTCCTCTTGATCCAAACAGAGCTGGGCTCACAGGGACTCTGGCATGGTTCTTGGTGTCCCATAGCATCTGCGGGGACGTGAAACCCACAGACACTGAGCAGGCAGTTTGTGAGTTTTAACCGCAAAATACAACATTGATTCGCATCCTTCTTCTCCCAAGTCGGGACTTGCAAAAATCATTCCCGGTCTGCCTCATGAGATGATGATGCAGTTTTCCAGGAGGTTTTCCTGAGGATGAGGAGAAAGGAGCCTCACTGTGTCTCTGCAAAGTGTAATTACTATATGTGAAGATATGCAGAAGGGGAAGTCTGGTCCAGGGAGAGGAGACACGGCCTTTGGGGGCTTTCTGAGATGCCAGCATGCCCAACTGCACGCGGGGTTTACTTGGTCATAGGAGTTTGCTTACTATTGCTTTTGTATCCTTAGGAATAGGTGGGGAGAGGAAATAGCCTCTTCTTCACAGAATGGGGGTCCTGCTGGATCCCTTTAGGGCAAGAGAGTCTAGAAGCTGCAAGTGAAGGGGATCATGGGGGTAGAAAGAGGGTAGGATGGGGGGAGGGGGGCTCTAGGGAAGGCTCAGTTCTACTTATGTGCCCAGCTAAGGTGGCTCTAGATGGCACCTGGATAGACAAACTGCAACAGAGCAAAAGGGGAAGGATGAGGAGCACTCAGCCCAAGACCACGCCCCTCCCCCCCCTCCCCAGTGCCCCCAACCCAGGGAGCCTTTCAGAGCTGCCTGCGTCAGGTTGGCTCTGACTCACTCCCACTTGCCTGGCTCTGACTGAACTGCACCACAGATCCCAGTGTCTCCTTCCTCATACTTTGCTTTCTCTGTTTAGATACCATCACAGTGAAGAAGAGAGTCCCAAGGTAAGGTCGCTACTGTGGTAAGTGAGGGTATCATTTTCCCTTCTGTTTTATCCATTGTGCTTCCTTACTTGTCAACTTAGTCCTTCTTTCTGCTCCAAAATGCTTCCTAGGAGACCAGAATGCACCCCATGCCTCCTCTTTCTTTCTTTGGTTCAGTGGATAAGAGTCATGAGTGGGAAGGGGCACAGGGTAGCCAAAGGGGGCTTGGGCTGGCCTCTGCATGCCCTCAGTGCATCCCCCCAACACTCAGAGAGAGGTCCTTAGCCCTTGCCCCAACCCACTGGGGAAGCCTATGTGACCTACTCCAGGTTAACTGACTTTCCCTCTAGCAATGAGCCACACTGCTTTTCTGCATAAAGACTATGTTTTCCGAGGACAATCCTGCCTCAGGACCTTTGCATATGTTGTTTTCTGTCATGTGGAATACTTTTCTCCCAGATAGCTGTAAGCTTTGCCTTATACTTCCTTCATATCTCTGCTTCGGTGCCATCACTTCATTTTAGATGGCCTGTGTGAAATAGAGCCCCCTTCCCCTGATCATTATTTTCCCCTTCCTTAGCTTTATTTTTCTTCATATTATTTTCCATTCATTGACATCATGTGATATATTGCTTTTGATGGTTTTCCCCCCTGAAATATAAGGTCCTTAGGGTGGGGTCTTTTTTTTTTTTTCTCCCATCTCTACAGCCCCAGCACTTAGCACAGTGCCTGTAACAGAGTGGGCACTTATATATGTGTTGGATGAATGAGTGAATGGGCATTAGGCTCTGGGCTAGGTGCTGAAGATTAGAAGACAGGCTCCCTTTCAGTCTGCAGGGGACACAGGCCCATCATGGGTGCTCGTTGCAGTGTTGGGGTCAGGCAGTGCTGTGACACAGCCAGGCCTGTGCCTGGTGATGCACAGGGGTGCCTGGCCCAGCTGGAAAGCAAGATATCTAGGGATGCGAGCAGGAGTGTGGTTGCATATGGAAGGATGAGAAGTTCACCGGGGGGAGAAGGAGAAGTGCACGCAGGCAGAAGGCACCCTGACGTGTGTCCGCATGCGCATCCAGGGAACCAGCATGCCGTGTGGCAGGAGCGAATGCTTCACATGAAGCTCTGCAGAGAAGACACTGAAGAGATCGGTAGTCTCTACTCAGGGTCTTGTATGCTAAGTGAAGGGGTCTGACCCCATCCTGAAACTTCTCGTCAATCACCGATGGATTCTAAGCAGGAGGGGGATGGAATATCTTTTATGCTGTAGCAGCATGGAGTGGGGGCCGCACCGCAGACAGGGAGAGCTGCAGAGATGCCCCCAGAGGGCTCAGACCTGCCGCAAGCCCTGCTGGAGCAAGGATCAGGTGATACTGAGGAGGAGGACCCAGGGCCTAGGGGCTGAGCCAGGATGCAGCCACCAAGAGGAAGGAACCCAGATGGTACAGAGTTTGTGGGGGTCAGAAGGTCCCAGCCTGGTGCTGCCCTTGGAAAGTGGGTGATAGAACACATTTGGGCTGTGGACTGTCAGGCTGAGATAGTGACTTCTTTTTTAGACACGGTGAATCTGAGACTTCTGGAGACTTCCAAGTAGAGGAGGTGCTCAGTGAAGGCTGGCATGCAGACAGAGGTCTGGGCTGAGTGGGGTGGTGGGTTTTAGAGGGGACCCAGAGCATGGGCTCACCTCTACTTCCTCCCTGGGACCTCGGACTCAGTAGGCACTGTGTCATGAGTATGGAAGGAATTCCCGTGTGAAGGAGACAGATGCCAGGCACACTGTCATCAGGGCCACGCCAGGGTGGGGGGTGGTGAGCTGCAAATGGATTTTCTCAAGAAGGTCGCTTTCCGGAGGATCTCCTCCCCAGGTGTTCTGGTTTCTGGACCCTACGGCGTGTTTCATCACCCCTTCCTCCAATCATTGCCCCCTCCTCCTCTGACTCTCACTGTCTTTCTCTCTGTCCCATCATCTCCGCCTCCATTTGGCCACCCTGCAAGGAGCTCACCTGGGAGAGTGGAGTGTGAGTAGGGTGACCATTACCTTCTCATCCGAATCAGGACTTTGTGAAGGTGGAGAAGACACCCTGCTAATAACTGTCGGGACAATGAGCGTGAACCTGCACAATTCTGGGAACACCGGACCTTGTGTTTAGTGGGGTTCACCCTGGGGCCAGTGGGGCCATGGAGCAGTGGTCTCCAAGCCCCAAGGGGTCCACACAGTTCTCCTCTTGCTGGCAACATCACCTCCCCTGTATCTGGGGGTGTCACACAGAGGAGGGGCAGAGGACCAGTCCCAGGGAGCTTTGGAAAATGTGTGGAAGTACTGGGGGGCATTTATGGGCTGCGAGACCATTGCCATGTGTCTCATCTCACACACACGTGTTCATACACACCCAGACCCACACTGGCTAAAGGTGTCACATTCCTCTTTACAAAAGAACACATGTTAGACAGCTCCCAAGCGCCCCCAAATCCCTGAGACGGCTCGTGCAGGAAAGGTGGAATTCCAAGTTGGCCGGCTCTCACTGCCCTGTCCTTCCCCACCCTAGGGGGCCTTTTCGCAGGGGCAGCTCTGTCTTCGTTCAGCCCTCAGGGGATCGGCACAGTGCTGGGCTCTGCTGAGGGTGCAGCTGTGACCCTTGTCAGGAGGACGTCCTTGTCCTGGCTCAGCCACAGGCAGCAGTCACACTGCTCCCGGCGGGGTGCTGACTCAGGCTCTCCCGCTGTAGAGTCAAGGCAGACTGACCTTCATCAGGGCCTCAAATAGCGCTCTGGGAAGATGGGGGCATGGGGGGCCATGGACTGAGTCTAGTGGGATGAGAAGGATTAGCTCCTGATGGTAGGGGGAGAGGGGACCCGGAAATGAATAGATGAACCCCAGGCGTAGAACCTGCATGGCCTTTGGGGTTCCAGCTGGTCTCTGTGATGGGGAGCACAAGGTGGGAGTCAGTTTGGGGTAGATAGGCTATGTCTGTGATGGTGAAGAGTCTTTCCCCAGCATGGCCTCTGGGGACCTCTGCTGGGTGGCTGACACACCCTGGACACGTGGGTACAGACTGCTGTGGCCAGCTCTGGCCCCATGTCGTGACGGAGTGGTCATAGTGATCTCCCCCCCACCCATGGGATTGGGCGTGCCGCCTTGAGCATCCAGACCACCCACATGCATGGAGGGGCACTTTGAGTCAGGGTACTGTGCCTTTGAAACTCCTGTGCCTCCTAGAAGTCTCTGCAGACCCTGTTTCAGGGATGTCTTAATCATGGAATTCACAAAAATGGGAGATTTCACAAATCCTAATTACAATCCTGGTGCACGCACACATGTGTGCGTGTGTACTGCAGGGTGAGGGGGTGGAGAAGCTCTGATGACTCGTAGCGAGTGACTGACACACACGTGTGTGTGTGTGTATGTGTCTGTGTGTGTACGCATATGTGAAGATGCTGCTGTGTGCAGTCAAACAAACCACGTTAAAAGCATTGTTGTTGAAGCAGTAGTCACTGTGGCTTTATGTCCCCATGTATGATCCTGTCAGAAGAACATCGCGGTTTTGTGTGCGTGTTTGGAAGTTCTGAATTATTTTGAAGCATCACAACTATAGGAGACAACTTCCATAATCCCGACTAGGTGGCTGGAATAGTCATTCAAAAATAAACAGGGAACAAGTGAAGTCCAGGAAAGGGAACTTGAAGGAAGCAGGGGAAAGCGGGTGGGTGGACGAAGGAAGGAAGACATGAAGGGCAGGGGAGAGGTGGGTGGCTGGGTGGGAGATATATGCCCGCACCATGTTCAGGGAAGTGTTCTTGGCATGTAGCAGCAGACCAGAGCTCCTCTGCAAACAGGGCTTTTTGAAGAGAAGGGAAGCACAACTTAAGTTTCCAAAACTGACACTAGATGGAGTCAGGCTGAGTCAGGAAGAAGTGAGACCGGAAAGAAAAATCTAAGGGCAGGCAAGCCATTCTCCTGGAGCAAAACTTTGCATGTGCTTTTTGTCACGTAGGAATGAACATCCGATTCTCCTGTTTTGCAGGTCACACGTCAATTTCTCCAAAAGGTGAGTTGTAAGAGTGATCGCTCGTTCTGAAAGAGAGAGAGACAATGGCTCTCCGGAGGCAGCCCCGGTCCAGGGCTGGAGGGTATTGCTAGTCACAACTGCTTGTGCTGGGATGGGTGGGAAGCCAGGAATCAGCGCGGGCTGGTTTCTTTTTCCCCCTAAAATAGTACATATAGTGGTACTTCAGCAAGATTTAAAATGACGCTGTGGGACATTTGCCTGGGCAGAGCTGAGAAAACAGGATTTTAGAAGCAGGATAGTTAACTTTCTCTTCTTTATCAGATTTTTCCCTTGAAAAGCCAATCAAGCCATTAACTAACGACCTTAGTCCACACGATGAAAAGAAAAAAATCCAAAGCTTTTGTGTCATCAAGCTATCTGTTTGGCTGAAGCATCTGTTCCCCCCATTGCTTTTGGGTTTCAGCGTGGATGAGGCTTGAGCTTGTGGGATTGGTCGCCATTTGTATTACCTGGACCCACCTGCCCCCACCTCATGTACCATCCATGTGCTCTCACCTTCCTTCTTTTGGAAAACTCTCCAAATCCACCAAGAAGTTGAAAGAACAGTGTAATAAAAACATGCACATCCTTCACCTAGACTCACCAGTCGACATTTCCCCCATTTGTTTGACTCTGTATACCTACATTTTTTTTGATCCACTTAAAAATTAGTAGCAATATCACTCCTAAATTAGTAGACATATTTCACCCCTAAATACATAACCAGGCGTCTCCTGCATAATCACAATATGATGACCACATCTGAGAATGACGGAGAAAATTCAATAATCTCACCTATTATACTGCCCTGTTCAAATCTGTCTATTTCAGAATATGTTTTATAGCTCAAGCCTTCCAAACCAGGATACATGGTATTGATTTTGTCTCTGTATAGACTCTTCTCGTGTTGGACAGCTCTGCCTTGTCCATATGGAAGTACTTTTGTATAATGTCTTATCTTCTGGATTTGTCTGACTGTTTCTTCCCGAGTAGATGCAGATTGAGAATTTTGTCAAGAATACCACGGAGGTGATATTGTGCCATCTTTTATTGTATTGCATCATGACGCCAGGCTCTCTCACTGTTGGTAATGCTATGTTTGATCACTTGGTTAAGGAAGCGATTGCTAGATCTCTGTGTCAGGGGGACCAATTTTCCTCTTTGTAAGTAGTTGATAATCTGAAGGGGGTACTCTGAGGCCATGTGAACATCCTGACCTCCAATGATTCTTTGCCCAATGATTTTACGTTTGTTCACAATCCATGTTTGAATCAGTTATTACCCTGGGAGTTAAAGAATATGGAATTTCTAATGCTAGCAACCTCTTTGCATTTAATAGCTGGTATTCTTCTAGAAAAAAAGAATTTTTCCTTCCCCCCTTTCTCTTTCTCTCACTTGTTGAGTATCATTACGGTGGATTTCAATATATTATATAATTCATTGCCATCGTGGATCTTTGTGATGCTCAAATTGTCCCAAATGTGTCCAGTACCAGTCACTTCTTAGTGGCTTTTGAGCATTGCCTAGGCTGACACATCACAGGATCACAGGCTTGCCGAGTCCTGTCCCTGCTCAGACCTGGAATCACCCATGTACCCCTGAGAGCCCCTGTTTTTCTTTTTTCTTTTTTGATGTGGAATAGCTTTTAGAAGCCATGATCTAGATGCAGTGTGTGCTCAGGGCTCTGGAAACATCATTCCTTCCAGGCCCTTTTCACAGACAGAATCAGGAAATGTATATTTGAACCACAAACTTGTACCAGAAGGCTCTTCTTAAGCTTTCCTCGCTCCTTATTTCTGTTTGCCTCCTCCAAAGTGACAACCCTATTCCATGTAAATGTTTTTACCCTTTATCTGCCCTCTAATATTACACAAAATACTTCCAGAATCATAACAGTATACAACTACAAACTGGCAGTAACTTGAAGATTTCTTTGCAATTCTTTTTGTTTAGATTCAGCCCTCTGTATACACAGAGTATTGTTTTCCTTTTTTAAAATTTTTATTTAAAAGTTTTAAAAATGTTTATTCATTTTTGAGAGACAGACACACACACACAGAGCATGAGCAGGGGAGGGGCATAGAGAGAGAGGGAGACACAGAATCTGAGGCAAGCTCCAGGCTCTGAGCTGGCAGCACAGAGCCTGACACGGGGCTCAAACTCATGGACGGTGAGATCATGACCTGAGATGAAGTCAGACGCTTAACCAACTGAGCCACCCAGGCATCTCTAAACAAGGGCATTTAGAACACCATAAAGGTGGCAAATAAAACAAGGGAAAGTGTATTTTCAGTAAGGATGCTGAATAGATTGCCACTTGGGAAAAAGATAAAATTGGATCCATATGTCATACTACGCACCACAATAAATGTCAAATGGATCAGAGATATAAATAAAGCACAAAACCTTATAACAACTGGAAAAAATATGTGTGTACATATGTAAATATGTTTTAATTTTACAGAAATTGTATATATATAATTTTAATTAAATATAGTTTTGTAAAAGGAATACAGGAAGACAAAGCAGCAACTATTGAGAATCTAAAAAAAGGATGATAAATACCCTTGCTTATCTGGACTATTTCTGGACTTTGTGTTATTTTCCGTGATATCTGTGATCATTTGTGTGCTCATACCACACTCCTGCTTGTGCAGGCTTCATGATTTGCTCCACCACCCGGTGGGCTCCCCTTGCACTTCTGATTCAGGGGCATGTTCTTGCTATTCTCTGCTAGCCATTCTTGCATATTTGTTTATCCCTATGAACTTCAGAACCATCTCCAGGATCTATCCACAGAACAGGCACCTCGGTATTTTTGTTGAGGTTGCATTAGTTACGTGTATTAAACTGAAGACGATCGACTTCTTTATGACGTTAAGCTGCCTTTCATGGAAAGGGGACTTTATTCGCAAACCTGTGTTTGTGTGTCTTGAGAGAGCTTTTGGCTTTTACCTTATGGGTTTTCCACATTTCTTGTTAAGTTTATTCCTAAATAGTCTCCTACTTAGTCATTGATTGCTTATGGATTTTTTTTGGCGTGTTAGTGTTATAGCGGCAGCCTTATTGAAAGCTTTTACTGTGTGTGTGTGTGTTTCTTCTTGATCTCCTTGAGTTTTCATAATGTTATATTATTTTCTGTAATATTTAATATTCATAATATTATGTCATCTCCAAATTGTAGATCTCCTTTCCCAGTTCTTTTTTTTTTTTAATTTTTTTTTAATGTTTTATTTATTTCTAGGTGAGAGAGAGAGACAGCGTGAGCAGGGGAAGGTCAGAGAGAGAGGGAGGCACAGACTGAAACAGGCTCCAGGCTCTGAGCTGGCAGTCAGCACAGAGCCCGATGCGGGGCTCGAACCCATGAACCGCAAGATCATGACCTAAGCGAAAGTCGGACGCTTAACCGACTAAGCCACCGAGGCGCCCCTCTCCTTTCCCAGTTCTAATGCCTCAGATTGTGTTCTCCTCTCTGACTGCATTGGCTAAAACCACCTATGTTTAGTAATAGCGGAAACAGGGTGCGTACAGTCTCCAAATGTCTCTTTCTCGTTTTCTTGGTACCCAGCCCGGGTCTGCAACCTCATTCGCCTGCTAGTCCAGTCTCTGCCCAGTTTTTATCTTTTCTTGTGGGTTGTTCCTGGGTCTCTAGGGGCTAGTGACACAGCTGTATGCAGAGGAATGGCTGCTCTGTGGGAGAATAACTTCCTCTATGGAGTACCTCACAGGTGTCACTTCCCCAGCTGAGGGTGACCCGGAGTAGGAGGAGGCTGCGTCCCTGGTTTTCCCGTCTCCTGTAGACATCAGTATCTCAAGGGCGAATGCTGCATTTATCCAATTGCCTTGGATCCTCTTCCTAACAACACCAGAAAGGGCCCTTTGAACTCAGGACTTGTTCATGGGTTGATGAACAGAAATGGATGAACCTTCTGTGAGCCTGTGGGCCTCTAGACCGTCCAATTTAAACTCTGTTTTTTTGAACTCACCATATTTTAAAGGAGAAACATGAAAATCTGACAGCCTTTAGACTCTCCTGGAATCCTGTCAGATTTCTCTGTCACCATCCTTGCTTGGTCCCAATTTGTATGTCTTCCACGTTGCCTGCCATCAAGCTCTGTAACCCTGACCTCAACCTGTGTCCTTGGTCCTCCGCACATGGGGTAGGTAGGTCCTGTCTTTTTTATGGCCTTTGACTTGGTTTATCCCATCGATGCTTCACTCTGCTCTATCTTTCTTCTACTGCTGTCCCTTCTTCCATGTTAGAGAGCAAGATACTGAGAATGAGCATGGACAATCAAATGACATAAACGAGCATGCAGCATTCCATGTAAACATAAATGTAATTCTGTTGTCATTACAACTGTTATGTGAAACTACAGTGAAGTGTTGGTGTGAATTCAATCTCGGTGCATGGAGGTGTCGGTGACACCTTGAGCTGAAAGTTGCCACAGCAGGGTCTGTGCCCCACTTTCAGCCTGAGCTCTATGATACTGGGGTCTGCTTTGGCGACCTCATCTTTTCTTCTGTGTTCCTAATTTTATATACATATGGATATGTAGGTAGAGCAGATATGCTATGTGTGGACAAGTCTCACTGTAATGGCGCATGTTCAGACTTAAAGGTATCAGTTTCTAGTTACATTTGCAAAGGTCTGTCTACCTTGGTCCTTATAACATCTTCCCAGATCCATGCTCTCTCTTCAAGCACATGAAGTGGCATTTTCTTGCAGATATGCCTCTTAGCCTTAGGGAATGACTTCTTCCCTTTTTGCCACCAAAATGCATGATGTTTTGAGGCTTGAGGTTTGGCAAGAGAAGACAGCTTTTCAGTTGAGCTGTATCTGAAAAACTCTCCCTTTATCTAGAAGCCACTGGTCTTCAGGTACTTTTCTATGTTGCATGAGGAAATGTCCCGTTTTGGTAAGATACGCTGATGAATTCTTTCATACCTACTTAACTGTGTTTGTTACCTAAGCACATGCCATGATTAGTTAGAGCATAATCGCTTTGTCAATAAGTCTTCCAGATGTTTCTCTTCTTTTCCAGAGATGCACAAGTGATTGAGCTCTAAATGAGTGGCCTCTTCAGGAGAGGTTGGGAGGTCTGGACAGCTTCCCAGTTTCAATCTCAGAGATGTCTTGGATTTGAGCTTCCACAGCTAGTGATGGACCTTCATATGGAACTCAATATCAAGGGCAAGTAACAGATCTACAGTGTTTCTGTCCTGAAGGAAAATGTCAATTCTCTTACACAAGAAGCTGACTGCATAAAGTGAGGCACGAGCACTTTATCCAGCAGTAAGAAAGACGGAAGCCGATAAATCTATACTGCCTACTCTGGTTCAACATGGTGGAGCTGTTCATGCTTCTATGATAACGTTGTGTCCACATTGATGGAATCTGCCCATCACAAATGGCTTACAGAAATGGGGACCAAAGTCAAGACACAGCCTCCTTAGCGCTGCCATCTTCCAACAGGGAAGCATCATTTTCTAGAACTGTTGGCCTCAGCTTCTCAGTTGCCATGAGTCCCCTGCAAAAATTCAGGGGTCTTGAAACGTGAAGACCGTGGGGCCATCCACAGCCTTATAAATGAAAGACTGATCTTCCACAGAAAGAAATGAAAGGCTGATGAAGAAGAAGGGGTCTCAATGACCATGGGATGTCCTGCAGCTCTTTGAATGATGGAACCAACAAACGATTAAACGAAAAAACCGATGGTGTGCCTTTTAGGGAGCTACACAAGTGTAAGGGATTATTATTATGCTTATAGCATTATTTTGTGGTTATTACTACAAACGTGAATGGCTTTTGCATGGAGGACATGAACCTAAGGTTCTGTGACACAGGCCCTGTTCGCATTTCTCTCCCCCTAATTTTAGCATTGTGTTTCTGGGGCTGCACTATGGAATACTCTTTGTCTTCCCAATTCAACAGAAATCTGAGTAGGTGTGTTGACTGGTTCTCCTTGGATTGGATTACCTTCCTTGTGTGCGATGAAAGATGAGCAATATTTCAAAACCAAGCACTGTGTTATAATAACTTGCCTGGATTCCCAGGGCGTCTTTTATCTGACTTGATAACAACGCAGTTCATTAGCAGCCTTTGTTAACTGATAACCTAAAGCGGTAACATGATACTCATAAGCAATTTTCTGTGTGTAAGATAGAATAAACCATCTTGTAAGGTATCTGTTAATTGATTTGCGTCTTTTAACAGCATTTTAATTAAGACTTCTGGTTGGTGAATGACAGAGACACTTATAAACTTAAGGTGAATGCTTCAGAATTCCCAGTAATCATTTTATTTTCTATAGATGCAACCAAACTGTAGGATCCTCTTCTCCATCCCACGTCATGATGAATTTCCCCAGTGCCAATCCTGGACTCTGGTTTCACTTTAGCCCCACACAGGGTCTCCTGGGTGAAGAACACAGAGAAATATGCTGAAGTCCAGTGCTGCTTCCTTCGGTTTTAAAGCTGACATGCCCTGGGAGGCAGCATGGGACTCTTTGCAATGGGTCCCTTTGGCGTAAACCCCAAATTCAAGCTCACTGACTTCCTTTTGTGGCACTCCTACTGGAAGCTCTATGAATCCACTCTTGAAAATCCCTCTCCATGGTACCAGTTCCTGGTGATAGAGGAGCTCCGAAGGGCAGGAGCTCATGAAAGTGTTTGGAAGCGGGGCGCCTGGGTGGCTTAGTCGGTTAAGCTTCTGACTTTCGCTTAGGTCATGATCTCGCGGTTTGTGGGTTCGAGCCCCGCGTCGGGCTCTGTGCTGACTGCCAGCTCAGAGCCTGGAGCCTGTTTCAGAGTCTGTATCTCCCTCTCTCTCTGATCCTCCCCTGTTCACGCTGTCTCTCTCTAGCCTAGAAATAAAAAAAAAAAAAGAAAGAAAGTGTTTAGAAGCAACCACAAGAAGTCACTTGTGTGTGTAGGTACAATGTCATGAGCGAAGACCATTCTGACTGCCTCACCCAGTGATTTGGAAGTGTGGTAGCAGAGGTTAGAGGTTGAGGGAAACCTCTGTCTTCCCAGCCCAGTAGGCCCCAGGGCCCCCAGAACGCATGCAGTCCCTGGACAGCCCACCTTGGCAGGTAGAACACCTGCTCAAAGAGACAGGGGCCAATGACACTCAAACATAAGGAGGAAGAGCCATCCTTACGTGCATGGGCAGAGCAGGCCACGGATGGCACCAGCCAGCCAGGACCTATGGGAATAGCTGTGTTACTGCATCCAGGACCCAGTGCCCAGAGGGGAAGAAGGTGAGTTGGGAGAGGGTTATCTGGCAAGGTAAACAATTTTAAAATGTGCATCTATCTTCATAAATTAAAAATATGATTTTGTTGAATCTATAAATTAAAATCAATTCATAAAGCAAATGTATATGCATATATATATTCTTCTATGTGTATTTTCAGGTGTATATATCATAGAATGTTAAGAAATATGTAGGGGTTTGACTAGGTTAATGAATGACACTCCTTTACTCCTTTTCATTATCTAAATTTGGAAATAGCTGAGAGTAGACAAATGAGTAGATGGAGATTACAATATGAGAGTTATTGTGATGTTCAAATGAGTCACGACATGCCAATATCATGGGGGGGCCACAAGAGTCCGGCTTGGTGCTTTGTCCCAATCCAAGTAAGAGGTGAGTGTGGCTTGGCTGGGGTGCTGGAGGCAAGCATGCAGAGGGTAGCTATACAGGGATGGGGTTTAGAGGCAGAGGTGTTAAGACTTACAGGTGGGTGGGGATGCCTGGGTGGCTCAGTCGGTTGAGCGTCCGACTTCGGCTCAGGTCATGATCTCGCAGTTCGTGGGTTTGAGCCCCGCATCGGGCTCTGTGCTGACAGCTAGCTCAGAGCCTGGAGCCTGTTTCAGATTCTGTGCCTCCCTCTCTCTCTGATCCTCCCCTGCTCATGCTGTCTCTATCTCTGTCTCAAAAATAAATTAAAAAAAAAAAAGTCTGTTTCTTGGTTTGTCTCTTAAAAAAAGAAAAGACTTACAGGTGGGTGGAGTTGATCGAGAGGGACAACATGATTCAGAATTGCTTGTAGGGTTTGGTGCCACTGACCAGGATGTGGAGGACCTGGGGGAGCACCAGCCTTGGGTCTCTTGTAGCAATGACTAGGGCACCAAAGGATGAGCTGCATCTGGGGAGAGTGAACCCCATGTTCCCGCAAGTGTTCAAGCTTGAGAACTGGGGTTAAAAACACACGCGTTGGAATTTACTCCAGAATGTGCTCTGGGATTCATTAGAGACAGCCGGGGAGGGTCAGCCTGCAGGAGTCATAAGACTCCTTCCCTGTGAGTATGCATGGGGTTTGCTCAGACAGAGGGAGGCTGAGCTGAGCAGAGCCTAAAGATGCAAGCAGAGGGGTGGGGCCTGGGACGTCAAGTCTAAAAGGGGCCAGGTCTAGGCTGTGCTCAGGGCCCATCCTACTGACTGATTCTTTTCCCTCAGAGTCATTTGTCATCATCTCGGGCTTGTCAGATAAATTAATCATCCTTCAAAGAATATTATTTGCCACGTGTACGTTATCATTGGATGACAAATGAGTGGCACGTCTCTGCACAGAGTGCAGGGAAGTTGCTCAGGTCTCAAACATCCCAGACTCACATGTCAGCATATTTGGGATCTGAGTGTTCATGGTTGTGGAATTTCCACTGACATGATATTCTCATCATTTGTGATCTCTCTGCATGGTATAGGGATGTATTCGAGTATATAGTCTCTGTAGCCAAATGCTGTTTTGTGGGCTGGACAAGTTGTTTAATTCTGCTATGTCTCAGTTTCTGCATCTGTAAAAATGGGCTAATAGTTGTATTTACCCATAATATGCCTGTCAGCACTAAATGAGGTAACACAGGAAAGCTCTTAGAACACTGACACGTAATAGGCACTCAGCAGACGTCATCTATTATTTACAATTAGTTTTGGTCAACTTTTACTCCACTCCAAAATTCAGGGAAGGTGAGACTAAGGATGTTTTCATTAAAAAAAATTTTTATGCATATTTATTTTCTGAGAGAGAGACAGAGCATGAGCAGGGGAAGGGCAGAGAGAGAGAGAGAGAGAGAGAGAGACAGACAGACAGACAGACAGAGAATCTGAAGCAGGCTCCAGGCTCTGAGCTGTTAGCACAGAGCCCGATGTGGGGTTTGAACTCAGGAACTGCGAGATCATGACCTGAGCTGAAGTCGGATGCTTACCCAACTGAGCTACCCAGGTGCCCAGGAAGTTTTACATTTTTAGACTTTAATTTCTTTACATATATTTTTGAATAAAGTTTTATTTTAGAATAGTTTCAGATTTTCCTTAAAATTGTGAGGGTATGTCAGAGAGTTCCCATATGCCCCATACCCAGCTTCCTGTTATTAACACCTTACGTTAGTATGCTTTGTTACAATTAACGAGCCTATTTGAGAGCATTATTACCTAAAACCTATATTTTATTTGTATTTTCTTAGTTTTTACCTAATATCCCTTTTCTGTACTAGGACCCTATCCAGGACGCCACATTACATTTAGTCATCATGTCTCCTTAACCTGGGCTTGGTGGTGAGTTTCTCAGACTTTCCTTGACAGTTTTGGGGAGCCCTGGTCAGGCATTTTATTGACTGTTCTTCAAATGATAGTTTGTCTGATGTTTCTTTTCATGAAGATAGATTTCTCTTAAGCTAGTCTTAACATAAAGTTGATTATAATCATACAATAAGCCAGGTGTTCACTAATGTTTACCATTGTTCATATAAATAAAATTAGCCAGATTGCTGACAAATCTCACTTAAGTGAACTGGTAGGCTCAGTAAAAAGGAGCATGGTCTTTTTCTTTTTTTTTTTTTAATTACACTTAAAAAAATTTTTTTAATGTTTATTTCTGAGAGAGTGAGACGGAGTGCAAGCAGGGGAGGGGCAGAGAGAGAGGGAGACACGGAATCTGAAGCAGGCTCCAGGAGCTGAGCTGTCAGCACAGAGCCCAACGCGGGGCTAGAAGTCACCAACCACGGGATCGTGCCCTGAGCCGAAATCGGTTACTTAACCGACTAAGCCACCCAGGGACCCCAGAACACTTTTCTTTTCTAAACAAAGCAAAACAGATGTCTCTAGTTAGTGTAGGGCCCCTCAGATTCGCCTCTCACAATCATTGCACACGTTAGATCAGCAGCAGAGACCAAGAGAGGACTTGGCCCCCTGTTTGGGGCAAGTGCAGATTTGACCCCACTGTCCTTTCTTACCCAAGGAAAGATGAGCCCTCCTTGGCTCATTCTGTGGACAGTCAGGAGCCCTTGGAAGGGTGGGCTGAGATCTTTAGGGAAGTAGCTCGGAGCTGCCCATTATTTTTCCTTGTGAAAACAAAGACCCATAAAAAAGCCTTACAACGTGGTTCTGATTTTTTGTCCTTTCCTGAGTTTACATCAGAAGGTGGTCCTTATGTGCTGGCAACAGGTTGTGAGTGACCAAAAAGGAAGTAAAACAGTGTCCAAGAGTTGCCCACCATGTGTTCTGATGGGGCATTTACAGTTCGCAGCAAGGGCTCGGCATTCTGGCTCCAGGACCCTCACTCTAAGGGGAGACCTCGTGTGGCCTCAGCCACGTCATCCAGAAGGCGCTACCTGCTACTGTAGAGGACCCTCCGCCCCCTCCGTCAGCTTTCTGGAAGGAGTCAGGTTGAGTTTATGACTCCTACACCTCTATCAGGCCCCTACCTGGGTTCAAATTACCCAGGATTGAGACCAAGCACTTTACATTTACTGACCCCAATGAAATCTGAAAAAAAAAAAAAAAAAATTAAATGCTAGCACAAAACTATTACTTAGCGTGAAAATCTTTAAATGCTTCAAAAAATAACTCTAGGGATTCAGTAGTGTATCTAACCCTTCTGCCAGTAACAATGATAAACTCAGTACAGAATACCGTTAAGACAACCATTTGAGGTACTGATGAGCCGCTCGAAGCAGGCATAAGCCAGAGGGAAGCTCACGTTTGTTTGGCTCCACCCCTGAGGACATGTCCACTTCACAGTACACACAGGGTAAACAGAAAGTGGCTATCTTACGGGCACTGGAAGACAGAGAGCGGGGCTTACGGCAGCCATAGTGGCTAGAAGTTTTGGGGAATAATCCTAGAAAGAAAGCAGCCTTAAACGAGGACACCCCAGATCTGCTTTAGAATTCCCCTTAAATCCTTGACTAACTTCTAAATTTTTTTAAATGTTTATTTTTTAGAGAGAGAGAGAAAGAGAGAAAGACAAAATGTGAGCAGGGGAGGGGCAGAGAGAGAGGGAGACATCGAATCCAGAGCAGGTTCCGGGCTCCAGGCTCCAGGCTCCAGGCTGTCAGCACAGAGCCCAGTGCAGGGCCTGAACCCACGAGCTGTGAGATCATGACCTAGCTGAAGTCGGATGCTTAACCGACTGAGCCACCCAGGTGCCCCTCCTTGGCTAACTTCTAACCTGGGCATGCACGGAGTGAGATTCAAAGTGATTAGTGGGAATCAACAGCAGGAAGGCTAAAAAGAGCTGAGCAAAGATTCCAGGAGGTGCCCTATGGTTGAGAGAGAGTTCTAACTCAAATCTTACCAAATCAGAGGGTCATGGTGTGATGGTTCATTTTACATGCCAACTTGACTGGGCCATGGTCTCTGGGCATATGGGCAAACGTTATTCTGGATAGTCCTGTGAGGATGTTTTTGGATGAGAACAAAATTTAAATAGACAGACTTTGGAGAAGCAGTCTACCTACCATAATGTGGGTGGGCTTTATCTGATCAGTTGAAAGCCTAAATGGAATAAAAGACTATTCTCCCTTGAGCAAAAGGGCATTGTGCCAGCCAATAGCCTTCAGATATGAACTATAACATTGGCTCTTTCCTCCCACCCTGCAGCTTAGGGTTTACCAGCCTCCATAATTGCACGAGTCAATTACGAAACATAGTATATGTGTAGTCTTGGCTTCAAGAGTAGAATTTAGTGGGACACCTGGGTGGCTTAGTGCTGACAGCTCAGAGCCTGGAGCCTGCTTTGGATTCTGTGTCTCCCTCTCTCTGCCCCTCCCCTATTCATGCTGTCTTTCTCTCTCTCAAAAATAAACAATGAAAAAAAATTTAAAAAGAGTAGAATTTAATGATTCATCTGTTACATATGACACCCAGTGCTCATCCCAAAAAGTGTCCCCCTTAATGCCCATCACCCATTTAACCCATCTCCCTGCCTCCTTTCCAGCAACCCTCAGTTTGTTCTCTATTTAAGAGTCTCTTATGATTTACCTCCCTTCTTGTTTTTATTTTATTTTTCCTTCCCTTCCCCTATTTTCATCTTTTGAATTTCTCAAATTCCACATCTGAGTGAAATCATATGATATCTGTATTTCTCTGCCTGACTTATTTCACTTAGCGTAATACCCTCCAGTCCCATCCACATTGTTGCAGATGACAAGATTTCATTCTTTTTGATCACTGAGTAGTAGTCCATTGCATATATACACCACATGTTCTTTATTCATTCATCAGTCAGTGCACATTTGGGCTTTTTTCCATAATTTGGCTATTGTTGATAGTGCTGCTATAAACAGTGGGGTGCATGTGCCCCTTCAAATCAGCGTTTTAGTATCTTTTGGATAATTCCTAGTAGTGCAATTACTGGGTGGTAGGGTAGTTCTATTTTTAGTTTTTTGAGGAACCTCCATACTGTGTTCCAGAGTGGTAGAAATTTTTTTCTTAAAACCACAGTGTGCCTGTGGCATGGCCATTGTGAACATGGTGTGAGTAATAGTAATTACTATCATGGTTTTATCCCTGGGTGATTGACCTTGATGTTGGAATGGAAGCATCTTCTTCTTTGGCCATTTTGTCCAAGTTTTGGCTGTGATGCCACGTTGCCCTTGGAGGGATTAAGAAAGGTAACAACCACTTTTGCCAACCTTAGGGGGTGGCCTCAGGTGGTATTGACCCAGAGAGTCCCCAGGTAGGGAGGGGGAAAGAATGAACTATAGGGCTGCTATAGCAGCAAGGACAATAACCTGGTAGAAACAAGATTAGCAGGTCAGGACATGCCAGGGACGAGGTGAGGTGGAGGGCAGGGGTGGGAATTCTGTGGGGATAGGTGTGGACAGGGACGTGAGGGGACTCGTGGGTATCTGGAGAGGCAGAGTAAGTGACAATGCCCTTTCTCTTCTCTAACTAGCTTCTCTTCTCTCGGCTAGCTTAGAGATGGCTGAACTCCCGTTAGTCATATGAGCCGGTCTGGGACAGTCTTAAATCAGTATGGGAACCTCAATGAGTGACGGCAGGCACAGAATCTGGACACTCTCAGCTCTTCTTGTGGCCATGGATCTGGCCTGACCCTGAAAGAAGGACTAAAGTCATAGAGGACAACATGAAGGATTTGGTATACCTGAATTGTGGGGGTGCCTCCCTGGTAAGAAGTCCAGGTTGAGGGGGCTGACTCCACCTCCCCAGAGTGGGGGTGGGTGGAAGAGCAGGAGAGCAGGAAGGGGACCCGCTCTAGAAGGGAGAGAAGATTTTCGGTAAGTGAAACTTTTTAGAGAGGAAACAATGTCTAAAAAGAAATCTTCAGAAGTTTTACTGTGGGAAACCTCCGCCGTCCCTGTGAGCAAAGATGGTGGGGTGAAAGAGACAAAGCGCACTTACCTTGAGCACTGAGAAATGTGTAGAATTGTTGAATCATTGTATTTTATACCAAAACCTAAAATAACCCTATATAATAATTATACTTGAGTTAAAAAAAAGAAGAAAAAATAAAAAAGAGAAGACGGACGGAGGCTACCTAGGATGGGCATGATGTGGCCTCAGGTGGTCTAAAATCGCCCCCCTCAGTGGCTTTCAACATGAGGATGGTGATGACTCGTCTGGATTTGGGAAGTGACAGTAAAGAAGGGGGCATGGTGTTACAGATAGGACACCAGGGCTGTGCCAGAGGCAGCTCATACCTGGCACCTGCGGGGGGAGGGGTCAGTCAGTCACCCTCTCAGACATCATCGGGGGCTTGCAGGGGACCCCTCCACCGCCTCCCGGTTCTCAGTGGGGAGCCTGAGTTTATGCTCTAAAAGCAATAAAGGCAAACAGCAAAAGGTCGTACTTCAGCCAAGGTCATGGCCAAGAGAGAAAACTTAAGTGTAGCATAACTTCTAAGCCTCAGCCGTTGTTCATGAAATCAGCGAGGCACTTGGTCTCCCAAAGGGAAATGTCTCTTTAAATTAATGATAATTTATAACATGTGCTTAGCGTTTGCCTGGCACAATTTTAAATAAGCGCTGTAGAGCCGCCTTAGCCTTTTCAGGGTGGAAATAATGCCAAGTCCAGGACTCATACTAGCTTTGTAAGGGGCTCAGGTGCTCGGGAGGGGTGGATAGCGGTGGGGCTGGAGGAGCTATGGGCTGGAGCTGGTGCCCAGAGGGGCAGGGAGGGCTGTGGGGAGGGTACTGGGAGGGCTCCTGGGGGCATTGGTCACAGCCTGGCTTGCCATGATGGGGAAAGCCTGTGCTCTGTACATGTCCCCTCTGCCCCAGATCAGATGTCTGCTCTGCAGCTCAGCAGCTATTTGACCTCGGGCAAGTTAGACTGGAAAAGTGTGAGTGGGGTGAGTGGTCTCCCCCAGGACCACTAGAAGGATTAAATGATGAAATGAAATGCCCTGCTCTATGCCTGGTGCACCTGTTGGTAATAAATGCTGACTCTTTACCGTTCTACAACCTTAGGGTCCAGAAGATGGAAATCTCGGTGGACCTTCTCCCCCTTGGGGCAACCGGAACCACTAGCTTAGGTCTCAGAGTGCCCGAGGCCCATCACACCCAACTTCCCCTAGCTGTGTTTGTGTTCCAGGCCATCCTCCCTTGGGCAGCCCCCGCAGCTAGAGGCTGCCCAGCCCTGTCCCCAGGCTGGCCCAGGGAGTCTTCCGCCCTGCCCTCCTCCCTGCAGCCAAGCCAGCTTGCCCAGCTGGCTTTGATCAGCCTCTCGCTGAGCCACATTTCTCTGTCTTCATTTGTCCCTGTTTATGTTTCCTTGCAAACAAATGTCATGTCTTTCCCACGGGGCTTCTCTCTAGCCAGTTCATTTTAACCCTGTGCAGACAAGGGTGGGTTTCTGCCCTTCATCTCAGTCCTGTTCGCTGCACCCAGTGAGGCAAGTGCTACTCTGACCCAGAGGCTGATGCTGTCCCCAGGCCCCAGGACTTGCCCACTGGCCCTAGGGAGTGGAGTATCCTAGGGATGGATGGGTAGGTGGCATGGGGCTTTGCAAAATCTTGCTTGTGGGCCTGCATTTTATTTCTTATTTCATTAATATTTAAATAAATATAGAAATAATTGCTTGTTTTCTGAAATGTCATTGCACAAAAATTAGAAAATAGTGAACAAAAGGATGGGGGAACTGCTTTTCCAAAGATGTATGTTGCATAGATTGTGGTGTGAGTCATTCCAGACTTTACATGTGTGTCAGCACATATATGTACATGTACTGTGTTCTATATAACCAGTATCATATGATACATGTTTTTTTTTACTTACTACATTGTGAACACATTAGTTTGCTTTCTTCTTGAACTGCCTTGCATTTCTTTGTTTAGTTGTCCCATAATTTATTTAATCCAAGGGTTTCCAAACCTTATTAGGCATCCAAATCAGTCACAGGGAGGCCTTATTTAAACACAGATTTCTGGGGGCGCCTGGGTGGCTCCGTTCGTTGAGCATCTGACTCTTGATTTTGGTTCAGGTCATAATCCCAGGGTCATGGGCTAGAGCCCCGCATTGGACTCTGCACTAAGCATGGAGCCTGCTTAAGATTTCCTCTCTTTCTCTATCTCTATGCACCCCCCTCAAAAAATAAAATATAAAACACAGATTTCTGGCCCACACTGGAGTGGAGCCCAAGGATTTGTAGTTCTAACAAGTTCCCAGGTGAGGCTGCTGCAACCCAATCAGTTTAGCCCCCACTCCTTGCTTGGGACACAGGTCCCGTCTGGGTTCATGAGTGTAAATGACACTGCACTTGAAAACGGGCTAGCAAAATCTTGGGCACATCTCTCCTGAAGGATAAATCTCTAGAAGCAAGGTTGGCTAAGAGAGACAGTATCACAGGCTTAAAGTTATTGCTACATATTGCCAGAAAATATGTTTCATTTATTTTTCCACCAGAGTATTCCAGTTCTGGACTTTGCATTTATTTTTCGTCTTCCCCTCATTGTGCTCCTCCCCCTCTTCCTCCCCTCCCCTCCTCCTCCCCCCTCCTTCTCCTCCTCCTCCTCTCTCTGCTCCTTTTCTAAATAAAATGTGCCTACCAGATGTGGCTAATCTAGTCAAGAAAGCTAGGTTCCTATCCTACAGGCTGTGTGAATCCAGAAAACCTCCCTTACTCCTCTGAGGCTTGGTTTCTTCATCTATTTGAGGGGAAAAATACTCTTTCCCCCCATTCCTGGGGTGCAGTGAGAACCATAAAATGATGAATGGGAGCACCATTTCTAAATCGTGACCCACATGTAGATGGGAGCGTCCAGAGCACTTCCCTGAAAGGGATTAAGATACAAACTATATATATGAGTCTATTTCTGCTTTTCATTAGTTTGTTTTGGTTTGTTTAGATTCCACATAAAGTAAAATCACATGGTGTTTGTCTTTCTGTGACTTTTTTCACTTAGAATTATGCCCGGTAGGTATATCCATGCTGTCCATCTTGAATGGCAAGATCTCTTGTATGGCTGAGTAGTATTCCACTGCATATATATCCATCAATGGACGCTTAGATTGCCTTCATGTCTTAGCTATTGTAAATAATGTTGTAATAAACCGGTGAGCAAACTGGTGCTTACCTGAGAGGAGGGAGTCAGGAGATGGGCAAAATGGGTGAAGGGGATTAAGAGGTAAAAACTTGCAGTCATAAAACAAATAATTTATGTGGATGAAAAATATAACATAGGGAATATAGTGAGTAATATCGTAATAACTTTATATGGTGACAGATGGAAACTATACCTATTGTGGTGAGCATTGTATATAATGTATATAATTATTGAATCACTATGTTGCACATCTGAAACTTAATATATTTTATGTCAACCATACATCAATAAATAATTACTTCATTAGTTTTTAAAAGATACAGTCTGTTTTATGGAAGCTTCTCGAAAGTTAGAGTTACTGGGAGAAAGTTGCCCAATGGGCTTGTCTTCACAGCCAGAACTTCCATGAGTTGCCTGTAGGAGCTCCCAATGGTATGATGGTAAATGTTCAACAACTCACTCACGGACAGGGTGGTGGGGTAGGAAAGGTCTTGACTTTAGCCTTTGCCAAATACCATGGTGTAAATACTCCCTCCAAACCCTCTTACAAGCTGCCAGTGTGTCATAAGATGTAATAAGATAGGAATTGGTGGGTTTTAAGGATTTATGGGTTTTGTGTTTAATAGAATTTACTTATTTGTATGTTTCTATGAGTTTAATTTTGATAAGGACCATGTTGAACAGCTGGCTTACAAAAAGTTCTTAAAAGATTTAACAATTAGCTCTCACTGGCCAGTACAAGGTGGTCTTGGCACCCATTTGATGCCTGTCTTAGCTACGAACTCATTAAAAATGCAAGTCACTTTTTCACCTTTATGGAGGAATAATGCATGGTTATGCTGACTTCATCTTTTATGCTCGACTGAGGGCTTCACACTGGCAAACTGAATTACTTTTGGGTCCAAATGTTTGGCATTTATATATGAAAACAGTTCAGTATTGGGTTTTGCAAGGATTGAAATTTGGGGTCCCACTAAGACACCTATCTGGCTTCATGCAGCACAGCTGAGGCCCTGCCCCCTGCACATGTGTTGTGCAGAGAAAAGACCAGTAATTTGGGGGGAAGCATGCTTTGTTTCCAGAACCTCATCAGTGAGGTCTTGAGAGATCAATTTTCAATTGCTGCTATTCTTGGCTTTTAATTATCTTAGTTGAGCTTTATTGTGATCAATTTAATTTGTTGTGGATAGAATGTTGAGTCCTACAGTATGCCTGTAATGCTCCTTATTGCATTTACTGATGTTTGTGGCATGCAGTTTTCTAATAAGTGACCTGGAATTTGTGTATACTTTGTGGTTCAAATATGAGCCTCCGCATCTTTTTTGTTAAGGCAAGTAAACAATATATATATTTTTTTGGCCTGTAAAGTGGTATTTCAAAATATCACTGCCACTGCCTGTGAATTTGTGCTATGTAAATAGCCTCCTAGGCATTGTCTCCAGTAAAATGATAAATTTGCTGGGTTATCTTCAAGTTTTGGGGAATCATTTTAACGAAGTCAAAATTAAAATAATATGCCTATACTTATCGTGTTCTCCTATAAATAATAAATAATTCATATGCACTTGCCTCTGATCTTTATCATAGTTGAGGAATTTCTGGTGGCCACGGTGGACTCGGGATGGCTTCCAAGGAGAGGGGTCTTCCCTTGTGAAGTGAACCAAGTGAGGCTGATCTCCTTCTCACCAGCACTGGGAAAGGCTTCTCTCTCCTCTCTAGGAGCAGGTGCTCACAGTGTCCATGATGGTGGCTGGTTCAGGTGACAGGCAGGCAGGCACGTGTCTCACATCTCCAGCCACTTTCTGTCCATTCCCTGTGCGCTGTGGGCGTGCTAGAGCCCAGTTCTGCCTCACTGAAGCCGGTTCCCCTGCCATGAGCTCCTCCCATTTCACCAACTTGAACGTGATGGTCACACGGAGCAAGGGGGGGTGGGCAGACCTCCCTACGTGAGCAAAGCCAGATGGGGTCCTGGGAGTGCAAAGTGCGGTTCACTATTTTGGAAGTCCAAAACCGTAGTGCCCACATTAATACAACGAAGGGAAACCATCTCACATAAATAACGTCCATTGATGCAGAAAAAGCATTAGACAAAAATCAACATCCTTTCATGATGAAAGCAGTCTGCAAACTAGGGAAACTTTCTCAACATGAAAAAGGCCATTTATAAAAGCCCACAGCTAACAACATTCTCAATGTGAAAGGCTGACAGCCTTTCTTTCCCTGAAGATACAGAACAAGACAAGGATGCTGGCTTTCAGCACTTTGATTCAGCATAGACGGAAATTCTTGCCAGGCCAATCTGGAAAGAGGAAGAAACAAAGGGGATCCAGATTGTAAGGGGAGAAGTAAAACTGTATTTGCAGATGACATGATCTTTTATATAGAAAAATCTAAAGACGTGCAGAAAAAATGGTTAGAATTAATAAGAGTCAGCAAAGTTGAATTAAAAAAGTTGCATTTATGTACAACAGGAATGATCTGTTATAGATACTAAGTAAACAGTTCCATTTTACATAGCTTCAAAAAGAATACAATATTAAGGAATAAATCTAACCAAGAGAAGGCAAGAAGAGTGAAACTGAAAGCCCCCTGCCCCCGTGTGAGGGGAGCCAGAGCCAGGCTCACTGCCCAGCAGGGGTGTGGCTGGTGGGTGTCAGTGAATGTACTGCCTACACTTGGGCCCCTATGTCTTAATGTCAGGTTCTTTTCTGGGGAAATTTCTTGTAGGACTTTCACACAGCCTAACTCAGCCTTCCCAGAAGTCATTGCTGGAGGGCCTGGGATCAGCTCCCGGGCTGTGGGTGGTATGTTGGGAAAGGACAGTGGCTGGTGTGTCCTGGGACACCTTTACCATACGTTAAGCAACTGTATCATGTCACAGAAGAGATAATTTCTCTGAAGGACTGGAGGGGAAGAAGCCAGTCTTAAGATGAGGGCCTGCAATGGCTCTTATAATTTTGCATTTGGCCAGAAATCAGCCCAGTTATCTGCAAGGATACATGCAACTTTCTAGTGGGGATTCCAAATGCCTTGAATGTGAGCTGAAGGCTGCATGGGAGTAAGCCCGGCATGCCTGGAAATCGTGGTAACTTGCCGTTGGCCTCTGGGGTCCTGGGATCTCACCTTTTAAGTTGGAGCCATGCTTCTAGAAGGCTCATTCAGTATGGGTTAGCAATTGGTGGCCTGAGGGCTGTGTCCGGCGTGGTCTATGGCCAGCATACTTTGGACAAGGAGAGAGGGAAGACCCAGCCCTTTCCCCAGAGCTCCCAGCGTGGCTGTCTAAGAACATGCACTGGGAATGGCCAGCTGCCAGGATCCTGGAATTTCCTGGGTCATCCAGTACATGGCCTCCAGCTGGGTTGTCCTTCCTACTGGCTGAAATCGCCCTTCCCAGGGAGCATATGTTGGAAGAAGACACTTCTGCATCCAGGAATCTCGTTGAACATTCGAGATCCCCGGAACCGGAGCTAGGCAGGGCTAGCCCCAGCGCCCAGCCCAAAGGGCGCCCCCTCCCTGCTCTCTGATGACAGAGAAGGCCTAGGCTATTTGTGTGGGCGCCCTGAGGTTAAGGTCAAAACCCTGAGACAGCTCCAAACAAACCACGGAGAAGCAGTAGCCTGTTATTAAGGCTGAAGGGAAAAAAAGCAAAGCTCCCTTCCCCCACTTGCTTGGGGAGCTCAGGGAAGAGTTCTTCATATTACATTTCTCTGTGGCTGAGTTTTTCCTTATGTGGTCCACTGACTCACTTCTTTTTAAATAGTTACAAGAAGCAACAGAAAATGGACAGAAAAGAGAGTACTTCCTTACTCTAATCCTCATACTCTCCGATGCCTTCTGGCACTTTCTCTGCAGCGTTGGCACAAGGCTGAGGTCATCAGTAATTCCTGGGGACTGATCTTCACTGGGAGAACCTCCCCACTCTGAAGCCCATGCTGCATCTGGCCGGCAGAGGCCCAGGCCGCTCACCACTTTTCTCCCTCCCTCGGGTGTTAAGTCTGGTAAAAGGAGTTCTTTGGGGGGCGGTGGTAAGGTGGCTAGTACTGCCTCAAGGTCCTTTATTTTCTAGTATGAAGAAGAGTATTGCTCACTTAAGACATTTTAATTATTTATTTAGGGGCTCCTGGATGGTTCAGTTGTTTGAGCATCTGACTTCGGCTCAAGGTCATGATCTCATGATTTATGGGTTTGAGCCCTGTGTTGCGCTCTGTGCTGATAGCTTGGAGTCTGGAGCCTGCTCTGGATTCTGTGTCTCTCTTTCTGCTCCTCCCTTTGCTCATTCTCTCTCTCTCTCTCTCAAAGATAAACAGACATTAAAAAACAAAGTTTATTTATTTATTTGGAGAGAGAGAGAGAGAGACAGCATGTGTGTGTGTGTGCACACAACTGGGGAGGGACAGAGAGCAAGGGAGAGGGAGAAAATCCCAAGCAGGTGCCGCCACACCATCAGTGCAGAGCTGGATGTAGGACTTGAACTCATGAACTGTGAGATCACGACCTGAGCTGAAATCAAGTCAGACGCTTAACTGTCTGAGCCACCCAGGTGCTCCAAGACACTTTATATAGCAGCTTGGCCACAGAAATGTCAGGACTGATGCACTTCTGTAGGCGACATTAGGCTTCTTGGCTGAGAGACGGGCAGTTTCTGGATGCTCATGGGCTCTGGGGTGAGTGACTTTACTCTCCTAGTAGCATAGATTGTGGCACAAGCCAACCTCTAGAGTTTGGAGTGAAGGGAAGTGAGAATCGGCATCTCCACTTCCCACCGTGCCTCTGGCTGGTTTGTTTCCTGTTAGCCTCTTCCCGACTGAGAAACACGGAGGCTGGGAAGGCTAGTTTTGGAAGAGGAGTTAAGACTGGAAAGCACTCCAGGCCTTCTTGATGAGGGTTAGGGTTTACATGCAATGTGTGAGCTGAGATGAGCTGGCCGGGAGTCAGAGCTCCAAGAAAATGCTGTGTTGGTCTTTTTGGAGTTCTGCACACCAATCCTGTCGGCTACAGCAGTGGAGCACGGAAGTTCTTGGCAAGGCTGGAGAACCAGCTGGAAGACTTCAGCGTCTGGGACGCAGTGGGCTGGGCGGGCCTCGGCCTTAACCATTCTTCCCTCCTTTCCCCAGGGGAGGGCAGGAACCCTGTATGGGTGGCCTTACTTAGCTAAGTATCTGCAGGGAGCAGGGGAGGGGCTGGGAAAGAGCACCTTCCTGTGGACAGAAGCAACCCAGAGGCCACATGAAGGTGAAGAATATGTGCACGTCTTTGGTCGGGCTTTGCTCTAAGCCACTTGCTGGGAAGAGGCCCACAGGAAGGAACGTGGGGGCAGCATGGCAAAGTGGCCCTGCCTCTGCGCTTGGGATGTAAGCCTCCCCCTTCATCCCTCCTACTTGTGCCTCACCTCACCCCTCTGAACTTCAACCTCCCCCTATAAAATAGGGTCAATAATGCCTACCTGGCAGGATTGTTGAACATGTATAGATTCTGGGGGAAGAGAGGAGCTGGCTCACGTGACTTTGGAAAATGGCGTTTTGACCAGAAAACATAAGGCTAAACACAAAAGCAAGTGTACATAAACACTGTAATGTAGTTAGTAAGGTAGTTTCCCAGAGGGGTACAGATGAACAATTCTGAAACTGTCGTACATGAATACTGCGAGTGAACAAACACAGGAAGGGATGATGGGTAGAAGGAGTCAAACTCCCACGTTCTTCTTGCAACACCAGGACTGTGCACTGGGGTGTAGAGGTTGGCCAGTGAGCTGTGCAACTAGAACATATTTAAACATGACAGGTAAAATCAAAGACTGTTGAATTGTGATAGCTGCATAACAAATTGCCCCCAAACCTAAAAGATCCATATTTTACTGTGCTCATGGTTTCTGAGGACCAGGAATTCAGGAAGAGCAGATAGCTGAATTTGGAGGGGATGGCTAGTCTCTGCTCTGACACGTTTGGGGCCCCAGATGGAAGATTCAAAAGCTAGAAGGCGGAATCATTTACTTATGTGTGGGCTGGTTGGCTGGGGACCTTTGCCAGGGCTGCTGGTTGGAACACCTCCATGTGGCCTTGTGTGGCCTGGGCTTCCTCACGATATGGTGGCTGAGTCCAAAGGAAAGTAGAAAGAGACAGAGAGAGAGAGCCAGGATGAAGTCCTATTGCCTTTTATGACCCAGCCTTGAAAGTCTGGAAGCATTGCTTCACCACTTTCTTCTTCTTTTTTTTTTTATCAAGTTTATTTTATTTTATTTTACTTTTTTTACAAATAGTTTATTGTCAAATTAGTTTCCACATAACACTCAGTGCTCATCCCCACAAGTGTCCTCCTCCATGCCTATCCCTCTTCCCCCTCACATCCATCAGTCCTCAGTTTTTGTCAGCATTCAAGAGTCTCTCATGGTTTGCCTCTCTCCCTCTCCCCCACCATTTCCGCCCTTCTTCTCCCACTTGGTCCTCTGTTAAGTTCCTCCTAATCCTCCTATATGTGCACACATACGATATTTGTCCTTCTCTGCCTGACTTATTTCGCTCAGCATAACACCCTCAAGGTCCATCCATGCTGCTACACATGGCCAGATTTCATTGTTTCTCATTGCCATGTAGTATTCCATGGTATAGATAAACCACATCTTCTTGATCCATTAGTCCGATGATGGATACTTAGGCTCTTTCCATGTTTTAGCTATTGTGGAGAGTGCTGCTATGAACATTGGGGTACATGTGCTCCTATGCCTCAGCATTTCTGTATCCCTTGGGTAACAGAAATGCTGATGCTTCACCACTTTCTATTGGAAAGCTCACCCTGCTTCCTGAAGAAGGGCCACGTATCTCCAATGGAGGAGGGTCAACTTCACGTTGTAACAAGAGCTCGTGAGATGAGATACACCGGTGTGGCCATCTCTGGAAAATATCATCTCCTACAGCTCCATTTAATCTTTCTCCCTCTTCCTGAGATCACCACCATTTCCAGGGGGGTGTGATTACCTTCAGATGACCTCTAAGCCTTTTCATGCATAGACAAAGACTTGGTTTGGGGCTTTTGTGGGAGGGAGTCGAAAGTTTAATTTTCACTTAAGGGAAATTCCCTTGCATTTTGCTTTTTGTTCTTAACATGAATTCATTTACTAGTACATGTAGACCTATTTTTTTGTGTGGGGGAGTATTCCACAATTTGGTTATAGAGCAATTTATGTAACTACTTCTTTCTTTTGATGGATCTTTAAAATGTTTCCACCTTTTCCCCCTATTATAAATAATACTGCAGGGTGCCTGGGTGGCTCAGCTGGTTGAGCATCTGACTCTCGATTGAGGCTCAGGTCATGATCCCAGGGATATGGGATCAAGCCCCACTTTGGGCTCTGAGCTGAGCATGAAGCCTGTCTCTCCCTCTTTCTCTCTGTTCCTCTCTCCTCTGCTCTTCTCCCCCACTCACACACACTCTCTCTCTCAAAAAAAAAATAATAAAAAATAAAAATGATAATACTGTAACCAATATTTCTCTATGTATTATTTTATGCACATAGTACAAAATGTGAATGTGTCCTGGGAAAGAGATGGATGAGTAAAGGGCTGAGTGAAAGAACAAATCCACTTTTAATAGTAATGGGTATTATCAAGTTTCCTTCGAGAAAGGCTCTCTGACCAATAAAAGTATAAAAGTATTCACTTCCTTGTGCCCTCACTAGCACTGAGTACTGTCAGTCCTTTTCATTCTTGCTCGTCTTATGGGCAAAAGCAATATACCGCACATCATGTGTTTTTAATTTGTAGTTTCCTCATTACAGTTAGGTTGAATTGGGCTGAACATCTCATATGTTTATCAGCCATCTGTAGTCCTTCTCCTGGGAATTGCCTGTTCATTTCCTTTACTGAACTGCTCATTGCAGTTTCACTAAAAAGCAGAGAAATGCAAATTGAAACAGCCATTGTTTTTTAAGTGATGAAGTTAAAAAAAAAAGGTGACAAGGATTCTCAACGCTTGTCATGATTGACATCATAGAAGTTCAAAAAAACCACTCTATGACTAATTAAGGTGTTAACTTATATTTTCTTTCTACACATTTTTAATTAAAACACAACTTAGCACCATATGAAAATATTCAAAGTTGTTTTATATGAGATGAGACTAATGTTGATTTAAAAACTTAGTGAGTAAAAATTTTCGGCATCATTTATTGACTGAGTCTTCTTTTCCTTGAAGACTTTTGTTACTTACTTTATCTGCTAAAGATTCAAATATACAATGGGATTGTTTAATGGACTACTTTTATCTTCTGTTGATCTATTTATTTTTTGTGTGCTGGCATTCCCCCCCACCTTTTTTTTTATAAAGCAAGTCTCTGGATTTATTTGGTAAGAGAGAGCACAATTACAGTATTTCCTCTCTCTACCAGGGAACATTGTCTCTTTGTAGGGGCAGGTGTGACTTTTCATCTCTCCATAAAGCTCTGTGGTGTTTTCCTTCATGCAGTGGCCTTTCTTTTAGGAGCGGAGTATATTTTCCGAGGTGCTGGCTGTATGGACAATGTTGGGGTTACTTTTGGAATATTGGGATTATTTTCAATCCACTATCTTTTTGAGATGTTTAGATTTGGTGATGCAGAGGAGTAGAGTTAGTGACACTGAGCAGAAGTAGGAGGGGAATGGAGAGAGGTGTTTTGGAGGAAGTGTGTACAAGCACTGGGACCTCCAGGAGCAGAGAGAGGTAGCAGATAGGAAGGCATGCCAGAATGACTCAGGGCTCAAACCCAAGAACTGTGAAGTCATGACTTGAGCTAAAGTCGGATGGTTAACTGACTGAGCTACCCTTGTGCCCCAGTAGGCCTGTTTTGATGTTGGGTGATGACAGTGTGTATGCAAACATGTGTGTATTTAAAGGAGCATGGTGTGAATTTGTGCATATGCTCGTGTGAACACAAGTGTGTCATTAGGTGAATGTGTGTGTGAATTTGAGTGTATGAGTGTGTTAGTTTATATGTGTATGAGTGTGTATGTGTCTATGTCTGTGTGTTTAAATGTGTGTGTTTATGTACATTTTAGTGTATGTGTGAGTGATTATTATGTGCGTGTCCATGTGAGGATATGTTTACATATGTATAAGCCTTATGTATAAGCCTCTTTGTGGGTATGTTTAAGTGTTTGTGTCTCTATGTGTGTGTAAGTGTTTATATGTGTGTGCGTTTGTGTTTTATGTTTTATGTTTATGTCCCTCACACACACACACACACACACACACACACAAAAGACAAGGAGGGGCCCCACCAGGAAATGAGATCCTGGTGAGAAGCCTGTCCTACCCTCTAGACTGGGTCTCAGTCCTTGCCATGGGTCATAGAACAGACCAGTGTCATTGATGAGGTCACAGACTAAACCCAGGATCCTAGTAACCACAGGGAGCCCAGCAGCCCCTGGGGCTGGGGCCAGTGAAGGGCTTCAGCACAGCCGAAACCAACCCTCACCAAACAGCTAGAGCACTGAGTCCCCTGGGCTCTGGTGTCCAACCATGAAACGCCACTTCACAGACCATAGGGGAGAACAATCACCAACAGATGGGACCACCATCAGCCTGGCCAGCCCAGAGCCCACGGAGGAGAGCATGGCAGTGTGCTGGTCAGGTGGGTCAAAAGAGAGAGGGTTGGTTCCCTGGGAGCGAGGCTCTGGAGGGTGAGGGAGGGGCACTGGGTCACCTCCAGTGCTGTTGCCAAAGTGTTGGATTGGCCATGAACATGGATGGTGGCTATGCCTGAGGCTGTTGTGAGTACATGAGGTGATTTCAGGAGGTACGAGGGTGAAAATGGAAAATGCTAGTCATTATGTACTTTAATGTACATTGGAGAAGCAAAATTGGCATGTCAGCCCTGTGATTTCAGAATAATATACAAAAACCCCTTATAATAAATTGATTAAAATTAATCCAGAACATCAATTTGAAGACGACTATGAAGTGACCAGGGGCAGCACCTAAGGGTAACACCAACTCAACAGTCAGTGAAACTCTGTGCCTCAGTTTCCTAATCTGTCAAATAGGAATCATAACAATGTAATTTCTTGGGGCTTTTTCAGTATTAAGGGAGTTAATACATGGCAGGCACTTATATGGTGATGAGATACAGTGAATGTTTAAGGAGAGGGCAAGATGCTCCTCAGGTAGGACCAATATATGTCACAAATGCTGAAGGAAAAGGGGGTGTTGGATGACCTGGTTAAAGTACTTCCATGTGTGGCTTTTCAACTTGAGCTTTTTCAAAAATTTATTTTGAGAGTGAGCGAGCATGGGGGGAGGGGCAGAGAGAGAAGACAGAGAATCTCAAGCAGGCTCTGTACTGTCAGTGAGGAGCCTGATGTGGGGCTCAAACTTGTGAACCGTGAGATCATCACGGGAGCCCAAACCAAGAGTGGGCGCTCAACTGACTGAGCCACTCAGGTGATCCCTCCCCACACACATGTGTGGCTTTCTAAATTGGCTTTAATCAGCTATTAATTTACACATGAAAATGTCATCATTGTGCATAATTTGAGGAATTCTGGATAAGCGTACATTTGCGTAACCACCGTCATGATCATGACCTGGAACATTTTCATCATCCCCAAAGGTTTCCTTGTGACCCTCTGCAGTGAGTTACCCTGCTGCCCCCAGCTCCGGGTAACCCCTGATCTGCCCCCTCTTTCTATAGTTTTACCTTTTCTAGAATGTCATCTAAGTGGAATCCTATAGCATAGGGCCTTTTTACCCCAGCTGCTTTCATTTAGCATAATGCATTAGAGATTCACCCATGTTTTAAGGGCATTTTTAAAAAAATCTTATTTATTTTGAGAGAGACAGAAATAGTGCAATAAGGGAAGGACAGAGAGAGAAGGTGAGAAGGAATCCCAAGCAGGTTCCACACTGTCAGTGCAGAGCCCGAGGAAGGGCTGAATTCACGAAACCATGAGATCATGACCTGAGCCAAAACAAAGAGTCAGCGCTCAACCCTGAGCCAGCCCCCCAGGTGCCTAGAGATTTGTCCATGTTTTACACATATCGGTAGATCATTCCTTTTTTTTTTTAAATCAATGAATAGGCTTGCGTTGTATGGTACATCCATCCATCCATCCACCCATCCATCCATCCATCCATCCATCCATCCATCCATCCATCCATCCCATAATCTGTCTACTCACCAGTTGATGGTCTTCTTGGGTTTAGTCAAGTTTTTGGTGATCACATCCATACATTATTTGGTCCTCATCCCCACTTTATGAGGAATCACAACACAGGAGCTGATGGCACCTGCCCAAGGACCCACGAGCCTGCACCCTCCCAGAGCCCTGAAGGTGAGCTGTGGCACTGATCCCTGTGGGGACACTGATGAAAATGTCCTTCCGTTTCCCAGGGGCCATGAAGAGAGAGGAGACACCTCCTCGGCCGGGGCCGGCCCCCCTCCACGGGGAGGACGTCTACGTGGCCTGCAGGGCCCGGGCAGTGCTGGGCTGGAGCAGCTCTCCGTCTTCCCCGTCCTCCTCCTCGGAGTATCAGTCTTACTCCCAGTACCAGTCTTGCTACTCCTGCATGTACGACGACGAGGACACCGCCCAGCAGAGCATGTGTGCCTTCTACACCCACGTGCAGACGGTGCAGGGCGTGGCCGTGGCCTGGGAGACTGAGACAGGCTTTGAGCCGGTCAGCAGGAAGCCCCGCATTCACGAGGCCGCCTTCATCAAGAGGCAGAGGCGGAAAGGCACCTCCTTTGAGATGGCTTCCAGCACCGACCTGCACTGGGAACTGGAAGCCAGCAAGGGCAACTGCTGCCCAGAGCAGGATGACACGGAGCTGCTGGGGCCTCTGGAGCTGTGCCTGCCGGAGCCGCGGGACACCCCCGACTGGCTGGTCACCACGGACTATGGGCTGCGCTGCGTGGCCTGCTGTCGGGTCTTCCTCACGCTGGAGGCTCTGCTCAAGCACGCCCAGTATGGCATCCAAGAGGGCTTCAGCTGCCAGATCTTCTTTGAGGAGATGCTGGAGAGAAGAAGGCGGGCCCGGGGCCAAGTCCAGGATCAAGAGCTGGAGGAAGAAGAGAGCCCTTCAGAAGGCAGCGGACCTCACCGGCCCCAGGCCAGGGCGTTTCCCTCACAGCAGCAGCAGAGGCAGTGAGCTGGAGGTGATGTGCCCAGCCCTGCCCTCACCTCTGGCACCGCAGTTGATCCTTCCCCAGCCAGCAGGGCCAGAGCTACCTGGGCAGGGAGAGAAGAGGAGAGCCGGGGGGAAGAAAGCAAGCAGGAGCCAGAGCTGGCAGGGCCGTGAAAGGGGGAAGAACTCTTCCAAAGGGCACAGCATTTCAACCAGAGTCCGTTTCAAACCTGAATCCAAAGAGGAGGGCTTCAAGTGTTTCTGATGATGGGCACAGGATCTGAAGCCTGCAAGCGTGTGGACACAGGGAGTTTTATTTTTGCTGGTGGATCAAGCAGGTCGTGACCCACAGGAGAGCCAACTGCAAAGGAAGCTTCCAGCCTATATTTTTCATTGTTAGGAACCTGTTATATGCCCGAATTCTATGTCTTATTTTGGTGGGATTAAACTTGAGTCACTCAAAACTTAAGGCAACATCTAAAGGCGTGAGCCATGCTATGAGGTTGGAGCTGTTGGAAATTGCCATCTCTGTAGGTCACACACCAGCACAGACACCTGGAGAAGGCAGGTTCCCAGAGGTAGAGATGGGGTCTGGGTAAGTCCCACTACCTATGAGTTCATAGGCCAACTGTAGGTTTTAACATGTTGTTACAATATTCATCTACACCTTCCTATCTGTCCCCAGTTCAGGGGGCTGTGTTCATTTGAGAAAATCCATGAATGGCTCCCTGTGTGTAATGCATGCAGATGAAACATATAGCCCAACCTTCCAGGGAGAGGACCTTCCACTGTCCAGTGGACAATTCCAGTGTCCAATTCTCCAGTGAGACAAGGGAATGAATCACATAAGGTAGGTTTGGGGAGCTCAGTGCAGGGGCCCCAAACTCATGCTGGTTGATGAGGAAGCAAAACCTTCCAAAAGAGGCAATGTTCACAAAGGCTTGGAAGACAGGTAGAATTAGTAAGACGGTGGCTTCTTACTTGGCGCTGTTGACATTTTAGACTGAATAATTAATTGTCTTCATGTCGGTGAGGGCTATCCTCTCTGGGATGTCTGGCAGCATCCCTGATCTCTACCCACTAGATGCCAGTAGCATCTCCTTCCCTACAACTGTGACAATTGAAAGTGTCCTAGACTCTAACAAATATTCCTTAGAAGCAAAAATCACTGCTTGGTTGACAGTCACTGAGCTAGACAAGACTGAGGATCTTAAGAGGAAGAACGGCACAATATGTATGGGCAACTGCCAGCCACTTGGCCTGGATGGAGTGCTGGAGGCATTTCTCTTCTCATATAGTCCATAAAAATTTAGCACCTGCTATGTGCCAGACACTGTACTGGGCATGGGGAACAAACAGTGAATAGGCATGGATGATTCCCTGTGTGACTTACAGAAAGCTGGCAAAATTAGACTATATATACATATATGTACATATACATATTTAGAAATAATTATAATAATATATATTATTTATAATATATTTATTTATATATTATAAATAATATAATTTATAATAATACATATACATATTTAGAAATAATTATAGAACCACTCAATTCATGACCTTCAAGGCCTGGGCTTTGCTAACTTCTCCATCACCATTTCTTAGAATCTGCTGCTTCACTTGTTATGCTCCAGTTACATTAGCCTTCCTTCTTTCCTTAAATGCTCCAAGCTTTCATATCTCAGGGCCTTTGCACTTGCTCTCTCCTCTAGGTGGAGTGGAAACCCTTCTCTGTCATTCTTCTGGCTGACCACCGACCCTTTGTTCATCTATGAGGCTTCAGCCTTGTCACTTTTTCATAGGGGACTTCTCCAATCATACCACCTGGTGTATGCCTCATTCTAAGTGCAGATGATTTAAAAAAAAAAAAAAGGAAGTGTCATGATCAGACTTGTGAAATATGGATTGGTGGAGTAGCAAAAGAAGAAAGGATCATGTAGTCAGATCACTTAAGAGGCAGTTGTAGAAACCCAGCTATAAGAGAAGATGTGGTTTGGACAAGGCTAGTCACAACCCATGAGGGAGTGAATGGATGCATTCAAGATGTATGTGGGGAATAGATCCAAAGAACTTGGGGATGTGTGGATGTGGGGGTGGGGAAAACGGGCTTTTCACCAGGTGGCTGGTGAATATTGGTGCCATTTCCAGGTAGTGGAATACCAAAGGAGAAGATTTGCTGGGATACCAATGAGTCCAGTTTTGAATAAGCTCACCTTGTGATAGAAACATTCAGAAGGGAGCTTGAAGGATCTGGAGCTTACATGGGATGGAGATAAGTTTGCAGTCATCTACACATGTGTGGTTAGCTGTGGCCATGGCAGTTTACGTGGGTCTTAAGTGAGATGCATCCTCTCTGCTAGCCTCAGTGCAATGGGAAGCCAAGTGATCATAGAGTGGATGTCAGCCATAGGGATGGTGTCTTCTCACCACTTTGAAGATGTGGCAGATTCATGGACTTTCTTTTTTTTTTTTTTTTAATTTTTTTTTCAATGTTTTTATTTATTTCTAGGAGAGAGAGAGAGAGAGAAAGACAGCGCGAGCAGGGGAGGGTCAGAGAGAGAGGGAGTGACAGACTGAAACAGGCTCCAGGCTCTGAGCTGGCAGTCAGCACAGAGCCCGACGCGGGGCTCGAACCCAGGAACTGTGAGATCATGACCCAAGCGAAAGTCGGATGCTCAACCGACTAAGCCACCCAGGCGCCCCATGGACTTTCTAAATTCACTGTGAAACAGGCTGGAGAATATTCAGAAAGGAAAAGGGGATGGGACAATGGCCCAATTTTGTGAAGCTCTTCTTGGAAGAGCCCTTGGTATTTGAGGGAGGCTCAGTAGGCAGATAGAATCAAAGGACAATCCAAGGGAAGGGGAGGCAGCTGAACCAGAAATAGGAGAGTGCTAGTGAGGAGAACATTTCTATTTAGAAATCAGTGTGCAAGGGAAATAAAATGAGGCATGGCATGTAAGCTCTGGAATTTCAACCTTTAAAAGACGTGTATAGCCCTGATATTCTAAGGGCCAAGAATTGCTCTAAATGCCCTGTGAATATTAAATCATGTAATGCCATCCACTGTGGTAGGTTCTATGATTAGTCTGATGGGTGAGTAAGCTAAGACCTTACCAAGGTTGTACAGCTGGTATGTGAAAGAGTCAGGCTGTATAAACCCAGGCAGCGTGGTTTCAGAGCCTGTGTTCTAACCATCACACAGAGAAGAAAATTTTAATGTAAAGCCAGATGCAAGGTATTTAGAAAAGCAAACATGTCAGCTCCACAGGTTGTATTTTCCTTAGATTAAGTAGCAGCAGCTGGAGATCCTGGGAAAATGATGGGCGTTCAGAATAAATGAAAGATGACAGGAACCTTGGGTAAGCAAACTTTTAATGTAGAGGATAACTTAAGCTGACATGGACAGGGGAAGGAAAGGATAAAACTGTTCTTAAGTAGTGACTTGTTCTTAAAATACAGCTTAAACTCAGCTGGGTTAAGTATTCATTTGTGGTTTAAACTCATCACTTAGCAGAAGCCTGGGGCTGCCACCAAATAAGGTAAGTATCAGAGTGAGTAAGGAGAGCCCCTCCAGGGGACTTGAACCACTTAGATCTTGAACCATTTTAGACCTTTTGTCTAAACCCAACCTTTTCCTGGACTCAATAGAAACCCAATAACAGTGCCTGACAAAAATGGCACTAAAAAAAAGTAAATATACCAATGTCACTTACAAACACAAAATAATAGCTAATTTTATTTTTTCAACTAAGGTGCCAAGATAATTCAATGGGGGAATGAATAACCTTGTCAGCAAATAGTGCTGGGACAACTGGGTATTTATATGCAAAAGAGTGAAGTTGTATCCCTACCTCACACCATATGTAAACATTAAAATGAAAAAGACCTAATGTAGTTAAAACTATAAAACTCTTAAAGGAAGGCAGAGATGTAAATCTCCATGATGTTGGATCAGGCAATGGTCCCTTAGATATGACACTGAAAGCACAAGCAAACAGAAAGATATAAGTTGGATTTTATCACAATTAAAGACTTTCATGTTCAAAGGACATTATCAAGAAAATGAGAATCCACAGAATGGGAGAGAATACTTGCACATCCCATATGAACTCTTACAATAAAATACAAGCATTCCAGTTAAAAGATGAGCAAAAGGTTTAAAAGATATTTCCTCAAAAAAGATATACAAATGACCAATAAGCACAGAAAAAGATACTCAACATCATTAGTCTGTAGGAATGTAAAATGGTGCAGTTACTTTAGAAAACCTTCTGGCAGTTCCTCCAAAGGTCAAAAATGGAGTTACCATATGATCCAGCAATTCTGATAATTAAAAACATAGGTCCACATGAAAGTTTGTACTTCAATACTCATAGCAACATTATTTCTAATACAAAAAAGTAACAACAGCCTACATGACCCCAAAATGATGCAAGAAGAAACAAAATGTGACATATCCTTACAATGGCATATTAAACACCCATAAAAAGGAACGAATTACAATCCATGCTACAACATGGATGAACCTTGAAAACAGTACGTGAAGAAAAAAATAGTCAGACACACGGCTTTATAATGCATGATTCTATATGAAATATCCAAACAGGCAAATTATTGCAGAGATAGAAAACAGATTAGTGGTTGCCAGGGATTTGGGAGAGGAAGAGGAATGGGAAAGGCTTGCTAATGGATATGAAGTTTCTTCTTTGGCCGACAGAAACATTCTGGAATTAGATAGCAGTGATGGTTACTCAACTTTGTGAGTGACTATAAACCATGGAGTCATATGCTTTAAAATGTTGAGCTTTATGGTATGTGAAGTGTATCTCCATCTAAAACGACATGTAATACAAGTATTCCTATATTATTTTTAAAAACTAAGAATAGAAGTTTCTTCAAATAATATAAAGTATCTCAAACCAAGTAGCAAAATAATCTGCAGGTCTTTCCAGTGATACCAGATAAGATATGTCTATTACAGCTTTTATTTAATATTGTTGTGGAAGTTACAATAAATTCAATAAAGCATGAAACAAGTGCTATAAATAATAGAAAAATCTCTCCATTTTCAAAACGACAATGTACTTATCTTGAAAGCTCAAATGAATTCAAAATTATTGAAAGGAGAGGTAAAGGATTGAGATATAAGATGGATGTCAAAAGCTTTCCTATGAATTAGATGTGACTAACTAGGAAATAACACAGACAATACTCCATTCACTAGATAAATGGACATTCGTGGAAATATTGTTATGTGGGGTGAAATGTCAAAGTGATTATCTCTCATTGATAATTGTTGATGAATTTTGTTTTCTCTGTAATGTGCGCTATTTTAAAATTTTTCTCAATGAGGAAGTATGGCTTTTATAATAAAAAGACAATGAAACATTTAATCACACATTACCTCAGGTTGGAAGTGACATTTGGGGCTGTCCCTGTCCAGATTTGTGGTCTTCATGCTTGGAGAACCCCAGCTTCTAACATTTCCCTTCTTGGTCCTTGTGAATCAAATTAGCTTTGATTTTAAGAGTACTTTGTAATGGGGGCGCCTGGGTGGCTTAGTTGGTTAAGCATCCGACTTTCGCTTAGGTCATGATCTCTGTGCTGACTGCCAGCTCAGAGCCTGGAGCCTGTTTCAGTCTGTGACTCCCTCTCTCTCTGACCCTCCCCTGCTCATGCTATCTCTCTCTCTCCTAGAAATAAATAAAACATTAAAAAAAAAAAAAAAGAGTACTTTGTAATGGAGGATATCCAGCCAACTCAAGAGAGTCATGACAAAGCTCTTTTTGTGGTGCCCTCATTTCACATGAAAGTTGATGAAAGCTGCAAGTAAGAGGGAGATCTTGAGACAGAACTGAGGTGGGAGCGTGGTTGAGGGACAGAGTAAAGATAGGGAAGCCGAGAAAGAAGAAAAGATGGTGCAAACACAGCCCTGCTAGGAGACCCAAAGACAGTGCAAGAGTATGAAGGAAAGAGGAAGCTGGGGAAGGGAGATGGAAGGGTTGAAAGAGAGGAATGGCAGGTATTAAGGAATACATTGACTGGGGAGTGTGACATCACAAAGGAGGTCCAGGTAGGAGGCTGGTGGGGAAAGATGCGGGTCCCATCCAAGATGGCAGAACCCTGACTCCTAAGACTCAGCAGTCTCTGAGGCGCTCAGTGATGGATGCTAGTATGGGCTAAATTGTGTACCTCCCAAATTCATATGTTGAAGTCCTAACCCCTAGTACCGGAGGATGTGACTTTACTTGGATATAAGGTCTTTAAGGAGGTAATTAAGGTCTTTAAGGAGGTAATTAAGGTAAACTGAAGTCACTAGGGTAGGTTCTAAACCAATATGACTGGTGCCTTTATAAAAAGGTAAGATTAAATATGGAAGGAAGATCATGTGAAGAAGACATAGGGAGAAGATGGCCATCTAAAAGCCAAGGACAGAGCCTCAGAAGAATTGGTCCTTTTGGCCTCCGGAATTGTGAGAAAAACATCAGTCGTTTAAGCTCCCATGCCTGCCTCCTATCTGCAGTATCATGTTAGGTAGCCCTAGGAGATAATATAGATGCTGAAGAAGAGGAGATAGAGGCAGGAAGGCAGCAGCCAGCAAGGTCCATGTTTCCAGTGGGGAGCCTTCCAGGTCCCAGGATGTTAGGAGGGCAAGCACACAGTGCGTACTCAATCATATTTGTTCGTCTAAATACCCAGAATGACATAAATACATCTGGGAACAAACCGGCTGACTTTTGACAAACACAGAGTGGCCCACTGGCCCCTAGGACTCAAAGTGCTTTGGGCACCCATCAGAGGATTTTGCAGAAGGAATCTGGTGTATGCACAAGTGGCGTGGGGATTAGTTGAGCACAGTATGTTTTCTCTGATTTTCTTCTAAGCCTCTAATGCTTCCCCTCCCTGTGAGACCTAGCTGAGGCCCCAGCAGCAGATGAGCTGGGCGCAGGGAAAATGGGGGCCTGGATGTGCTGAGCGGTAGGGAAAATGGAACAAGCAATTCACGCAATTGCTACATCTTGAGCTCAAAGCCTGACACCGGGAGCCCGACCCCATGTGTACCTGCATGCATGCGTGTGGGTACGAGGACATGAACGTGGGTGCGTGTGTGGTGTGTCCCACTCTGCACTGGATTGGGGCAGAGCACAAGGACCTGGTGAGGAGGCCCAGGGGTGATTCTGGAACCCGTGAGGGCTTGTTGGGGCCCATTATGAGGTACCTTCAGTCTTGGGAGAAGGGAGTGAGAATACCCCACAGCGGTGTTCCTCAGACCTGGGTACCATCCTTGCAAAGCACAAAGCGTTCTTACAGGCCTGAGTTGACTTAAATGATTGCTGCTGAAATGACTTGACTCACATGTAAACATTCAAACTGATAGTTGTTTACAAGTATAAAATAAACACAAATGTATAGATTAAACACAAACACAACTACAACAGCCATAAAACTCCATCTAGCAGCGTTAATTTTATATGACTGTTGAGCTCAGTGTTTGTAAAACCCACTTGCCTCTGAAGTGAATGTGGGACTCCGTGGGAGGCAGATCCCACTGTGGGAGATGGGTCCTCACTGCCACGAGCTGAGACGATGTGGTCTCCCAGTGTGGACGCTATGGATGCATTAAGTCATACCTCTTGAGGTCACCCTGATTGCCAGCCTAAGTGCAAACAAGGCCACAGGAATCAGGTGCCACCAGGGATTTGTAAGGTATCTAGGTTATTCATGTGCTTTAAAATCTTTTCTAGATCTTCCTAAAGTTTCAAGGATTCTATTAGGGAGTGTAAAAGCCCTCTCCTTTCCTAGGAGTAAAACAGCCTGAGGGCACTCACGTGACACATCCTTCATTCCACAGACATTCATCTATTGTTTCCCCCATTCCTGAGGCCTGGGCTCGAGCAAGAGGGACACAGAGATGACCAGGACCCAGCATCTGGCCTTGGGGACCAGACAGTCTAGCAGGGACATTTACTTAAGTATCTATGATGCTGGTTTGTATAGGAAACCATAGGGACTTGGAAGAGAAGACCTAACAGACTTTTGGGGCTTGGAAACTTTCCTGGAAGAGGTGATGAATGCCCAGCAAATGAGCTGAGCACAGAGAAAATGAGAACATGGGCTGGTAGTCTTGGAAGATTAAAGTCCAGCTGTGCCTTTGAGGGGCAATTATTCCTGACATCCCAAGCTGAGCTAGAACTGGGGCTCTGCACTTCTAGAACAAAGGCTACCTTAATGAACAGGAGAAAGAGGGTTTTCCCCTGGGGAGACCTCACCCCTTATCCCCACAATCTCTTCTGAGGGGTGGTTAACAGTTCAGCAACTTCACCACCAAAGAGCCATTCACTGAGTTACAATTTTTCCTTCTGTACTGTAAGAATGATATGCTTGGGAAGCTCATTTGGTAAGACAACATCAGCATGAATTAGTTCATTAGTTTGTGACAGGTTCAGAGAAAGTCCCCAAGGGAATGGAGATGGAATTTGGGTGGGACTGTGGAAGAGAAGTTGAGCCAGATGTTGGCGCTCAGCAGCTGAAGGCTGGGTGGTGCCAGGAAGAGGGAAATGTACTCTGAAAATGTCTCATCCCTCATCCATCCATATGTGGGGTTGGTGCATGTGTGTGTGCAGGCAGGGGAGCCAAAGGCTGGGGAGGATAGGATGTCTTCTCGCTCACGGGGAAGCCTCCACTTTCTCTGCCTCCGAGGGAGAGTACTGTAGACGCTGCACCAAGACTAGCTCCATGCACCCTGCCCTCTTACAGTCAGGAAGGCTGGACGGAGCAACCTGCCTGAGATGGAGACCAGAGCTTTTGCCCCGCAGCTGTCTGGGCTCCTGCAGCTATCAGCCCGGCTTCTCCCTTGAGCCAGTGTTTGGGAGGAATCTGAGCAGGTTGACTCTGACTTTCCTGGTTTGCTCTCCATCAAGGGTGGGTAAGAGCAGCGCTCAGATGGCCCTGCTGCTCCAGCAGGAACGAGCATCTCTCTGCAGAAGCAGAGTAAGGCTGACAGTAGGAGCCTGGTCTGAGAGCAGCATGCAAGTTGGGTGCCAAGCAGCATGCTGACCCGGGGTTGGTGTAAGACAATCAATAGTCATTTTGTATTTGGACATGACTCTGAATCTTGTAAACCTTCTTCTCACAAAAGCCCAGAAGCCCTCGGTTGCCCCAGAGTGCTGCATCAGTGACTTCCATTCGTCCTGTCTCTCAGTGTTTCTCAATGGGTACACCACGGGCATTTTGTGCAGACTGTTATTCCTGGCACAGGGCTGACACTGCATCGTAGGGCCTCACATCACAGCCCAGTCCGTCCGTGCCAGTTGTGACCCACCCCAAGGACGCTGTAACAATCAAGGGCACCTGGGTGGCTCAGTTAGTTAAATGTTGAACTTCAGCTCAGGTCATGATCTCACGTTCATGGGTTTGAGCCCGGCATTGGCTCCGTGCTGACAGCTCAGAGCCTGGAGCCTGCTTCGGATTCTGTGTCTCCCTCTCTCTCTCTGACCCTCCCCTGCTCCCCTGCTCGCTTTCTCTCTCTCTCAGAAATAAAAAAGAAAACATTAAAAATTTTTTTCAAAAAATTAAAAAAAAAAAACCTTGAAAGTCCTATGTCCTTTAGCCTCTGTGCTTTGACCCATGTTGCTCCCTCTTCTGGAACAAGCCCCTCACCCTATTCTTTTGGGACTCTCCCAGTGTCTTTTAAGGTTCACCTCAAGGGCTACCTTCTCCGTAAATGTTTCCAGCATGACTAGGAAGAGGAAGTGGGCATGGCCTTCGTTGTGGTCAGTGATATAGACAACCTGTCTAATTTCTTATCCTTCCCTCACTCTCATCTTTTCCTTCTGGAGCCTTCTGGAATCTGGGACCACATTTTTCTGCATCCAGCCAGCCTGCAGAGTCCCTAGCACATCGCTCATGGTCACTGCTAAGGTCCTGGGTGATCCCAATTTATCAGGGTTTGGAGAAGCTATTTCTATCTAGATCTACTTTCAGGCTTATAGCTTCCCATTCCTTCCCCTTGGGGAATATCCATACCCTTCACATCCCTTCCCCAGATGTGCAGGGCATAGATGCTGCAGGTCTCACGGCAATTCCACCATGGATAGCTCACGGCTTTTCCTTCTGCTTGGATGGGCATATCTTCTGTAACCATGATCTCTTATTTCATATCCTACCCTCTTCCCCATTATTTAGAGCCGAAACCCTTTTTATCCAGAGTCCCCTCTTTTTTATAGTTTTTTAAAAATATTATTTATTTTGAGAGAGAAAAAGAGAGAGTGTGTGCACATGAATGCGTGCATTGATGGGAGACAGAGAGAGGGAGAAAGAGAGAATCCCAAGGAGGCTCTGTGCTGTCACCGTAGAGCCCAATTTGATGCTTGATCCCACAAACCATGAGATCATGACCTGAACTGAAATCAAGTCAGAAGTTTAACTGCCTAAGCCATCCAAGGGCCCCAGGGTTTACACCTTGTTCACTTCCTTTCCGTGAGAATTCAAGTGTCCAGCTGACTACTTTTGGTCATAAAATGCTTGTGGGCAGTATGGAGGAAATCTTACAAATTACTTGTATACATCCAGACTGAAAAAGCAACCTAGAAATCTGCCGAACACCTGAGAAGAGGGTTTACTTTTTCCTTGGGGCTTTCAGCTTCGAGATATATCTGCTGTACACAAAATCCATTTGATTACTGCAGCCTGCCTATACTCTCACGTCGGACCCAGGTTTTAGCAAACAACTGCATAAATGAAAGAGAAAAGGAGACTACTCCCCAGCCTGCTGGCACATAGCGGAATGCAGTTATTTTGAGGGAACTCAAATTTCTAAGTCTTTCGGTAGTGACTGATGGAATCCAGATTAGTCGAGTAGGGTTTCCATGTAGCTTAGTGTCCACACGGATCTGGGTCAACTTTACAACAGTTTCAACCCTTATTCAGAAACTGCAGACAGGGATTTTTAAAAGAGGTAATTACAAGGAAAAGGATTGGCTTGTATTTTCTTTCTAATTCAGAGCACAGTAAGACCTGATAGAGCCAAGGGATAGACAAATAAGTCAGTGGAGGATTTTCAAATCGCCTAAGCTTGTGAGTGAGCGGGCAGGAGGCAGGGTGAAGCAGGCCAGGGCAAACTAAATATCGAGTCTCATCTCATTGGCTGTTTCTCCTTTGGGGAATGGGAGTATTTCCCCATTCCTATGTCATGCCACAAAGGTCTCACCAAGATCATCTGGTAGATTATTTGGGAAACTGAAGAATATTGAGAGAGCACACAGCTGAAAACAGAACAAGGTGATATATCAGAGAACCACAAGAAAAGCACTTTCTAGTCCCAAATCTCCAGCACAGCACCAGAGAAAGCAAAGCAAAGGGTGGGCACTGAGGTCTAAGGCCGGGCTGAATGTCTGCAGAGTCCTTCTGAGAGAGGCTGATGTTTAGAAAAGATACAATGATCAAAGAAGGAATTAGTTCCTCCCAAGTGTGGCCACCATGTGTAAGAGGCCCCTTGTACTCTCCACCCTCTGGAAGGGTGCATTGCAAGCACCAAGTGTGAAGTGAAGCCATCACAGACACTCAACAGTCCTGACAACTCTTTAGCTCCCTGTCCACGTACTGTCATGTTGACGTGCCATTGTACACATGTCACCTTCTGGAGAATGAAATTCAGAGAGGCTACCTTGCCCAAGGGCCCACACTGTTACTTACTTAAGGTCAAGAGCTGGCTGATCAGAACCAATGCTTTTCTTCTGGCACAAATCCAAGTTCCCAGGTCAGACACATGGGGAGCCCACAGAAGCTAGACAAGGCTGGGGTCCTCTTTGAGCCTGAGTTTCCTAATCTAAAAAATGCAGCCTGGGTCCTCACAGAGACGGGCTATGAGGCTTACCAGCTCACCAGAAGCCCGCTCACCACTGGCTCCCTGGGTCCTTTCAGCAGCCTGGCTGCGGCGTGAGGATGCTCCCTCCAGTCTGGCTGCCTTGATGGTCAGCCCAACTGCAGGGACCTGCTCTATTGGAGGGTCTCCCATTCAGAAATGCCCTATGGGGACCGGGGACCCTGGGAAACGCCTGGGATCTGGAGAGACCACAAAGGCTTGCATCCACTGGTCTAGGCTGCAGGGGCGGATGGTCCCTCTGGGAGAGGCCCCATGGCTCAGCACCAGGGGGCACCACCATCTCTCTCTCCATGCCTTCCCCACTCGTCCATCTCTCTCTCCATGCCTTCCCCACTCGTCCTCTGCCTTTAGTGGGAAACAGATGGGGACCCTGCTCTTCTCCTTTTGCAGGGACCCACTCCCAAGCAGGACCCATCTTTTCCCCCCAAAGACCTCTCCTGGACAGAGACACAAAGAACACAGCTAACATACTGTTCTTGCTCTAGAGCTCGTGGACTAACACATCAGTTGAGCTCCAAGTTTAGAAACCTGGCAAAGGGGCGGTATTGGCTCAAAGCGACCTGGGCTGAGTGGCCCTGGCACCACTCTCTCACTGTATGACTGAGTCAGCCCCTTCATTTCCCTGCTTCTACTTCCTTATTTATAATAGAATCGTAGTGATAGCTGACATTCACAGGGCCAGGGACCAGGGGTCATGCATTAACTGGAACTGTTTCAATCTTAAACACCCCATGACGGATGTGGCTATTTTCCCATTGTATAGATGGAGGAAACTGAGGCACATGGGGGTGAAGGTGCTGTCCCAGGGTCCTTACAGTGCCACGGTTCAGGAACGTGGTGCAAAGTACCTAGCCTAGGCTGTGGCTGAGGACACCCTGAGTGGTCCTTGGTTTTAACAGAGTCCACACACACTGAACTTGTCTGTGTGGACCCTCTTGAGTTTTCCAAGATTTTCCAGCTCATTCCTGACATCCCTCATACCCAGTTCAGCTCAGAACGAGAGGGCTTTTTCTCCCTCAGCTGCTCCTTGGGCTCACAAAGTTTCCCGTGGAGAGACGGTAGGGGTCCGCTGGTCAACAGGTCCCACTGCACTTTTTGTTTCCCCCCTCACCCAAACAGCCCCCAAATCCAAGCAGCCTTCCCCCTCGCAATGACCATCTGTGATGCAAAGACATCGTGAATCCCACTATGGCCCGTGCTTTCTCTGTATCAGCGATCCCCTCTCAGAACCTCAGTTTTCCCATCTGTGAAATGGGGGTGGCGACTGTTAGCCACCCACAGGTCGCTAGGCGAACCGATTGCGGGGTGCCCCCCCACCTTGCCCTGCGCGGCACGCGGCACCCAGCAGCCCCGGGGCCGGCACGGGCGGGCCACGGGAGGGGCGGGCCAGGCCGGGGCCGGGGCCGGGGCCGGGGGGCGGGCGCGGCACGGGGCGGGCTGGCGGCGGGGCCGGGCGGGCGGCGGCGCTGCTCGGGCGTCACAGCGCCGGGCAGCGGCGGGGAGATGCGGCTCCTGGCGCTGGCCGCGGCCGTGTTGCTGGCGCGGGCTCCGGCCCCGGGTAAGCGCGGTGGGGGCGGGCACGCGCGGGTGGGGCGAGGGCAGCCCGCGCAGGGGAGCCCGGGGCTCGGCCGGGCGGGGAGGCCCTGCCGCCTCCGGGCCGCCCCCTCCCCGTCCGCGCCCGCGGGCCGGGGCTCCGCGGGTCCCCGTGGCCGCGCCAGTTTGGCGGAGCGCAGGGCCGCCTCGCCGGGCCCCCGCGGCCGCGGTGCCGGGCCCCCTTCCCGTGCCCGCCGGGCCCGGGGCTCCGCGGACACTCGGAACAGCCCCTGCGCCCGAGCGGGGCCAGGCCTTAGAGGGCAAGATCGGAGCAGGGACGCGCCGGCCCTAGTAGCTGTTGCTGTTTCCTTTCTTTCTTTCTCCACGAGTCAGGACCAACAACTGTTGGCACGTTAGTCTGGGAGCAAGTTCCCTCTGCTGCGCGGAGAGTTGCTGAGACCCCGCGCGAGGGGCTGGATGTGCCCTGGCAACCCGGGACTGGTCCGTGGGCGGTTCTCGAGACCAGGCCTGCTGAGACGGGGTGCCCGCGCCTGGAAGAAGCGGGCACCCCTCCCAGGGCGCCCTGCTTTAGCGCGGACTCTGCCTGCTGGCTTTCCCTTGGGATTGCTGTCCTCACTTGTGAGTTGCTGAAAAAGCTTCTCTCTTTATTCTCCGAGCCCTGCAGGCCTGCCTCAGAGCTGCAGAGGCTGTGTGGCTAGAATAATAGTTAATAATGGCTCTTACATTTCCTGGGTGCTATTGGGTGCCAGGTGTAGTGCTACACATTAGCTCATGTAATCACAGCAGCACTTCAAAGTAATTACGACAAGAGCAAAAGTTATATATCCAGGTGCTTTGCAAACATTAACTCTGTTTGTAACCTCTGGGGGAAGTGCCGTTATTGTCCCCATTTTGTAGATGAGAAAACTGAGGCACAGGCCCACCAATCGACTTGTCTTATGTTCCTAAGGCTTGTAAGTTGTGGAGCAGCGGGGATTTGAACCCAGGGAGCCTGACTCTAGACTGTGCCCATACCATTGAAGCTGTGTTTTGTAAATAAGGAAGCTGACGCTCCGAGTTAAGTGATTTTCCAAAGGTGACCCAGCTACCGAGTGGCTGAGCTGGCATTTGAGCCAGTGTAGATCAGAGGCTGAAAAGAAGAGACTTGGATTCCCGTGGGAAGAAATTCACCCCTTGTTCCCTGGCTACTAGTGCAGCCGGGTTTCTGGTGAATCTGAAATCGGTGCAGTGGAAATGCTCTTGTGATACTTGTCACCACCTTGGCTGATGGTGACTGGAGGTTTGACTGGGGTGTTTGGGCCAGGCAGGTTCTGGTGGCCTGCGTGGAGTAGCCAGCAGCCAACGGGATGCAAGGGGCCACAGGGGTCCTCATCGCCCCAGGCTCCCTGACCAACTTCCTAGTCACAGATGCTATCAAGGAGGGCACCCTCAGAGAGCAACTTTTGGGGGGTGTCAGGGACATTCTCGTGCTTTCAGGAGACTGAGAGCTGCAATTCAGGATCCTTTAGAATCTGCCCTGGCTGTGCCCAAGGCCATGCCAGAGATAATCAGACGGCCCTGCTTCAGGGCAGCACTCACCGAGTGCCACCCACTCTGCTGAGTGTTTCACCCATGACTCCTCGCCCCGCCACGGTTCCCCCCCCCACCCCCCCGTGGGAGGGCCTGGCAGGGCCACTTTATACAGAGGTCTAGACTCTTAACCACTGCATTTTTCTGCCTCTTGTTTCAGGGGCAGTATGGGACCTTAGCGGTTACCTGGTTCCACCCCTCATTTTATAAGAAAGGAAATCAAAGGGTAAAATATTTACTAAAAGCCAAACTGTGGTCCAGAGTGGTGGTTGAGAGCTGCTTTTGAAGCCAGATGGCTTGTGCTCAAATTCCAGCTCTGCCACATTCTGTGTGAGCTTAAGCTACAGGCTTAACGTCTCTGTGCATCAGCCCTCTTCTCAGTAAACTGAGGATAAACAGTTCCAGGATGGGTGCCTGGGTGGCTCAGGGGGTTAAGCATCTGACTTTGGCTCAGGTCATGATCTCACGGTTGGTGAGTCTGAGCTCTGCATCAGGCTCTGTGCTGTTAAGCACGGAGCCTGCTTCGGATCCTCTGTCTCCCACTCTCTCTGCCTCTTCCCTGCTCGTATGCACACAGCCTCTCTCTCTCTCTCACTCTTACTCTCTCTCTCTCTCTCTCAAAAATAAATAAACATTAAAAAAACCCAATTGACTAAATACATCTAATGGGCTTAGAATAGTACTTGGTATAGAGTTCACAGCCAGCCATTGTTAGCCTCCGTCATTGGTCAATGTCACGTTTTTGTCCTGGATGAGAGCTATTTTCAGGTGATGGCTTCATGTGAATGCAGCACCCCACAGGCTGCTAGGTCTGGCGGAATCTCTGATCAGTGCTTGATAAACACAGGTTCCTAGTGCCATGAGTTTTTAAGGAATACAATTGTATTTCTTTCAGAGATTTATTTGAAATTCAGACAATCTTTTTAATAAAAATGAGATTTTTTTGCTGCTGATGGGTACCCATGATTTGCATTCTTTATAGACATAGAAACTTTTGGCTGAATGGGGTTGGGGAAGAAAGTGACCCTGGGGAGGTGACGATGAGCTGAAGGCTGAGTTGGAGTTAATAAAGTTCAGGGCAGCAGTGAGGAATTCTCTGAGTGGGTGGGAGCAGTTTCTTCGGGACAGAGAGGGAGCATGGGGCACAGAGCCACGCTAGCACATCCCCAGTGGCCATGACCACCTCCGTGTGCCAAGCAAGGTGGGTGCTTTGCTTCTGTTGGAAGTCCTACCTACAAACCCTTGCAGCTAGAAGTTGCCCTCCTCCCCCTCATGATGAGTGCTGGAGGGAAGGGCAGGGGCTCTGTCCTAGATGAATAGGTTGTATACCGTTTGGTACAAAGATGTCCTTTTAAGCTACTTTTAGAGCTGTGTTAGTCCTTCTCATGACATTATCCAAAGGGAAACAAGAGGGTTAGATCCCATAAATCCTAGTCACAGGAATTAAACGTTTGCTTATAATCAGAATCAGCCACATAATTTGCGGGATGAAGTGCAAAATGAAACTGTGGGGTCCCTTATTAAAAAATCTCAAGACAGGGGCGCCTGGGTGGCTTAGTTGGTTAAGCGTCTGACTTTCGCTTAGGTCATGATCTTGCGGTTCGTGGGTTCGAGCCCCGCGCCGGGCTCTGTGCTGACTGCCAGCTCAGAGCCTGGAGCCTGTTTCAGTCTGTGACTCCCTCTCTCTGACCCTCTCCTGTTCACACTGTCTCTCTCTCTCTCCTAGAAATAAATAAAACATAAAAAAAAAAAATCTCAAGAGAGTGGCAGTAGAGATTCAGCCAAGTGGGGCATCCTTTCAAATATAGGGCCCTGTATGATGCGGATCATATACTCAAGAAGCCCACCCTGCTCGCAGATCGGCATGTATGGACTTTCTCCAGCCCTCACCTGCCCAGCTCTCAGAGCATACTAACTGATATCGGTATTTTAAAGGTGTTTTCTCATTGGAGCCCACACTTACCTCGTGAGGTATCACCTTTCACTTTTTCAGATGAGGAAACGGAGGCTCTGAGGGTCTCACACCCAATAGCACCAGGTTTCTAGCCTGGCTGTGTTCAGGGCCAGCCCCAGGCTCTCTGCCCAGCCCTGCCAAGTCACTGGGAAGGTCCGGGCCATGAGCCTCCCTGTGCCCAGCCCACGTGGGGCACCAGGGATCCCAAGTAGTGAGGCATGTGCTAGTGGAAAGAATAGGGTTCCCTGTGGCCAGAATCAGTTTCTTCCCTGCCTAGGTTGTCATGTTCCTCCTGTAAGAACTGGCCTTGGGGGACGCTTATTGGGGTGGAAAGTACCCTCCTGAGGTCTACCAGCAGACACAGGTGAACACTGTTCTTTCTATTTCTAGCCTGCACCAGGTTCCTCCTGCCTCAGGGTCTTTGGACAGGTGGAACCCTCTCTCTTCCAGGGAGATCACTCTTTGCTGGTCTCCCGAATTTTATGTCATTCACTCCAACTCAACCTTTAGCTCACGGTCACCTCCCCAGTGTCTCCTTCTTCCCTGACCCTGCAGATGAGATCAGGATCTTGCCCTGATTTTTCTAAAGCTTTGCACCTTTTCTCTGTAGCATGTGACACTATTTGCAGGTAAATACCCCTGTGTCTTCTCCCCACGATGACTGGCTACCTTGCCCACTGGACTCTCGGCTCCATGAGGTTAGGAAGGCTGTGTTCTTTGTGCAGAGCCTGGGATGTGGCTGTTGGTCAGCAAGTATTAGTTGAGCGATTAAATGAACAAAGCACAGGCTGGGACATAAGCTGGAGAAAGTGTAGAGGTGTCCGGGGCAGAGGGTTGAGCAGCCCACCTCCCATCTCAATTCCCTGCAATGCAGGGTCACAAAGCAAGACATTCCACTCTTCTCGACTCTTAAATACAGAGAATAAGCTGAAGGTTGCTGACGGGGTGTTGGGTGGGGGGTAGGTGGGCTAAATGGGTGATTCAGGAGGGCATTTGCTGGGATGAGCACTGGGTGTTGAATACAAGTGATGAGTCACTAAATTCTATTCCTGAAGTCATTATTAAACTATATGTGAACTAACTTGGATTTAAATAAAAATTGATTAATTAAAATAAAAGTTAAAAAAAAAGAAGCTCAGCTCTTCTCCGGGCTAGAATGACTTTTTGACAATTCTCCCTCCTAGGCCAGGAGAGGAGAGTCTCTGCCCTGCCCGGGGCTGCTCCCTTGCATTACTGGGGTAAGAGGGTGATATGCACCCTCCCCTGTCTGGTAGCTGGCTTGGCCTCTGTTTACTTGGCTCGCCCGTCTGCCCTGCGGGGAGAGTACACCCTGCCATCCAGACCGAGGCCCAGAGGGGAAGGCCTGGACTCTCCTGGGCACTGCCTTCTGGTCAGCCTGACTCCATGTGTGGGTGTTGCCCTCGCTTCCCACTGTTCTGACCCCCATTGCTGTTCTCTCCGCTGAGCCAGAGGGGGCCTGACCACTGTGGTGAGTGGATGTTGTGTGATGCTTTCTGTCCTACTATTAGCAACTAAATATCCAACGCAGCTGCCGTCTGCTGGTCACTGGGGCCTCTACCTGCATTTTGCCCATCCCTCCCCATGCCTGCTTGTGAGCGTTGTTCGCTGGGTCTAACCCAGCCATTTCTAGTGCCAAGGAGAGGGTGTTGCTGCGGACACCTGGCTTTCAGAGAAGGCTTATCAAAGGCCGGGAAACCTCTGAGAGCTCACGTCCTCTAGCAAAGCTTTAAGACCCTGAGGAGCCCTTGGGCCCGAGTTTCAGTCACCTACCAACCATACCCTTGAGTTGAATGTGGGTGTAAATATCTGGGTTGGTGGCACACGTAGGGCCAAAATGAGCCTTTCTGTAAATGAGGTTATATTGGTTTGCTAGGGCTGTTAAACAAGTGCCACAGACTTGGGCGGGGGTGGGGATGGGGGGAGGCTTCAACCACAAACGTTTATTTCTCACGGTCCTGGAGGCCCGAAGTCTGAGATCAGGGTGTCACACGTTTGGTTTCTTCTGAGGCTCCCTGTTTGGCTTGTAGATGGCCATCTTCTCCCTGCATCCTCAAGCGGTCTGCCTTCTGTGCATGCACATATCAGCGTCCAAAGTTCATCTTCTAAAAGGACACGGGGTGTGTTGGATTAAAGTCCTCCCTAATAGCTCATTTAACTTAATCACCTCTTTACAGGCCCTATCTCCACATACAGTCAAGTCCTGAGGAGAGAGGATTCAGGCTTTAACGTTATGAATTCAGGGGGACCGTTCAGCTCACGAGAGTCTCTGCAGTTTGGTGGGAGAAACATGCTTGGACCATTTGTAAGAGAATATAAGGAGAGGCTCACTGGTAAAGAGAAAGCAGGGGCCGATTTAGGCAGATGGTTGAGTCCATCGGCTTTGATGGGAGCTGTGGACTCCCAGCCAGAGCCACATGAGTGGAAGGGTTACTGGTTTGCTCCAGGATGGAAGCTGGCCTCCCATGGGACTGAACACTTGGCACATTCTCCTGGTTTCAGTCACTATAAATAATCCCTCCTTCACACGGTGTTAATAGGAGGAGACTGGGGTGTGGGGTCTGGGCTCTCTCATCCCACCCATATTGTTTCAATTTCCTGCCTTCCCCAGCTCTTCTTAACTCCAGTGGGGGGCCTTTGGGGACGGGTAGAGCTGGGCTTCAATTCTGCAAGCCAGCTGCTGCCTCTCCACCGCTCTCTGCCTGTGGCGAATCCCGGGGCAGAGGTTGGAGTGGGTCAGCCTGGAGTCCTGGCTGGATGGCTGCTTACTGGGGAGCCCTTGCCATGGGGCTTCATGGGGACTCAAGACAGAGCCTTAGCAGTCAGGAGGGACTTGGGCTAATTTAATATGGTGCATGGGCAAGGTGCAGGGGAGACGGCGGTGGGGGGGCAGGTCCTCCTTTTTTGTCTTCTACGAGTGATTTCTGTCACGGTGAGACTGTGACTAAAGAATGTGTACCTGCCTCGGCTGCTGATCCTCTTCATTCCCAAAGTGTCTCCCTGGGCTGGGTTTGTCCTTTGCTGCCGTAGACATAGAAGTCCTCATTCTTTTCCACAAGGAGAGTCCAACGTGGCACCAACCTTTTCCTTGTGAATTTATGTCTACCTGTTTCTTAAGGCAGCGAAAGGTGGTCACAAAGTGGTTAAAATCAGATGATGGCCCCCAGATGTGTCTATGTCTTAATTCCTGGAACCCACGAATGTTACCTTATGTGTACTATGTGGATGTGATTAAGTTAGGGATCCTGGACTGTCCTGGTGGGCGTTGGCATCTAAGAGATGAGACAGAAAATGAAAGAAAATTGACACTCCAGTCCTATCTTGGAAGGTATTCAGTTTATGAACTTGATAGCAGAAGCCACATAGGAGGATTAGCTTATTGTCTGGAGTTCTACAGTGAAGAGTATTTTCTTTTTTTAAAAATAGTTTATTGTCAAGTTGGTTTCCATATAACACCCAGTGCTCATCCCCACAAGTGCCCTCCTCCATGCCCATCACCCTCCTTCCTGTCTCCCCCACCCCCATCAGCCCTCAGTTTGTTCTCAGCATTCAAGAGTCTCTCATGGTTTGCCTCCCTCCCTCTCCCCCACCATTTCCCGCCTTCTTCTCCCCCATGATCCTCCGTCAAGTTCCTCCTAATCCTCCTATACGTGCACACATATGATATTTGTCCTTCTCTACCTGACTTATTTCGCTCAGCATAACACCCTCAAGGTCCATCCATGTTGCTACACATGGCCAGATTTCATTCTTTCTCATTGCCATGTAGTATTCCATGATATAGATAAACCACATCTTCTTGATCCATTAGTCTGTTGATGGACACTTAGGCTCTTTCCATGTTTTAGCTATTGTGGAGAGTGCTGCTATGAACATTGGGGTACATGTGCTCCTATGCATCAGCATTTCTGTATCCCTTAGGTAAATTCCTAGCAGTGCTATTGCTGGGTCATAGGGGAGTTCTACTGTTAGTTTCCTTAGGAACCTCCACACTGTTTTCCAGAGGGCTGTACCAGTTTACATTCCCACCAACAGTGTAGGAGGGTGCCCGTTTCTCCACATCCTCGCCAGCATCTAGAGTTCTCTGATTGGCTCATTTTAGCCACTCTGACTGGCGTGAGGTGGTATCTCAATGTGGTTTTGATTTGTATTTCCCTGATGAGGAGCGATGCTGAGCATCGTTTCATGTGTCTGTTGGCCATCTGGATGTCCTCTTTGGAGAAGTGTCTGTTCATGTCTTCTGCCTATTTCTCAGTGAAGAGTATTTTCTATGTGAGAACTTCCCACCCCAACAGACACAGGGCCTCACCTTGCTGTCTCACAGCCTCCTCACCGTGGAGGGGCTTGAGTCATTCTTGATCTCTTTTTCATCCTTCCTCCTTGCATACCTACAGCACTGGCCAGGGTTCAAAGCTTCTGGTGATCCTCACATCAGCGCCTAAGCCCCTTCATGTGATCAGAGGTGACCTTTGGGGCTGAAAGCTATAGCTTGAGATGACCCCAGGGACACCTGCTTGTGCCAGGGGGTGGGTAGGGAATGGTGCCTGATGCTTTTGGGCCCTTGAAAGGGCAGGCTAAGTACAAGGGGACTTGGTGTGAAGACAGCCTTGCTTGGATGAAAGAAGGCTCTGGGCGTCCTGTGCAAAACTTCCTTTCTGGGCTCTGCCTGCCAGGTGACAACTCCATCTGTGAGCCCCAGGGCAGGACGGCTGTGCTGAAGGGCCCCCGTAGTCACCATGCAGTGCGTCTCCTGGGGGAAGGCCTCTCTGAGCTGTGCTGGTCTGGGTGGGGTTGGGTGGCTCCCTCAAAGGTGGACATGGAGTAGAATGGCAGCCAGGGAGGGGCAGCCCTTGGGTGGATCTAAGAAAACAAAGGACAAGAAGTGGTAGACCAGGTCTGAAATTTTGGAGCATCTTCTGGGTTGTTGCGGGGGAAGGGGCATTCTCCCAGCTCTCCCTGTTCCTGGGTTTGTTCGTTCTTTATTCCTGCACTGCAGCTCTGAGGCTGTGGATTCTAAGGCCACAAAAGACTTAGAACAAGAACCTGAGAAACTTCTGTTGTTCCAGCCCTTTGGCACTAGTTTAACGCCCACCTGACCAGTACTGACACTCTGCCTTGGTTACAGCTAAAATAGCTGAGACAGGGCAGGGGGCTTGACAAGGCAGCTCTTGGACCCTGGCACTGCCAGGTCAGGCAGGTGGGGATGAAACTGATCAAAGTGGACCCTGGGAGGCAGACTGGTGGATGGGATGTGGCTGGACATTTTTAAGAGATTCCCCAAACCCAAATCTTTTTTTTTTTTAACTTTTTAAGAAAGTTAATTAATTGGGGCCCCTGGGTGGCTCAGTTGGTTAAGTGTCCAACTTTGGCTCAGGCCATTATCTTATGGCTCATGAGTTCAAGCCCCATGTAGGGCTCTGTGCTGACAGCTCAGAGCCTGGAACCTGCTTCAGATTCTGTGTCTCCCTCTCTCTCTGCCCCTTCCCTGCTAATGCTCTCTCTCTCTCAAAAAATAAACTAAAAAAAATGTTTTAAAAGTTAATTAATTAATTTATTTAGAGAGAGGGAAAGAGAGAAAACATGTGGGAGAGGCCGGGAAAGAAGGAGACAGAGAGTCCCAAGCAGATTTCACACTGTCCATGCAGACCTCGATGCAGGGCTCAAACCCACGAACCATGAGATCATGATCTGAGCTGAAGTTCGATGCTTAGCCCACTGAGCCACCCAGGTGCCTCAATTTTTCGAATTTTAAATGTCAACAATCAATTAAAATATTTTTTAAACTGTATCTGGGCCAGGTGGTCAGTAGCACCTCATGTGGATGGGATTGTCTCAGGGGTGAGGACATTGGAGCCCGCAGAGATCCCCTGTCCCCACCATGCCCCCGAAGGAGTCCTCACATCCACCACAAAGGCACAGAGTGAGCATGATGGGGATCAGGGTGGCCTGCCTTCCTGGCCATGCAGATGGCTCCGAGAAAAGACCTACTGTGTGTCCTTCTGGGAAAAGGCAGGGGCCGTGTTCATTTTCTTCTTTTTTCCTTCTCTGCAGAGGTGTGTGGGGCCCTCAATGTCACTGTATCCCCGGGACCTGTGGTTGACTACCTGGAGGGGGAAAATGCCACTCTTCTCTGCCACGTCTCCCAGAAGAGACGGAAGGACAGCTTGTTGGCCGTGCGCTGGTTCTTTGCAGGCCCCAACTCCCAGGAGGCCTTGATGGTTAAGATGACGAAGCTCGGGGTGGTGCAGTACTACGGGAATTATAGCCGCAGTGCCTTCCGGCAGAGGCTGTGCCTCCTCGAGGAGAGACGTGGAGCACTCTACACACTCTCTGTTTTGACCCTTCGGCCAGCGGATCAAGGGCATTATGTATGCAAAGTCCAGGAGATCAGCAAGCACAGGAATAAGTGGACTGCCTGGTCCAATGGCTCCTCAGCGATGGAGATGAGAGGTAAGGGCATATCTACTCTGTGGGGGAGAGATAGGGGTATAGATCAGGGGTCCTCCCTCCACTCAGTGAGATAGGGGCCACCAGATGACTCTGTTGGGCTAATACATCTTCATGGCCTCTGTGGGCCACGGCCGTGTGAACCAGGCTGTGGGGATGAGCATAGATCTTTCCTTAGACACTGTGGCTAACATGGAAGTAAGGAGAGAAGGGAGCAAGGGCCTGGCCTCATGCTGCCCAACCTAACCCCGAGCAAAACCCTCATGGCTGAAAGGTTGAACTGGCTGTGTGTGTGCTACGCCCCTAGCTCAGGTCTGTGCAGACTTGCTTGCTTTGGTTAGAGGGTGCTGGGCATCTGTGGGAGGAGGCATGCATTGGGAGGTCCTGTTGTCGCTGTCCAGGCCTCAGAGCAGGGCAGGTTGGTGGCTCTGATCTGCTGCCCCAAGGAACTGATCCAAGCCACAGGCAACATCGCACTGAGAAATCCATCCAAAAGCAGGCAAAGGACCAAAGGTAGCCCTCCCTTCCTGCAGAAAGATAGGAAGCACGGGTTGTGTCCAGGAACATCTAGACTCCCAAGCACCATATTTGAGGGTTATTTTTTCAAACTGCAAATGTTCCACAGTTTTAATAAGACTCGCTGTTGTGTGCTGAATATTGCATTTTTGATTGCTTTCAACTTGAGTTTGGTCTGGTACATGATAAAGAGGATCACAAAGTAAAGCTGATGGTCCCAAGTGTGAGAAGGAATCTAATTTTATTATATACACGTAATGTAATGTTAAAGGCAATAGTGATGCTGTTTTGATAAGCTTTTATAAAAGGATACAACTCAGTTGTAAAAAGGTTTTTTTTTTTTTGATGGAAGGAGAAAGAGTATTTTTAATATCCTATATGAATAAGGGGCATGTTAAAATAGATAATTTATGTAGATAGTGTTTACTACAACTTTATTTGCTTTTGGAGTTTGCTCATTATAATGTTCTTAAGCACAGAATGATGTATGATCTAAAATGTTCACTTTTTTCTCCCTAAGCATATTCATTCGAGAAAACAAATGACTATTAGCATAAATATATCTTTTGGCACAGAAAACAGAAAAATATCAGATAACCAAAGGCTGAGGAGGGAGTCCACTTGGCTCTGAAACATGAAGTCTCACACACATCCTTTTTATTTTTATGTCACGGTATATTCTGGAATTGTACGCTACATCTCTTGGCAGTAACGACTCTGTGCCAATTAGAATGGACGTAAAGATTTCCTGTATTCAAGTGTGATCATCTAGTTCATTATTTAATGTGAATCTACTTTCAGTGAGTGAAGCTGGGTTTCTTCTAGAGTGTTTGTGTAGGTGATTGCTCCCCAAACCTGAGGTAGTTCTTAAGGTTTCACTGAAAATACAAACCTTTCCCCACTTCTTCTTCTCCCCCACCTCCCACTGTCTGCCCTCCCTTCCCTTCCTCCCCTTCCTTCTCTCTCTCAGAACCTTCTTTCTCTTCTTCCTCTCCTTCCCTTTCCATCCCCTGTTCTTCCCCTTTCTGGTCCTTCCCCTCTTCCCTCTCCTTCCCTTCCCTTACTCTTTTCTTCCTTCTCTTTCCACTGTCTCTCTGTCTCATGCTCACCACCCCCCCACCCCACACACGCCCTCTGATGGCTCATCTGGAAGTGGTTTTAATCTCACAGCAGAGCTGGGCCTCCCTTGCTGTGTCTGCTCTGCCTCAGAGCCTCCTGCTCCTCACGTTGTCTCAGTCTCTGAGCAGGGCTGTGGTTTTCTGACAGGAAGATTAGAAACCTTAGGAAGTGATGACCATACCTTCTAGAATATTCCCCATAGGCTTCAAGGGGATCAGGAGGATTAAGGAAAGGTAACTCCAAATAAATGACCTGAAAGCAGACTGGCTTGTTTGGGTTGGAACATGTCTGCCCCAGGCTGGAGGCGAGTGTGCGGAAGTTTGGCTCTCTGTCCTCCCTGGGCAAGGCAGGGGACGGGCCCGTGGCTCCAGTCTCCTGGGGTGCCTTTCCCCAGGCCCTTTCCATTGCTCATTTCCAGGGGCCTTGTTTTCTTAAATCTTCACCTCATGTTAATAATTGTTATATGGAAAACCAGAACAAAGCAAACACAATGAAAATTTCTGTGGGCACATATTTTGTGTTATAAAACTGAATAGGAATTCTCAGAAGTGTTTTGGAGTGAGTGCCTTTCCTCTACTGGGCCCCATATCCTTTCTTTTCTAATATATTCGCTTTGCTTTCCTCCTCCCCATAGGCTTCTCAAGCCATTCCCAGGAGAAGGGAAGTTTTCTTGGGAATGTTTTCAACACTACCCCTCCCCACTGCCCTTCCTTGACCATGGACTATTGCATCTCCTTCTTTCATACTCTTTTTTAAAAAATGCTTATTTATTTTCGAGAGAGAGAGACAGAGACAGAGACAGAGCCTGAATGGGGGAGGGGCAGGGAGCGAGGGAAACACAGAATCCAAAGCAGGCTTCAGGCTCTGAGCTGTCAGCACAAAGCCCGGTGCGGGGCTCAAACTCACAGACTGTGATATCATGACCTGAGCCAAAGTTAGACGCTAAACGGACTGAGCCACCCAAGTGCCCTTGCATACTCCTAATGTGAGAATAAAATTGCTTGTCTTACACTGTAAACTCCCAGAAAGAAAAATTGATGCGTAGTGTCTTCTCATCTCACTGTTGCAAAAGGAGGTTGATTCATGCTGTATATTGAGGGGATGGCTTCTGGTCAGAGCAAGCGTCACAGGGTTTTACCCTGATTTCCACATGTTGGTTGTTTTCTATTGCAATAATAATATAGTTCAATTAGAGAACTACTAAACATGAAGAACATGAAGAATTACTGAAAGCGTTTAAAGAAGATAAAAATGACTTATAATATCTGAACCCAGGCATAACTTAACATTTCAGCATAAATCCTTATAGTCATTTTTACGCAAATAAAAATTAAAACCAAATTCCACTCATACTGTAAGTACTCCTTTCTGACAGGCTTTTCTCATGTTACTGGGGTGTGCACATTTTCCCATGCTGTTAATTATGTTTCCATCACATAATTTTAATGGCAGGATAGTTTTCCATGATATGGATCTACTACAGTTTATCTTTTCAGTTACTGTTATTGGACAGTTAAGTGGTTCAAAATTACTGTCCGTAAATCTCCACAAATGTCCTTGCCCTTAGAATAAAGTCTTGGAAAGAAGATTGCTGGGTCCAAAGGTATGCTCAATTTAACGATTGGTATAACTTAAATTGATACGATTTAAGGAGGTGAATTGACCTCTAGAGTAGTTAATGAATCTATATACCCACCAGCAGTGAACATGCCTTTTTCCCATGGATTGGGCTATGTAATATAGACTTTCCAGAGATGATGATGATGATGATAATGATTTTGAGTGCTCGGTATACAGTTGACCCTTAATAAGTACTTGATGAATTAATGAAATGCATTTTGATAGCCTTTCTTGCCATGGATGACTTTGAAGAAGGCATAACTTGATAATGTCATCTTCTCTGGAGAAGTCACCTCTCTGTCCCTTGGCCTATTCCAATCATACATGGTATTCGAGGCCTTTGTCCATCCTTCCTCTTTCATCAGGACTTCTTTGCATATGCTAGCACACAGAGATCTATCTTATATCATCATATCCCCAGTTTCACTGCCATCCCGGAAGTCATCATTGGCAATTGTGTGGTTTACATCTTTCAAGTCCCTCTTCTGCAGGCATTCAGTGCACATTGACACACATGTTTTCTAACAACACTATACTTCATGCTTTACAAGCGTTGTGGATGATAGTATTCATACTTCCTTGTAACTGGTATTACGTAGCCAGACAGCACCAAACTACATGCCATCATTTCCCTAGTGCTGAAGTCTTAAGAAAGTTGCAATTTTTCATTAACACGCCAAATGCTTCAGTGAACATCCTTCTACACATTTTCAAGTGTTTCTGTTGGTTAGATTTCTGGAAAGAGAGTTGCTGGGCCTAAGGCTACGCATATTTAAATCTTTAACAGACAATGCCTGTATGCTCTCCAAAAAGATTTTGGAAATTTATATTCTCTCATTGCACAATAGTCTATTTCTCTGAAGCCCCATTACCAATGGATATTATTAATCTTTTTCATTATTTATCACTATACTGGGGAAAATAATATTTCATTGTTGTTTTAATTTTGATTATTATATTCAATACAACTTAATTTCAATTATTGTATTCAATTATTAGTGAGGTAGTGAGGTTGAACATCTCATTATATGTTTATTGACTGTTTAAAAAGATTTCTTTGGTCAACTACCTGTCTATAACCTTTACCTGTTTTTTGGTTGCTGTCTTTTTCATACATATATATATATATATTTTTTTTTTTCCTATGTGTTATTTGATCTTAACTGTGTTTATGGGTTTTTATTCCATATAGATATTTTACATTTTCAGTTATTTATGTTGTTAGATTTGCCATTTTTTCCCTTTAGATATTCCTTTTTTCAGTCATATGTTTTTTAAATGTTTATTTTTGAGAGAGAGACAGAGTATGAGCAGGGGAGGGGCAGTGAGAGAGGGAGACACAGAATCTGAAGTAGGTTCCAGGGTCTGAGCTGTCAGCACAGAGCCCGACACAGAGCTCAAACTCACAAACCGTGAGATATGACCTGAGCCAAACTTGACACTGAACCGTTTCAGTCATATTTTTTATTGAGATATAATTTATTCAATAAATTGCACATGGTACCTTGGTTTCCTATATTACCTAGGAAGGTATTTCCCACTTCAAGCTTATAAATGTTTTCTATACTTTTCTTTAATATTTTTAAAGGGTTAAAAGAAAATTTTACTCCTTTATCTCTTTGGAATCCATTTTTGTATATGGTGTGGAATAGTTAACTTACTTTTTGTTTCAAAATGGCTATCTTGTTGTCCCTACGTTATCTGTTGAACAGATAAAATTTCCCTGTTTCGAAAAGTTACATTTTCATGAGTTAAATTCCTACATTTAACTGGAAACTCTATACCTCACCAAATACAGCATGATTTTAATTATTAGAGAATAGGGCAAGTCTGATTAGTTAAAAAAAATTTTTTTAATGTTTTATTTATTTCTGAGAGAGAGAGACAGCGTGAGCAGGGGAGGATCAGAGAGAGAGGGAGACACAGAATCTGAAACAGGCTCCAGGCTCTGAGCTGTCAGCACAGAGCCCCATGTGGGGCTTGAACCCACGAACCGTGAGATCATGACCTGAGCCGAAGTCAGACATCTAACCAACTGGGCCACCCAGCTGACCCTGATTAGTTTTAAAATAAATGTCTTGCCCAGTCTCATTTTGTTTTTTCTTCAGCTGCTCTTCCTTAGTTTTGTATGTTGGGGTCCCCAAATTATGTTGGGGTTTGATTTTATTGGGATTCAACTGACTTTATAAATTACTTGGGGTGGGTATGTACATCTTATATGTCTTTATGATTTTAAATGTTCCTATCCAGACACTGCTGTGTTCTTTCAGACATGCAGGCTGATTTCTTTATAATCTTTAAGTAAAGATGTCTTACTGTGAGTCTTGAAAATTTTTTTCATGTTTATTTCTCGGTATTGCCTGCTTGTAAGTGGGATCTGTCCCTTCTCCCCACATGCACACACATGCACCTCTTTTAAGTTGGATAATGCTGATTTATAGAAAGGCTGTTGACTTGTATTTGGCAACATAATAAGTTATCTTATTTTCTCAGATAGAGACTTTTTCAGTTACTTCTCAAGGATGTCTGCAAGTTGATATCTCTTTATTTTTGGTGACCTTTCTGCATTGGCCCGTAGGGAGTCCTCTACCTGTACTCTTCTTGTTGATGGTGCTGGGAGTTTTAATTTTACCATTGGGCTTTTTTCTTGACCATATTTTCCCATCTAGCCCACATGGCCACTGCTAGTGACTGTCAGTTGCTCTACTAAAAAAACAACATTGAGGAATCTGTGACTATTTTTTGCCATCCCTACTAGAAAGCCTTTCAGAAAAGCCATTGGGATTTGCCTGACAATGTGTCTTAGTAATTTACCTTTTCCTTTTAAAATTTCTTAAAACCCTTTTAAAAATCCATTCTAAAGAAATGACCTATCAGGCCATGAAGACCTGGAGGAATCTTAAATGCATGTTACACAGTGAATGAAGGCAGTCTGAAAAGCTGCATACTGTATGATTCTGACCATACGACATTCCAGAAAAGGCAAAAATACGGAGATAGTAAAAAGAGTAATGGTTGCCAGGGGTTGGGAGGGAGGAATGAATAGGTACAGCACAGGGGATTTTTATAGCAATGAAAACATTCTGTATGGTACTATAATGGTGGACACCTGTCATTAATTTGTCCAAACCCATAGAACATACCGTACCAAGGGTGAACCGTAAGGTAAACAATAGACTCTGGGTGGTTATTATGTGTCATTATAGGGTCATCTGTTGTAACAAATGTATTCCTCTGGTGGGGAGAGGGCATTGACAGTGGAGGAGGCTGTGTATGCGTAGGGGTTGGGGGTGTCTGGAAAATCTCTGTACCTTCCCCTCAATTTTGCTCTGAACCTAAAACCAGTCTAAAAAGTCTTAATAATAATAATAATTAATAATAATAATAATAATTAATCCATTCTAGAAGCTTGTCAGAGATAGCCTAAAGTTTTAAAACCTACTTTCCTACTTTTTTTTTTTTTTTTTTAATCAAGGTGTTACTGACTTCAGGGTTCTCTGACTCCCAGGAAGAAGCAGATGCCAGGCCAAGGATAGCGTAGATAGCGTTTGCTGCAAGCTCATGCCTGGGCACGAGGTAGACAGCCTTAGAAAGAGGGATACCAGGATGCTCCCCGAACAGTGGCGTGGAAAGAGTTTAGAGTGGCTGAGGCAGGAAAGGAGCCATGTTTAAGCATGTAAAGGTGGGGAAATGTGCAGGTGCAGTGGACAGAACATGCTCCTTCACACACAGTAAGTTTTATTTGCCTGTTCCGTCTCTATTCTTGGGTGTGATTTTTAGCATTATAAAGACGGGAAAAGGTGAGAGGTCAGGGCTGTGGGCCGCACTGGCTCTGACTAGTCTGGTCTGGTCTTTGCAGGAGCAAACTGGTTGTAAGTTGCCACTCATTTCAAGTTCGTGGCTTCTGGTTTCCTGATTCAGTATAGCACCTGCAAGGTGGGCTAGAGAAATGGATTATCAGAAGGTGCTGAGGTTTCCTGCAAGTTCGTGTTCTGTAAAACAGGTGGTGGCTCAGAAAGGAAAGCTACCAATGGGCGAGCAGATACTCAAAAAGCCTTCATTTTGAAATAGGGAAATTGCAAGGAGATTAGGGCCTAAGGCAACTTCATCCCAACATATGCTCTTCCCGACAGGGGCCTCAGAATCCTTGTCTCCAAGGCACTTGGCATGCCTCTAGCATTGGGTATCACTAGCATTGGGTATCTTTCCTATACTCCAGGACATCTCACTTTTCTTTAACTGGAGTTCTTTCTTACCTGTGAATGGTCACCACTTAAGAAAGGTCAGATGTTCTCTCTGAGGAGGAAAGGGACAGACATGTGATCAGTGGGCCTTCGGTTGAAGAGGTTATTACTGGGAAAGCCCACTTGCTAAGTTGTTGAATAAATGTAGTTCATGGATATTAATGCAGTACCACAACTAAATTTTCATGAACTTCGATTAACATCTAGCATCTTTAAACATTTTTTTAAAATGTTTTTTTTTTTTATTTTTGAGAAAGAGATAGAGACAGACAAAGCGTGAGGGGGAGAGAGAGAGGGAGACACAGATTCTGAAGCAGGTTCCGGGCTCTGAGCTGTGAGCACAGAGCCCTACATGGAGCTTGAACTCAGGAAATGTGAGAGCATGACCTGAGCCGAAGCCAGACACTGAACCGACTGAGCCACCCATGCGCCCCAAAGTCTAGCATCCTTAAATTGTTTATATATATGGTAGTGGAGTCAAGTGTTATCATCTCTCAGTCCATATCACTGACGCTTTGATCTGATCTTTTGAAGGGGAGAAAAAGGGATGGAGTTAGAAGGGGTGTTCAGGGAATTCTGTGTGAGCCTATTACATCCATGCTGCATCCCTAAGGTGGTGGCTCCTTACAAAGTCCAGCTCATTATCCATATGCTTATAAAATGCTCTATAAATGTCATACAAAATTAAAAAAAAAAAAAAAGAAAAAAAAAAAACCAAGACCAAACCAAATAACCAACTTTACCCAATATCTGAATTGTAATTTACTTTACTTTGCTCTATATATTTTGTTTCCCCAAATTTGGAGTAAGTCCTTGAGCATGTATATGTTGTAAAAAAATAAGTAACAAGTTATTGGGAAAAAAATCTGCACTAACATATGAATTTTTCTTGGCTTTCTTTTTTCCTGGAGACATCTCTGTAAGTTGGCTAAAAAAATGTAAGTTGTATTAATTTGAGGCAAAGCATAATTTGCCATTTTATGTTTTAACTACACATATTATTTTATTTATTTATTTTTAAAAATTTTAATGTTTACTTATCTTTGAAGGAGAGAGAGAGACAGAGCATGAGCCGGGGAGGAGCAGAGAGAGAGGGATATGCAGGATCTGAAGCAGGCTCTAGGCTCTGAGCTGTCAGCACAGAGCCCGACGTGGGACTCAAACTCAGAGGCTGTGAGATCATGACCTGAGCCAAAGTCAGATGCTTAACCGACTGAGCCACTTAGACTCCCCATAACTATACATTTTATTAAAATGTGATGGAAAATGGGGATTTTGAAGAGTAGGGAAGTCATACATTGGAGATATCTGCAAAGCACATATGTATGAGACTGTGGGAGGGGCTTCTGACTGTGGGGCTGTGGGTGCTGTGTGGTACAACACGATACGATAAATAATGAAAATGGAGGCACAACAGTATATTACATTGAAAAGTATGATAAAATTGAAAATGTGTGACCCTCTGGATGACAGTGGAATCACGCTCAGCTTATCTTAGAGAAATTGTCATAGCAGATGAACTTGTCAATGTTATTTTTATTACACAGAGGTAGAAGGAAAGGTAAAGAATGTTGTGCAGATTACTCAATTGCTTGGGCTGTATGAGCATTTTGCCAAGCAAGAAGCCCTGCCTGCAGAGAAAATGGATCAAAACGTACTAAGTGACACATGTCATTGGGACCCTCTGGAGAAGTTTCCAGTAGAAACCAAGAGGGTCAACGTTAGGTTTGATTTCATTTCATTGTTTAATCAGTGACATTGAAAAAGGAGCACACATCACCCTAATGAACTTTACAGAAAACACAAAATTGCAAAATGTTTTTTAATGTCAGCGAAGAGTAAAAACATAACAAAAATGAATCCAGAGAGGTAAGAAATACAGGCAGGAAATAACAGAATGAGATTCAATTTGGAAAATGGCAGAGCAACACATCTGGGGAAAAAGTATCGCAGGCACTGTTGGATCGTCAACGGGAGGCTTAGAGGCTGTTGTGAAGGGACCTTGGTGACAGTGGCAGTGAATTAGGCATGTGTCTGCAATGTGATAGGGCAGCACGAACAGCCGGTGTTATTTCCGTCCACGTACAAATCGGGCTGGTGTCCCCAGGAAGGAAGGAGGTTGTGTCGTGTGTACCGCACTGGTGAGACTAATGGGGACTGCAGTGGTGTGTTTTGGGATCCTCATTTCCAGAAAGATCGATTCAAACTAGAGAAGAGGGGCAAACCTGATAAGGAAATGAGTGGCAGCCTCCAGAGATGTGATCAGTTCAGCCGAGGAAGCTTTGCTGGTCTTAGTGAACAAACTGCATCAGAAAATAACACATTGAGTACAGTGTTCAGCCTGCGGGGGGCACTGATTTAGCCCTTCTCTTGGTGGGCATTTTACTGAGCACCTGCTCTGTACCAGGATCTTACTGTGCTGGACCCTTGGGGAAACATGGGAGGATCTGTCTGTAGGGGTGGCAGATATGATGTTACGGTGTGTGTGCAATGACCAGGGTGTGCACAGGGCATTATTTCAACACCTAGCAGAGCCTCTAAGGATGAGGAAGAAGGCAGTGCCATTTCTGCAGGGCAGGAACTAGAAGGAAGTGGCATCTCAGTATGTGCGTCAGGATGGCTGGAGTCTGAGCTGGGGTAGGGGTGATAACCTTGGTTAACTAAGGGAGACAGGCAGGGCTGAGGGTGGAGGGGCTTGTACTGAATACTAAAGAATTTACACTTGATTTTGTAGACTATTCTCAACCTTGCCTAATGGTAAGAATCACCGGAGCCATTATTAACATGCAGATTCCCAAGCATCTGCCCAGGGGATTACAGTCTATTAGGTCTGGGTTGGAATCTGGAGATTTAACAGGAAGCCTAGGTTTTTTTTTTTTTTTATCATCAGGCAGCTTGGGGGGATCTCTGCTTTAAGCCTTGGAAAACCCATGAAGCATTTAAGTCTCCTGACAGATCCCTGTGTTGGCTGCTTAGGGCATGGGTTTGGGGGGAACAGACTAGAGGTTGAGGAGGCAGCACTTTGTCGTCACCCAGGCTTGAAATGATGGAGAACTACATTTGGCAGTAGGGATAGAGGGGCATGAAGATGTCAGACGAGAAATCTCTAGTTATCACCTGGGTATGGGCAAGAGCTGGCGGATGGCCCCCAGAGGCCTAACCCAGTAGAATAAGCAGAATGGTGCCCGCAGCTAGTCTACAGGGGACATTCAGAATGGAGAGCGAGATGCCTGGACCCACCCTGCACTCATCCCTGGTGGGGACACAGGTATGTGGAGCTGAAGCTCCTCTCTCATCCAGCAAGTGAGAACTGATATCCGAGTCAGGAAGCTGTAACCTTGGGGCTACATGAGCATCCCAAAAGGCAGGGGTGGGGGGTGGAGCTCTAGAAAACACCAACATTTAGGGCAAACAGGAGCTAGCTCAGCATGGTGTTGGTCCGGGGTCTTCCAGGCCAGTGCGTTGCCTGCATGGAAAAGGCAAAATGTTCTGAGTAGAAAGGCAGCATCACAGGATGAAGGTACAGCAGCTCTTTGCCTGGAGCCCAGAAGGTCGGTCTGTGGGAAATCCAGAGGAGCCAGTGTCTAGGTGGGGATCAGTGCATTCACCTTAGTCCCCAGGGGCCCAGTGAGCCTTGTATCTTCTGCTCCAATGACAGTCATCTCTAGGTAGCATCTTCTCGCTCATTCATCACGAGCAGGTGAGATGCAGATGTGGGCCTCACTGCACGTGAGATACAATGAAGCAAATAGCAGCGAAAGGTCCTGCTGGACCCCAGGAGCAGCAGGGAGATGGAGTCCCAAGGGCCCTGTACCCAGCACTGTGGAGATATAAAAAGGTTGCAGGTGACAGAACCAGGAAATCAAGATGGAAATACAAGAGTATGAGCAGAGGTTTGGGGGCACCTCCCAGTAGGGAGATGGAGAGGCTCAGTGAGGTGTCTCTCTCTAAGGGGGTGACTTATTTATGCTTGGGGTGTTCAGAGTTTTCTGACTAGATACACTAGGGCAAAGATTTTCCACCCTTCTTGATTCTCCATGCCCTTAGGTCAAAAGAAATAGCTAATAATTTTGCTTTTTAAGGCATTGGGTCCATCAATTTAATATAAGTATTTCTGTCCTAAAAACAGAGAGCATAATACATACTAGAGACTGAGACAAACTATTCTTTTTAGTGGAAATTCCAAAATCACTTTTTTTTTTAATGTTTTATTTCTAGGAGAGAGAGAGAGAGAGAGACAGCATGAGCAGGGGAGGGTCAGAGAGAGAGGGAGTCACAGACTGAAACAGGCTCCAGGCTCTGAGCCGGCAGTCAGCACAGAGCCCGACGCGGGGCTCGAACCCACGAACCGCGAGATCATGACCTAAGCGAAAGTCGGATGCTTAACCGACTAAGCCACCCAGGAGCCCCCCAAAATCACTTTTGAAATGAGGTGAAGATTCGATATTTTAGGGGGCCAAAATTGACACAGAGTAATGTGTGGCTAGTTGTGATAATTTTTTTTTTTTTTTTTTTGCAAATAATGATATTTTCTGAAGAAGTTTGCCTTACTCTGTCCCTTTAGACAGGAGTACCTGACTCTATGTTTGTTCTCCACGCTGAGGGTTGACTGGCCACTCGCTGTGCATCAGGCATACAGTCCATGTATGAAGTCTACTGCCTGCCCATTACTGGAATGTTAGGGTCCCTATAACCCCTCCATATGCCTTTTACTCTCTCTACCCTGTGTCCTGGGTTCCTGCACTTGTGTTTCATCCCCTGCTCTATTTAGTCATCCTTTGACCTCCCTAGGCTGCCTCTGCTTCCCACACTTTGGGAGTCTCCCTGCCATTATGCCTTCTCCATCCAGCTTGATGTCCCCATGGTCCCCAGACTTGCCCTCCCTGCACGCTGATCTGGTATTCTCCCCCCACCCAGGGTGTGTCGATCCTGTAGAGTTCAGCCATGAGGATGGCGCTGGGCAGGGGTGAGAGGCTGGACTAGCGCCTAAGCCTGGATTTTTTTCAGGTGCCTACAGAGAAATTTCCAAGATGAACCCCAAGGTCTGTCTGTGAGGCTTCCTGTCAAGGGCAGGAAGGGCATACCTGGGTGCCACATGTCCTTAACGGCTGGTGAGCTTTGAGACAGGCCGGTTTGTGGGGATCAGCATGCAAAGACCCTTCCCACCGGTGAGCATGAATCCCCCACGTTTGAAAAGAGTCATGTGGTCAATTTATTTTAGTCTTTTTCTCTTAAGGGATGGTAGCTTTGATTCCCCTGGCTTCATAAAAAGTTATCCTCGATGGCTTGTTTGCCCAGCTCTGCCACCGACAGACTCAGAAGCACACTGGTCTCCTGGGCCGAAATGAATCTGCATGCTTTCAGATGGAGGCGTCTTCATTAACAGCGAAAATGCTAATAATAGAAGCAATTTGCAAAGGCTGTCTCCTGCAGTTTAATCAGTATTTCAGTCTGACCCCCCAAAAATGTATTTTAATAAGCCAAATTGCCATTTGCCTTAAGATGATATGAATAAGCTTTACATGTGGGGAATGAGCTAAGCAAATGGGAAACTCTGTTACTCTAAATGTATTTGGGGGCAAAGATGAAATTGTGATTTCTTATCTGTTTAACCCCAAATGTTAGATGGAATTTAATGATTGGATCTGGAAGTACAACCACAGGCAACCAGTATTTCAAGTTTCAGTGGAAGAAATTAAATAATTCCTTTTTCTCCAGAGACATGGAATAGATAATTAGGAATGAGATTTACTAAACACTTAGTGCTACTGCTTAATTAAGCAAGCACACATCATGATGTTGAAAGTGTCAACAGGTCCAGATACTCAAAGGGAACAAATTGACAATGGGAGTGTAACTTAAACTACACTTGAAACAGTTCTTCTGTGTGCCTACCCTCCCTCCCAGCTGCCATGGTCTTGGAAGAATTTAAGAGAGTGAGGACTTGAACAAACCTCTCTCAAGCCCCCATGTACGAGTCTGTTATCACTGTGCCTTCCTTAAAGAGAGGGACGAGTGGAGAGGTTTGATCCCCACACTTTCAGGGCCCCAGCCTCACAATCTGGAGGAAGAAACATGTCGACAGGAGCACAGCTCTGATCGATATTATGGAGAGGGCTAATAAAAAGGGAGTGTGAATGGGCCGTACACGAGGGTGACAGTGGCATGTGAGAGTACTGGTGAGAGATGAGGGTACATTCTTGGGGGAAATGAGAAGGTCACCTAGAAGATGCAGGATTCCACTGGGCCACAGGGCGAGGAGAGTTATGATCGCGATGGGCCATGCCGTGTCGAGAGACAAAACAGGCTAAGCAAAGCTAGACAAGGGAGAGAGGAATAGATAACTCGAGGAAATTGGATGCATGTTTGTGGTTGGTGAGGGCCAGAGGTGAGCAGTGGTAAGAGCCAAGTTTAGCATAGTAGACCTGGCCAGGGACCTTGACTCCAGGGACCCTGCCAGATTCTTCTTCAATGTACCCTCACACCTAACACAGCACACGGTACACAGAAGGGCTCAGTGCTGATTTTTTTTTTTTTTTTTATTAATGAAAGAATGAATGAGTGGCCCAAGCTCTTTGGTAAACTGGAGTGGAAGGTGGTAGTAAAATATATAGACCTGTCCTGGAGTCGTATCTGGACCGAGGGCTACTTACCAAGCCCTGAGTGTCAGTATTTCCTAACCGCTATTTGGGGATATATACACGGCCTTTGTATTCTGTAGCTGATTCCATCTCAGAAGGCGACCTTCTTTCTTTTCCAACTGCTTTGTCATAATAGGAAGTCTATTTAATATGGGGTTTTTTTTGTTTGTTTGCTCTTTTGCTTTGTTTGCTTTGTTTTTTGGAATTTTACAGAAGATGCAAAACAAGAGTGGCTTGAAATAGACTCTTCCGTTTCTCATTAACTGCTCTCTGTAGGTCACTCAGAGGTCTTATTCACATACATGGCTTTGTCTGAGCCCCAAGAGAGACTGCCTTTGGCCCAAATCTTAGAGACTCAAGGGGGAAGTGAAGCAATCTGCCAACTTCCAAGGACAGAGACAGAGAGAGTCTCTGTGTCTCTCTGGGGTTACAGGCCTTCCCTGAGAACGCTGATCCAGTTATAAATAGTGGTGACACAGCTACATTTTAACAGTTTTTTCCTTGGGAAACCATCTCATCATTGAATAAGAAGGGATAGTGAACTGACTATATTCATTGTTGAATTTACAGCAAAAGTATTGACCCATCTTTATTTTCTTTAAGGATCTTTTCTTGTGAGTACTTCATATCGCCAACCTCTTCTGGTCCTCTTAGATTTTTCTCTCTTATTGGTCTGTGCAAGATGTTGCCTAAGGAAACTGAGGCAGGGTGGTGTCTGCTGTCTGGATTCCTACCCCCTACCTGCCACTCCCCACCCCCTGGGTGCAAATCAGTGAGGTCTACATGCCTTGGACCAAAACCTTAAATGGCTGCCCCTCTCAACTCCAGTGAACTAAAGAATCGTCTTCTGCTTAAGGTCTTGGGTCTTCCTGACTCCATTCTATAACAAACTAAGGACTCAGAGGCCATAGAAAGAATCACGGCGGGCCCAAAGGATGTAGCTCTGAGGCCAGAACTTTGCAGAGAAGTCAGGCTTGGTGGCCTGTTGCTTCTGGATGCAGGGAGGCGGCTGGGTGGGGCAGGTCCCTCCCTGGCCTGTCTTCCCAGGCTTCCAGAATGTGACAATGTCATGGTCCCAGCACCAAGTTCCTTTTAGAGGAGGTCTTGACCCACCACGGGGTCATGCTTATTCCATTCATTTGTTCATTCAAAGAGACCGTGACTTATAATGGGCCAAGAAGGGTTCTAGGATGTGAGGAAGATAGATGTAGTCCCAGTCGCTGTGCCGCTTTCCCATCAGCTAGGGGTGGCAGATAATGACCAAGATGAAGGAGAACACACTCTGCAGGGAAGGAGGGTGTGAAACATGACTTGATCATTGGAGGAAGGTCTCTCTGACTCAGATTCTCTCCAGTTTCCAAGTTTGAGTCAGCCACCTGGGGAGACCTATCTATCGTTAGAACACCCTGTGCCTTAGGAAGTACCTTTCTTGAAAACTGTTCTTTTGCCCTGAGACATGCTATTTAAAGGGGCCTGTTTGGAGTTTTTGTAAACAACATTCATGCGACAGGCTTACTCCTTAGTTTCTGCTGTTATTTTTGTTTTCCCTGGATTAAACCAAAGAGGCATTGTTTTGTTTTTCAAGCTCTGGACCCTGCCCTGGACTAGACGAGAAATTGAGGCCCAGGGTCTGTCTCCTCATGACTCGAATCCCCTCTCTTACACCTCCTTGGATTCTGTCCCTGCCTCTCTACTACGAGTGTGTGAGGCAGGCTTCTCTGAGTGGAGTCCTGGGGCCTCCAGACTCAGGATTTTCCGAAAGATGTGCTCCCTCATCATGCACATTCAAGCCCTCCCTGGATTTCTCAAGTTGGAAGCTCAGGGGCAATGGCTGAGAATGTTCATTTTAGCAGGAACCCCAGTTAATTCTACTGCACACTGAAAGTTTTAGAAATCTTGGTCTTCGAGCCCTAAATGAGGGTAACAGCCTCTGTGATTGAAACCTGTGTAACCGGGGAGAATGCTTTAGCCCAGCCCGGCCAGTAGCGGAAGTAGAAAGGCGGAGGTGTGTCTCCCGGGCTCAGGCTGGGCTTTCCTGTGTCCTTGCTTTTGCTCCCTGAAGCCTCCTCAGGTACCTGGCTGGGCCAGGGCCCTCTCTACACTCCTCTCCATCAGCACCTGCATTCTGGAAGGCTCTCTGTATCAGAAGTATGCTGTGAACCTTCCTTTGGATGTAACCCATGGTTGCAATTTAAGCTCCTTAATTGTAGGATCCTTTGTTAAAGGAGCTGGACACACAAATGAGCAGATGAGAAAGCATTTTGGAAGAAAGGGAGCCTTTCCAGGGCCCTTAGAATCATCAGCCGCCTGTTCTACAGACAACAGGGTCGGGCTTTAATGCAGGTCCAGATAAGGATGCCAATATTATCGGTGAACAGGAGACCAGGGAGGAGGGTGGGAGGCACCCCGGCCTGAAGGCCATTGTCACAGGGTCTTGGCATAAATTCAGGGGACACAGTCTGCCACAGCCTGTGAAACACACCTTCCCCAGGGGAGTTGGCAGGACATTCTGTCCAAGTCAGGAATCAAGGCTCTCGGTTTTCACACCTTTTTGAGTGATGGTTTCCCCACGGGTCTCATCGCAGGGGGCTTGACTGAGATTCTTTCTTCCCAGCCTGCTTTTTCCAGACACAAGGCTGATACGATCAGTCCGTCTCAGTGCCTCTGCACCACATTCTTCTGGACTGTTTGATCCTGTAGCCACTTCCAACCAGTTCTTCCCAGAGGGGCCGAGATATAGTGAATCTCACAACTTGCTCCTTTTTAGATTTCATCTGATTCTACTGTCTTGGGTGGAGGCCCCCAGCCAGCCTGCGGCTCTTTCATCGGGGCCACCACCTCACCTGAAAATCAGACAGGCTGTTCCCACTGGGCACCGGGGTCCCAATGAAATGACAAAGCAGTCAGTAGGTCAGTTGACGACTTTGCTTTGAGTCCTCATTTTCTCCGCTATGAGCCCAAACTGATGGATAAATGGGCCTCGGAGTCAGACAGAAATTGAAATGCCCACTTTCTTCCAGATAAAGCTGTACTGAGAAAAGCGGCTTGGTGCTGAGGTTTCATTATTTGGACTTCCTCTTGCTTTCCTGATCAGTTGTGCTACCTTCCTTGGCACCCTCTCCCAGGCCCAGCAGGGGGGCCCCAGGACCCACACCTCATGGGTGGAAGTGATCGTGCAGGTAGGATTGAAGAGGAGAGTGCACATGAGTGGCCACAGGCGGGGCTCCTCAGGAAGCAGGGTTCGTGTCACTCCCAGCAGGTGGGGTAATGAGAACTTCCCAAGGGGGCATACACTGTCCATCCCTTCGTTAGCGATTTGCTAAAAGCCCAGTCTTGGAGCATGTGACAGGATAGAGGCTACCTCGAGCAGGAGCTTGACCATGTTCCTCTCACCCAGAGCAAGGCAGTGTGTCAGAAGCTCCCCAGGATCAGGGGCTCCTGCCAACCCCCCTTGCCTAGGGAGTAGGAGGTGAGTGGATGTGGGAGTGGAGGGAGGGTCAGGGAGGGTTACTGCAGTAACACGCTCCCTTTAGGGAAGGGACAGAAGTATATTCCTCCTCCCAACCTTGGAAGCCCAGCACAGAGCCTAAGGCCCCCTCTCACCCCATCGTGACCCTAAAAGACAACGCAGTGGTTAAAAGGCTGACTGAGTGCATGTGAATTCCTCATCTTTGCGGGATTAGGCTGGAAACTCCCCCAATCATAAGTAGTTGTCGGAAGGTAAGGACTTTGAGCTCTGCTGAGCTGATGCTTAGGAAGAACCAGCACTTTGAGTACAAAAAGCTCCATATTGCTGTCTCCCCAGTTGTCTTCCCAGCTGGATCACCAGGTGAGGCAAACGCAGTTGAAAGTGATAGATTTGCTGAGTCTTTTTTAAAAGGCTGCAGCCTTCTGATAGCTCAATTCCTCGGAAACCATTACAAGTGCTCTATGATCAAGAATTCGCATTTCTGAAAGTCTTCGATCAACACGAATCATCTGTGGCTGGAAAATTTGCCACTCTTTCCTTGGTCAAGCAAAACGCTTCCTTGAAGTATTTTATCCACTTCTGTATCGACCCTGCAGTGGCCTCTTCCACTCAGCATGTCCAGGGTGGCCGTTACACATTTCTGACCCGCGTGTGTAGCTGTGTCGCGAAGGAGGCGCGCCAGTAGTCGGCCGATCCATCACTTGTCCATTACAAAGCCCTTCTGTCTGCCTGGCCTTGTCCCACAGTATGTTTCCTTACAGCATATCAACTCAGACACATGGCTTGACCATGTATCAAATTCACTTTGAGATAGCATGGGATTAGCGGCTGAAACCAGATAGTTAATGGCAAAAGCTCAGGAAATTTTCTGAAGTTCCAGAAGAGTCCATGTGAAGGTTTTTCTTTTCTTTCCTTTCCTTTTCTTTTCTTTTCTTTTTTCCTTTCTCTTCTCTTCTCTTCTCTTCTCTTCTCTCCTCTCCTCTCCTCTCCTTTCCTTTCCTTTCCTTTTTTTTCTTTTCTTTTCTTTAATGTGTAAGCTTAGTTCTTTTATTTATTTCTTTATTCAATTTTTTTTGTGGTGAGGGTGCAGAGGGGGAGGGAGAGAGAATCCCAAGCAGGCTACATGCCCAGTGCAGAGCCCAACCATTAGATCAAGACTGAGCCACCCAGGCGACCCAAGATTTTTCTTTCTCATAGGAACAGATAAAGTTATGACCAGAGTTGCTGATCATCATAGGCAAACAAAGTTGCCACATCTTCCCATAAAACAGTTGCACTGGGGGAAAATGAGGAACATCTATTAATTCCTTGCTTAGAGCTCTGACATCTCAGAATCTGTTTGTTGGCTCTTTGAACGCATGTCTCTGTAAGCTGGTTAGGGAGACCAGCTTTTATCCCAAATAAGGCAAAGCAATTATTATCGACTACATCAAGGGCACACAGTTTCTGAAAAGAAAAAAAAAAGAAAAATGAATCAATGGTGATCCGAAGGCACCTGCCTTTGCTAGCAGGGTGGCAGCCCTTTTGAGCTGTAGACATTTGGCAACAAGGACAAGTTCCCTTTCTTGTGGACCATTTGGACGATTGAAGATTCACACACTGAAACAAAGGGCTGATGGCAAAGGACCATGCTGAATTAGGTGCAGGAATTGGAACAGTGAATAAAATAATAAAATAGACAAAAATCCCCTTTCTTATGGAGCTAGTATCATTGTAGATAAATATGGTTCCCTAGGTCTCAGGCACACTTCACATATTTTAACCCATTTGACTCTCACACCTCCCTTACGAGTGGGCACTTACCATCCCTGTTTGTGAAACTAAGGCACTGGGAAATCAAACAGCTTGCCCAAATTTACACAACCAGCAAATGGCAACTCATTGTTTTCAACCTGGTGTGTATCAGTGCATCTCAAACTTTATTTATTTTTAATGTTTTTTAATGTTTTTACTTATTTCTGAGAGAGAGGTGGTGTGAGCAGGGGAGGGTCAGAGAGAGAGGGAGCTACAGAACGTGAAGCAGGCTCCAGGTTCTGAGCTAGCTGTCAGCACAGAGACTGACGTGGGGCTTGAACCCACAAACTGTGAGATCATGACCTGAGCTGACATCGGATACTTAACCGACTGAGGCACCCAGGCGCCCCAGTGCATCTCAAACTTTAAAGTGCATATGATTGACCCAGGGTATCTGGTTTAAAAGCAGATTCTGATCCAGTAGGTCTGGACTGGGTACCTTGTGATTCTGCACTTCTGACAAGCCCCCAGGTGACACTGTACTGCTGGTCCTTTGATTACCTTTGGAGTGGTAAGGCCCTGGATGATGTTGGGCACCCTTGATCTCCTGAAAACTCGGCTCCTTGGAGATCATCTGTTTTTCCTTTCAGTGTTGCCTTTATATGCTGATCCCAGCCTGGGTTCAATTAGTTGAAGCTCCGAAAGCCCATTTAAGCTAATTCAGAGGAGAAGTAAGGATAGCTTAAGGCAATGGAGCTCATAGAATGCGAGAATAGCAACCATATTCTATCAGCCCTCTTGGGACCTAGTCCTCCAGCAAGATCATGTCCTCAGCCCTGTGACCCTCTTCACCTCCACTTTCCTCTTGTGGGTTCTGCCCTCTGCTCCATTCCATGTACCTGTTTATCCAACATGGCTGACCACAGGCTCTTTCAGCCCCAGCACCCTCAACAACCATATATGCTATATTTCTTAGCTTAACTTCTTAGGGAAAGAATCTGACTGAGCGCTCTGGCAGTCAGCTGTGGGTGGGGAAATAAAGCAGGAATGACGATGGACAAATTATGGGACTTACCCAGTATCGTGTGCAAGACCAGATGTACGCTAAGAGTTCATTGCTTGAGGGGCAGTCAGAAAGAAATGGATTTTCCATTTACTTACTAGGCACTTACCTGCTGCCAGGCAGTCTACCAAATGATGGGGATAGAGAGGTAGGAGATACAGTTTCTGGTTTTAAGGAATTTAGGTTCTAACGGGAGAGTTCTTCAGTTGTGGCAGACTTGGCTTATAGCAGACCAAAGCCTGCCTTCCGAGAAAAATTCGAAAGCTGAAAAATAATTTGCATTTCAGCCATTCTAATTACATGTTTAATTTAATAAATACATTTGTATTACATAATTATATATGCACATGCATGTTTTAGCTATCCTAATGTTCTCTGAAGGCCTGCCTAGATAAATAGAGCATAGAGAAGAGTAGTTAGTGATCCCAATTGTTGGAAACACTTAACATACTTAATGGTATGTTAACTTAACATGCTTAACTTAAACATACTTAAGCACTGAAACGCCCAGAGATCGGAAGACCCCCAAAATCAGACCACCAGAGACCAGAGTCAAAGCCAAGCGGCAAGGGTTGTTTATTTGCAGGTTCGAACCTGGACCTCCGCGCACTCGTTGCCGGTGACGCTAAGAGGCCCTGAACAAAGCCTTTGCAGCCTTTTTATAGACAGAAGTAAACAAGTCATGGGGAGGGACAGGAGATTTCCATGGTTACAAGTTTGCCATTGGTTAACATTAAAATGTGAACATATACCGCATCTGATTGGTTCCCACCATCAGGTTTTTGGCGGGATCCAATTATAATATTTGGGGTACCTTTGAATTCAGCCTATCATAGAGCGAGTTTGAAGTCTTGTTTGGCGACTAACAGGTTAACATCTCTCTCTCCAGGCCCTTCCCTCAGCAAGGTGGGGGGCATCCGCTGGCCTTTTCGGATTGGCTTCCACCAAGGTGGGGTGATGGGGTGACAGGGGGAACATGAAGCTAGTCGCTTGGGCAATCCGGCGGCAGGAAAGCAAGCCTTAAGCATTGTTACAGAAGCAGAAAGAGCTGGTTAGGTATTAGCTTCCCATAGCGCAGGCATTTGTTCAGAAGCGGAAAAGCTGGTTAAGTTTTAGGTTTAGTTTATCTAGGACTGGGGCTACGTGCAGCCCGAGGTTTCTCTTAATGGAGGACTTAATTTTTGGCTCTTCAGCACTAGTTCAGAGAAGCTATGCAGAAAGTATCCATCAGGATGCTTAGGAAGCAAACAGTTTTTCCAGTTTAACAAGTGAAAGGGCCATGGTAAGTACTCTGTAGGCTTCTCACTGAGGATCCCTCAAGTTAGGGCAAACCAGAGATAGTCCAGACCATATAAAACCTGAAAACAGAAAAAACTGCCCCAGACTGTAGGCAGTTAAAGTCCTGATTGGATTAGATGTTCATTCCGTTATTCTAACTTGTTACCAGCAAAATTTAAAAAGAAATAGTTTTTAAGATTTTATTTTTTAAGTAATCTCTATACCCAATGCGGGGCTCAAACCTATAATCCTGAGATCAAGAGTCACACACTCTACTAACAGAGCCAGCCAGGCGCCCCAGAAAATAATATTTTACCTTACATCTCCATGCTTTTCCATATACAATATCTGACATTCAGTGAAAAAATTATCAGACATAGTAAGGGACAGGATCAAAAGCAAAAACAGATAACAGAAACAAGTCTATGGGTGAGGCAGATATAAAGGTATCAGGTATGTACCTTGACATAATATGATTAATATGGTTCAGAAATTAGGTGACAAGCTGGAGAAATTCATCTGAGAGCTGGGATGTATAAAAATTAAATTAATTAAATATAGGGGCGCCTGGGTGGCTTAGTCGGTTAAGCGACCAACTTTCCGACTTTCGCTTAGGTCATAACTCGCGGTTCGTGGGTTCGAGCCCCGCATCGGGCTCTGTGCTGGCTGCCAGCTCAGAGCCTGGAGCCTGTTTCAGTCTGTGACTCCCTCTCTCTCCGACCCTCCCCTGCTCACGCTGTCTCTCTCTATCTCTCCTAGAAATTAAAAAAAAAAACCATTTAAATTAATTAAATATAAAAAGTAATTAATAAGGGTGCCTGAGTGGTTCAGTTGGTTAAGGGTCTGACTCTTGACTTTGGCTCAGATCATGATCTCATGATCATGAGCTAGTGCTCGGTGCTGGGCATGGAGCCTGCTTAAGATTCTTTTTCTTCCTCTTCCTCTGCCCCTTTCCCGTTTGCAATCGCTCACGTGCACGCGTGCTTTCTCTCTCTCTCAAAAAAAATTAACATATGGGTTTAACAGCAGGTTATACACAGATGAAGGGGATTGGTGATTTTCAAAATGATCTATAGGAAATGCCCAGTACAAGACCTAGAGAAGTGAAAAGTCAGAAAATTCAGATTGAAATATATGACAACATAATGCAAAAGTTATTGGGAGGGGTAATAAATAGAGGTAAAGTTTCAGATGATCTCTGCCATATACCTTATCTTTCATACGGATTCAGTCTCCATTCCAAACTCCTCTTTCTATTCAAGTCCTAGATGCTCTTCTCTAATATTTTTCAATGTTCCATCCACTGACCACATGCGGCTTATTTAAATTTAAATTTAATTCCTGGGTGTCTTAGTCGCTTAAGCATCCAGTCTTGATCTCAGCTCAGGTCATGATCTCACAGTTCGTGAGCTGGAGCTCCATGTCAGGCTCTGCGCTGACAGTGCTGTTTGGAACCTGCTTGGGATTCTCTTTCTCGCTCTCTCTCTGCCCCTCCCCAGCTTGGCGCACTTTCTTTCAAAATAAATAAACTTAAAAACATTTTTAAAATTTAAATTTAAATAAAATTAAAAATTCAATTCTTCAGGTCCACACAGACTAGCCACGTGTCACATTCTCAGTAACCACAGGCGCACTTTCTTTCAAAATAAATAAACTTAAAAACATTTTTAAAATTTAAATTTAAATAAAATTAAAAATTCAATTCTTCAGGTCCACACAGACTAGCCACGTGTCACATTCTCAGTAACCACAGGTGGCCAGTGGCTACTACATGTACAGACTGGACGTAAAACATTTCCAATGTCCCAGAAAGTTCTATCAGACAGTAATTTCATTCCTTGATTTTTTTTTTTTTTGGTCAGGTTAACTTTTGTATTTTTACCTGTAATTGTATTACTATTATGCATGGAACCTTCCCATAGTTCCAGCCTCTTTAGTGTGATGCTTAAGGTTTTATACTGTGTAGCTCAGTTCTGTTTCCCTGACTGTTGAAAGCAGGTGCAGCAAGTTCAGTGATCACCCACTGACTAAAAGTGTACAAAGTAATTTAGAAATGGTATTTATCTTCCAGGGTTGCTAGAGGGAATTAAGTTAAATATGATAACATGCAGCTACAAGAGCAACACGGTGCTTGGCACATGGTAGGCAGTCAGTAAATGAGACATCGGTCAGTCACTGAACACCATTCCACAACTCTACAGGGGAAACATAATCCCTGAACGGGGCAGACAAAGTGTGTGTGTGACTGTCTCTCATGGAATGGAGCTCAGAGTACAGACCCTGAGTCATCAGATAACTTCAGGCTCCTCTATCTAGTGGTACCCAGGCAAGTGCACTATGATTTATTTTTATTTTTTATTTTTAAAAATAATCTTTTAGTATAATTTCTTGTCAAACTGGCTTACATACAATACCCGGTGCTCATCCCAGCAAGTGTACTATACTTTAGAAAGATGTCCGCTAGGCGCGCCTGGGTGGCTCAGTCAGTTAAGCATCCAGCTTCAGCTCAGGTCATGATCTCATGGTTTGTGGGTTCGAGCCCCGTGTTGGGCTCCGTGCTGCTGGCTCAGAGCCTGGAACCTGATTCGGATTCTGTGTCTCCCTCTCTCTCTGCCTCTTCCCCACTCCTGCTGTCTCTCTCTCACAAATAAACATTAAAAAAATAAAAGAGAAAGATGTCTACTAAAATCGTTTTGGTTCTTGGAATTCCCAGTGGGAAATTCTTTATTTTGCTAGTATGTGGGGCAAGTGGACGTCTACCATACCAAGTCCCAACTTTGCCAGTTATTGGCTTTTAAACAATGATAACCTAATTTCCCCCCACTGGTGGCTCCACTGTTATTGAGTCATTGCACCTCTCTTTAATGTGTGAGTTGTGATAATTAAATGTGGTTTTGCAAATGGAAGAATTACTTCATAAATGTAAGTGTCATACATACCATATGGCATATTTTGGGTTACAATGTGGGCCGGGGCCATATGCTAATGTACTTCATGCTATGCCACTTCTTTTTTGTCTTACAGTGATTTCCCTCAAACCTTCTGAAGATTCATCCTTTGAGAAAAAGAAAGAGACCTGGGCATTTTTTGAAGGTAGACCTGGCACATTTCTTTATTATAAGATGCCCCTTGATTTTAGGTAATAGGAAAGGAATAGAATGGGAAGAAAGTGTAACCACACTCGGGGGGCAGGGAGGTTACCACTTGGGGTACACCAAATTGAACACAGCCCATGGAAATATTGAAAGCAAAGGACATTTTATTACTTGTGGCAAGTAAGGAGACAGGGAGATAGCTCTCAAAGCACAATCTTTCTGTGGGGTTAGTACAGGAAGCTTTTATTCAGTGCATTAGAGGGCGGAGCAGGGAGCTTCTACAGGCGATTTTGGTTCAATTGTGCATGCCTACCATGTCAACTTGCTAGAGCATACATCGTACGTTCAAAAACTGGCGGAAAACTCCACCCATAAGTGGAGAGATTAGTACAAAGAGCTAAAGGTAACCTCAGGTCAGCTAGCGGGGCTTCTGTGCAGGTCCTCAGCTCCAGTCTGGCTCTGACTGGCTCACGTTAGGGGCTGTCATTAAGGACACATCTAGGAAGGGGCTCTCAGCTGAAAACATCTAGTTGGGCACCTCCTTGGCTGGAACTGTTAGTTCTGCGAAACAAAACTCACTCCTTCCCTGCTTTTGGCTCTTCCCCTCCTCCCTTCTGCTGAGTAACTTCCTGTTGCACTTTAGCTAACAAAGGGGCCCTAACTTAGTTGTGCTGTGACATCAAGTGGTTTTCTTATCCTAAATTTACTAAAGAGTAGAGTGGGAATGCCTGGAGGTATTAGACCGTGAGTTTTGAAAGAGTAGAGGTGAAAACTCCAGTCTGTATAATTTAGGGTTATTTGTTTTGTTTTTGCTCCAGAATTCCTACTGCTAGGTGATTTTAGGGAGGGCTCTTCAAGTAATGTAAAAATGAAATGGACACCTACTGTGACAGAGTTTGACCTCAGGTTTCATACATGGTTGGGGATTCTGGAAAGTCTGAGAACCGTAAGCAAGTGATTTTCAACCCATGTTAGAACCCTCTGGGGAGCCTGAAAAGCACTGATGCCTGAACCGCCATCTCTAGAGATTCTGTTTGAGCTGGAACTTGTTAAAAGCTCTCCAGGTGATCCCAGCATCCCAGACCAGCAGCATCAGCATCAGCATCACCGCGGAGCCTGGTACAAATGTGCACTGTGGGGCTTTACTCTCGCTTACAAGATCGGAAACATTAGGGGTGGTGCCCAGGGATCGAGGTTTTCACAAGTCGTCTGGGTGACTCCGAGGCGCTCAAACCTCCCAGGTTTGAGCCTGGGAGCGGTGTTTCCTAGCAGGAGGTGGTTTTGCCCCTCCAGGGCCTATTTGCCAATGTCTGGATACATTTTTGGTTGCCACAACTAGCATTTTGGTGCCACTGGCATCTGTTGGGGAGAGACCAGGGAGGCTGCTAAACACGGTAACAAGGCATAGGTCAGCTCCCCAAAACAAGGAATTATCTGGCCCCAAATGTCAAGAATGCTGAGGCTGAGAAACCTTGTCTTACTTGGGGTTAGGAAGCTTCGCAGAAATTATCATCACAAAACAGGTGGGGATTATGGCCAAAAGCAGCGGAAGCAGGTACTTGGTGAGTTTTTAGGCAGAGCCTTTGGTCAGTGAAAAATTGGCTAATGTCAGAAGGTGATCAGGAAATGGTGAGAGATGACTATTTTGTGAAGGCATGGCATTTACTGATGATAAATTACCTTGTCAAGCAGACCTATGGACATGTGTGTGCCTTGGGGGCCTCCCATCTCCTTTAGTTAACTAACCGATGTGATGGAAGGAGATCTTGTCCAATGAGGGGGCAGACACTAGGATCTAAACCCACCTCTTCCACTAGCCAGTTAAGCACTTGCTCTCTTAGAAAAATGTAATCGTAATAGTGATTATTATTTGCAAACCAGAAGGTGTCACCCAGGTAGGCCATTAGGATTGAAATATTTTCTTTCTCAGATCCTGTGATCTCCAACAGTGATTCTTTGGAGAATCACTTTTCTTAGGCAGGCTTTGTAGCTGTGTTTTTATTTAATGACCCTCTCCTAGCAAAACAATCCCCAACTCTCTCCCTCAGCCTTTCATTCAGGGAATGCCCATTTGTTAGCAAAGAGATGAAAGCGACTTACTCCACACAGAGCAAAGCCATAGAGAAAACAACTGTTTTACCCCATGTCCCTGGGAACTGCCCCATGACCCGGGCCCTATGCCCTACGATGGGGGAGAAGTCTGGAGACACCCAGGGCATCCCTAGAGTAGGTCACTGGCAGCTGTGACAATGGGAGCCCTGTTTGTCATCAGATACATAAAGATCTCCTGGGGAGGGGGTGTTAGTAACCCCGATTCTGCGCTCCCCACCGAGAATCCCATTATTGCACTTAGGAAATGAGCAAAACATTTGTACTTTATTGGGGCCCAGGGTGTTTCCCTAGTACAAGTGGTCTGAGAACCATATTTAGGGAATACCCGTGGCACATAAAACAAAACGATAGATTTGGAAAGGTTACAGCATTTGGTCCCAACATGCCTTGCAGCATAATCAGTGCATCTAAAATACTTTGTGTAACTAGTATTTTATAATTCATATGTAGCTCTAGAAATCAGGGTCACTCTCAACCTAACTCGACACAAAATCTGGAACCCGACGTGGGCTTACTTGTCAACCCAGAGAATTAGGTCCCTTCAGAAAAGCGGAATTGGAATCCTCACTACGAAGAATGCCTCTGACCAGCTGTTTCCAGTGTTCTTTGCCTGTGATTCCGGCAGCAGCAGCTTTGCATTTTGCTTTTTTAACCCCACCACAGCACTGGCGAGGTCAGGGGTGTGCATGAAACTCCCTGGCGCCTGATCCCAGGCCTTTGCCCTTTTGTTCTGGATGAAGAGCTGCTGCAGAGAGTGCGGACGGACGTCCATCCTCCCGGGGGCTTGGCTCAGCTGGCCGGGTGCCCGCAGCACAGAACCAGTATTGTGAGGCCTCTTGGTGAGATGCTGGAGTGAGTTAAAATCCCTCAGGGCCATTGCTCAGGTGTTTCTCGCCAAGCAAGATGATATTACAAACTGGATTAAAAATAGTAGGAGCATCCAGTTTGCTGCATAGACCTGAGATCCTGGCATTCACATTTTGCTGGGAAGAGTGGAGGACTGACATCGCCTTTCTGGAGTCAGCGGTCCGGCAAGAGGTGGTCCCTTCGCTGTGCTGAGGAATGCTGGGGTCACCGGGCTCCAGGCAGCGCTGAACACCCCTGCAGGCCTCAGGGTTGCCTGGCAACAGGTGCCGCCTGCCTTTCACTGGGGCCTCTCTGCCTGGCCTGGCCTGTGGTGGCTTGGTTTTCTGGGAGGGCAGGAGCCGGCACAAGCATGCTGTGCACCCCGTCTCGGCCTCCCTGCCGCGAGAGCGTCACTCCAGCCTGCCGGCCCCGCCATCTGCTTCAGGGAGGCCTGGGCCGGGGATGGCGGGGACACATTTTCTGCATGGTGGTTTGCAGGGACGTCTAAAAGTGACATCGGTGCCTTTGGGAAGCCCAGTGGCAAAAGACAAAATTGTGGACGGATGTGACGAAACTAACACGGTGTTTAGATTTATTCAGAGTAGGCAGGTAATCTGTGGTGTTTTAAAAGCTAAACCCAGATTTGGTTAGGTGCAGATGTTCTGTTGAATTTGGATCTGAACGCTTGGATTCAGCCCCCAGATAAGCATCGTTTGGCCCAGTCGGAGTTTTAAAACCTTTGGGCCAACGTTTATAATTAGAGGAGTATATACATAAAAGTCGAGGGAAAGTCATAAGATACAGCAGCACTGGCCGGGCATTCCAGCCCCAGGATGGCTGCTTGAAGCATTGGTACTGCTGCCCCCGTTGGTCAGGGCACGGCTTTGCTCTGGCTCATCCAGGCAGAAAGGTGATGCTGGATCCAGGTATTTTGTGACCCCTTCTTAAATGGCTTGGGGTCTTACCTTTGTTTGTAGAGAAAATCATGGGGAAATGGTTTCAGTGTTTTGAGCAGATAAAACAGGGTGATTATCTTTTTGCAGCAAAAGGAATATGCTTGGAACAGAGGGGATAAATGAGAACTTTGGAGTACTGGTGGCTGCCTGATCCAGGGAAAGGCAGGTGTTCTTTTTGAGCTTTCCTTCTCCTGCAAGGTGACACTTTTTAAGGTCCCTGTAGCTTTAAGAACACAACAGAGAGCAGGCACGATGGATCCTCGGCCCGTGGGGACCCACACACAGGTGGCTGTTGCATGATCACCAGTGTCTGCAGCCCGGAGGGTCCGTGTGGGTGGCAGTGTAGCCGAGCCTTCAAGACTGGCCAGATGTTTTATGATTCTGCAGCTATGGCTGCCTGCAGAGAGCCCCCTTCAAGCCACGGGGTGGAGGTTGTGATCTGAAACCAGAGCGTGGACATCTTGGAGCCCCTCGCCTCCTGCTGGGGGACAGATCAGACCACAGATGTCTACGATATGCTTCTGGGGACGCTTGGGGCAGATTCTCCCCACGACCTTGAACCTGTTTCATTCCTGCAGTTTCAACACCAGGGAAAGAGTTGCAAGAAAGCGGGAGCTCATGGAGGACGCTGTTCTGCTTTAGTGGTGCAGAAACTTCAGGAAGACAGGTGGTCTCTCCAGCCAAGAATGAGACTGAGGCCCCATTGCACTCACCTCTGTGGTCCAGGGGTCTGATTCTTTGGAAATGCCCTTAAGGCAGATGCTCTGTCCACCTGCCCAGTGTCTGCATGCCTGGCAATGGGGATACCTCATTGGCTACCCTCTCGTGCCAGAAATGGCTACGCAGCAGAATCTCTGAGGAGCTTACTCAACTGCATGTAAATCCAGGACTGGCCATATGTTCTCTTTGTTCTAGCCCATCCTGTGGCCTGTCGTGAATCCTGGTCTGTGACCTCTGCTCCAGCTCATTGTTTAAAGGGAGACCCAAGCCCCTAATTCCCACCATTCACCGAGGTCTCTACCATTTGAACACATAAAGCCCACACATCTGAGACACAGGTGTCTACAGAAAGACAGTTTTGACTCTAGTTGTAGGAGCGGGTTTCCTCTGTTTCTGTCCCAAACTCCTCACAAACTGTAGAACTCGTCGATGCCTGTGATCTGGCTCAGGCTCTACCATCCTGCTGAATTGGCGTTCCCCCAAGACTTTTCCAGTAGCTTCCTTCTAGGAAAACCCAGTGGATGTTTTCTAGCAGCACTTGACACTATTAAAGAATCTTTCTTACAACATCTCCCCTCTTGGCCTCTAGAACCCCCATTCCTATCATCCTCTGCTTCTGTGGCTGGCTCCCGTCTCCCTCAGGAAATTCTTCCCTGTCCCTACCCACCTTCTTGCTCCCTTAAACATTAGGGTCGGTGTTCCCTTCACCTGGCAGCCTGGTCCTACCATGCTTTCTACTTACTGTACTTCTGGTCCAGGCTCCTAAGTTGCCATGAACAGAATCCTACTCAAGCGAGTTTGGACAAAAGTGATGACTGAGCCCAAGACCACAGGAGAAGCTCCCGGACTCTGAGAGAGACCACACGAGACCTCTTGGGGTGTGGGCCAAGAAGTACAGAGCCGAAAGGGACCTGAGATGCCTGATTCCATCCCATTCTCCTTCCTCCTCTCTCCAGCTCACTCTGGAGGCCAGCCCCCCGCCTCCCCTCAGCTTGGGAGCTTACCTAACTACTTCTCTAGGTCCCAGGGGCTTTACAGAAGTGCATTCCTGTTGACTCAGCAATTCCACTTCTAGGAACTTAATCTTAAAAACCCAATATGAGAGGTGCATTAGGGTTTTGGTTTGTGAATGCCCATCACAGTCACTTGTGAAAGGCAATAGTTAGAAACACTTTGAGTAGCCAATGATAAGGTAATGTTAAGCCACTTACATTGATATGATAACTTTCTTTTACTCTCTCTCTCTCTACATTTTTATTCTTTCTATATATTTTTGCATTTCCTATGTTATTTTGTTTATTTATTTTTAATGTTTATTTATTTTGAGAGAGAGAGACAGAGAGACAGAGAGAGAGGAAGACACACACACACACACAGAGAAAGACCACAAGTTGGGGAGGGGCAGAGAGAGAGAGAGAGGGAGAGAGAGAATCCCAAGCAGACTCTGCACTGTCAGCACAGAGCCTGACGTGGGGCTCAATCTCACAATCCATGAGATTATGACCTGAGCCAAAACTAAATCAGGCGCTTAAGTGACTGAGCCACCCAGGTGCCCCTTCTGTGTTATTTTAAATAGGATTCAGCACAGGGCTCCAGTTCTCTTTGAAGCTCCCTGGGACCTCCTCAAGTTGGCTGAGTTCTTTGTGTGTTTTGAGTACTAAGCACACACTCTTTTTGCTGCAAATACCATGCAGCTCTCTGGTTTCCTGATGAGGCTTGTAAATCTCCATTGTTCTATTTCTTATTCTTATGAGAGTGCTGAAAGTGGCTCATAATAAATGTCTATTAGCTAAAGAAACTTAGGTCAGCAGAGAAATATTTTTGCTAAGTTCAAACATCTGTAGCTTTTTGCTACATTGAAGGTTAAAGTAATGCTTTCAGATTCCCTTTCACTTTCTTTTTTTAAAATATTTTTTTAGTTAATTTATTTTGAGAGAGTTAGAAAAAGAGACAGAGAGAGAGAGACATCACAAGTGTGGGAGGGGCTGAGAGATGGGGGAAAGAGAATCCCAAGCAGGCTATGCACTGCTAGCACAGAGCCTGATGTGGGGCTTGAACCCACAACCATGAGACCATGACCTGAACCAAAGTCAAGGTACTCCCCACCCCCACCTTTTACTTTCTGAGCAGTTGGCATTTTCTCAATCAGATTGGTATTAAAGTTGATCACTGAAGTTTATGAAATGGTTATACGTTGTTATGGGCTCAATATTGGTGTTCCCCCAAATTCATGTGTTGAAATCCTAGCCCCTAATATGATGGTATTAGGAGGTGGGGGCCTGTGGGAAGTGATTACATCATGAGAGTGGAGCCCTCATGAATGGGATTAGTGCCCTTATAGGAAGAGACCCTGGAAGAGCCTGCTTGCTCTCTCTTTGTTCTCTGCCATGTGAGAATATTAAGAGGAAACATCTCCAAACTTACCAGATACCTATTCTGCCAGTGCTTTGCTTTTTTGAGAAGTAAATGTTTATTGTTTAAGTCACTCAGTCTATTGTATTTTGTTATAGCAGCCCAGATTGGCTGAGACCTATATGATCATGGTTTAACTTTAAAAAATTATCTTGAGGTAATTGCAGGTTAACATGTATATCTAAGAAGTAATAGAGAGTCCTTGTATCAGTTTGTACTCTTAATCCAATTTCTCCCGATTGTAACATCTTGCAAAACTACAGTATAATATGGCGACCAGGATATTGACATTGATACAGTCAAGGTACAGAACACTCCCATCTCTGCAAGGGTTCCTTATAGCCAAACACATCACCTCCCATCGACTTATAGCCTCCCATCAACTACTCCCTCCTTAACCTCTAACAATCACTAATCTGTTCTCCATTTCTATAACTTTGTCATTTCGAGAACATTGTATAAATAAAATCATACCATATGTAATGTTTGGGATTTCCCCCCCCTCACTCAGCATAATTCTTTGGAGGTTTGAGATAGCTACATGTGTCAATAGTTTGTTACTTTGTATCACTGAGTAATAGCTCATGGTGTGGATGGACCACAGTTTGTTGAACCATTCACCAGCTGAGGGACATCTGGAAAGTTTCTAGTTTTGCCAGTTTCCAGTTTGGGGCTATTGTAAATAAAGCTGCTATAAACAGACATGTGCAGGTTCTTGTGTGAACTTAAGTTTTCATTTCTCTGGAAAAAATGTCCCAGAGCACAGTTGCTGAGTTGAAGGGTATTTGTAGATGTGTCTTTTAAGAAACTGCCAAACTATTTTCCAGAGTGGCTGTACCATTTTCCGTTCTCACCAGCAATACTGTTGAGTGACCCAGTTTATTCAGATTCTTGCTAGCATTTGGTATTGTCACTTTTTTTTTTATTTTCGTCGTTCTGATAGATAGGTGAGATAGCTCACTGTGGTTTAAATTTGCATTTCTCTAATGGCTAAGGAAGTTGAACATCTTCTCATGAACTTGCTTGCCACCAGATATTCTCTTTGGTGAAATGTCTCCATACATTTCTGCTCATTTTCTAGTAGGGTTGTTTGTTTACTTTTTATTGTTGTGTTCTGAGAGTTCTTTATCATCTACATACTAGTCCTCTGTTGGGTATATAGTTTGCAAACATTTCCTCCCAGTCTTCTGTAGCTTGCCTTTCCATCCTCTTCATATGGGTGTTTACAGAACAAAAGTTTTAAATTTTGATGAAACCGAATTGATCATATTTTCCTTATATAGATTGTGTTTTCAATGTCAAGTCTAAAAATTCTCTGCTTAGTCCTAGATCCCAAAGACTTTTCTCCTCTGGGCAAACCATGAGAGACTCTTGAATGCTGACAAAAACTGAGGACTGATGGATATGGGGGGGAGGAGGGATGGGCATGGAGGAGGGCACTTGTGGGGATGAGCACTGAGTGTTATGTGGAAACTAATTTGACAATAAACTATTTGTAAAAAAAAAAGTAAGCATAAACAAACAAAAGAAAAAAGAAAAAAAAAGATTTTTCTCCTCTGTGTTCTTCCCCAAAGTTTTCTAGTTCTCACTTTCTGTTTAGGCTTGTGGTACATTTTGAGTTGGGCTTTGGTAATGTATGAAGTTTATCTCACATGGTACATCTCCTTTGACGTTGTGTATCCTGACAATGATCCGCTGTGTCCTTGCCCTCAGATGTCTACATCTACGCTGTGCTTGTGTGCTGCGTGGGGATTCTCAGTGTCTTACTCTTCACCCTGACCATCATCTGGCAGTCTGTGTTTAGCAAGAGGAAATCCAGAGGTAAGCAGATAGATAAGGTCATGTCTGGAACGAGAGCACAAGCAAACCACAGATAGGCAGAAGACGCGGGGCAAAGTATAACCTTGTTTGAAAAATGTTCTGTGAGTCAGGGATTATTTACCTGTGACTGGTGAGTACAGAGAGTGAAGAGATGTGTCTCCCTGAGTCTCTGCTAAGATCAACTGTGACCACATTTAAATTCCTCTTTTTCTCAATTCCCTTCCTTGCACAGTTGCTGAGGGGGTGGCCCTTACCCCTCTCATTATCCCAGATGGGGCTATCGAGTCAGATGAACCTGGATTTGATTCTGGCTTTGCCACAGAAGACTGATTTTTAGATGTATTCCTGAACTCCCCTGACCTTCAGTGTCCTCAGCTATGAAAAGAAGTGGGGTGGACACTGCCTTCCTCGGTTAGCACCTTGTTGTGAGTGTTCATTATTTATCCCAAAAGACAGTACTGGCGCTGTGCCTGGCAGGCAGGTGGCATTAGGAAGGCTCTTTCCAGCCTGAGAGTTCACTTTCTTCCATCCCCTTTCCTGCTGGCATGCCCGTTGCACCGAATCTGTCCTCAACCTCTTCCTGCTTTGCATTTTCTCTCTTAATAATTATAGTTCTTGGAACTCTGATTTCTCTCTTTTTATGAAGGCTGCCTGTGCTCCCGCTTCAGTCCCCACCTCTCACCAAGCCTCAATGTCACATTTCCACCAGAGCCTGTACATTTCCTCTGACACACCCTCCCTGCTGTACCCCCTTCCGGATTCCCAAAACAGGTGCGGACATTGTAGCTCCCAGAGATGATGTGGAGGACTGCTCGGCTCTGGAATTAGGCTGGCTCTGGTTCAGATGGCTACTCTTCACTTACCAGCTGATGACTTACTTGCTCTGCCTCACCTTTCCCATCTAAGTAATGGGAATGCAGCAGGGTGCCAGGCTGTTAGGATTATTGTGAGGATTAAGTTCGACAACAACCACAACAAAAACTTCAACACATCCTGACTCTTGTAAGTGTCCTGTGTGTATGATGCCTTGCACATGAGCGCAAGGTTACAAAGCTGGGAAGTGTCAGATTTGGTGGCCACAGTCTAAGGGGACACTCAAACAGGGACACTGAGCTGTGCTTCTAGAGGTCCTCTCTGCTGAGGTCAAGGTGCAGGCAGGACTAAGGGGACCAGGGAGGAAGAAAGGGAAGGGACACATCCAGGGAGCAGCCCACAGGAAGCTGATGGTAGCAAAGAGTTAGGAGACAAGGGGAGAGCAGTCCAGAACTTTCTAGAGCTGCAGCTGTGGGAGAGTGTCACCAACAGAAGCTGCAGAAGAGGGACCCAGGCAATGCCAAACCAGGAGGCAGCAGGGAGGGAGCCAGGAATGTAGGTTCCTCAGCCTTTCCCTCTCCCTCCTTCTCTAGATGTCCCCCCACCATTGCTGCTTTGCTTTGGTCTCACCCACCAGAAGCCAGAGGGCAAGGCCCAGAGGTCAGCACCGCACCCCCCCCCCCCCACCGCCCGGACAGAGATCTGGAGAGGTACACAGAGATATTTAGCACACTTGGCACTAGAGAGAGAGCAAGGCCTGTGGCCACCTCTCTCTCCTCCACAGCCTGTGCCGTTCCCGCTGTGCTCCATTGTGGTCTCTGTGTGGAGCCTGAGAGCCTCCTTTGTCCTTGGCATCCGCCTGCCTTGTCGACAGCCCCTGGGCTTTCCCCCTGTTCCGAGCCCTTGGCCACGTTCATGGGCTCGCCGCACGAGTTGCATGCATACAGATGCGCTGGCCTCCCTTCCAGACAGTGGTGGGCGCGGGCCATTCATCTGATCCTTCTTCCCTGGAATTTGACTGTGACAGCTGCTCAACAAATGGAGAACACATGTGACTGTCTCCCAGCTGCTTTGCCCCCACCTGTTGGGGTTTGGAAGCCCCCCTGGGCAGTCTCCAAGCCTGTTTCGCTCCAAGGACACCTCTGCCGGGTTCAGGAGCATGACAGCCAAGTGTGCCTTGAGCTGCGGGTCTGTTAGGCCTTAGGCAGAATCAGGGAAACAGAGCACGGGAGTTGACTCAGGAGACATCCTTCCCCTCCAGGGCCAACAAGGGAGGCTGAGACACATACTCCGGGCCTCGCTCAGAGCCGCTGGAGACCCAGATCCCAACTGCCCTTGTCCCCCCTGAAGCAGGCACAGACAGCCTTGTGTGCGCCTGCGCAGTGTCTGAAAACCCCACTGAGCTGCTGAGAACTTCGCCTGGGTGTCTGCTGCGGCCAGACCGTTGCTCATGGGCTCCTCCACGTTCTTGTGTCATCCTCACCGTCTGTCTGGAATGACCGTCCCTATTGCTTCCATCTGAGAGAGAACACAGCTGAGGAGCCCGATGAAGTCCTGACAGCTCAGGTCCAGCCTGATCCCGAGGCTTCCACACTTCTGTTCAAGAAAACCTTTGCCATCTGGGGGCCAACCTTGCCAAGGAATTTTCCTTTGGCCTTCCATGGCGGTTGTTGCTAAGGTCCTTTCTAAACAGCAACATAGTTCCTGCAGCAACTAGGGAGCTTGGCTTTGTTCCAGCAGGCCGGCCTTCCTTCACGAGCCCTGGCAGGCAGCTCGTGCCTCGTGTAGCCCTAGGAGCCAGGCACCTCCCCACCACACTGAAGACACAGGACTGTGGTGGGCCCAGTGTTACCCCTCACCTGGACTCTAGAGCCTTAGAACAGCACTGCCCAAACCTTAAGGAGCAGACTGTTCCCTGGGAAACCTGCATAAATGAAGGTTCTGATTCAGTACCTCTAATGAGATCCGAGATGGGGTCATGGCTGCTGGCCTGAGGCTACACTTTGAGTAGTGAGGCCTTAGAGCCAGTTCCTCTTAACTCTGTCCTACTCTGTCCCTCTCTTCTATAACAAGTGTTTCAAAGGGATCTCATTACTCTCTGGAAATGAAATTCATAGATGAGATATGGTTGCTGTACCCGCAAAAATAAAGTCGAGCTCAGACTCCCTTGTTATATAGACATGGCCTGGGTCTTCTATGCAACCATGTGTGTGTTGGGCCTTCTGTGTCCGGGCCACATGGAGGAAAGCTAAGCTCTCATGCCTGGATGAGAAGCACATGGTGTCTAGGTTTGGAGGCTGCTCACATACACGTGGAAAAGTAGAAGTGAGCCCAGCACCTGCTCTCCCGCTCCTTCAGCAAGATCGGTCTGAAAAGAGGGTTATCAGAGTAGCTGTCCCCATTCCTGATGAGATCCCTGAAATAAATAGAGCCCATCTTGGAAGCTGGGGGTATGGGGTGGTGGCAGAGGGCCAGTGTCCTTCTCTCTCAGCCTTCTTGCTGCCCTGCCTTCCACCCCCTTCTACCCCAGCCTCTCACTGCCTCATTCTCCTGGGGTGCCCCCTATTCACATGAGCTGGACTTAACTGCCAGCTTAACTTACTTGCTTTCCACTTCCCTTCCAAGCTGTGCATCTTCGTCCTGGCTCTTCGTTAGTGCAGCTCTGACTCTCCCTGGAAAGCACCAATCCAGATGGCCCAGGACCAGGATCTGAAGCAAGCTTTGCAGTGATAGCAGAGGTCCCGATGCAGGGCTCAAAGTTATAAACTGTGAGATTATGACCTGAGCTAAAGTCAGATGCTTAACTGACTCAGGCACCCAGGTGCCCCTTAAAAGGATGGTTTTGAAGGGTCTCTAGAACCAGATGGGAGGGGGATGAACCTCGTTGTCTCTGCTCTTTGTGATGCCTCTGTCTAGCTTGTACTTGAAACACTGGGACCCTAGCACGGGAGCAGAGCCTCCTGGAGCTTGCCAGATTCCCATGCTCCCCTGCTGCTAGCTTATTTTCCACTGTTTCCCCATGGCGATGGGATGGAAGAGCCTGCGACCTCTCCTTCCAGAGCTACAGGGAAGAGCAAGGTGTGAGTGCATCCCAGCCATAGCCATGCTCAGTTTGGGAAGGAGCCTCAAAGCACAAAGTGGGGTGGCTGTGGGTGAGCAAAGAGGTGACCCTGGGGCCTGGGGGAAGTTGAAGGGCTCCCCTGCCTGGCATCACAGACACTTGGACAACCCCTGCCATTAGCTCCCCTCTCCAAACACTTCTGAGACACAGACTTGGGCTTCAGAGCATGGGGGGATGCTTGGCTGGCTGTCTTGGGCCCACTGATGCCTTGGGAAAGAGGGCCCATCCTCCCCATGTGGGTGCTCATAAGCCTCCCCCGGGAGCCTAGTGCAGAGAGCATGGGACCCAGAGCCTGGATTCAAGCTGCTTTATTTACAGACTGGGCCTTCTCAGGCCCCAAGTAAATGTCCTGAGTCCCCAACTGTCCTCACTCTAAAATGGGGATAAGAGTTTCTCTTACTCTTGGGGCACCTGGGTAGCTAGGTCAGTTAAGCGTCCGACTTCAGCTCAGGTCATGATCTCACGGTTTGTGGGTTTGAGCCCCGCATCGGGCTCTGTGCTGACAACTAACTCAGAACCTAGAGCCTGCTTTGGATTCTGTGTCTCCCTCTCCCTCTGACCCTCCCCTGCTCATGCTGTCTCTATCTCTCTCTCAAAAATAAATAAAAACATTAAAAAAAAAAAAAAAAAAAGAGTTTCTCTTACTCTTGAGGCTGCTGGGGATGCTTTTCCCAGTGCGGTGCGGCCGCCAGTCCTCGGCGTGGACAGTTCCAGGGAGCACCTTCTCCTGGGTGCAGCTACCCTTTCTAAACCACATCCTCTGTCCTAGTCATGGTGACCATGGGACCAGCCATCCTGGGGGCCAGGGCAAGCAGAGCCCCCCTGCGCACTGTCCCACAGAGAAATACAATGCAGGCCACATACGTACTTGGACATTTTTTAGTCCTCCCAGGAAAGGTAAATAGGTGAAAAAATACATATATTTTTTACTTTATATTTCTATGTATATTTATTTATATATATTATATATATTTTAATTTAACCTAATATATCTAAAATAGCATTTCAACAAGTATCAATATAAAGATTTTGACTGAGATGTTTACGCTCCATTCTGCATGCTAAGGCTGAAATGCAGCATGATTTCCCACTTCAGCACATCTCCTTTTGGACCAGGCACATTCTGAGTGCTAGATGGATATCTGGGACCATGACTACCATATAGGATGAGGCTTTGCTGGGGTCACTTCACGCATAGACTCCTTGTCCTTAAATGCTTATGTTACAGCCTCTCCTTCTGGGGTGGCCCTTGCTATGTACTCAGCACTGATTATGTTATATATATTTGAGGGTGCCTCTGGGAAAGTCCTATTACTCAGATGTCCCTAAGTCTCCCTTTTCATGTCCAGGATTGCTTTTGGCCTCCTGGGCAGTCTCGCTTCACTAATGGGCTGTCAGCCCTGCATTTACCGGTCTGAGACCTCATCAGCATCAGTCGCCAAGTGGGGGCTGAGATGCATTGTCCGTGCCTGGCACGGGCCATCTTCACTGGGCTCCTTGCCTTTCAGGAAGGAGCTGGGAACTCCTTGTCAGTTCCCTCCCCCATGGCCAACTATTATGGTCCCTTTGGTCTGTCTGCTTGCTCCTTGGCCTCCTGAACCCCAGGCTGCTCACCTCAGTGCCCCTGGACTGGACTTCCCAAAATAGAAGTCAGTGTGTGGACTCCCTAGGGATGCAGCTCAGCTCCGCCCTGCTCCAGAGGTGCCATGGCGGGTCAGCCATTTATGCTGAGACTCACTTTCTGAGGCACTCTAATACCAGGTGCCCAGTTTCTCTGATGTGGAGTGGTCAGGAGAGGACTCGAGTCAGGCTGCCCCGTTTGCCCCTTCCGAGATGTGTTAGCCTGCTTGGGCTGCCGTAACAAAGCTTACAGGTGGCTGTCTTCTCCCCGGTCTTCACGTGTGTGGTCTTTCCTCTGTTGCTCTCTGTTTCCTAACTTCTTCTTAAAAGGACATCATCAGTCATGTTGGATTAGGGCTCACCCCACCTAATCACCTCTTTAAAGGCCCTGTCTCCAAATACTGTCACATTCTAAGGTGCTGGGTTTGAGGGCTTCAACATAGGAGGGATGCAGATCAGCCCATAATCCTAGCTGTGTGACCTTGAGCAGATCATTAACCTTTCTGTGCCTCAGTGCCCTTCAGCATAAAATAGGTGTAATGACAAAGTTATTGTGAAGATTAAAGCTGAAGTCAGATGGTTAACCGACTGAGCCACCCAGGCACCCCCCAAAACTGTGGCTTCTAAACGTTTTCATCATAAATGTAAATTAGTTGTAAAAGAGAAAATTTCCAGGGCATCACAGAGAGTGTCATCTTCAAATGAAATGGTTAAATATCTTTCACATCTAAATGTCACACATTTAATAACTCCCTCTATTGATGTAAAAAGACATTGTGAACATGCTTTAGAAACTGTTAGAGGGGCACCTGAGCGACTCAGTTGGCTAAGTGTCCAACTCTTGTTTTCAACTCAAGTCATGATCTCACAGTTTCGTGAGTTCAAGCCCTGCACCAGGCTCTGCATTAGCAACACAGAGCCAGCTTGGGATTCTCCTTGTCTCCCTCTTTCTCTGCCACTATTCCACTCATGCTTTTCTGTCCCTCTCAAAATAAATAAATAAGCTTAAACAAATAAACTGTTAGAAATTGTATATTGTTCCTTTTTCGCCTTGAACTTCTGTCTCAGTCTATTTCCCCCACAAAATTTTATTCCTTTTATTACAGTTGTTTTTGTTTATAATTCCCTATAAGAATAATGTGTATAAAATTTAAATTAAGAATTTTAAAATTATCTTATTCCATAAGTTTCTAGGTATTAATTTTTTCTATATTGAGTCATCAATATTGCATAATTAATTTGGATTTGGAAAATGAGTATAAAGTTAATCAAAACTCCATAAAGATATGATCAATTTTGATAATAATCATAAGAAGAACATTTCATTGAAAATGTATTTTTATTGAAATAGAGTTTTATTTTACTTCATAAACCCTTGTATGAATTTGCTCAGTAATAGAATTCAGCACCAAGTCTATTCCTGCTTTTTCCATAGATGTTCGCCCTGAAATACATTCAGTATAAAAAGAGACAGGAATGGGTGAAGTTTTCTTTTACTGCTCAGTACTTTGAAAGGTTTTGGAGATACATGTCAAAAGTCATATAGCGATCTATCATTGAAAATGATTTTTAATACTCTACCAGCTGACAACTGGATTAGGTTATTATTTAATCCTGTTGAAAGCAAAATATTGGAAACCTCTCTGCTGGTGAAAGGTTTAGCTGCCCAACCATTAGTCATTCATTTTCTCCACATTGGCACCAAGATTTCAAGTCATTTCTTGTTTGGTGGCTCTGATTTACCCTGAGGACAGATCTCCATAGTGCACCTCAGGATGGGTGAGAGTTGTGCGTTCAGTTTTGTGCAGAGAAAGAATGACGTGATGAGGAGGGAGGGAAAGGAATACAGCCAGAGCTCAGGCATGTTTCAGGAGAATGAATTCTGAGGAAAGAATACCATGCTAGGTGAGGATCTAGAAACTGATTTCCTTAAAACTGCCCTTCCTAGGAGTGTCCGGTGGTGCACAGACCCCAGACTAATGGTCCTTGATCTATTTAATATGTCTAGAGTAATTCCAGGAATATATGAATTATTCAGTAAATACTAACTATGGTTGTATTATTGCTGCATCTGGAAATTATCCAACGCAGAGTAAGTGCTCAGTAAACAGAATGCAGAAGGAATTTGTGTACTAATGAGGGGTTGGGACAGGTAAACCTAAAGAGCCCTCTCTAAGGCTAAGATTCGGTCATGCTGGCCTGGAACCTGCTCTGGTCATCTGCAGGACAGATCACTCCAAAGTGCCGTAGCTTAGAGCAGCAATGATTTCATTTGCTCACAATTCCATAGGTCAGCAGTTTTGTCTGGGTTTAGGTGAGCAGTTCTTCTGGTCTTAGGTGGAGTCGCTCTTGATGCTGTGGGCTGCTGGTGGATGAGCTGGGGCCTGGCTGCTTTGGGGCGTCCGTTGGGATGACTTGTGTCTGTTCCATGTGGTCTCATCTTTTAGTAGGCCAGCCAGGCTCCTATCTGTAGTAGCAGAAGAGTTCCCTACAATGAGAGAGAGCAAGTGAACAGACCTCAGGGCACAAGGGCCTTTTATGCCTTTGCTTGTGACATATTGTTTATTGTTTCATTGGCCAAAGCATATCTTGCGGACAAGACCAGGGTCACAGGGGTGTAGTTAGATGCAGGGAGGTGGGACTCATGGGAGCCATTGGTGTAATGATCCACCACCCAACTCAAGGGCCTACAGCTTTAGTTCTGTTTGAGATGAACTCATCTGTGAGCATAGATTGGACACTTAATTAGGATAACTGCCCAAGTATTCTCATATTTCCTCTGCAGCTAAAATTTGTTTTTTCTCAATGAGACCTACTGTGGAAGATGTCTTACTCTAAGATTGTTTTCCCAAAGGCCCTCACTTAGTCCTGGAAGAGCACTGATCAGAGAATGAAAACCCATTTTACAGAGAGGAGCAACCTAAGTGGAAACAGGTTGCCCCTAAAGGCTTTCTCATGACTAAGGTAGGGCTTTGAAGTTGGGTGACTCTGTTACTCTAGGACCTTTCAGGTTAGAACCCACCTTAATCTAGCTGGACCGAAAAAAAAAAAAAAAAAAAAAAAAGAACATTTTGAGTTAACAAGCTAGGAGGTCTGGGGTGTATGGCTTCATGCCTGGCTCAATCCAGGAGTGGAACGATATCAAGTCTCTGCTCTGTCCACACTATAGTCCTGCTGTACTCATCCAAAGAAAAGTATGAAAGCCCCAAAAGGTAGCTTGTATCAACATCTGGGCACCTAGATTTCCTGGTGATTCCCAGAGCATATATATCTAAAGTAACATTTATTTACCATCTTCTATTTTTATTTTTATTTTTTTTACAGTGAGACATTATTTGGTGAAATGTCCTCAAAACAGGTAGGAATATTTTCCTTCTTTTTTTCAAATGAAACTCTTGATATTTTACTTTCTATTGATATTAGCAAGAAATTGGTTAAATTTGTATCTTTACTGATTGGGTCTGCATGTTTGTCTGCAGATTGGCCTACGAATGTGTGTCCTTCATGCACTTGCATGTTTCTAGATTCCGTGCTCTGGCTACCACCCCTGGAGGGTCTGAGAAAATATGGCTCAGGCTGGAGGAGGTTTGGCACCTGCTTCTGAGGGACCAAGTCCCCTATTTAGGAAGCAGCTAGCAGCTGGACTCAGCCACTTTGATGTCTTCTGACCACAAATGCTCTCATTTCCCTTCCATCAATGGCAGCTTGCCCCATGCCCCATTGCAGAATGTGGCCATTAGTTATAGATGTGCTAAGATGCTAGCTTTCTAGCTGGTGGAACACATCTCACAGAAAACATAATGGTTAGAGTAGATGTTGCAAACTCGTAGCATTTAGGAATTTGAGACTTCTGGTCTGAACACAATGGCATAGGTCAATTTCTCCCACCTCCTCCCTGCTAAGCACAACCACAAACCCTGAAAATAATATTGGAGACAACCAAAGGAGGACTCTGAAAGGTGGTATGAAGAAAATTATGAGAGCCAAAGAAAAAGAAAACAATCTTAAAAAGAATCAGAGACAAACCATGCATTACCTACAGGGGAACACAGATTTGAATGACAATACATCTTTCATCTGATTCCAGGGAAAGCAGAAAGAAGTGGCATGTTTTCTTTTCTTTTCTTTTCTTTTCTTTTTTTTTTTTTGTCTTTTAAAAGTTTATTTATTTTGAGAGGAAGAAGAAGAGACAGAGGAGAGGGAGAAAATTTCAAGCAAGTGCAAAGCCCAACATGGGGCTCAGACTCACAAATCATGAGATCATGACCTGAGCCAAAATCAAGAATCAGATGCTTAACCAACTGGGCCACCTAGGTGCCCTGAAGTGGCACATTTTCAAATATTGAAAGAGAACTGTCAACTACAAATTCTATATCCAGCAAAACTATCCTTTGGGAATAAAGGGAAAATAAAGACATTCTCAAATGAAGGGAAACTGAAACAAATTGTCACTGTTAGGCCTCCTTTGAAAGAATGGCCAGGGGTACCTGGGTGGCTCAGCCAGCTGAATGTCAGACTCTTGATTTCAGCTCAGGTTGTGATCTCATGGTTAATGAGATTGAGCCTTGTGTTGGGTTCTTTGCTAACAGTGGAGATCCCTGCTTGGGATTCTCTCTCTCTCTCTCTCTCTCTCCCCCTCTCTCTTGTCTTTCCTTCCAGCTGCATGGGTGCTCTTTCTCTCTCTCTCAAAATAAATAAGTAAACTTTAAAAAAAAGAATGGCTAAAATAAATTCTTGAAATAGAAGAAAAAATCTTGGTACATTAGGAAGAAGGAACAGTAGAACTATGGGTACATAAGTAGGCTATTCTTTAAATTTTTTTAAAGATTATCTAAGAATAATATTTTATAATTGAAACAAAAATTATCAAAGTATCTGATACTCAAGAAGAGCATTATGATATTTGAAAGTGGAGAACAGAAAGTTACATAAACAGAAGTGAAGTTTTTACACTTCACTGAATGTGATAGAAATTTGTTAACAGTAGACTGTGGTAAGTCACATATGTATATTATAATGTTCAAAGCAAAAAGTCACCATGAAAAAAATACATTCAGGGGCGCCTGGGTGGCTTAGTCGGTTAAGCGTCCGACTTTCGCTTAGGTCATGATCTCGCGGTTCGTGGGTTCGAGCCCCACGTCGGGCTCTGTGCTGACTGCCAGCTCAGAGCCTGGAGCCTGTTTCAGTCTGTGACTCCCTCTCTCTCTGACCCTCCCGTGCTCACACTGTCTCTCTCTCTCTCTCTTAGAAATAAATAAAAAAAATATTAAAAAAAAATACATTCAAAAGCAGTATAGAAAAATAAAGTTAGAATGCTAAAATATTTTCAAGTAACATAAAGGAACAGAAGAATGAGAACCATAAGAAATAAACAGAAAGTGGATAATAAGATCTCAGACTTAATTGCTAACATACTGTTTGTCTCAATGTGAATAGTTTAAATATAACAATCAAATGATAAAGGTTGACAGAGTAGATTTAAAAAATACAACCCACGTATAAGAAACTCACTTGAAACACAGTGACTTATGTAGGTTGAAATGAAAGGATGGAAAGATTTATACCATATAAGTAAAACCAAAACAAATTAAAAGTAAATATTATGTATTTACTAATACATAATAAAATAGACTTCAGAGCAAAGAAACTTACTAGAGACAAAGAAAGACATCAGATAATGATAAGAGGATCAATCCACCAGGAAGACAGAGGTCCTAAATGTATATACACCAAACAGCAGAACCACAAAGTACATAAAGCAAAAACTGAAAAAGCTGAAATTAAAAATGGATAAATCCACAAGCATCACTGATAGCTTCTTTACCCCCTCTCAGCAATCCATAGACCTAGACAGAAATTAGCAAAGGTATTGAAGACCTAAGCACCACAATCCATTGACAGGACAAAATTGATGAATGTCCAACATCCTGACCACCAATGGCAGAAAGCATGTATTTTCAGCCCCCCCCAAAACATTCTCCATAAGATATGGTCTATCTTAGACCAAATCTTGGGCTTTAAAACGAACCTTGACAAACTTAAAGCAATGGAAATCAGACAAACATGTGGAAACTAAATAACACACTTTAAGAAATAATCCATGGAGCAAAGAGGAAATCTCAAAGAAAATTGAAAAAGATACAGAGAACTGACCCCAACTGAGAATAAGCATAACAAAACATGTGGGATGCATCTAAAGCAGTGCTGATGGGGAGATATAGGGCATTAAAGGCTTACATTAGAAATTAGGCAAGCCCTCAAATCAACAATCTGAGCTCTCACCTGAGGAAATCAGGAAAAGAGCAAAATAAACTCACACCTGACAGATGGAACAAAATGATAAAGATCAAAGCAGAAACTGATGAAATCAAAAACAGCAAAAAAAAAAAAAAAAAAAAAAGAGAGAGAAAAATCAACAAATGGAAAATCTGATTTCTTAGGAGACTGTTGGGAGAAAATGGATAAAGCGTACCCAGGATCTCTCTGCTTTATCTCTTATGACATGTGTGGATCTGCAATCATCTTCATAAAAACTTGAGTTAAATACGAATTTGGTTGCCTCTGGGAGATCCTAACAGTCTCGAAATCTGACTTCCTGGTGTTACTGCTGCTGAGTTTAGGATCCAGAGAATCGCTGCTCCTAATACAGGAGGCAAACTTATTTTATTGAGAGTTTACTGGCTGCCAGGTAGTGGTCTAAGAGTTTGAGAAGCAACAGTGAAGAAAAGAGGCAGGAATCTTTGCTTTGTGGAACCTCCCAGGCAGTGAGTGTGCACGCACATGTCCCAAGGAGAGATGTTTGACTCTGGTCATGTGAGGAGCTCAGCAAATCCTCTCCCCAAAAAACCAACTATAAAATTGAATAAGATGGACAAAAATTCCTATTTTAGCACTCTGGAAAGACCGAAGGTATATACTAAACGGCTTGTGCTTTTGGTCACAGTTGGGACAAGTGTGTTTCTAGCTGAGGCAACATGCGTGTGCAGTGGAGAATGGAGAACACCCAGAAGAAGAGAAAAATACCGTGCAAATAGTAACAACAAGAGAGATGATAGCTAAATTAGTAGCAGATGAGATATAATTTAATGCAAGAAATATTACTGGAGACCAAGAAGGAAATTTCAAATGATGAAGGAACAACACATCGGGAAGAAACAACAATTATAAATGTATAGGGGCCTAACAACAGACCTCAACATGCAGGAAGAAAACCAGAAAATTGAAAGATGAAATTGATGATTCTAGAATAAGAGCTGGAGATTTGAAGATCCATTCTCAATGATTGACAGAATACCTAGGCAGATAATCGAGGGCACAGAAGATCAAGCGATTTGAACTGACACACAGAGTAGGAATACTCTACCCAATGACCACCTACCACACCTTTCAAGTGCACTGGGAGCATCTTCCAGGACAGACCAGATGCTAGGCCACAAAACAGATCTGTATAAACTTAAAAATTTTATGTCTGTAAGAAATCATACAAAGTTTGTTCTCTAAGCAAAATAATTAAATATAAATTAATGACAGAAATATGGGAGATTCCCAAATGTTTTGAAATTTAAAACAACACACTTCTAAATAATACAAAGAAGAAATTAGAAGAGAAATTAGAAAATATTTTGAATTAAAAAGAAATGAAAAAAAACATGAAAACTTACAAGATATGCTGCTAAAGCGATGCTTAGAGAAAGAGTTATGGCTTTAAATGCCTGTTTTAGACAAGAAGAAAGATCTCAAATCAATAACCTAAGCTTTCACCATAAGTAACTAGAAAAAGAAGAGCAAGTGAAATCCACAGTAAGCAGAAGAAAGGATATAATAAAGATTAGAGCAGAAATCAATGACATGGAAAATACACACACACATACGCATGCGCGCGCACACACACACACACACAAGCACACACAGAAAAACCCATAAAACCAAAAGTTGGTTCTTTGAAAAGATCAATAGAATTGACAAGTGTTAAGTTAGACTCCACCTGAAAATAAAAAAGAAAAAGCCAATTACTGAATCAGGAAGATAAAAGGGAATCGCTACAGACTCAATAAAAGTTAACAGGATTATAAGAAAATATTATGAACACATTTATTCTAACAAATCAGACAACATAGATGAAATGAAAAAGCTCCAAGAAAGACACAAATTATCAAAAAATTGATTTAAAAAGAAAGCTATAATCTGAATAAGCCTATCATAAATCAAGAAATTGAATTGTTAGCTAAAATCTTTCCAACGAAGAAAAGCCCAGGCCCACGTTGCTTTACTGGTGAAATATATCAAGAATTAAAGGAAAAAATAATACTAATCCTTCACAAATTATTTCAAACAGTTCAAGAAAGCAGTCTTTTCAACAAATAATGCTCAGATAAAATATATAAAGAACTCTTACAACTCAATAATAAGATGACAAATAACACAAAAATGGGCCAAAAAAAAAAAAAGATTTGAACAGATATTTCCCTGAAGACGATATATAAATGGCTAACAAATTCATGAAATTATATTCCATTTCATTGGTCATTAAGCAGTACAAACAAAACCAGAATGTGATGCCACTGTATACACCCACTACAACGGCTATAAAAAGACAATGATGTCAAGTGTTGGTGAGGATGTGGAGAAACTGGAACTCTGTTCATTGCAGGTGGAAATGTGAAGTGGTATAACTGCTTTGAAAATCAATTCGGTAGTGTCTTAAAACATTCAGCGTAAACTTACCATATGACCCAGAGATTGAACTCCTAGGAATCTGCCCAAGAGAAATGAAAGCATTTATCCACACGAAGACATACATGCAGTTGTTCACAGCTGCTTTGTTCATAGTAACCAGAAGCTGGAAACAATCTAAATATAGCAATCAACTGGTGAATGGATAAACAACATGTAGTAATGCATTCAATGAAGTACAGTGTGGTAATAAAAAGGAACAAACCACTGATACATTCTGCACATGGATGAATCTCAGAAACATTATGTAAAGTCAACCAGATGCAAAAAAATACATATTGTATGATACCATTTATCTGAAATGCCCAGAAAAGGATAAATTGATAGGAACAGAAAAGAGTTGCTTAGGGCTGAGGGTGGTAGTAAGAATTAACTATAAATGAACAAGAGGGAAATTGGGGGGGATGGTAATAGAAATGTTCCAAGACTATTGTAGTGATGGTTGCACCACTTTATAAATCCACCAAAAAATTATTGATTCATACCCTTGAGATCAATGACTTTTGTGGTGAGTAAATTACACCTTGATAAAGGTATTTATTTCTTTTTAAAAGCTCGTACCTGCACAGAGTCCTAAGGACCGGCATTTCAGAGGTGGGGGGAGGTTACGGCTGGGGAGTGCAGAGGCTGAGGGACCAGCCTGCGGTGCTTCTCAGGATTTGCTTGCTGTGGTCTACTGTGTCCCTTGCATCATTAGCAAGTAGTGCCATTAGAGCCCCTCTCTTCCCCTCCCAAGTCTTACCCTTCGGTAATAGAGCTAAGACATACCCCTACTCTGAGCTGGCGCCAAGGCTAGAAGTACAGAAAAGGTGTCACCCCAGCCTGGTGGGCATTAGAGTTTGGTCTCCCCCAGCCATGGGATACCTACTAGAGGTCAGTGATGACCACAGTGTCGCACTCAGAGGCTTCCCCTCTATGAGCTGGTGCTGTCAGTGAACCTGTGAGTGCCTGAGTCAAGATCTCTCCATGGACTTGTGTCCTGTTGGGCCAGTTCACAGATCTACCTCTGGAAAGCTTGCCTTTACCCCACTGCACCCCAGGACCGTGCATGGGTACCTTGCCGACTTGTATTCATATTGCTGATTAGAACCTCAGGCTGATTTGACTCCCTACAGTCCAGATTCCTTACTAGTGAACTGGTCAGTCCTTACATTTCAACTGAATTGTGCTCTGCCTCTGCAGCCCACACAGAGGCTCCTTCTGTCCCTGTCATGCCTGGGCCTCCCAGATCCCAGCTCCATCTGTGCTATGGCATAGGACGCTGGGCCCCTGGAGCCTCAAGCTATTACCAGGATAAATGTCCTTCTCTGTCCTCTGACCACTTCCTCCTAAGGGAGAATGGGCAGAGGGCACAGGACCAGGGCAGGATGCCAGGAATGGAAACCCTCAGGCCGGGGAGGGACTCTCAGGAAGAGGCCACATGAAGCTGCGGTCACCAAGAGGAGGGCCCGCCAAGTGACCGGGACAGACCTGGAGACTCCAGGGGATTCCATGACTTGTTGCAAGAAGTTCATACTGAAGGAAAGCGAGTCTCATTTTGAATGTGTGTCATCCCCAAAGTCGGAAGTTGCTATCTCCTGGGAGGGGGGTGGCCCTGACTTTGGGGTGGGGAGACTGTTTCTTTCCCATGGCTAAGAGCTCTCCTGGAGCAGAAAGCTGGGCCCAGACCATCTCAGCATTCGGCAAGATTTTTCAGCTACATAAAAGCAGTTCAAGGAGTAAGCATGAAACTGCTCCAAAAGGTCCCACAAAGTCAGATTTGAAATGAAAGGCCACCAATTGCATAGAGATATGGCGTGTCCCCACACCATGACACCTTGTCCATGGATTCAGATGCCTTCCTTCCTGTAGGTCAAGCTCCAGGAAAGTTGCCAAGAGGATGGACGTGGGCATCAGAAAGGCAATTCCCAGCCAGTAGATTTCCTGATCTGTTGCTTGACCCCTTCTTATGGGTTTGAGATAGGAAAGCATGTGCAAATAGGAGAAATTGAAGTGCACGTGAGGTTCCCTGTGCCAACAGCAGTTACGACTGAAGTAATCCAAGGTTTCTTCATGTTTCCTGATGCATGTGCTTTCTCATGGATACACAGGGGCACAGACTCTTTATATGCTGGATAAATTACAGGCATAGCATTACTGTGGTTTGTGAGCTTTGTTTAAAGCACTTTTGAGTTTTTTTCTGAACAATCAGAGATTTTTTTTTAAAAAACATACCCTGACAGTCGAAGTATGGGATTTAATTAATAATTGATTTGTTCAGAATCTTAGTGTGAAGCGTATAGGAGGATTAGGAGGAACTTAACTGAGGAACAAGGGGGAGAAGAAGGGGGAAAATGGTGGGGGAAAGGGAGAGAGGCAAACCATGAGAGACTCTTGAATGCTGACAAAAACTGAGGACTGACGGATGTGGGGGGGAGGAGGGATGGGCATGGAGGAGGGCACTTGTGGAGATGAGCACTGGGTGTTATATGGAAACCAATTTGACAATAAACTATTTGTAAAAAAAAAAAAAGACACACACACACACACACAAAGAATCTTAGTGTGAAGGCAGAGATTATTTCAAAGGGAATCTTAAGATACTGGCTCTGAACTGAAATATGTAACTACTTGCTTCATTATCATAATATTGAATAGTGGTAGTATTCTAGAATTTTCATTTTTCTGTGAAAGGTTATCTGCTGTGATATTTAAAGATTCTGAGGCCAGGCTGCCTCGGCTCAAGTCTGGGCTTTGCCACTGATTGCGGTGTGCCTTTGGCCAGAGTTACCACCTCTCTGATGAAGTAGGGGCAAAGATAGCACGTAGCATTGTTGGCAGGAGTCAATGAGTTAGAATGAGTAAAGTCCTTCCGATGGTCCTGGTAAATGGCAAGCTCTATGGAAATGGTTCTGTTATTATTTGGTCACACTTACGAGTGATTCTTCTGTATCAGATTTCTTGTAAGGCCTGTAGGGCAAGGATAAAATAGCACGTAGCCCATGCTCTACAGGTCTGTGTCAAATGGGAGACCTAGAGAAGCAAAACCGTGGCAGCGCCCATGTAGTGCCCACCGAGCTGTCCCAGGCACCCAGATGAGGTGCTCCTAACCTTGTCTCAGGGCTTGTGGGTGGGAGGGAAAGCTTCCTGGAGGTGAAATTTGGGCCAAATATTGAAGGAGGAGTAAGTGTTTCAGAAAAGGGTTGGGGGAGAGCAGCACATGGAAGTAGGGAGGGAGAGGTACAGTGGGTGAAAGGCTGGGGTCACTTGGTCCATGAGGGTGAGGAGCCCTGCAGATGCAGGGCAGGCCAGCAGGGAGGACAGGCTGGAACAGGTGGCAAGGCCCGCTGCCAGGGGATGGTCACAGGGGTAAGCATGGACACATGCCATGCTCTTCATTTCCTCACCCAGGAGTGGGTGGTGTGATCGTCCCATTCTACAGATGAAAACTGATATAAAAAGAGTGTGGATGATGGTGAGGTCTTTGCCAGGCAGAGGTGGAGCTGTGAGGATGCGAGCACAGGCCACCTGGGTCCAGAACTAACACATTGTCCCAGACACGCTAGGAAAGTCAGACATGATTGTGGGTGCTTCGGTGCTGGCATTCACACAGATGAACAAGGAGGAGATGCTAGACAGAGTCAGGGCAATGGAAGCACAAGTGGGAAGAGTCTAGCCACATATGGCTGCGGCTGCCCTACATCCCCCTGACTTTGGAAAGTCAATGTGCTCTGGGTAGAGGCATCGGTTTGCAGGTGCTCCAACCATTGTTGCTCTTTGGTTGGGTTTTAGCCCACATGCGTGCTGAATGCCTCCGCTGTGGCCACCTTCACCTGAGCAAGCAAACTGGCGAGGGCAGGGTTAGCAGATGTGGCCGTGTGGCTCCTGGGCCCCGTCCTGCATCCCTGACATCCTTGCTGTGCCTCTTGTCCTCACCCCACCCAGCTCTCAGGCTCCATGTCCCTCCCTAGTCCCCAGGCAGAGGAAGGCAGGAGGAGAACCGGCCTGTGAGATGGAGCCTCATTGTTATTCCTGGCATCGTGTAAAAAAAAAATCCCACTCAGGGGCTCCTAAGTGGCTCAGTCAATTGAGTGACAGACTTTGGCTCAGGTCATGATCTCACGGCGTGTGAGTTCAAGCCCCACATTGGGGTCACTGCTATCAGCTCAGAGCCCGCTTTGGATCCTCTGTCCCCCTCTCTATCTGCCCCTCCCCCTCTCATGCTCTCTCTTTCAAAACTGAATAAATATGAAAAAAGAAAGCCATTCCACCTGGATTTGGCATTAGCTGGAGCCGTGACACCCAGCAGCTTGGTGGCCTTAGGCCACTCGAGAATTTTTCACCCTCTACAAAATGGGTGCAAATTTGCTTTTGTCCTTATTGCTCAGGGTCATTGTGAGGATTTAGTAAGATAGCAGTGTCTGTGGGCTAATTCCACATAATTACTCACGGTGTGCCCATGTCCCTCCTCTTGTGAACACTTTACAGGATTTATTTCTAATCCTCATAAAACCCTGAAGGGCACAAATTAGTCTCCCCAGACTAAGAATAGGAATAAAACTGCCAACTATTAGATAAATAGCTACCCCTCTGTACTATTTACGAACCTTCTGATTCCAGGTGACAGGAAACTAGCACAGACGGTGTTACCCGGGAAGGGGCCTGGCTCATCTAACTATGGGTGCTGCAGTGGGTGGGCTCAGGGCAGCTCTGTCTAGAAGACATAGGGTTGTTGGGGTGATGGCATCCCTTCCTAGCCTGTCTCTGGGCAGTGCTGACCCCCCCTTGGGAGGAGAAAGGTGGGAGCAGGTGCATTCCCGCCTGGCCTAATGAAGGAGTCGTCTCACTTCCTGACCAGCAAACACAACCGCACCTTGGTGGTAGGGGACCAGCCTGAACCAAGCATGGTGGCCAGAAGATGGGCGGGGCCAATCCCATGCAAACACGTACCCTCAACGGTACGGGCAACAGATGCAGGGCACATAACCCCAGTGACCTCTCTGCCATTTTTCTTACGACCCAAGATGAGAACACTGCATGGAACCACTAAATAGTAATGAGGTATGATCTTACCAGTACATATTCAGAGATCCTAAATTCACAAACAAAACCAGTGGCCTGGGAAAGCCTCTGCCCAGGCTTCACAAAGCTGGCAGGGACTGCAAAGGAAGAGCTTGAACAATGGGGGGCCCCAGGAGAACCTTTCAGGTTGTGTAAGCCATTTATGATAAGAGGCCCTGAAGGCTGTAGACGGGGAGACGCTTTGGCAACTCCCTCACAAAGGAGCAACTTTATTCTGATGCTGCTCGGAACGTGCGTGCAAAAACTCCATAGGATGGAAGCAAGCAGAGAAGAACGCACCGTGACCGCCAACATCTGCCGCTCTTTTCTCCGTGCACCGGTTCTGGCTCAGGCTGCAGAGAACTCTCTCATGTCTGGCTCCCTCTTTAAGGACTCTGAGGGAGATTCCATAATAATGATGATGATAATACTGGTAAGACAATAGTAGGTGAAACCCATTAAACACTCATTGCGTATTACATATGGTTCTATGTTCTTGGCAAGTATTACTCATTTATAAAAAAGAGTCATTTCAAGGGAGTCACCGTGGGTGGGTGGGACCTTTTGTCCATCTTGAGAGTGGAATTCTGCAGCTTTGAAGCAGCTCCTGGCATGTGGTATCCATTAACCTTGAGTAGTCCAGTAGTAGGGGAAGCCCACAGAGCATGCTCCAAAACCTAGAGAGAGATGTTGGGAAATGTGCCCTATTTACATGAGTCATTGGGCCTTTCTCCATAGCAGCCAACCTGGGGTTGGGGGCTGTAACTGTACTCCCCCCTCCAAGCTTATTGAGATATAATTGAATGTAACTGATAATGACAGTGAGTGGCCACCATAGTTGTTGAGATCAGTGTTCCTCTAAGATTCCACACTTGATGTCGCAGGACACAGTGTTACGGGGTGATAAGTGTTCTGCATGAAATCTTGGAAAAGAGGGCATAGAGCTGCTTGGCAAGGAGCTCATGATCCTCTGGGGACCCTTATCAGGCATCATTGTTGTCAAAACAGAGATATGTGGGCAGGAGGAAAGGAAGCACATGGATATTTCTGAAGATAAAACAGGCAACTAAAGCAATGACTGTCAAGGACATTATGGAGAAGAAGGGCTCGGGGGGTGGGGCCGGGTGGGGAGAATGGCTCCAGGAAGCAGGTTTGGGGGGATGTGGGCATGACCAGGGCCAGCACACCTTCCTCAGCCCCACTCATGGAGGGCTTTCTGGGCTGGGTTCTTTTGATTGACAGACAACACTTGGCATTACAGTTTAGACTCAGCAAATCCCCCTGCAGCATATGACAGACAGCTGTGTGCCCAGGGATGAGGGCGCCTGTTCGTCCAACAGGAAACAAGATTACACAGACCTCAAAGAAGCATTCTGATTCATAGTTTCTATTTTGAGGGACAAAGATTGCCCGGGACCAAAGGAAACACCGGCATCTGGGGGCATGAGGGTTGGATGTATGAAAGCCCCTCAGCGTGAATGGTTAGCTGTACCTCTAGTATTATCCCAGAGGGAGGTGGGTGTTAAGTTGGTCACTGATGGATGGGTGTGAACCCATATGCCACAGGCACTGTGGGTCAATATGAGGGTACTTTGATCTCACATTTAGTTATGGAAGCAAGATGTGGCTGGGTTTTAGTTATAATTATGTACTTTGATGGGATCAGTTCAGTTTGCGCTGTTTTATTGTGTTTTCCCCCCCAATTCCCAAACACTCTTAGCTATAAAGTAAAGACACCGGATTTCCACATGGCTAGCCTACCCCTCCATTTTGACAGCTGACATCACTTATTCCAGACAATTCCAGATATAGGAATTGTGCTCCCCTCCTCCTCTGTCTAATCTTGGGCCAGGATGGCCCTTCGTCTTAGGCATCAGCCGAAGCTCTTGCCTTCAAGTACCCAGCACTCAAGTTGGCCCCTCTTGCTCCCACCTAGGCAGGGCTTTAGCAGCTGTAACAGTCCCAAATTTAGTACAGACTTAAATGCAGTGGAATGCTGATATCGCTTTTCAGTACCTTCTCTTTAGGGAGCTGGTTTAAGCCCAGAGCAGCCATTGTGGATCTGGCTTGATTTACCCTCTTCCTGTCCTAGTTTTCTTATTCTCTGTTGTCTGGGCTGGGCTCAGAATCCTTGCTTCAGGGCCAAGGAGGCAGGCCGCCCTGGATCAGATCCCACATCTCCTGCCTAGACCTCTCCGAGGCTTCATTTTCCCCTCTGGGAGGGTCGGAGACTATGGCTGTCATGCCCATTTCCCAGTGCTTTGCAGAGGATAAAGCACTCTTTACCCCTGAGTCTGCTCAGGCGTACAGACTCCCTCTCCTCCTTACCTACCTGCTGTGTGCTTTGCTGATTCTTAGACAACACAGCTGTATCTGTGGCAACAGGAGGGTGTGCTGTACTATCTTGGGCAGTAAGAGTTTTTTGGCCAAAGTTTAAATTGAAGTTGGTAGACCTCAGGGTCAAGACATGGGTCCTGGAGATACCCACATGGTAACATTGTTCTCCCTGGGTAACACTGTGAAGCAGAAGTGAACCTCACTGCACCCACACACCAGAGATTCGGGTCAGTGCTACTGAGCCCCTTCATGCCCTATCTATGTTAGGCCGTGCCAGCCAGTCTGACCCTAATAATAACCTCATGAGTTTGATTGCAAGTGTACATCTCCGCATTTTACCGATTGGGGGATGAGGCCCAGGAAGTGAGTGACTTGCCCGGGGTCACCTCTCTTGTCAGAGTGGAACCTGGCAGGCCATCGGCCCCTTGTCCAGTGCCCATTCACTGGATCCGGCCATCATGTGCCACAGAAGAGAGGTGCCCAACTTTTGTGGGAGGGAGATGCCTATAAGAGGTGTCTGGGCCAGAACCTTGTACCTGTTAAAATACCTCCCACGTGTGCCAGCCACTTAACCCTTATGGGAACCAGAAAGACAGCCCTGTGTACCACAAATAGTGCTGCTTTCCAGTCACACAGCTCACTCATTTAGCTGGAGTTTCTGGCCTGTTTTCTCTCTGTTTTGGTTTGACTGGTTCCAGCAACGCTCATTCCCTTGTGTCTGGGACAAAACACAGTCCTGTTCCTACCTAAGATAGAGAATAACTTTCTTGTCAGGGAATCATAAAGTGGACTTTCTTTGTTGAAAATTTCTCCCAGGCTTGCTGGCTCATTGGGGGAACATAACATTTTGCGAGAGAAATCATCTGTCACGTCACTGAGGTGACTCACTGTATATGAATTCTCATCGTTGAAGTATGAATTAGGGCTAAATTTAGTTCAGTGCAGTTTTGCTGTTTAGAAGGAAAATGATGATGACAAAGTAGATCTTTTTTAGCTTACTGAAAGCCCTGGGTCTGGCAGCATACATTTATATATATCGTGTCCCCAAACTTTCACTTTATATTAAAGAGTTAAAGAACTAAGTCCAAGAAAAAAGAAGAGGAAGGAGGAAATATTTGATTCTGTGGGGTGTGAGGTACACCAGGCAAAGATGATCCAAGCTCAGAGGCAATAGACAGAAAGAAAAATACTGAATGATTTAGCAAAAAGAAATGGATCACTGTGCATTAATAAGAAGCCAAAATTCAAAGGGAATTGGGGAAAGTGTTCGCAATAAATATGTCCGACTGGTGTGAAGGGTGCATGCAAATCTTTAAGAAAACTCGAGACCCTAATAAATAATAGCAGATGTCCACACATCATTTACAAGAGGAAACATGATGAGACAAACACTGGAAATGTTCATCCTCACTGTCAGAGAAATGCAAGGAAAAGCAAGATCACATTTTTATTCATTAAGTAATTTTTCAAAAAACACCTGATAAACTGACTCTTAAAGAGGATGAAAACAGAAATATCCACATCCATTGACAGAGTGTCTATGAAGTAGTGCTAACTTGTTGGAAATCATTTTGACAGTGGGAATTAAATACTCTTTAAAATGGTTCTCCTCTCAGCATTCAAGAGTCTCTCATGGTTTGCCTCTCTCCCCCTCCCCCACTATTTTGAATGCTGAGAACAAACTGAGGACTGATGGGTGTGGGGGGAGAAGGGGGAGATGGGCATGGAGGAAGGCACTTGTAGGGATGAGCACTGAGTGTTATATGGAAACCAACTTGACAATAAACTACTTGTAAAAAAAAAAAACACAGTTCCAAAAATTATCTTAAATTTCACATTCAAAGGGGAAACATTTACTAAAAAGCATCAAAGACAGATTTTTAGATACAATTAGTGTAATGTAGATAAATAAATATTAAAACATTAAGAAAATAAAATGTTTCTCCTCTGTGAACAAGTAGTTCCAGCTCTAAGAATCTAACCTAACACAAAAGTCTAAGAGTAGAAAACCATTATGCACAGATATATTTATAACAATATTATGCACGTATCAAGTGTTACTTAGATGTCAGGGAACTGGTTGAGTACTGTGGCCTACCTATCTTCTGAATGGAATAGTATCAAGATATAACAATACAGAAAATATAGATTAGGTAAAAAGAAGGGTGCAAACTTATAAAATAATATTACAGAAAACCACAATGCATAAAGACCAAGAAAGAGTTGAACCTTGTGTCCACACAAAAACTTGGAGCTTTATTCATAATAGCCCAAATTTGGAATCAACCAACATACCCTAAGGTAGGGGAATGGGTAAGTAAGACGTGGTACATCTAGACAATGGAATATCATTCAGGGCTAAAAAGGAATGAGCTATCAAGCCAGGAAAAGACATGGAGGAGACTTAAATGCATATTACTATGTGAAAGAAGCCAATCTGAAAAGCCTACATAGTACATGATTCCCCTCTATGACATTCTGGAGGAGACAAAACTATTGAGATGGTAAATAGATCAGTGGTTGCCAGGGGTTGGGTGGGGGGCAGGAGGAATGAATAGGTGGAACACAGAGGGTTTTGTGGCAGTACCACTATTTTTTATGATACTACAGTGGTGGATATCTTATTATGTATTTGTCCAAACCCATGGAACTCGCACAAAGTGAGCCCTAATGTGATTTATGGACTTTGGGTGCTAATGATATATTGACGTAGGTTCATCACTTATAACAAATGTCCTACCACCGTGAGGGGTGTTGATGGGGGAGGGTGCATATGTGTGGGGAGGGAGGGGGGACATTTGAAAAATCTCTTACCCTTTGCTCCATTTTGCTGTGAACCTAAAAACTCTCTCTAAAAAAAATAAAGCCCATTAAAAAATTAAACAAGAAACAGGAAAAAGACTGGAAGTATTTAAGAAGGTTGTGTTTTGGTTAGGATAGATGTATTTATTTTCTTTTTTTCCTTCCATGCCTGTAATTACCATTTGAAAACATGAACATGCATTAATTTATAATGGAAAGAAAAAAAATAAGCACTTCAAGAGCTTAAAGCTATGAGATGAAGCTGTACATGTGGTTGTGTATTTAAGCAATTCTGAGAGTTTTTGATGCCTTGTTTCCTCTTAGTGGTCAGCGTTTTGTAAACGCACATTCCTTTGGGATATTTGTGAGTTTACACAGTTGACCCTGTGCTCTAAACCCATGGCCAGTTAGAGGTTCAGTTCCCAGTAAAAATAAGCCATCTTTGGGGAAACTCAGTGTGATCTGTATTCTTGGAATTTTCCCCACAATGTGAGTCAATCTTGGCTCATTTAAATTTTTTTTAATGTTTATTTATTTTTGAGAGAGAGACAGAGACAGAGCATGAGTAGGGGAAGGGCAGAGAAAGAGAGGGGGGTATAGAATCTGAAACAGGCTCCAGGCTCTGAGCTGTCAGCACAGAGCCCGATGCGGGGCTCAAACTCCAGAATGGCGAGATCTTGACGTAGGCTGAAGACGGATGCTTAACCAACTGAGCCACCCAGGTGACCCCAATCTTTGTTCATCCTTAAAACCCTAGGACAATGTTAGAATACCCTACCTTCTTTTATTAAATATATAGAGATATTTGTTTGTGTTTAACTTATTGTTTTGCAGTGATTATGCAGTAGCATGGTCTCATAATTAAAGTTGAAAAGTTAAATAATTGACTAAAAAATATATAGCAATAATTCTTCCTGCCCGGACTCCTGTCTACTTAGTTCTTCAGCAACCCCATTATAAGGAACCACTATTTTAAAATTCTTGTGAATAGTACCAGAGTTTCTTTATGCACATGTATGCATATGCTAACATATGTTTTTATTTATTTTTATTTTTCCCTACTTTTATACAAAAGGGGCATGTGTTACACATTGTCCAACACCCAGCTTTTCCACTTAATGATGTATCTTTTCTCATCATGCATAAATAGCTTCTTACTCCTCTTTGCGGAAACAGAGACCCCCTCACCCCGCCCCTGTGTGGACTGGTGGATTCATCGTCATTTCCTTAACCAGTCCCCTGCTGATGGTCACTTGGGTTCTTATTGCTATTAACAACAGCACTGTAAGGATGAATCTTATACATACATTTCTTACACGTTCAAGGATATCCACAGAATAAATTCCCAGAAGTGAAATCACTGGGTCAGAGTATAAGCCTCTGTAATTCTGATTGCCAAATTATTCTGATTGCCAAGTTATTCTTATTGCCAAGTTATTCTCCTTTGGGAAGGGTTTACACTCATAGCAGCCATACATCTGAGTGTCCGATTGTCTACATTCTTGGCAAGATAGTGCTTTGCCTCCAATGTGATTATTGCCATTCTGATATGTGGAGAAAGGAAGTTCCAGTATGTTTTAATTTGGATTTTTTTTGTGAGGGAGTTTTAGCATGTTTTCATAGTTAAGAGTCTTTCCTCTTGCGTGCTGTTTACTGCCTTCTTCATTTTGATTATTAGGCAGTTGGTCATAGACTTAAGGCTTTCTCGAAAGTCTTTATGTATCAGGGAGATAGTCTGTCTTGGTAACTGCACCTGCCTAGATGGAACATGTGCCTCAGGATAAGAGATTCTAAAAGGGGCCTCCCTATGGGTTGCTGGAGCCAATACGATGCACTTGAAATAAGAGTGATATCCATTCAATAAAGTGTGTAGACTCCATCCCACATGTAGGATCAAGATTTCACATCAGGCCAGTCTTTGTATCTTTTGTCACTTAGAGCCTTTGTCTTACCCGTAATAATAAGGCTTATTTATCAGTGCCGTCATTCTGGGTTATCATGGGTAACACATCCAGGAATCTGATATTATAGTGATTACAACCTATAGCTGATAACTGAAGACACCTGCAGTCCTCCTCAGGGTGAAGCCACTTACCCTCTACTGATGGTACAGGTACAGCAGAGAAGAATGCGTGACCCATTATGGGGGACCCTGGAGACTTCCAGAAGAAAGCATGAGCCATCATGTGGGACCCTACAGACTTCCAGAAGAAAGTGTGAACAATCACGGGGGAACCCTGGAGACTTCCAGGTGCACCTCCCAATCTCCTTTCTTCATTGCACAGGAGGGGCTCTGTTTTTGGATTCTGAACCACAAAAATATGTGCAAAGAATCTTGGTTTTACAGAAGCTCCAGCAGAAGTTTCTAATGGTATCTTAATACCCTACTATGGATGTGGCCAAGCTAGACTGTGTAACTCATGAAACCAGTGTAAACTATCAATCTGTACATCCGTAAGTGTGTAGACAAGCTGGCCCTGGATCTCTCCAGGGATCTGTGAACTTTAAAAAGCACATTATAAACCACTAACTAGCTCATCTCAACATCCTTATCTTAGCTGCAGGTCAGCCGCAGACCTCCAGACATCCCTGGAGAATAACATAGAGTGATCCCAATCCAGACATAAGATAACCTTACCTTAGATAAGTACTCAGGAAGCACACAGAAACTATTGCTTCCTTTCCCTTTCCCTGGAACAAATCTGACTTTGCCTTCACCAAGACTCTTCTCTTTTATAGCTCAGGGGAGACTGTTACCAGCGTGACCAGCTTGGCCCCACTGCAACCCAAGAAAGGCAAGAGGCGGAAGGAGAAGGCTGACGTGCCTCCTGCAGTCCCTGCCAAAGGTAGGAAGCAAGCACCTGCGTGGGAGCCAGGACGACTGATCCAGGGTGGGTCTGGGGTTAGAAGTGGGATCGGGGCAGGGGGAAGAGACAGATGGAAGACATGACATCCAACAATTACATGGCTTGGAGAACCCCACCTAGATCCTGGTCATAACTGAGCCCCATTACTGAGGTGGGCCTGGGGGTGGTGCACTGACCCAGCATACTTTAGTGGGGAGATGGGGGGGGTCAACATGCACAGACTGATTCCACAGTATATTCCACCCATACTGAAATATATTTCAACTATTATTTCAACTATTAACATGCCCTGCATACAACAAGGTGGGACAAGGGAGTGTCAGCATCTTGGTTCATTCAAGGGAAAGAAGCCTCTGATTTTTCTAAAGGTGTAAACCAAGTAGTTTATTTTGGATTGGCCCTGGGGATAAAACGAGAGTTAGCCTTTGATTCCAATTATAATGTAGAGCAACGTGGGTGAGAAAGATGGGTGTCTCTGGAGGCAAGAACTGCTCATGTGTTAGGAGAACTAAGACCATGTACAGATAGCTCCTAAAATAACCATGGCCAATTTGGGAGACGTTCATACCTCAAATAATTTGAAATGTAGTTGGAAGTACTAGGACTTTCCCGGTGAATAATTTAAATAACAAGACAAGATACATTTTATCCCTCAGGTGGGGTTTCACAGGCTGTCCCTCTGGGACCTTTGAGGTCATGTGGTGAATGACACTGGTGCTCGGGCTGAACACACGTTGGGTGTACAGAAAGGCTGGAAGGCCTGGGCATTCTGGGAGGCAAGACAAGTGTAGATCCAGGCGGGGTAAGGGGGGCAGAGAACCCTGCTGTAACATCTCATTCAATCAGAATAGATAGTACTCTACTTTGCCAAAGATAAAAGTGAGACTCAGAGAGCTAAGTGATGGAGTCTGGCTTGGAGGTGAGGTCTGTCTGACTTTCAAGGTCAAGTTCAACTTCCGAATCGTTGAAATGCTCATTACGTGACTTTGTGGGGAAGAGCCTTGGTTTTCTCCTCTGTTAAGTAGGGACCTTAAGACCCTCCCTGATGATCTCTCAGGGCTGCTGTGAGGGTGAAGGTCACTGCTTTCACTATTAGTGTGTAGTTAGAATGAAGCCCCTGGGAAGTTCCCAGGCTCAGCCTTTACCAAACACACTTGGTTCTCGTCTGGACCCCTTACCTCTTTGTAGCTGGCAGTGTTTTATGCAGAGCTGTTTCGTTGACCTTGATGATAGGAAGGGATGACATGGCTTAAGACTAGGGGAGAATTGCTCTCCATCGAGGGGCACCCAGTGATACCTAGATCAGAAACTGAAGTTCTTCCATAGGGGCAGGAAGGGGTCCGTGAGTCTCCCCAGAGTATGTCTTTGTGGCTCATGATATGTGGACATTAAGAGTCCAGGGAGAATTACAAGCTAAACTCTTGACATGTTTCCTCAGCCCCCATAGCCGCCACGTTCCATAAACCGAAGCTGCTGAAACCACAAAGGAAAGTCGCCCTGGTGAGTGACCCTATTCTGTTTGTTGCTGTCCCCTCAAGCCTTAAACACACTGCAGAGCCCAAGTTGTAGCTTTACTGACTCCAACCATGCTGATAGCTCTCCATGCTTTGATCCCCAAGCAAGGACATTCTCTCTGCTTGGGTCAGCTTTTGGGACATCTTCTCCTGACATCTTGTTCCCAGAGTGGCTTTCTAAAAATCAAAACAGAACACATATTTTGTTATAAATGCTACTTTGCAAAAAGAAAGAAAAAAAAGTCACACTCAGGAAGGTATAAAATGGAATATGGGCCTGCTTGCATACATTTCCCTGATAACCACTCTGGAGAGACTGCTGAAGAACCTTCCAGAAAATATGTCATAGCCTTTTATTTTGAAATAAGTTTAGGATCACAGAAGGGTTGGGAAAAAACGGAGAGTGCCCATCTGCCCTTCACCCAGCTTCTCCTAATGTTAGCATCTCACATAGCCATGGTGTATTTTTCAAAAGTAAGATTACCATCAGTATATTGCCATTAGCCACACCCCAGACTTTGAATGAATTTCAGCAGTTTTTCCACTTATGTTCTTTTTCTGTTCCAGGACCCAGTCCAAGTTATCACATTGCATTTAGTTGTCATGTGTCCTGAGTTTCCTCTAATCTGTGACATTCCCCAGTCATTCTTTTTCTTTCATGGCCTTGATGCTTTTAAAGAGTATTAACCAGTTATTTTTTTTACAATGTCCTTTGATTTGGCTTTCTTTGAGGTTTTCTGATGAGTAGAGATGACATGAGGTTCTGGATTATGGAGTAGAATGCAGAGGTGATCTTTCCTTCTCAGTGCATCTTTTCAGGGATGCATGATGTCGATCTGTCTTATTAAAGGTGACATTAATTGCGATCACTTGGTTAGGGTGGCCTGTGCCAGGTTTCTCTGTACAAAGTTACAGAGTTATTTTTCACTTTCCATACTTAATTTGTGAGGCGCCAGTCATTAAGTCTGGTTCACATCCAAGGGAAGGAGACGAGCTCCCTGTCCTGAGGGAGGAGTATCAAAGAATTTGTGGATCTGTGTGAACTAACACAGTAATTAATAAATATTTCAGGGGAGATAACATGAAGTCTAAGTCAATATCATGTTTCTCCTTGAACTTTTACCCACACTTCTAGCATTCATCAATGGATTTTGCTTTTAGCAGTTATTAGTATGGTGTGCTAATAGTGATTTTCTATTTTCCTTAATCCCTCTACATTTACTACTTGAAATTCTTTTGAAAAGAAGAGCTGGACACCTTCTCTTATTTATTTGTTCACTGATTTATATCAGTACGTGTGCATGGACATGAAGAATTTTAAGCTTCTAATTATATTGTTTTTACTTTGTTTCCAGTGTTGCTTAGCGGTTGTATATTTGTATGAGAGACAGAGAGATAGAGGGGGAGATAAATTGGCAACCCTATTCTAAAATGTGGCCAAGATAATCTTGAAGGAAAAGAAAACAGTGGAGAATTTATACGTCAATTCCCAAGATTTATCTTAAAGCCACAATAATTAATAAACTATAGTATTAGCACAAAGAGAGATAAATTGATACAAAGGAATAGAATAAAGACCCCCAAACAGATCTAGTTATGTACTGTCACTTGATTTATGACAAAAGAGGCATTGCGGGGCAGTACAGGGATTACTTTCCAATATAAGGTGATGGGTCTGTTGGATGTCATATGAAAAACAATCCCTAACCCGTACTTTACAAAAATTAGATAAGGATCATACACTTGTCTAATTGCATGTCTAATCTGTCATGCATACATCTAACAAAGGTTCTTTTCTAGAATGTCTGAACACCTACAAATCAATAGGATGTAAAAAGACAAGACTACAAAAAAATCAGAAGTCTGAAATATGCATTTCACAAAAGGAGATACACAAATAATCAGTAAACTCATGAAAAATATTTAATCTCAAAGTTCACACCTATGAGGATGGCTAAAATGAAATACTTCTTTCTTTTTTTGCCTGTTTTTCTTTGACCCATTGGGAATTTAGGAATGTATGAAGTTTTATATGTTTGTCAGATCCTTTTTTATTTTACTTTATGTTTCATATTTCAAAAATCATTAATTGCCAGTTTCATTAAATTTCACCACTGCATTCTTTTTTTTAAAATTTATTTATTTAAATTCAAAGTGGGTTGGGGCACCTGGGTGGTTCAGTCCGTTAAATGTCCAACTTCATCTCAGGTCATGATCTCACAGTTCGAGAGTTTGATCCCCGCATCGGGCTCCGTGCTGACAGCTCAGAGCCTGGAGCCTGCTTCACATTCTATGTCTCCCTCCTTCTCTGCCCCTCCCCCACTTGTAATCTGTCTCTCTTTCTGTCTCAAAAAAAATAAACTTAAAAAAAATTTAAAAATCAAGTTAGTTAGCATACTGTGTAGTATTGGTTTCAGGAATAGAACCCAGGGATTCCTCATTTACATATAACACCCAGTGCTCATCCCAACAAGTGCCCTCTTTAATGCCCATCACCCATTTAGCCCTTCTCCCTACTCGCCTCCCCTCCAGCAACCATCAGTTTATTCTCTGTATTTAAGAGTCTCTTATGGTTTGCCCCCCTCTCTGCTTCTATCTTATTTTTCTTTCCCTTCCCCTATGTTCATCTGTTTTGTTTCTTAAATTAGACATATGAATGAAGTCATATGATATTTGTCTTTCTCTGACAGACTTACTTCATTTAGCATAATATACTCTAGTTCCATCCACGTTGCTGCAAATGGCAAGATTTCAGTCTTTTTCATTGCCTAGTAATATTCCACTGTGTATCTATCTCTATATTATATCTATTGATATCTATATATCACATCTTCTTTATCCATTCATCACTATATTCTAAACAATTATTTGAACCAAACATTTACTAGTTTTGTTATTATTCTTTCTTGAAGCTAATGTCTCTCCCCCTAATATCTTTATTTCCCTTTACATTTGAGCAGTTTTTCTGTGAATGGAATTCTAGTTTCAGAACAGTTTCCACTCTGTTCTGGGAAATATGCTAAGCGCTTTATGTGCATTTCTATTTACTTCCCACATTGATCAGTATAAATGCCAAATTCCTTACTGTGGTCTCTAATGCCCTATACCGTGTAAGCCATATATGTAATTTAACTTTTTTAGTAGCCACATTGAAGAAGTAAAAGGACATAAGTGAAACCAATTTTAATAATATGCTTTATTTAACCCAATATAACAAAAATAGTATCATTTAAGCATATAATATATACAAAAATTATTAATGAAATATTTTACATGCTTTTTATTCTGCAAAGACTTCAAAATCCAGTGTATATTTTATGCCTACTGCACATCTCATTTCAAAACCACATTTTAAGTGCTTGGAAGCCACATTGGACTAGTGGCTACCATATTGGAAAACACCTGAATATGATCTAGCCTACACTACTTCTTTGACAACATTTTGGCCACTGACCCCCTTCCTTGTTCCTTTCTGGCCACACCAGCCTCCTTGCTAGTCCTTAGACATACCAAGAATGCTCTGGAAGGAGCTTTGCACCAGTTCTTCACTCTGCCTGGAACATTCTCCCCAGGATATGGTTGTGGCTTATCTACTCATCCCCTCAGGTCTCTCTATTCAGCTGTCGCCTTGATGGAGAAACCTTCTTGAAACCCTGTATAAAACTCTGCTCACCCTCTGATGGCACTCCCTGATGAGAGGTACCTTGATGTGCTTTATATTTATCTATTAGTTGCCTCTCTCTTCTACCAGAATGTATGGCCCATGAAGGCAGGGAGCCTGTCTGCTGTGGTCACTGCTGTATCCTCCATACCCAGAGCAGTGTCTAGCATGATAAGGATTTGTTATTGACTCTGCACGCCAGCTCAGTAGAGCTGGTTTTGTCATTCTGCTTTTACAGATGGGTGCCTTGAGATGCAAAGTCAGCAAAGTGCAAGACGGAGCCCAGGGTCACGCAGACCTGAGTCTGGTCCTTCTGAATGCAAAACGTAAAGTTTTAACCAGTTCATATGGATTCTTGCCTCAAAGTGGAGCCTGGGTCTGGTTGCTTCTGACATAGTCTTCTGGCCCAGCCTTGTCCCTGTGCTTGCTGCTTTGTGCCCAAGTTTCCTGCTATACTACTGGAGAGGCTGGTTCACTGTTTTCCAAAGAAAGACTTCTTTTGCTTGCAGTGCACTGTGGCCTCTGATGGGCTTTTCATTCAGTGTGATTCCATCTGGTTCATATCATGAAAAATTCCTCACCGCTCTTCTCTCTTGCCTACTCCTGTCTTGCCCCCAAATGTAGCAGCCAAGTCTTTGCTAATTTTAATAGATCTCCGGCCATTCGGTGGGCTTTTGGAAACTGAGTTGAGCAGAAAAGCTAAACCTATCAACACCCCCTCACTCTTCAAGTGTGCATATCGCTGCACATGTGTGTACCTGTGTATCCTTTTCAGATGTTTTCTCTACATTCAGATATTTATCAACAACCTCAAGAAAGGATGTGCGTTGTACATGTTCCTGCCTTACGTTCTCTCTGAGATGTTCAGGAGTTATTGGTTCTAATCCAGAATCTTACCCCTGGTAATAACAGAAACAGCTATTTACTGATGCTCTGTGGATATATCTTAGAGAGACAGCCAAAATAGTCTTTTCTTTCTTTCTCTTTCTTTCTTTCTTTCTTTCTTTCTTTCTTTCTTTCTTTCTTTCTTTCTTTCTTTCTTCTTTCTTTCGAAAGAGAGAGAGAGAGAGTAAGCAGGGGAGAGGCAGAAAGAGTGGGGGACAGTAGGCTCCAGGCTCTGAGCTGTCAGCACAGAGCCCAATGCAGGGCTCGAACTCATGAACCATGTGATCATGACCTGAGCCAAAGTCGGACACTCAGCCGACTGAGCCACCCAGGTGCCCCCCGAAAAGTGCTTTTTGCATGTTGCCATAGTTAACTTTCCTAATAAGTTCTTTACTCCCGATCCCCAGTTTTGCATGTTAGGGCACACACTCCATTTAAGAAGAGTGAGTTCCCACGCCTCACAGGCGTGTTGATCCTTCTGTGAAGACAGCCCCACTGCCCCGGTAGATGACCCCTTGGCAGTGTTGTTGGTCTTAAATGGACAACTATCTCTAGTCCACAGCCTGGGGGTCACACCTCTCATTTATCCATTGAACAAAAATCAGTTGTACATTTATGGGGTACAAAATGCTGCATTAAGCACTTGAGGGGCCAGTTATAAGCAGAGCAGAGTCAACAGTATTTTCAAAAATAACTCTGGTCTTAGTCACAAGTTTTTGTTGTGACTAAGAGTTTTGTTTGTGTGAGTTTTGTTTGTGTGTTTGTTCGAGCTGGTGTGCTCCTCCCAATGCAGATTCAACATAGGACATTCTTAATCTTCACAGAAAGTTAATCGGGGCAGTTATGTGATTTATATGCATCTAATTATATGCATCACAGGGATTCTTTGTTTTATGGTAGTATCTCCAATAACATAATTAAGTACCAGATTATCTGTTAATTGCTTACAAGACGAAAAGACTTAACATTTTCTACACCAAATTTTCCAGAAACGAGTCAGTTTGGACACCAGTTCATACCTAGAGCAATATATGATAAAGAAAAGAGCTGACTTTGAATGGGACTCTGGCTGACCAGCAGTTTAGAGTCACAAATATCAGGCCTAGCATCTGCAGGTTTCAGTTACTATTCAGCTTTATTCTCCCAGGAGGGCAGCATTGACCTTAGTCTCAATTTGGTCGATATTTAGCTCTCAGATCAATAAGTCTTGATGGTAGCTGAGACTAAAGTCAATAGATACTTGTTGACTCACGCGGGCCTTGGTGGATATTTTAGAAAATAACTTGGAGACATCTTTTCTCCTGGGCCTGACACAAGTTTAGGTGTTCAGTTCTGTCCCAATTCCATTTTGCTATCATCACCATGAGCCAGTGCTTCCTGGAGTGGTTATAGGCCACAGAGCCACAGCTGCCCTCTCTCCAGAGTGATGTTAGCACATGGTCACCTCAAGAAGTCAAGCTGCCCACTGACCCTGGCACCTCTTTAACAAGAGGGAAGAATGTTTATTGAGTACCTGCTATGTGCCAGTTCCTCTGCTGGGGGCTTATAGATTCCGTCTTACTCATCTTTTTTTTTTTTTTAATTAAGTTTATTTATTTTTGAGAGGGAGAGAGAGAATAGCAAGGGAGGGGCAGAGAGAAAAGGGGACAGAGGATCTCAAGCGAGCTCTGCACTGACAGCACACGTCTCAAACTCGTGAACCTCAAGATCATGACCTGAGCCGAAGTCGGACGCTTAACTGACTAAGCCACCCAGGCACCCCTCCATATCACTCATCTTAACTGTAAATCTTAACTGCCAGCTCCTGATGGGCCCTCCTGCCTCCAGCAGGCAAAAATCACAGACATGTTTCCTTGTGTTTTCACCCTCAAAGCATAAAAGTGGGGGCTTTTTTGTATGTTTCCGAGACAGCACGGCATTTTGTGGGAAGTACGTATGCCAGAGACTGAGAGTGGCTGGGAGGTTTCAAAAATAATAGGATTCAAGAGGAAAAAAGAGAGGAACAAGGCATTTTAGACATTTTGTAATCAAGATGCACAGGCCGACCCTCCTCTTTTTTCACAAACAAGCAGGACACAGCCCGCTTTCCAAGTTATCTTATCACAAAACGAACGAGGCCACACACCGTCACCAAGGGTCTCTGACTGGCAGTGTGATCGTTCTGTCTAATAACCATAAACACTGACAGGGAGTCATTGTTTCTACACCAGTGCTTCTTCTTCTTTTTGGGGCCAAGGGAGGACTTTAGCAAAACGTAAAATGTGTCGTTTCCCCGTGGCAGAGCCCCCAGAACTTGTGGGGCTAATGCAGAAACTTCCAGGAAAAGCTGTCATTGCTTCCTTGTTTCTGAAGAAACAGAGAAAAATCAGATATGCATTTGATTGATTTTTACTGTATTGGGTCAGTTATTGATTTGGAGGTCAAGTGGAGGAAGAGGAAACAGTTTCTGTGATTGTGGAGGCAAGACCTCAGTGCTTAAAGAATGGCAACAGGAAATACGGATTTGAGACGAGGGTAATCAGGACCCCAAAACTAACCAAAAGAGAAGAGAATACAGTCCTTCGGATTCAATGAACATTTTTAAAACGTTTATTTATTTATTTGGAGTGCGAGTGGGGTAGGGCCAGAGAGAGAGAGGGAGAGAGAATCTCACGCAGGCTCCGCACTGTCAGCACAGAGCCCAATGCAAGGCTCAAACCCATGAAGCCGTGAGATGGTGACCTGAGCCCAAACCAAAAGTCAGACCTACTGAGCCGCCCAGGTGTCCCTGGGCTCAATGAACTTTTGTACACTCCTGCCTCTGAGTTAACACCCTTGTCACCTCTGTAATTAAGGCACTTGTACGTAGTACCCAGTAGCCAGAAGGCTCAGGCTACCTCTTTTCTGTAAGGAGAAAATGATCTCTTGCAAGCAAAAGATCCGAGACACAGACAAATCAGGAACATGATGGGCTTAATTACCCCAGATTTCCCAGTGGGCCTGTTCCATCCTGTCTGTCCTGCTCGGATCCATCCTCCACGTGGCCACCTAGAGATTGTTCCCAAACACTACTCCAACCGTGTCCTTTCCCTGCCGAAAATACTCTCTTGGCTCCCCCTTGCTTCCTGCATGAAGCACAGCTTCCTGTGAGCTATGATGTAAGGACAGACTGGGCTGTCCCCCGCTGCAGGTGGCTCTGCCCGGCACCTGCTGCCCCGCCTCGTCCTCCTGCAGAGCCGCCACTCCCCTCAGAGAGGTGGCTCCCCAACGACCTTCTTTTGGAGTCCTCCTGCCCCTGGAGCCTCACTTACCCGCAAATCTAGTAGTCTGGGCACCTGTTATGCCTCTGGAGTCAGTGCTCCCCCATCACCAACTCATAAGACACTTTTCAGGGAAGTTGTTATTTCTGACCCCTCAAGGCATCCCCGTCCTTGTTCTTGGAGGCGAACGTGGATCGTCCACCACCACCCCAGCTGACTGCTCTCCTTCCTGGGTGCTGCCCATCCCCACGCAGGGAGGCCGCTTCCCCTCCTCCACCTGTCCGGGGTGTTGGCTGTCTCTGGGATGCTCTTCTCCTTGAACAGATTACCAGGGAGAGGTGACACTGTCCCAGTTGAGCCACCGGGCAGCCCATCTGTTCTCTCACGTGCATCTTCAAGTCAGGTCCAGATTGCTTCCTCTGACTGTTCATGATGCCTTTGTCCGGGAGGCTCCGCATACACCCCCAGTTCATCGTGGCCACACGGACCCATCATGTCCCCCAGCCCTGCTCCACCTGGGTTATCCCAGCCTCAGGGAATGGCTGTCCCATCCAAAATCTAGGTACCTTCTCCCTCACCCCTATGTCCACTGGTGCCCGAAGCCCGTCTGTTACTTGTCAGCATGCCCGGACTCCTTCCTTTCCTCCCACTGGCCGCCGCAACTGGCTCTCAGGCCACCACCTCTCCATCCACCTGACTTCCGGGCCTGTCTTTGGGGCCTCCACAGCACCTTACCTGTATTTTAGCACTTCCCACAGCACATCGAAGTTATATTTACCCGCCTGATCGGACTTTCCCCTCCACTAGAACCATGGGGTTCCTTTATACAACGTGACTTCTACATTTCTTATACTACAATGGCTGCACATTGTAGATACCTTAGATTGTGTAGACAGTGGGGACTGTTTTCTTTTAGTTGTGCTAAAGTACACATCACATAAAACATACCATCTTAGCCATTTTTAAGTGTACAGTTCAGTAGTGTTAAGTACATTCACATTGCTGTGCAAACGATCTCCACAAATCTTTTCATCTTGCAAAACTCTGTATTTATTAAACAACGCCCTTCCCTCCCCTCTTCCATCAAACGCCCCCCCCCATTTTCTGTCTTTATAAATTTGATTACATGAGGTACTTCGTGCAAGAGGTATGTATCTTGTTGTGACTGGCTTATTTCACTTAGCATAACATTGTCAAGGACCATCCATGTTGCAACAGGTGTCAGAATTTCTTTTTTTTTTTTTTAAGCTGAATAATATGTGCTTGGACGTAGATGCCACATTCTGCTTATTCATTCATCTGTCCATAGACACTAGAGTGGCCTCACATGTTAGCTATTGTGAATGATGCCACTGTGAACACGGTTATACAAATATCTTTTTGAGTTCTTGATTTTAGTTCTTGTGGACATATATCTAGAACAAGAATTGCTGTCATGTGGTGATTCTATTTTTAATGTTTTAAAGAATTGCCATACTGTTTGCCACAGCAGCTGTACCATTTCACGTTCCCACCAACAGTGCACAGGGATGCAAGGATTCAGTTTCTCTACATCTTTGCAAACACTGTTCTTTTCTGGTTTTCTGTTTTGTTTTTTTGGCTAGTAACCATCTTAACGGGTGTGAGATGATATCTCGTGGTGGTTTTAATTTGCAATTCTCTAACAATTAGCGATGTTGGACATCTTTTCATGCTCTTGCTGACCATTCGTGTATCTTCTTTGGAGAAGTATCTATTCAAGTCCTTTCCCCATTTTTAAAAATCAGGTTGTTTGTTTTGTTGTTGAGTTGTAGGAGCTCTTTATATATTCTGGATATTACCTTCTAATCAGCTAAATAATTTGAAAATATTTTCACCCATCCTGTAGGTTGCCTTTTCCCTCTGTTGATTGTGTTCTTGGTGCACAGAGGTTTTAAATATTTGTTAAAACTGGTTTTAAAATCATCACGGACTTGTCCTCCTCATCACTGGGTCCCTAGTAGAGGTGCTGGAGCTTACAGAGTGTGTGTGGGGTGAATGAATGATTGAGGACAAAGATCTGTGATCGGAGCTCTGAGTCTTCACTGCTCAAAGTGCAGTCCGTGGGTAATCAGCTTGGCTGTCACCTAGGAGCTTGTTGGAAGATAGAAGCTCAGACCCCACCATCGACCCTAGTGAATTAGAATCTACAATTCAACAAGATTCCAGATGAATCTGAAGAGTGTGAAAGTTTGAGTGTGGCTCTGAATGGGTTATCAAACTCAGTAGGCAGCTGTGGTTGGGTCACTGCCGAAGGGATAGAGTCTTTCACATCGGGAGAGGACTGTTATTTCATTGTAGTGAAGGGTTCAGCCCAGTTGGGAGAATGGTGTTTTGTTTTGTTTTGTTTTTTAATCAACAAAGAGAAAATTAAACATGAGAATCAGCATCTAAAGGGTATGGTGACTTTCCTTCATTCCTGAGGACGTTTCCTGGATGGCTTATCCCTGTGTCAGCTGGGGTTTACTCTGTCCTGTGATGTCCTAACACCCCTCACAGGTAGAGAGCTCTGACATGTAGAGAGTGTGTGACCAGGAACAACTCACCTGTGGTTCTCTCTAGTTTAGTCTACAGTAAACAGAACACCTGGGTGGCTCCATCAGTTGAGTGTCCGACTTCGGCTCAGGTCGTGATCTCACAGCTTGTGGGTTCGAGCCTTGCATCAGGCCCCGTGCTGACAGCTCAGAGCCTGCAGCCTGCTTTGGATTCTGTGTCTCCCTCTTTTTCTGTATCACCTTCTCCCTGCTGCCCCACCTCACTTGTACTCTGTTACTCTCTCAAAAATAAGTAAACATTAAAAAATGTCTTAAAAATGTGTTAATGTTTATTTCTTTTGAGAGAGAGAGAGAGAGAGAGAGAGAGAGACAGAGCATGAACCGGGAAGAGGGGCAGAGTGAGGGAGACACAGAATCCAAAATGGCTCTGGGCTCTGAGCTGTCAGTAAAGAGCACAACTTGGGACTTGAACTCACGAATTGTGAGATCATGATCTGAGCTGAAGTTGGACACCTAACCGACTGAGCCACCCAGGCGCCCCTAAAAAATTGTTTTTATAGCCTACAGTAAACCTGCCTCCTCTCATGGAACCTGAAAGATCAGAGCACTCAGAATGGATAGAAACGATGTGGTTCATTCTGTCATAGTTAGTAACCGGCCTTCTATTGAATGGTCAGCCCAGGACCCACATGCCTTGTCTTTTTCAGTGTCTTCCCGGTCTCAGGAAAAGAGCCCCTTTTCCTGGCCCCATTTCACTACTGAGAATATACTGCCAAGACCAGAAAGAGTTTCTCTCTGATCAGTTGCAGAAAAGGGCTTTGAGGCACGTTAGACACCAGTGATAGAATTCTGAGAGGATTTTAATAATAACCCAAATCCCAGCAAAATTATTTCCAGAGGACATGCATTTCAGGTTTCTTGAAGGATGTTTATAATAAGCTGGAGAATTTCTCTTGTTGTCGTTAATGTGCTAGAACTGGTTTCAGTTAAATTTTACATGAAAAGGATATATTAACCTGCATAAAATATGTTCATAATCTCAATTTAAAATTAAAAAGAAGAAAAAGCCCCCGCAACCACATGTACAATATATTGCCCCAAGTAAAAGCCTTGGGAAAAAAACAAAAACTTTGCTTGTACCACACTAGTACCATTTTTACAGAGATAAAAATTCTATGCTCCCCTCGGTACACATGCACATCCCATTATTGTCACAGGGAATTATGTATGTTGACTGCAGGGAAGAATCGATGCTGAGCTTCGGAAGGGATGAGAGTAGGGAAAACAGAAGTCATTTGATTTCATGGACTTCCTCCAGTCCGGAGAGAGCAGATGGCTGAGCCTTTCATAAGCGGGATGCGATCATCAGGGAAGGGAGATAGACCCCCTTTCCCCCAAGTGGAGGTGGAATTGTATCAGTCTTGTATTAGGGACTCGTCTCTGTCACAGACCTGTCATCTCCCGGCATGCCACCAGGTCAGTGCCGAGGCCCTTTGCTGCCTGGTGCTGCCCACAGGCACCTACCAGGCTGGATGCTTCTCAGCTGTGTCGGAGGCCAATGGCGATTGCTTGAGGCTCTGACATTATTCACGATGGGCCAAGCGGAGCTCTTATTCCCCAGGAGTCCTTCAAGGCTGGTAGCACCTTAAGCACTCTTCAGGAACCCCCTTTGGGGAGACAGTGGGAATCCTACTCCAGAAGTGCTTACCGAAGGAGGTTGCTTCCTCCCATTCTAGATGGATAACGTGACTTTGTGCTTTGAGGAGGAAAGGGACTTGTGAATTGACCACCTCAGGACTGTTTCCCCTTGGTGCTACATCCTTGATTCATTCACATCATTTGGCAGTCGTCTACCGTATGCGTTCCTCAAGCATTTGTTGAGTGCCAGCAGCCAGTGTGCAAGGTGCTGTGGGGACAGGGGCATGAGCCTTGGAGTGTCCTGACGGGGTGAACAGGTGGCAGAGGGCTAAGCTGGGCCGGCGGATGGCCTCGGCTGGAGGCAGGCCCAGAGGTCCTGAAGGTGCAGCCCCGTGAGTGACCCAGCTGGGTTGCACACACCCACCCTGCCCCTGGGCGTCCTCCTCCTGAGAGAAGGTCCCTCCCTGTGTGTCTGCAGTGACTGTCTCTGGAGAGTGGTGGCTCGGTTCCCCACTCGGCTCAGCCGATTGGCTGCTTTTATTGGGCACTTCCTTGCTGGGATCATTGCACTGCTGGGAAATTTTTTTTTTAACGTTTTCAATCTATTTTATTTTTGTAATCTGACGGAACAATATCATTTGTGCTCACATTTGATTTTTTTTATAAAAAAAAGCCAATTTCACTTAAAACCTCAGTTTTGAATATTGCACATTTCAGAATTGTTTTTAAAGGCTTTTTCAACCTCAAATAGAGAATACTGGAAATGAAGTGCCATTTTGGGGAAGGAAAGAAGGAAGGAAGGAAGGAAGGAAGGAAGGAAGGAAGGAAGGAAGGAAGGAAGGAAGGAAAAATCATCACTGCATCTGTGACATCAAGCTAGGTATTCAAAACATCCCGAAGAAAAACCTTGATACGAAATTCTGAGCTCATGGCAAACCAATGGTACATTTAAGGGCTCTTATGCCCCTAGCCAGATTTAGAGCTAATTTATTATTATAGCTTCCAAAGCTGAATGTATAAATTCCAACAGGCACATGTGATGTCCAGAAGGCAATAAGACACAGACTCGGGAATTTATGATAAGAACACGCCTAGAAAGATGAAGACTGCCAACTACCAAATCAATCATGTGTGCCCACTGCCCGCATTACGTACGAATGCGACAAGTGAATTGACATGCTAGCTGCTCGTCTGTGTTGGGTCTTAATGTTTGGCTTGTGCCCCATATGCCGTGTCCATGACACAATGCTGGTGGTGATGATGGTGATGTGGTGAAGACGATGCTGGCGATGGTGAAGAAGGTGGTCTTGAGGGCGAGGACACATATACACACTTCCATGGCACTTCCCCCATGCACACAGCGTCCCAGTGCCTGTCCATAGGAACACAGGGACAACCCTGGCCTAAGCACAGCTGTTGCTTCCGTCTCACAGATAAGGCAGGAGCCACAGGGAGGTAAGTACCCACACAGGTGCCCCCACCAGGAAGTGGCATCGAGGGGTCTGATCTGGCCCTCGGCCTTGGGTCCCTGTTCTTCCCCGCTGGGCTCTGGGCTCTGCTGCCTGTGATCAAAAGCACTTAGTAGAGTCTTAGTCCACCAGCTCTGGGAGTATTTTCTGTCTTGACCTCACCGGATGGGTTTTTATATGATGAACGGTGCAGATGGTGATTCTAAGTGGGGTGCAGGAGTGAGGCTGGCGATTCAGAATATCTATTTGTTAAAATAGAAAGTGGAATTCCTTCCACAGGCTCTTCTTTCTCTGCAGTTGCCTCTGTTAGGAATCTAACTTGTGTTCTTTCTTTTTTCCTTAATACATCTTTAAATTTTTTTTTATTTTTTTTTATTTTTTAAATGTTTATTTATTTTTGAGAGAGAGAGAGAGAGAGACAGAGTGTGACTGGGGAAGAGGCAGAGAAAGAGAAGGAGACACAGAATCTGAAGCAGGCTCTAGGCTCTGAGCTATCAGTACAGAGCCCGACATGGGCCTCAAACTCGGGAACAGCAAGATCATGACCTACGCTGAAGTCAGACGCTTAACCAACTGAGCCACTCCAGGTGCCCCAATACATATATTTTTTTAATGCTTATTTATTTTTGAGGGGGGGAGGGGCAGAGAGGAAGACAGAGGATCCAAAGCGAGCTCTGCACTGTCAGCACAGAGCCCTATGCAGGGCTTGAACCCACCAACTGTGAGATCATGACCTGAGCTGAAGTTAGACACTTAACCAAGTGAGCCACTTAGGCATTCCCTAGCTTCTATTCTTTAAACAGTTTCTTGTGTATATACAAACTTATCTCCATATATCTATATATAGTCCCAAAATGTATACACAGTCAGCCCACAGTCGGTGTAGGTCACGGCCATGGATTATGACAAATACACTTCTGTGTGCCAAGTTCCCTAAATATGAGAATGATCTTAAACAAAATGTTCATATATTGGACTGTTTTCTCATTAACAATATATCAGGCTTATATTTCTAGATCAGCATGTATAGATCCATCCCATTCTTTTAATAACTACAAAGTGTCACAGTATCATAGTTTCTTTTATCTATTATCTGTCTGTCTATCTGTCAATCTATCTGATATCATCATATGTCTATATTTTAACCTGTGAAGTTTAAAGCCATATATGACTTGTATGATTCCAAGAAGTAGGACCCAGATATCCTACTTCTTGGTAGAATGTCCTCATGGAAACCATAGATAGGCTGAAAGAAAAGAAAGTCCCATGATTCTGCTCATGATTTCCAAGAGCATCCCCTCCCTGCATTCCTAAGGTCAAGGATATTTTCAGTGCAGTGTCAGACTGGTTTTCTTTCACTGTGTCTTCAACTCATTCAGTCATTCATTTAAAAATGTGCATTGAGTATCTCCTATGTGCCAGATAGTACCTGAGTCAGGGATCTTCCTAGAAGCTATAGTCAGTGACGCGCTCCAGCCGACTCCTACCCACGAGAGAGAACAGATCTCTTTGGCATCGTGAAATTTACATGTTGTAAATCAGCAAAGGCTACAAACCAGAACGTTTTTCTTGGAGAGCCGGTTACTTACAATTTCCCCGTAAATGACTGGATGCAGCAGTGAATGTGACAAAGTCACTGCCTTTGCAGATCTGAGAGGTGTGGCTAGAGGCTGGCTCTGGCACCAGCTCCCCCACTGACTAGCCGTCGACCTCAAGCTTGCCATTTCTGTGCCTTTGCTTCTACATGTGTAAAAGGTGTGTAAAATGAGGATGATGATAAGAGTACTATCTGCACAGGACTGTGGGCATACTAAGTAGTTGGCACTATGATTCATATTAGTGGGAGAAGGCAGAAGATAACCAAGTGAACGTACTTTATAAGGTCAAGGAATGATACGTGCTCTGCCGAGCAATAGAGCAGAGAGGAGCTAGGGAGAGACTGTGTTTGATGGGGAGGGACCCCTTGGAGCAAAGGCCCAATAAAGTGAGGGATCAATCCCCACTGCTATTTGGGGGAAGAACATTCCGGGCAGAGAGCACAGCGCAGGCAAAGGCCCTGAGGTGGGTCCCGAACAAGGAGCACTGTGCAGGTGTGTCTGACAGTATGGCTGGAGCCTTGGTCAGTACGGGGCATGTGTGGTGTGAACTGGGTCAGAGGAGTCCCAGGGCAAGGTCAGGAAGGACCGGTGTCCCGATAAGGACTCTATATTTTATCCTAAGTTTGATGGCATGGTTTAACTTCTCCTTTTTGAAGAATTAACTTTAGGGACGCCTGGGTGGCTCGGTCTGTTAAGCCTCTGACTCTTAATTTTGGCTCAGGTCGTGATCTCACAGTTTCCGGAGTCTGAGCCCTGAGTCGAGTTCTGTGTACTGACCGTGCAGAGCCTGCTTGGGATCCTTTCTCTCTGCCCTTCCCGCACTCATGTTCTCTGTCTCTCTCAAAATAAGTAAACTTTATTTTAAAAAGTTAAAAAAAAGAAAGATTAATCTTACCACTATGAAAAAAAAATGTATCACTAGATTTATTCAGCACTGGGCTGAGGCCCAATGACATCCATCAGAATCTGGGTGCGATGTTTTCCAAATGATCTCTGAATGTCTTCTAATCTCTGCCTCTAAGTATTTCAAAGGGACCAGTTATCAAAACAACACTTGTCTGTACTCTGTAATAAAAATCATACTACTAATAACTTAGCATCTGTGTAGCATTTACTGTTTACCTACAAGGTAATTTTCTAAGGACAATACATGTATTAATGCATTTAATCCTCAAAATAACCCTGTGGGATAGGTACTATTATGAGTCTCACTTTACAAATAAGGAAATGGAGGCACAGAGAAGCTAAGAAACTGGCCTAAGTTTCCACAGCTAGTAAATGACAGTCTTTCTGTATCTGAGAATCCATTTTCTTAAGTACCACTAGACAGACCGTTGAACAGTTTGATGAGTCAGAGTGTTAAAGATTGGAGTTTAGGGGAGCTTGGGTGGCTCAGTCATTAAACATCCCACTTCACCTCAGGTCGTGATCCATGGTCCGTGAGTTGGAGCCTCACATCGGGCTCTGTGCTGACAGCTTGGAGATTGGAGCCTGCTCTCTCTCTCTGTCCTTCCCTGCTGGTGCTCTCTCTTTCTTGAAATGAAAAATAAACATTAAAAAACTAAAAGATCACAAGTGATTATAAGATTGAGTGTTCAAATTGGAAGATTCTCAGAACAGACTCCAACATAAGGAAATTACCAAGCCCTGTTTTTTTCTAAACAGAAATATGCTTTTGAATAATAGTGCCAGGAAAAGTACTTTTGGAAGGAAGCTGGGAAAACATACATCTCTGGTCCATGGGGAAGAAAACATGAGTGACTCTATTAGATCACGAGCTCTCACTGCCATCACCGTGCCACTATGAAAAGTTTCATGTGTCAGAACCTTCCCCAAGAGATTTATCTATAATCACATTTTAGCTTCCAAACATACATTGGTGACATCCAGAGACCTCCATCTGTCTGATGACTTGTAAAGCCTCGGGCTTTTCTGTGCCTGGCTTTAGCAGGTCCTATGGCTGGTCACCTCTGTGTGTCCTCAGAGCACTTAGCCAGGGGCATGTGACTTTCCATCATGTCAAATTCATTCTGGGAATGTGCTTTGCTAAACATCCTTTGAATTCTCCAGAGTCGAGAGCGTGATGCAAATGTGCTCTGCTCAAGTATTCCAAGTGACCTCATCCAACCCACGGTGCCAAAAACCTGGATACAACTTTGAAATCTTAATCTCCATCCAAAACTTCTCTCCTGAGTTCCAGATCCTTTCCAAACCTTCCAAAGCCGCAGAGAACACTGGCTCATTGGCTATCAGCTAACTGAATAATCACGTGAAAGCCAGGCATGGGGTAGGAATTCAGGCAGATATAAACCCTAGGCTTATAGATGTCTGAAGCAACAGAAGTGGCCACTGGGTGCCTCAGAGCATACCTGTGTCCCCCTGTGTGCAGACCAAGGATCCCAGTGTCTAGACGCTAGCTCAGATTGTCAAGAAGTGCCTATGTCAGCAGTCATAGCTGCATGCTAGATTTGGGGGGTGCAGCTGAATTCTAGCCCTCACCTCTGGGTGGGGATTCTGGTGTCAGTTATGCTGTTGAAGTCAGAGGTCCCAGTGGGCCAATGGTCTCAGCTCCAAGGAGATGGTGCCCAGACCTGGCCTGCAGCACCCTCTCCAGTTCTAGCCTATCACTGCTTAGCTTCCTATTTCTGCCTGTGCAATGGATATCTCTAATCAAAAGTCTGTTGCCACCTCCTACACAGCCTGTTTAAAGCAGAGTGTGCCAGTCACAGAGTTGTGGAACTCAAAATTAAGTCAAGTTCATATCCAAGCCATGTCAATTCTAACAGATGACACCATAGTTTGTTTCCCGAGTTTGGGCCTATGGGTGCCCATTGAGGGCCCTCCATCAAACAGAGCCTCGCTGATCGCACAGCCTCCACCTCTTTGGTGGCCATCGTCCTATGTGCATGGGCGTTGGGAGGGGAGAATTTGTTTTACTAGGTACTCCTCTATTGAATAAAAAATGAGCACTTATCTTGAAGGGGGAAGAGGAAGTCTGCCCTCGATAATATGTAATTCTCTCTTGGGTAAATAGATTCCTGATAGTGCAGCCGGTAAAGCTGCAATCACATTTTTTAACTCTAAGGTGACGTTAGCATAAACATCCCCATGTCCTAGTTATTGATCTTTTGCTTGGATAATGGTATTACCCAATTGAACTTCTGACACTGGAGAACTTGCAGTGGCTGCAATTGTATTTTTCTTTTATTCCTGCAGTTTAATTCAACGTGTGCTTCCAACTGTGATCTCTATGAAAAAATGTTGTTTTGCAGGAGTCGGCGTAGAATGTTAAATCAATCTCTGCCTCTCTCCTCTTTGCTCTCTCTGGCTCTCTCTCTCCTTTCTCCTGGTAGTAATATTAACTTTTAGCTTGAATCCTGGAAACACAAGAACCAAATGAAATACTCAGAAACTCCCAAATAAGAGCTTAAAGTGTGGCGTGTCCCCAAGAGGTGCACAACTTCTGAATTCTCAGGGGTTGCCTTTTTCAGTATTAGCCATGTCAAGTAAATCCTTTCCCAGAGACCTACTTTCCATAATCAACACTAACACTGGGGGAAAGAAGAGCTTATATTAGACGTGAGTGTTCTCTGCCTAGGGGTGGTCATCTGCTGGTGAGTGCCTCACCATTGGCAGAATAGAAAGATGGGCCATGGCATTTCACTGCAAACTGATTTTGTTACAGTCAGAGTCCAGAAGTTTCTGTCACTGCATGAGCAAACTGGTCCGGGTGGTAATGCTTTCTTAATTCTTCCAAGGTGAAGTGGTACTATGTGGGAATTTAATTTGGTTCAGGGGCTCTCAGTGAGCATGTGAGTTCAACTCTAGGATCTGGGAGGTCCCTTAAGGACAGTGAGAAGGTCACACAGCTGACATTTGAACTAAGGTCCAAATTACCCCTGTACCCATGCTCTGCATTCAGCTGCCAGATGATGGCCTCAGGGCCACTCTTCCTTGCCTCCTCTCAAGGAATATGTCCACCAACTGAGAGTTAGAAGAATTTTAAAAAAATTCCATTCTAGCCTTTCTTTAATGCATCAACATGTATCTGTATCTGATCCTCCATCCCCTTTCGCTCATCAAAGCCCCTTCCAGACTAAGGAATGGATTCTTCCTGCCTGGGAAGAAATGTATCAAAAGTGGGAATACAGGTACATAAAACAAAGAGGTTTAGAACAGACAAGATCCAAAGCACTTGAACACAAATGCCAGGCCCTCATTGGAGAAATAGAGAAGCTGACCAGGATTCTCTGCAGGCTGAGAGGAAAAAGAAAGTAAAAGCAAACAGATGCATTTACTTCTCACATATTTGGAAAGTCCTAGGGCCTTTTCTTTTTCTTTTTTTAAATAAAACAGTTGTTTAAATTTTTTTACTGTTTTTTATTTATTTCTGAGAGACAACGTGAGCAGGGGAGGGTCAGAGAGAGAGGGAGACATAGAATCTGAAGCAGGCTCCAGGCTCTGAGCTAGCTGTCAACACAGAGCCCGACGCGGGGCTCAAACCCAAGAACCATGAGATCATGACCTGAGCCAAGGTCGGATAACCATCCAACTGAGCCACCCAGGCGCCCCTCTAGGGCCTTTTCCAAAGGACTCTGTCAGAACTGCCTAGCAGTTGGTCTGCTTCCCACCCTTCCTGTTTCTTCTAGCTCCTGCTTTCCAGTGAATACAGCAACAGCAGACCGAAGTGTCTGAGGCCTGGAAATCCTGTCTCCAGGAGTCTCGTTTGTGTCTGAGTACAACCTCAAGCATTTGCAAGAGAGTTTCTGAACTGCTGGTTCAAGATCATTGAAGCTTGTATTCTTTTTTTTTTTTTTTAATGTTTTATTTATTTCTGAGAGAGAGAGAGAGAGACAGCGTGAGCAGGGGAAGGTCAGAGAGAGAGGGAGACACAGAATCTGGAACAGGCTCCAGGCTCTGAGCTAGCTGTCAGCACAGAGCCCGATGCAGGGTTTGAACTCACGAACCACGAGATCATGACCTGAGCCAAAGTTGGATGCTTAACTGACTGAGCCACCCAGGTGCCCCTGAAGCTTGTACTCTTGAGCGCCTATGCACTTCTGTTCTTCCTTCACCCCCAAGAGTGGGAATGGGGTCTTGAAGAGGGTCATTTTGAGGGCCAGCAGCTGGCAGGGAACAGACAGAGGTGCTTCTGGATTCATCTTCAGATCTCACTTGTTGTGCTCCTATTTTTCAACTGCGACAGACGGTAGAAGTGAATGCTTAGCTTACACCCAGGTCACAGTCAAATTGTTCAGATCACAAACATCACCGGAAATACAGGTGGAGCCCTACCCCTGGCTCTACGCCATGGCATCACCCGCTTTAGCCATTACATTCTGCTCCTGGCTCCTGGTTTTACCACCACGTCTATAGTTTCACCCATAGTTAATTCTTCCAATAATTTTCTCAAAGCTAGTTCACAATGCACTGAAACCTTTGGCTAAAGCATCAGTGCAAGAAAAAAAAAAAAAGTAGCTTGATAAGAACTGGTGAGGAGTCTACATTTACCCCCTTTCATTGGCCATTAGGAATTTATTTCCAGTTAAACAAGCTGGGAAATGTAATTAAGCACATGGTTGATGGTGACAGCCAAGTGTGGCATGCCAGAAACACAATAGGTTCTTTAAAGGTGCCAAGGACCAGTATTATGCATCTTCTGTTGGGAACTGTATACATTCACAATTCGGAGCCTCCTGTGTGCTGCCTCATATCTTCAATCAAATTATTATATCCCAGAAATATGCATAAGGGAAATGATTCTACACATTTTATGGTGGGTTGTTGCTAGTAGCAGTAATTGAAGTACCTTTCCACTTATGAAAGTACTAATTTTATTTGTTTTTATTGCTTTTCTAGATGCAATTATTTATTTAGTGTGCTTTGGCTTTATTGAATTATGTTTACTATAGGAACATCATAAAAATGTATGAAAACAACACATCAGCCCAGCCAGCCTGGTGACCTGTATTGAGAAAGCTAGTGTTATTTTTCATATCCAAACGTAATGGAATAACTTAAGAATAAACAGATATCTACACTAGAAAACAATGCAATTTCAAGGTAATGTAATAAAACACCTGGACAATATGATTTCATAAATCCTGGTTCTAAAATTTACATGAGTTGGGTTTTGCGTGCTTATTTGAGGACACATGGCATTTCTAAATGGAATCATTATAATGTGAAATGTAATTAAATTGTAAGGCAAGATGTAAACAGGATTTTTGTTGGCTTGTAATATATGGACAAGTAAGAAGCAATGTGAAGACTTTCTATGTCAAAAGACAGGCAGGAGGCTCTCATCCCTATAAATGTCCTTAACTTCGAAATTGAAGAACGACCAATTTGTGAAGGTTGCTGGGTAGTCGCCCCTGATGAGTAGGTACTGGCTGTAGTTTAGATACTCTCTTGCTCTCTTCCTCCCTGTCTCAATAGTGCTTCATTTCAAAAGGAAAGATGCTTTTTGCTTTAGGCATTCTTTTTTTAATATATATTATATGTCATATTCTTTTTTTAAATATTTGTTTATTTATTTTAATAGTTTATTGTCAAGTTGGTTTCCACATAACACCCAGTGCTCATCCCCACAAGTGCCCTCCTCCATGCCCATCACCCCCCTACCCCTCTCCCCCACTCCTATCAGCCCTCAGTTTGTTCTCGGCATTCAAGAGTCTCTCACAGTTTGCCTCCTTCCCTCTCCCCAACTATTTTTCCTCTTCTTCTCCCCCACGGTCCTCCGTTAAGTTCCTCCTAATCCTCCTGTATATGCAAACATACGGTATCTGTCCTTCTCTGCCTGACTTATTTCGCTCAGCATAACACCCTCAAGTTCCATCCATGTTGCTACACGTGGCCAGATTTCATTCTTTCTCATTGGCTTTAGGCATTCTTTTTAAGAAGCTTAAGTTGAATGTGCATGGTTTATTTGTCCTGAATTTTGGCGAGATCATCTAAGGTGTAAGCACAAAGAATAAAAAATTGAAAGAAAACCGGAACACAACCAAAGCCAAGAAACAAAAACCAAAAGCACGTTGCTTAAAGGAAAGTCATGTGCCTTTCATGGTTCGAAATTAGTGACTGACTTTTATTTTTCTGATTTTGAATTAAAATTAATGAACGGTGCTTAAATACATGTGCCTACTAGAAAATTTAAGAAGTATCCACAAATATATACACTGAATTGTGGTCTCCTCTCAACCATCCAGTTTACTTTACCAGAGGGAATCGTAGATACCAGGTGCTTGATTTTTCAAGCAGGTTCCAAGGTTTTTCTAATCATATAAAATAAATACACACATATTTACACAAATGATGGTAAAACAGACACGTATGGTTCCATCATTCTTTTTAAAGACTGCACCACATACTCCATTGTATGAATACACCGGCCTCCCACTGATATCTATTTAAGTGTTTCCAGATTTTGCTTGTACCAGCAAACACCTCCGCTAACAATATACAAGAAGACCTGTTTCTTCTGTTTCTTTTGACAACCTTTCTTTAATGTTTGTTAATTTGAAAGACAAACCTTGATGTGTGATTTTATTTTTTTTAAGTTTTATTTATTTATTTTGAGAGACAGAATGAGTGCATGTGAGTGGAGGAGAGGCATAAAGAGAGGAGAGAGAGAGAATCCCAAGCAGGCTCCGCGCTGACAGCCCGCCCGACTGGATCTCACGAACCGTGAGATCACGACCTGAGCCGAAAAAGAGTCAGATGTTTAACTGATTGGGCCACCCAGGTGTTCCTTGGTGTCCGATTTTTAAATTGCAATTCTCTTATTGCTAGAGGTTGAATCTCATTTGTACATGTGAAAGACTTCATATTTTCTTTCCTGTGAACTATCTGGTCCTGTCTGTTGTTCTTTGTTTAATTTTCTAATGGATTATTGGCTGGCATCTTTGCTGAATTATAAAGCCCTTTGGTATGAGTTGCAAATATTTTCTCCACTTTTTCAATTGTCCTTTGACATTTTTTTAGAGAATTCTTTGCCTGTGTGGCATGAAGATGTACATATCTTTTTTGTATGGCTCCTGGATTTTTCTGTAAAATACCTTCCATACATAGAGGTTATTAAAATAAATTTCCCCAAACTTTCTTCTAGCACTTTTATGAGTTTCTTTTCCACATTAAAAATGTGTAATTTGTCTGGAATTTGTCTGGTATAAAGAATGATGTAGGCATTTGGTTTCTTTTTCAAGTGGCTACCCATGTATCCTAACACTATTTATCAAAAAACAATATTTTATTTTATTATTCTGGATTAATTTCTGGACTTCTCATGAGTTTCATTGATAGAATGAATTCCTTTGCCAACACCACAGTATTGTAATTATTATAGCCATAGATTTTAATATCATTCAAGTTGGATTAGTGATTCCAATTACCAATAACCAAATTACAAATTTCTGAATAAATTTGATGTGTAACACTGTGTAAGTTACACATACACATGTACAAGGCTACTTTGATGCCTTTATATATTGTAATATGATGGCCAAGTAGTGATTGTTTACCACATTACATAACTATAGTACAATATTATTGTCTACGTATATTATCCTGTGCATTAGATCTCAGTGCCTTATTTACTACTTGTTACAAGTTTTTACCCTTAAGCACTGTCACTCCTGTCTGACTCCTCTTAGTCCCTTGGTAACCACCATTTTACTCTGTTTCTACAGGTTTAATTTTTTTAGATTCCACATATATAAATAATATACGATACTTGTCTTTTTCTGACTTACTTAGCATATGTGCTTAAGGTCCATCCATGTTGTCACAAGTGAGAAAACGTCTTCCTTTCTCATGGCTGAATACTGTCCCATTGTATATACGCAACACATCTTTTTTATCCATTTATTCACTGATGGGCATTTGGGTGGTTTCCACAGCTTGGTTTTGTGAATCATGCTGCAATAAAATTAGATTGTATAAGGGGCTTCTGGGTGGCTCAGTCGATTAAGCGTCTGACTCTTGATTTCAGCTCAGGTCTCACATGATCTCATGATCTCATGGTTCGTGAGTTCTAGCTCCAAGTCAGGCTCCATGCTGACAGTGTGGAGCCTGCTTGGGATTCTCTTTCTCTGTCTTTCTGCCCCTTCTGAGTTCTTGTGTGCACACGTTCTCTCTCTCTCTCTCAAAATAAATAAATTTTGAAAAAAGATGGGATTGCATATTTCTTATTGAAATCCTGTTTTCGTTTCCCTTGGGTATATACCCAGAAGTGGAATTGCTAAATTATATGGTAGATCTATTTTTAATTTTTTGAGAAGCCTTCACATTGTTTTCCATAGTGATTTGATCAATTTACATTCTTCTCAACAATTTTTAAGGGTTTCCTTTTTACCACATCGTCACCATCTCCCATGGTCTTTTGTCTTCTTGATGATAACCATTCTAACAAGTATGAGGTGATATCTCATATGCACTTCCCTGATAATGAGTCATGTTGAGCATCTTTTCATGTGTCTGTTGACCTTTTATGATGTCCTCTTTGGAGAAATGTCTAGTTACTTCTTTTGCCATTTTTTTTTAAACTGGGTTTTGTTTTGTCTTGTTATTGAGTTGATGGAATTCTTTATACATTTTGCATATTACTTGGATATTTCAACCCCTATCCATTATATAGTTTGCAAAAAGTTCTCTCATTCTGTAGGTTCTCTTCATTTTGTTAATGGTTTCTTTTTCTCTGTGGGGGCTTTTGAGTTTGATGTAGTCCCATTTGTTAATTTTTTCTTTTGTTGTTTGTGCTTTTGGAGTTATTTCTAAAAGATTAATGCCAAGATCAATACCAATGAGCGTCTTCCAAATGCTCATCTTCTTCTAGGACTTTCATGGCATCAGATCTTTATGCTTAAGTCTTTGATCCATTTCAAGTTAATTTTTGTGAGTGATGTGTGACAGTGGTCCAATTTCATTATTTTGCATGTGTTTCTCCAGTTTTCCCAGCACCATTTGTTGAAGAGACTATCCTTTCACTATCATGTGTTCTTGGCTTCCTTGTCAAATATTAGTTAAGCATATATGCTGGAGTTTTTCACTTGGCTGATGTACCTACATTTGTGCCACTGTCATACTGTTTTGTTTTGTTTTGTTTTTAATTTCTAGGAGAGAGAGAGAGAGAGAGCGTGAGCAGGGTAGGGTCAGAGAGAGAGGGAGACACAGACTCTGAAACAGGCTCCAGGATCTGAGCTGGCAGTCAGCACAGAGCCTGACGCGGGGCTTGAACCCACGAACCGTGAGATCACGACCTAAGTGAAAGTCGGACGCTTAACCGACTAAGCCACCCAGGCGCCCCTCTGTCATACTGTTTTTATTACTATGGCTTTCTAGTATAGTTTGAAATCTGGAAGCAGAATATCACTGGCTTTGTTCTTTTTTCTCAGGATTGCTTTAGCTATTTGGGTTTTTTGGGGGTTCCACACAAATTTTAAGATTGTTTTATTTCTGTGAAAACTGTGTTTGGTATTTTGACGGGGATTAAGTTGAATCTGTAGATGGCTTTGAGTAGTATGGCCGTCTTAACAACATTAATTGTTCCAACCCACAAATATGGGATATCTTTCTGTTGCTTGTGTTTTCTTCAATTTCTTTCAGCAAAGCTCTGTGGTTTTTGTTGTACAGATCTTTCACTTCCTTGGTTAAATTTATTTCTAAGTATTTTTTTATGTTATTATAAATGGGTTCATTTTCTTTATTTCTTTTTTGAATGCTTCATCATTAATGTAAAGAAATGAAGCGTATTTATATATGCTGGTTTTGTATCTTACCATTTTAGTGAAATAGGGTTTTTGTTTTAACTAATTCTTTGGGATTTTCTCTATATAGGAATCATATCATCAGCAAATAATGACAGTTTTATGTCTTTCTTTCTCATTTGAATGCCTTTTATTGCTTCATCTTGCTTAAATTGCTTTGGAAAGTAAACAATACTGGACTTCCAGTATTATTTTGAATATGAGTGGTGAGAGTGGGCATCCTTGATTTGTTCTTGATCTTAGGAAAAATGCTTTCAGTTCCTCTTCATTAAGTATAATGTGAGCTGAGTTTATCATATATGGCCTTTATTATGTTGAGGTATGTTTCTTCTATATCTAGTCTGTTAATGGTTTTTATCATACAACGATATTGTATTTTGGCAAATGCTTTTTCTGCATCTATTGAGATGATCATGTGATTCTTATTTTTCATTTTATTGATATGATAAATTACATCTATTGGTTTGTGTATGTTGAAGCATCTTTGCATACCAGGGATAAATCCCACTTGGTCATGGTGTTTCATCCTTTTGATATGTTCTTGAATTTGATTTTCTAATGTTGTCTTGAGAATTTTTACATCTATATTCATCAGGGATATTGGTCTATAGTTTTCTTTTCTTGTGGTAGCCCTGTCTGGCTTTTGTTATCCAAGTGATGATGGCCTCATAGAATGAGCTTGTAAGTATTCCCTCCTGCCAGAAACTTTGGAAGAGTTTAAAGAGGATTGGTATTAATTATTCTTTACATGTTTTGTAGAATTTTCCAGTAAAGCGGGCTTTGAAGATTTTTGTGTTGGGAGTTATTATTATTATTATTATTATTATTATTACTGATTATTAATTATTGATCTTTGTAGCTTTTCTATTTCTCCCTGATTCAGTCTTCTTAGGTTGTATATTTCTAGAATGTATACATCTCTTCTCAGTTATGTAATTTGTTGGCATATCATTGTTCACATAGTCTCTTACAATTCTCTGTATTTTTGTAATATCTGTTCTAATGTCTTCTCTTTCATTTCTAAATTTTTTTAAGTCTTCGCTATTTTTTTAGTTAGTCTAGCTACAGCTTTGTCAATTTTGTTTATCTTTTCAAAGAAGTAGGTCTTAGTTTCACTGATCCTTTCTATTATTTTTTTTTTCTGGTTTCTATTTCATTTATTTCCACCTTGATCGTTACTTTTTCCTTCTTTCTGTTAATTTTGGGCTCCATTTGTTTTCTTTCTGTAGCTCCTCGTGGTGTAAAATTAGGTTGTTTGAAATCTTTCTAATTTCTGAATACATTATTATTGTTATAAGCTTTCAGAACTGATTTTGATATATCCGACGATATTTGATGTTATGTTTTCATTTTCATTTGTTTTGAGATAATTTTTATTACTCTTTTGATTTCTTCTTTGATCTAATGGTTGTTTATAAGTGTGTTGTTTAGTTTCCACATATTTTTAGATTTTCTCACTTTCCTCTTGTTGATTTCTAGTTTATACCATGTGGTCAGAGAAGATAGCTGTTATGATTTCAGTCTTCTTAAATTTGCTAAGATTAGTTTTTTGGCCTGACATATGATCTATCCTGGAGAATGTTCCATGTGCCCTTGAGAAATTGTGTATTCTGCTGCTGTTGGGTGGAATGTTCTGTATATGTCTGTTAAGTCCTTTTCTTCTAAAGTGTGTTTCCATTTAAATGCTTCCTTGTTGATTTTCTGTCTGAATGATCTATCCATTGCTGATAGTGGGGTATTGAAGTTCCCTACAATTATTGTATTGTTGTCTACTTCTCCTTTAAGATCCTTTATTAATTACTTAATTATTTTTATTCTTTAATTAATCTGTAATATACATACATGCTTAAGTAATATTAATTACTTAACATAATTAATACATACTTAATTTTATTGCTTAGATTTTGGGAACTTTTTTTTTAAGTTTTGTTTTGTTTTGTTTTTTTAAATAGCTTATTGTCAAGTTGGTTTCCATATAACACCCAGTGGAACATATTTATTTGCAATCATTATATCTGCTTGATGGATTGACCCTTTCATCATTATATAATGACCTTTGTCTCTGATTATCCTTTTTGGCTTTAAGTCTATTTGTCTGATATAAGTATGGCTGTACTTAATTTTTTATTTTTGCCTGCTTGAAATATCTTCCATTCTTTCACTTTGAGCCTATTTGTGTCTATAGAGCTGAAATGAGTCTCCTATAAGCAGCATATAATTGGGTCTTATTTTTTTTAATCTGTTCAGACACTTTGTGCCTTGTGATTGGTGAGTTTAATCCATTTACATTTATGGTGATTATTGATATGCAAGTTTACTACATTTTATCTTTTGCCTTCTGATTATTTTGTCTCTCTAATGTTTCCTTTTTCCTTCTGATTCTACCTTTGTAAGTAGCTAGTTTTTCATGGCCGTTGGCACAGTCTGCCCCTCTCCCCCCTTTTTGACGTTTTGTGTCTATGCTCTAGATATTTGCTTTGTAGTTACCATGGGGTTTACACAAAACATTTCATAGATAAATAAAATAGTCCTTTTTCTGCTGGTAGCAATTTATCTTCATTTGCCTATAAAAGTTTCATCCTTTTATTCTTCCCCTTCTATATTTTTGATGTCACAAATTATCTCTTTTTATACTGTGATTTTGTTACCAAGTTGTTACCATTATTTTTAATGCTCTTTTCCTTTAAACTTTATGCTATAGTTAAGAGTTTAATATATTATTTTAAAGAAGAGTTACCATATTCTAATTCTGTTTATCCACTTAATCAGAGTTTTGTGCACTTTCTTTTTTTAATTTCAGCTTGAGGACCACCTTTCAACATTTCTTGTAAGGCAGGTCTAGTGGTGGTGAACTCTCTCAGCTTTTGTTTATCTGAGAAAGGCTTTATTTCTCCTTCATTTTTGAAGGATAATTTGCCAGATATTCTTGGTTGACAGTTTTCTGTCAACCTGTATCTTCCTATCTATGTCATTCCTCTCTCTCCTGGGATGAAGTTTCTGCTGAGAAATCTGCTGATACCCTAACAGGAGTACTTTTTTAGGTTACTATCTTTTTCCTCCCTTGGCTGCCTTTAAAATTCTTTATTGTTGACTTTTGACAGTTTTACTATAATGTGGCTTGGAGAGAGTATTTTTGCATTGAGATAATAAGGTGTTCTATTAACTTTGTGGACTTGTATACCCAGTTCTTTCTTCAGGACTAGAACGTTCTTGGCTATTATTTCTTTAAGTAGGCTCTCTTCCCTTCCCCTCCCTCCTCCTTTTGGGATACCTATAATGTTGGCTTTTCTTTTTAAAAATTTTTTTTAATTCTTATTTTGAGAGAGAGAGAGAGAACAAGTGGAGGAGGGGCACAGAGGATCTGAAGTGGGCTCTGTGCTGATAGCAGAGAACTCAATGCAGCGCTTGAACTCATGAACCGTGAGACCATGACCCAAACCAAAGTCAGATGCTTAACTGAGTGAGCCACTCAGACACCCCTCATGTTGGCTTTTCTAATGGACTGAGACCATTCACATAGAGTTTCCTCACTATTTAAAAATGTCAGCTCTCTCTCCTCTTCCACCTGAATCATTTCTATATTTCTGTCCTTGAGCTTACTAATTCACTCTTCCTTTTTATCTGCTTTGTTTCCAATATGTTCTAACGCATCTTTCCTTTCATTTATTCAGTCCTTCAGCTCCAGAATTTCTGTTTCATTCTGTCTTGGAATTTCAGTCTCTTTGGTAAAGTATGCCTTCTGTTCATTAGTTTGATTACTGAAATCACTGTATTGTCCTGCTGAGTTTTCTTGTGGCTTTTGAACTTCTTTACAAGTATTTTGAATGATCAGTTAGATTACAGTATTCCATGTCTTTGGGTTTGGTTGCTGGAAAATTGTCATTTTATTTTTCTGATACCATATTACTGTGATTTTTTAGATATCACTGTGATCTTTACATAGTACTATGATTTTTCATGGTATTTGATGAGAAGTGGTTCTGCCACTGCATTTGAAGTAGTGAACACCTTGTTTCATGTAGGTGAGGTTTTGTTAACTGATTCTAACAGTTCAACAGGTTGGTAGTTAGAAGCCTTCCTTTTGTTTTCCAGAAGGTGGCGCTATAGCACAAGTTTTTGCCTTCTGTTAAGGATGCTGACTGGCTGCTAAGGTTGGGAGCACTATGAGCTTTAGAAAAAAGCATAGGTTGGGGGGGGGCAGAGCAGGAGTGAAGAGGGAAGATGTACATAGTGCTTTGGGCTTTGGGTGGGCCCACTGCTACGTAGGGGGATCCTGATGTGGGGTTGGTTGGCCCTCTTGCCTTCTGGAGCAGACAGCAGGACACACTTTCCTTCAGTTCCTTTCCTGTCCCCAGTCACTGTGGTCTCTCCTCGGAGAGAGCAACTGGTCTCTGCAGCTGTAATGCACAGGGCCAGGCAGGCCCCCACTCACTCCCTTCACCCTCTACCTCCTGTGACGGAAAGGTGGTGTTGGCTGGTTGCTGGCCTGCCCGTACCTTCTCTGCCGCCACTGCTAATGCCACTGCTGGCTCCACCACCACCACCAGCCTCCCTCTGCAGCCTCCTCTACAGTCCGGTCCACCCGCTTTTGAGTGCACAGATGGACAGATCTCTTGGGTGTCCTTCGGTATGTTGTGCAGAGGAACTTTCCTTCTCAGTTATGGATGTCCAATTAGTTGTAAACTGAAAGGGAAAGAAAAAAGGAATGATTCACACTGCCATGATCCTGACATGGCTCGCTCCATAATAATCCACCAATTACTCTTTGTTTTAATAATGTTCCTTAATCATGGCAAGAAAATATATACGGATGACTCCTTTATTCAAAAGTTGTTTTTCACAAAAATTTTTCTTTTTAATTTTATTAAATGCCTTTTCAGCATCTATAGTGATAATCGTGTGTGTGTGTGTGTGTGTGTGTGTGTGTGTGTGTGTGTGTATTGCATCTATTGCCATAGTGGAATATATTGATAGATTTTTCTAATATTGAACCATCTTTGCATTCCTGGAACATTGGTTATCTATTTTTTAATCTGCTTCCTCATTCTGAGTAAATCTGATTTAAAATTTACATTAATAAATTAGGTTGTTTTCAAATACACGAAGAGACATCTGGGTGACTCCGTATGTTGAATGTCCAACTCTTGATTTCATCTCAGGTCATGATCCAAGGGTTGTAGAATCAAGCCCCATGTTAAGCTCTGCACTGAGCATGGGGACTGCTTGAGATTCTATCTCTCTCTCTCTCTCTCTCTCCCTCTGCCTCTCTCCCCCACTCTGTCTCTCTAAAGTAAAAATGAAATTTAAAAAATTAAAATACATGAAATTTTTCTTCTTCTTTTAATGCTCTGGATCAATTTAATTACACTGGAATTATCTTTTCCTAAAAGGAATTCCTTTTAGAAAGTCTCCTATAAAACTGCCTGGGCCTGGTGTTTTTAAGAAAGAGCTCCTTGACAATATTTTCTTTCTTCCTTTTCCCCCTCCCTCCTTATTTCTTTCCTTTCCTTTCCTTCTATTTTTGATGATAATTACTACATCCATATTTTCTGGGATTAATATTTATAATTTATATTTTTGGAACATTACCCACTTTATCCTGTATTTCATAATTTGGCGCAATGAGTTGAGCAAAGTAGGAATTTTTAATTAAAAAACTTTCTTTTATTTACATCATAACCTCTTCCTCATTTCCTATTTTATTCACTTGTGCTTTTTATCTTTTAATTTATTTTTCAGTTTATTTGTTTTATTGGAGTTTTCCAAGCACAGGCTTTTGGGTATTTTTATAATACTACTGTTTTTCTGCTTCTTTGTTTTCCTTTGAGGGGAGGAGGGGCAGAAGGGTTGGAGAGAGAAAATCTTAAGCAGGCTCCACACCCAGAATGGAGCTCAATGTGGGCCTTGATCCCACAAACCTGGGATCATGACCTGAGCTGAAATCAAGAGTCAGATACTTAACTGACTGAGCCATCCAGGAGCCCCTGTTTTTCTGCTTTCTGATTCATAGAGTCTGGTTTTAATTTTATTGGTCTGTCTTTTTTTTTTTTTCATTTATTTTGTTCTTTTCTAACTTCTCCAATTGAATGTTTAATTCATTTAATTCATAATACTAATATAAATATTTAAGACTATGATTTATCAATGAGTACTTCATTCTTTGGGCTCTGGTAAGTAATATTTTCTTTTATCATTATTATCAAGATAGTCCAAAACTTTTGCTTTATACAAGTTAAGTCATTCAAGAAAAATGTCCATTCTAATTTTGTTATTAATTTCTAGAATTCTTTGTTTCTGTATGTCTTTATTTTTTCTTTTGATCAGAAACTGTTAGTTACATTATTTTTACTTTTCAGAATTAAAGTTTACTTTGTGACCTAATGTTTAATCATTTTTTTGTTAGTGTTCTATGGTGACTTAAGAATAAATCAGAGTGAGGGGCACCTGGGTGGCTCAGTCGGTTGAGCCTGAAACTCTTAGTTTCCACCCAGCTCACGATCTCCAGGTTCAAGAGTTGGAGCCCCATGTTGGGCTGTATGCTGCTAGTGTGGAGCCTACTTGGGATTCTGTCTATCTCCCTCCCTCTCTTTCTGCCCCTCTCACACTCTTTCTCTACCTTTCTCATATTCTCGCTCTCTCTCTTCTCTCAAAATAAATAAATAAATTTAAAAAATATATTTTAAAAAGTATTAATCATAGTGGCCCTTTAAAAATTTTTTTATATAGTTTATTTTAGAGACAGAGAGAGACAGAGCATGAGCAGGGGAGGAGCAGAGAGAGACGGAGACACAGAATCTGAAACAGGTTCCAGGCTCTGAGCTGCCAGCACAGAACCCGATGTGGGGCTCAAACCCACGAACCGCAAGATCATGACCTGAGCCAAAGTCAGACGCTTAACCGACTGAGCCACCCAGGTGCCCCCATAGTGGCTCTTTATATGGCATAATGTCCTTTACGAGACGATGAGATCTGTATTGTTATGTGGTTTACTTTTTATATATCTTTGGAAAATTTTTGTCCATGTGTTTCCCTCTGGGTCCCCAGCACACGATGAAAATGCACTCGCGATGAATGAATATATGATGCGGGACTCCCTGTGACCAGCTGGAATTGTTTTGTGTTTTGTCTTCCAGCCAAAGATCGCTGAGGAAAACCTGACCTACGCCGAGCTGGAGCTGGTCAAACCCCACCGGGCCGCCAAAGGCCTCCCCACCAGCACTGTCTACGCCCAGATCCTCTTTGAGGAGAACAAGTTGTAACTTGGTGGCCTCTTCCGTGGTCCTATTTAATGCCTGCCATCCCAGTTATTTATGATACTTTGGAAACAAAGTCCTTATTTTTGTATTTTCCCTCGTGCCTTCTGCGTGGTGGCGAGCCCCTTTCCAACAGCGTTCCGGGTGCCTTTGAGGAAAAGTATGAGGCACACGTACGAGGCTCCTCTCCACAAAAGATTAGGGGTCAGAGACCTCGGATGAGTCTCCCCGGACAAGATATTCTGGGTCTGAGCCCTGAGAAGTGTGGACTCTGATTCTGAGAGTACCCAAGGAGATTTTTCTGCTGAGCCATAGTCCTTCATATTTTCTAATTCTTTCTTTGGGTTTTAATCTTTGGGAAAAAAATCTTATTTTAATCTTCTGTTCTTCCTGTATTTGTGATATCAAGCTCGTAGCATATAGCTAGAAGAAATACCATTATAGGCCAACATGTGTGAGATGGCAGATATGCACTAAATGGTTTTCAAAAAGTCAGAGAATGTTTCTAGGGCACCTAGAGCAGAGTGGACTGCTCATTGCAAATGGTCACTCAAGATAGCATCTCTTGTTTTAAATAGGTGCACTTGACCCTGGTGGTTTAAGGGTGGCAGAGTGTGGGGCACTTTGATGTCTAAGCTAACAGTCAACTGTCTGTAAATACCCCAGTGCCCATCTCCCCCCCTGTGATCACCCAAGGCTGTGGGACAAGTAGCAGGCACCATTCTAAAGGACTCCCACCCCTGCATCACGGTGCACCTACATTGGCATAGAAACTTACCTCCTCCAAGAAGTTCTGCTCTTTTCCCAAGGAGGGATTTATCCATCCATTGACACACTGGAGGAAATGAGCCATTCGGAGCTGTGCCGAGGTTCCCAGCTCTCACTGAATGTCCTCTCATGTGTGAGCAAAGTTTTGTGCCTGGTTTCCCTCGAGGAGGAGACTAGGAAGTGCAAGCGAGTCGGGAAAATGTGTTTTAAAGACCCTCCTGTCGCAACGCGCCTTGTCTACTCAGCCTCGCATGTGATTTCTGATGTGTCTGGGCTGGGGTCAGGCAGGGATGCAGGGCATATGCATCTGTGCGGAAGTTGCTCTGCGGGACTGGTACAACATCAAGGGACTCACTGGAGACGGAGACATTCTAGAAGAGAGTGTGTCTTGAAGAAATGCTTCTCATGTGGATGCGTTCTGGGTGGCTATTCACTGCACACTGCAGAAGTTGTTTGGCTTTGTAATGGATGGTGTATATATGGTAAATTGTATATTCTACACATAACCTTGAGCGTGAGTTGTGCCCTTCTGTATAGTTATGTGAACTTGGTCAAGGTTCTTGTTCCCTAATTATCTCAGACTCATGTTTATATTCAGGTAACTTAACCTCTCATAGAATTCTTGTAATGGGATGATGAATACTAGAAGATTCTGTATACTATAAAGTTGCTTCACACTACATTGTGTTAACATTCATGTGACAACCAGCACGTATTTTCAAGATGAAAATTTCTTTACAGTTTAGGGCTTTCGCCACAATAGCTTCAAAAATAAATGTTTGTCCATGAACTTAGCTCCACAGTAACACTCTCAGAGACCCATGATAGCTTATGAGTACCTCTTGTGGTTTATTGGAAAGGGTCCAAATTGAAAGCAAGTAGATCTTCTTGAAGCAGAAATAGCCTGACTCTACAAAGTGGAAGTCAGTCTCTCTGCTCTACACCTTGCGTCTTGTTCCCTTCCTGCCTGCCAGATTTCAAAGATAGTGAATAAACCATACAGGAAGAATTACCACTTGGAAGAATTGGCTGGAACTTTCAGAGCGTTCTTTAGGAGAGGAAACTATGTGGTTGGCACACAGTTCATGTCCTAGTTATCCTGAGCAGTATATCCTATTTTATAGCATGGCAATATTCCAACAGAATGTGGCTCTATGACGTTTTGAGGTAGAGGGTGATTTCTTCATTTGCACAAGGAAGCATATGGGCTAGTGGGTCCCAGGGATACCAGGTGGGGATGGAGAGTTGGGTGCGTGAAGAGGAGACTGTGGGGAGAGGCAAGCGGGGAGAGGGGCCCAGGCTACTGCAGAACTGAGCTGAACTTCAGTCACCCTCAAGCCCATCTTCTTAAATTCAGTGACAGCTGAGGGCCATCACGTGTGGAAAGAAACGCATTCCACTAAGAAAGCTGGAACTGCAAGTTACTGTAACAAGTCATTGCTATAGATTCAACGCAGACGTTCTCTCCGAAATTCTGCTCCTAGCTGCACGAATCCACACTATGCTGTGTGACTGGGGGGCCAGCTGGACATCGAATAGAAAAGCCTGCGAGACCATCACCTCCTACTGAAAATGCTTCCCAAGGGAATCTTGGAAGCTACTGTCAACATCCAAGCAGAGCTCATCCTGCCATTATGTCCAGAAGCAGAACATCCAAGTTCTGCTCACAGCTAGAAGCAATGGACGATCTGTCCCCAGTGCTTATTTGCAGTGATAAATCTTGACGTTATTGTCATAGAAATCTTTTAAAAAATGGGTGAATTATTCTCTATCAAAGAAACCACTAACCATGCCTTAACATTTATTTCTAAAGATAAGCAAGGGGAAACATTTCATTCCACTAGAAATTAGAAAAAGTTCATCTTGTTTTTACAATCAGGAATCTATTGAAACAACTACATATAAGCAGTTTTCAAAGGGGACAATTGCTTGTACATGAAGCCAAGTAAGAACCCATTGGTCAGTAGACACTTTCAGGTTTGGTGGTGAATTTTGACCTAGGCCAGGCGTGGCACGGAACCATGGCAGGAAGGAAGGCAGTGAAAAAGGTCATCTCCAAGCCCTGAACTAAAGCAGCGGTGTTGGGGAGAAAGGGTTGGGATTTTTTTTGTGATCATGTCTTCATTGAAGCATTGTGATCCCGTTAGTTCACAGGGCAAGTCAGAAAAAGCCAGTCCTCCCCCTCCTGATATTTGCTGAAGTGAAAATGACATTGGGGCACTTGGTAGTTTTTAGTGCATAGTCATCTGGGCCATCCCACACATCAATGAACCCAAAGACTCACTTGGGATAAGACCACTAAGCCAGTTGATGCTTTTAGGGACTCTTCATGCCCTTGTTCATCACTCATCCTCTGATATGCATGACTGCAACAAGGGTGGGCCAAGAAATGGGTTCATGCTCCAGGCCCCCCAAAAAAAAAAAAAAAAAAAAAGGTCCAAAGCATGCATGCGGCTTCCTCTGGGCTACTCAGAATCCTTGGGAGAAATCAGTCATTTTTTCCTTGGGGAACGAAGCTGGGATGCTACATATCAGATCTGTCTCCAGCCATGTCTCTGGCAAGTAGAGAAGCCTTGAAAAATGAAGGATACTCTGAGAAGCAGGGAGGAAAATGGCTTGGAAGCACAGCATCCAAGTTCCCAGATCCCAAATTCCTTAGACTTTTCTCTTTCCTTCAGATCTTTTTGATTCAATTAACTGCCCCATTTTCCTTCCATCGAAATCCTTGTTTTGTTCAAGCTCATCATGTTGCAAAGGAGAGATTTCAGACTGACAACAGCATGCATCAAAGCTCCTTCTCAGCTCAGGAAGCAAAAGAGGTGCACTGAGTGTCACTACCCAAGGACTCCACTTACATCACGTCCCATGATGTACTTGTTGCCATGAGCCCTTGCTGTGCTCTGCACCTTCTCACTGAGTAGGGCCTCTCAGGGCCCTGAAGACACACTTCACGATAGAGAGGGACTCTCAGGCTTCAAGACTGATATTGTCCTGACAGAGGGACCCTCAGGTTTGGATTAGGGACACCAGCAGGCTTGGAGTAGTACTAAGCATCACTGGGGACAGTAGGGGAAGGGCACAGGGTAGAGATTCAAATGAGCCTATCACCTGGGTACTGGAGGGAGCCTTTCTGTATTTAAGGTGACTTCCATGATGTCTTTCAGTATCCATGTATTTCCTGGGGAGAGGGAGGGAGTTCCGTGTCATGTTTAGCCCATTATAAGGTGAGACAGCCACATGGTGGGGATGTTGACTCCCCATCCCATCCCACCCCCACTCCACCCTGGACAGAAGCTATTCACTCACTGAGATGGAACACAAAGAAATTCACAGTTTGGAAGAAGGGCCTGCCTTCAGCGTGGACAGGTTGAGTGGAAGCTACAGTGGATCATCCAAATGGGTAGGACAGACTAGTGCTCCCTAATCTTTAACACATCACCGATCCTGTTAAATTGTGGGTCCTGATTCAGGAAGTCTGGGTGGAGCCTAGGAGTTAATGTTTCTGACAGGCTCCCAGAGAATGCCCATGCTTCTAGATCCGGACCACAGTTTGAGTTGCATGGATGTAAACCATTGGGGAATATGGATCTGGACCCCTAGGGGCTGTCCTCAGAGTGTAGGTCACAGTTGAGCCCTGACAGTGTGCAAATTCCCAGGGAGAGGCAGCCCCATGCAGAGGGAAGGTGATGCAGCCTGAGGGTGGGGAGCTCCCAGCTGACATCTCCAGGAGCAGGTGAGGAGCTTGAAGGAGGCCAGGGAAGAGGAAGCAATCAGAGGCATGGCAGGGGCTGGACAAAGCCATGTCTGAGAGTTTCTCGAAGGAGGAAGGGCTCAGCAGTGTGAATTTTTCAGAGGTCGAAGAGAATAGAGGTTGAGCCTTTGTTTATTCTGAATTCATTGTACATTTCACGTTTTAATTTATTTTATTTTATTTTGGAGAGAGAAAAAGAGAGAAGAGTGCAAGCAGAAGAGGGGCAGAGAGGGAGAGAGGGAGACACAGAATCAGAAGCAGGCTCCAGGCTCCAAGCTATCAGCACAGAGCCTGAGATGGGGCTTGAACCCACAAAATGTGAGATCATGACCTGAGCCAAAGTCAGATGCTTAACCAACTGAGCCACCCAGGTGCCCCTGTACATTTCACATTTTAAAAAATGATTTGTTTTGCTGAGGAAAACAATTCCCCAGGTGCACAAGGCTAACAGGCTTTGGCACTGAGCCACGTGTGCTCTGCTAAGCATATTCTCTCTGAAGCCATCAGCTTCTTTCTGTAGGGTGGCGATTTGGGGTAAGACCCTTAATTAATGCATAGGGTGGGGTGTGGTGGTGGCCACTGTAGTTTTCGGCTCCTTCTGTTGTCATTGATAAAAGATGACTTGGTGTCTTCTTTCTAATAAACACAGCTTGATTAGCTTCATGCCAATTTAGTATCTGATTGTTGAGTATTAATGTACTGCACCCTATAGTTTTAAATAGAATTAGAGATGTTTACAGCTTTGGTTAAATGCACCTTGTTCTTCCACATTAAACTTTATTACAAGTGTTCTCCATCAGCAAACAGGAGAAAAACTCATTAGTAGCTGGTCTGTGTGGGGCCGTGGCTGATGCAGATGGATCCAGCACTCGGTTTTCCTTTATTACATCTTCCTAGCTGGCAGTTGGATGTGATTGCTCCCTATATATGAGGATGATAGGACCTCAGACTCCTAGGTCTATGAGGGGCTCCAAGGGAATCCAGGAACAGCCAGGAATTTTTATGCAAAAATTTTGTGTTGCTTGTGTGAGGGCCTGATGCCCTCTTCAGTTTTTCTGAAGGAGTCGATGCTCCATATAAGATGGGATTCTTTTTTTTCCAGAGAGAGAATGAGGAGGGGAGAGAGAAGGCAGAGCGAGAGAGAGAATATCAAGCAGGCTCCACGTTCAATGTGGTGCCCGATGCGGGCCTCGATCCCATGACCCCAGGATCATGACCTGGACCAAAATCAAGAGTCAGATGCTTAACCAACTGAGCCACCCAGGCACCCCAAGTTGGGACCTTCACAGACTCTATGCCAGGGTCCTAGCAGCAAGGTCCCCTGGGAGCATCATGATAACGTCTGTCACTTTACAACTGGTGAAAGTAAGGACTGGGAAGAGACCTTCTATTTGGTGGCAAAGCCAGGTTGGCACCCAGCTTTTGCTTCCCAGCCTGTTGATCACCCCCCAAAAAACCCCAACCCTAACCCCCCAACTCCACCATCAAGCTCTGGCCCCAGGCAGCCTACCATTCCCACTGCCGGTCCCCAGCTTCTCAGGGCCTCCAGGTCCGAGTGCCCTGTGACTGCACCCAGTCCCCCCTCACAGTCAGTCTGCATTCTTCAAAATGTGTTATTCCTGCTCATTCTTCCACTTCTCCTGGATTCCATTTCCTGGTTCTCTGGGAGCTCCTTCTCTAGGTCTCTCCTCTGGGTTTTTCAGCTTCTGCCTCCGTCTCCGAAGCCACACGCATGTCTCAAGCTGGACGGGCCAGCCCTCAAGCCCTCCTCTCTTGCTTCCTCTTCCACATCCAGGAGTCCCCCTCTCTGCACTGCCTCCCTTCCCCTCCTCCGAACTCAGCTTTGCTCAGAGCCTTCTGGGATCATGGCTGAGCATGTGTTCTATTGCAGAGAATATCTTATTTTTCTCTGCACCATTTGACACAGGTGCCCTTGCACTTTTTGAAACCGAATCCCTGACGCCTATGACACCACTCACCTAGTTGTACTTCTTGGGTCTTATGTAATCTACATAGTGGCCTTTCCCTGCCTCAGCTCTTCCGTGATGGCACCTTACAAGGTTCTGTCCTCAGCTTTTTTTCTTCGCGTCCACACCGATGTCTCTGACCACTCTCTAGCTACAGCTGCGGACTCGACATCCAGAGCTCCAATTGGACCCTTCTCCTAAGCTTCATGTCTAACTACTAGCCACTCCTTCCTCACCGCCCCCCCACCCCCGGGCAGTGCTTACGTCTCTTAGAAGCCAGTGTCCACTATTGACCACACCAAAAACACCCCATGCCTCTCAACACCTAGCCATGCTGCTTCAGAACACCACCATCCACCTTATAACTACAACTGGAATCCTGGTGTCCTTGGAGATGGAGGCCGTGAGCAGCAGAGCAGAATTGTCGCTGACTTTTACTGAAAGATACCAGGGGCCAGGCACCCTACTGGGCACATTTTCTGTATTATCTCATTAACCCAATACTCTTCCACCCCAATCTGCAGGTGAAGAAACAGAGGTTCAGAGAGCTCAGCTAGCTGGCTCAAGCTGACAGAGCTGGCGTCATATTATCTCCTGTGTGCCTCCCTCACGTCGCCAGCACCTACCTCTCCTCCCCATTCACAGGACTCCTGCTTTCCATCGGCTCTGGGCACCTCTCTCATGGGCCACCACATTCACACTGGACCTTCTTCCTGCCGTCTAACCCATTCTCCAAAACGCTGCCTGAGCCATGCTTCTAAAGTGCCGACTGACTGAGTCACTCCCTGCCTCAAATCCTGCTCGAAACCACAGTCAGGATGAAGCTCTGCCTCCTAGAACAGTGGAGGCTCCTCGTGACCCCGTCAGCCTGCCTTGCTGGTTTCTTACTGCTGCCTGCCACCGGCCCTTACACCATTTGCTCGGCCTATGTGGGGTGTCAGGGCTGGTGTCAGGGCTGCAAGAGAGGGCGGCCCTGGATGGGGGAGGGCCTGCACCAGCAGATCTCAGAACGTGGGGATCTGAGACCGTGCCTGTGGCACTGACCAAAGTCCCAGGGACAGCCACGCAACCTTAGCTCCCACAGCATCTAATGCAAGAGCCCCAAGCCTAGGAAGCCCAAGTAGGGTGGTTGTGCTCCCTGAGTGTCCCAGACACAGTGGCTGGCTGTGATGGCACAGCGGTGGCTCTGGAGAAAACTGCATCGAAGGCAGTAGAGCAGGGAAACCTCTGGCTCTCAAGAGGTGTGTGGGGTTTTGTCTACACTGGCACAGTAAGCAGGACTGACTCTGGAGACTACCACAGGTGAGCTTCTCTGGGCATTCTGTGATGTCAATGGAGGGGCAACCAAAGAAAGACTGGGCACACTCCTGCTCTGAGAGTGCCACTCAAGTCACGTGTCACTGTGCAGTGACAGATCTTATCCTGGGCTCTAGCTGGCAACACAGGATTCATAGTCACCAGAAGACAGAGACTCAGCTTCTAAGAACATCCCCCCCTTTAAAAAAAATATATTTATTTATTTTTGAGACAGAGAGAGACAGAGTGTGAGTAAGGGAGGGGCAGAGAGAGACACACACACACAGACTCTGAAACAGGCTCCAGGTTCTGAACTGTCGGCACAGAGCCCGGTGCAGGGCTTGAACCCGCGAACTGTGAGATCATGCCCTGAGCCAAAGTCGGAGGCTTAACCGACTGAGCCACCCACGCACCCCTAGGAACATAACCTCTTTAAAGAATGTTGTGACTCACAGAGACCTTAAGGTTGTCTTAAACTCCCTAACACCCCCTTTTCAATCCCCCATCATTTTACAAATAAGATCATGACTTAAAGGTCACAAAACCTCGTTAGTGGTCATCAGGACCAAAACACAGGACTCCTCTTCTTCCCATAACTCCTCTTGCCCTACCTTGTGTGCATTCCCTCCCTGTTCTGTCCCCAAAGGTCAGTAGTGTCTCAGCCTTGTCAAGGGGATTGGCATGGGGAGCACCTGCTGGAAGGTGAAGCTAATGGCTTCCAGCCGAAACAAGCAAGGTCAGTGTTGAAGTGGGGCAGAATCATCAAATATGACAAACTTAGCACCCCCAGGGGAATTCCAGAGGTCGACACTCAGTTCCACAAGTGTGTACTGAGCACCAAGCATTTGACAGGTGTTACAAAGAAGAACAGCCAATGGGCAAATTAGCTTTATGGTGGTTACTGTTGGCAAGGTACTTCCTGTGCACCAGGCATGGTTTTCTGGTGCTATGGGCTTCATAGCAGTCCTAAAATGTGGAGGTGGCATGATGACTTACTATGGCTGGGAGAAGTGAGGTTCAGAGCATCTAAGTAACTTGCCCAAGGCTACATCATAAGTTGCAGAGCTGGATTAAAAGTCAAGGTTGCTTGGGGCATCTGGGTGGCTGAGTTGGTTAAACATGCAACTTCTTGATTTCATCTCAGGTCATGAACTCGTGGTTCATGAGTTCGAGCCCTACATCAGGCTTCACACTAATGGTATGGAGCTCTCTCTGCCTCTCTCTCTGCCCCTCCCCCACTTGTGCTCTCTTGGTCTCTCTCTCTCAAAATGAACATTTAAAAAAGAAAGTCAAGGTTGCTCAGTGTTAATTCAGTGCCCTTTCTATCGTGGTTTGGCACAAGAACCAGAAAGGAAATAATCCCAAAGTGCCTGGCAACCGGAAGGAGGGAGTCCATCCAAACAGAGCCCTGGTGGAGGGCAAGTATCTACCAGGAGGTGGAGGGCAGGGGTTCCCTGGATTATAGATATCCCTCTGCACATGGAGCTCCCGGTGGGAAGTTGCATGTCCAGAAAGCAGGAGGCACCGGGCTCCTATCGGCCTCGCCTGGGGGACTGCAGTGGAAAGGAGCCAGGGCTGCCTGGGAAGTGAGATGGGTCACGGGCTTTTCACATGGGATTGCCCAGAGCGGACAAGTTGAGAGGGGTGCTGGGCACTCTGCTTTCGCTCTCAACCGATAGTGCAGATCAGCTTAGGCGATCGTGAGGCAACTGAGGCCATGAGAGAATTAGGAGAAAAGCTGCCACAGAGAGATAACTTTGTATGACCGAGGCATGGCAGAAAAAGCAGAAAGAGAATACTGCACAGGAAAGTTCTTAAAGTCCCTAAAACTCTGGAATTCTGCCCACTCACATCTCCAGTGGAGGGAGCCTGGTGGCCTGGTTACTTCTGGCTTTGGTTTGCTCTCTAATTTTGACAGATCTGGGATTTACCCACGTAACTGTCCACCTGCTTATTCCAGATAACATGAGTAAAGAGGAGACCTTTGCTAATTCACAAACTCCTGTGTATGGCCAGGTTCACCATGAGTGGGAGGAAGGGAATCATGAGGGTCCATTCAGGGTTTGGGACTTCTGGGAGTTAAGAGACTGGGACACGGTGGGGACATGCCATTTTCCTGCCCTCCCCCAGCTCCTCCACAGGCAGGTCTGCTCCTCCCACGTCCCTCCTCCTTGGCCAGCACTGGACAGCAGCTCCGCTGCTCTGGGTCGGCAGCGCCTCCTGGTGGCCGTCACTGAGAACTTGCGGACCTCCTTTGATCCCACCTGCCTTAGCCGGGACCTCTCCACCTGTCTTCACGGGCTGCTCCTTCTGCCTCTCCCCTACATTCCCACACATGCTCTTCCTACTCCAGCCTTGACCAAATCTCGCTCTTGCTCTTATTGTATTCACTCCCTTTCCCGCCCTCCGTATGCCTTTGTTACCTTTGCAAAGAAAGTGGTTATTTGGGATGTACCATAAGCAGACTACGAACCAAGCGTGTGTGTGTCCAGCCCGTCTCTCTGGCTCAGGGGCCAGAGCCCAGACCAGAGCCTACAAATGGAGTTCTGTGTCTGGCATTGTTTCTCTTCACACACACTCTGTTTACTTTTGCTGGTGTCCTGGCTTTTCTCACTCAGTAGCATGAGCACAGGATTTAGTTAGACAACCTGGTCCAAATCCTGGGTCTGCTTTTTCATTGCTGTGTGTCTTTAAGAAGCTATTTGAGCTCTCCAGCTTTCAGTGTCCTCATGTGGAAAAAAGGGCCAATAACATTTACTTATTTAATGTTTATTTATTTTGGAGGGGCAGTGCAGACAGAGAGGGGGACGAAGTGGGCTCTACACTGACAGCAGAGAGCTGATGAGGGACTCAAACTCATGAACCCAACCCACGAACCACAAGATCATAACCTGAGCCAATGTCAGACGCTTAACTGACTGAGCCACCCAGGCGCCCCAGGGCCAATAACATTTAAAAGAGTTACCTTCCAGGGGCGCCTGGGTGGTTCAGTCAGTTAAGCGTCTGACATTGGCTCAGGTCATGATCTCGTGGTTCGTATGTTTGAGCTCCGCATAGGCTCTGTGCTGACAGCTCAGGGTCTGGAGCCTGGCTGGGATTCTGTGTCTCCCTCTCTCTCTCTCTGCTCCTCCCCAACTCGCACTCTGTCTCTCCCAGTCTCTGAAAAATAAATAAGCAAACAAGTAAACAAAGAGTTACCTTCCAGTAAGGAACAAGTTGGCCCCTGGGAGAGGGGAGCTCCCAGCCCGGCTGCAGCCTAGGGAGGAGCTGTCCCACAGGCCCAGGACTGGAGTGAGAGCGGGGAGTTCTAACCCCCAGCACTGGCTCCCCCACCAGCATGTTCTCACTTGGACTGAGGAGGAAAAAACTGCTGGTATTTATTTGACCCACAGGAACATGCGGAGTGCCAGGTCTGGGGGCAGGGCCACCTCCTACCCTTGCTCTCAGGACCGTCCACGAGGCGCCAGCAGCTCGTCTCCTGCTCCTGGCTACGCTTGCTAGGACACCCTCTTCCTCCAACTGCTCTCTGTCAGGGAACAGAGCCATGAAATGATGGCTTTTTCTCCCCAGGGCACAGCGAGTCCCGCCGAGGGCAGGCCCCTGTCTGCTTTGTCACCACACTGTTCCCACAGCCTGTCGCAGAGCTTAGTACCCACCTGCTTCTCAAACCTAGAAAGTAGACAAAGGGTGGGAAAGGACAGCGAAGGTGTTGTGAAAACTAAAAACCACAACGCGCGTAGAGGGAATTCTTTTTTCCTATAGATCTCATTCCTCCCTGAGGCATCCACGTCCTGTGCCCCAAACCACATTATCCAGAGCTTCCACAACTCAGCAAAAGGCACTGCTATATTTATCCTGCTGGCAGCCCCCTCTGCCAGTTTCCATCAAAGACCAGCCTGAAATAACATGCTTGTCTGGGGGGGTGCCGAGGCCGCGGTGGCTGACAGCACTCTGGCTATGGTCAGGCCTGGGGGAGGTGGTGCTTGGCTGGAATCTTAGCGAGTCTACCATCTCAGGGTGAGGGGGGCCCCAAGGTTTCTCTTCTGTGGGACTAGAAGGAGGTGGGATATTTACTCAGGGAAGCACTGGGCTGTGACGGACCAGGAGGCTGGGTCAGGGCTGGCCCCACAGCCTGAGATCTATCTGGAGCCACCGCGATCAGAAGACCAGAGCTGAGGGCTTGGGTCTGGAGGAAAAGTCCTTGACTTCCTAGGCAGATGACTGGCTTCGGTCTCCAGATGTCAGGCTCTCGTGTAGAGGCTTGAGTCATATTTTGTTTCCCCAGATGAAATCCCAAGTCTGGAGCAGGTAGTGAGAAAAGCCAGGGTTTGTAAGTTGCTTACACTTTACGAAGAATGTTCTGGATGTAATGTATTTCTCCCCCAAATTCAACACCTATTGGTCTAGTACTGTCTCTGATGAAGGACCAGAGTTGATCTCATTTCCAGCCACTCCAGCCCTTCCCTGCTCTTAACAAAAGCAGGGGTGTCAGCCGCTAGCCCCCTATGCCTTGGCCTGGCTCACGCTCTCATATTCCTTGTCTGCAAGCGGTTGCCTTTCATACCCCGGTGACACTGGCCACCGTCCACCCTGCTGCTTCTGTGTTCCGCCAGGCTCGCTTCTCCTCTGAGTAACTCAGTGACTTTACAGCTCACACGCAGACATCATGAAGCAGAGACAAATAGAATGTTTACCCCCCGATGAGCCCAAGAGACACCAATGTAAAATGGATGACTAGCCTCCTGTCCCTTGAGATTTCCCAAATGCCACCATGTGTCATCTGCCATAGTGATGATCCCACCAGCATGCATTTCTTTCCTTTTTATTTTTATTTGTTTTATTGTAATAAAATATACATAACAGTAAACTGATCACCTTAACCCTTTTTCTTGCTGTTTTTATTGAAATTCAAGTTAAATAATATACGTTAACCAACCGCCTCCAAAGGGTACATCGTACCTGTTTTTGTTTTAGTTCTTTTATACTTTTAAATCTTTATTTATTTTTTGAGAGAGAGAGAGACAGAGAGACAGAGATAGAGAGACAGAGCACCAGTGGAAGAGGGTCAGAGAGAGAGGGAGACAGAGAATTCGAAGCAAGCTCCAGGCTCTGAGCTGTCAACACAGAGCCCGACGCGGGGCTTGAACTCATGGACCGTTAGATCATGACCTGAGCTGAAGTTGGATGCTTAACCAACTGAGCCACCCAGGCTACCCCTACATCTGAATGGTTTTTAAGTGTACAGTTCAGGGGCATTAGTGTACTCACAACACCGTGCAACAGCCCACCATCCATCTCCAGAACTTTTTCACCCTCCTAAAGTGAAACTGCTCTCATAGAACAATAACGCCCCAGTACCCCCGCTCCTGAGTCTCTGGCCATCGCCATTCTACTGTCTCTATTCAACCATTCTAGGTACCTCACATAAGTGGAATCATTCATTATGTGTTTCTCTTGTGACTGGCTTATATCACTTATCATAATGTCCTCAAGGTTTCCCCATGTGGTGGCCCGTGTCAGAACCTCCTGCCTTTATAAGGCTGAATACTGTTGCATTGCATATTTATACCAGGTTTTAATTATCCACTCACCATTGTTGGGCACTTGAGTTGTTTCTACTCTTTGCCCCTGTGAAGAGCGTTGCTGTGAATGTGGTGTCTGAGTTCCCACTTTCAGAGAGCGTGCTTTTTCCGAAGCTTTTCACTACTGCCCAGCACAGGCCGGACCGCCCAGTGCGGCTGACCTGATGCCACATATCCCCTCCCTGCAGCGGTGGGTCGCCTACTGTTGAGATGAAGATGCCTTTGGAAGTCAAGATTCCCTTTGAGGGACATTTAGAAATTGTGATATATTAAATCAATGATAACCAGGGATGTAATTTAGTACTAAATTAGGTATCTCCATTTATTGAACTTAACAATCAGGGGTGGGGGTGGTGAGTGGCTTGAATGAGAATTGGAGGAAAGCTGCCATGTTTCATTTTTATGGTGGAACATTCTAGTAGTCGTGTTTGCAGAGGATAGTTTGAGATGTGTACCTGATTTGGGTCCTCTCAGGAACACCATGAGACTGATGAGGCCTTGTGAGGGTGGCCAGGACCCATCAGGCCTCCCGTGTGCTGGTACTCAGCTCTCCTGTAAGCCAGCACCCTGGCTCAGCAGAGCCTCCCTCCCAGGAGCTGCTGGTCGGAGTCTGTCTGGCTGAGTAGCCCAGCTGAGGCCACTCTTGTTTCTGCTCTTCAAGAGAAGCCCTCAAGGAACGAGGCTTACAGGCTGGGGGGCAGTCAGGATGTGGTGGAGAGAGAAGCTTGAGCTGTCTGAACTCCAGTCAGTGGGGTTAGGCACTATGTGACAATCGTCCCATTTTCTAGTCTTCCCGCATTCCCTGCCTGCCACTTTCTTGCTGTTTCCAGCTCTCAACCTCTTGGAGGATCAGTCTTCTCGTCTTTGGAATGGAGACATTTCTTCCAAGGAGAGTCACAAGGCGCAAAGAAGCCAGGACAGTAAAGAGCTGGCGGGCTCCCAGAGGGTGCCGAGTGCTCAGTGAACGGCGGCCAGTGCTCACCGCCCTTCAGACCCCCAGATGCACCCTGCTCCATCACTGCAGATGCCTCAGCATCTCACCCACAGTGCTCTGACAGCGCCGTGTCCTCGGAGACCGTGTGAGGGTGGGACAGAACGACACAGGAAGAAGGTGTGTGGGCCCCCGGCGCACGGCACGTGGAGTCCACAGTGATGGAGCCTTTCCTCCACTTTCCTCCTGCTCTGCGTGTCCTAACGGCCGCTGTGGGCTCTGGCGGGGGCTGCGGCTGGGAGTCCCCCAGCGGGCCTCTGCTCAAGCGACACTAATTGTGCCAGGGAGAACGGCTCACTAGAGTGGAAAATAGTCCTCATATATCTAGCTGAAGACGATAATGACCTTTTAAATAACAGAAGCAATTTTATTTCAATACCTCAATTACTCTGAACTCTGAAATGTCAGAGTGCTCGGCACTTTCAAAATAGCTTAATATAGACATTTATAGCACTTAGACACAGCTAGTTTCTTATCTAACCTAATTATGTGTTGTACAGGAAATGGCGATGCTCACCATCTGTGTTATTTTTCACAGCGATCCCCACGCACGGCCCTGGGCTCTGCCTGGAGTCTAGTAGCCGGATTCCTCCCCGGCACAGGATGCGCTGTTCTGGGAGCAGACGTGAGCGGGTCCCTGCTGGGGGCCGGGGACTAGGAGCCTGTCCTCAGCCAAGTGGGGAGAGGAGGTTGAGGAGGACTTTCCAGTTTGGGTAAGGCCCACAGCATTGCGCTCAGTCTCCAGAGGCAGTTCCCATGGATATGAGATGCCAGGGCCACTGGAATGGGAAGGAATGGTCACTGAGAGCTGGTGGGCGTGAGCACTCTCCCTCTTTGAGCGAAGCCAGGAAGTACCTTCCTGCGACGTGGGTGGTATGAGGCCAAGATCACCTGGCCAGATGTGGCCAGACTGGTACCTTCTGTTGCTGTTTTTTTGGAAGCTACCCTCCCTTCTCCGGGCATTCCTACTCTTCCCCGTCCCTGCTCCTCTCCATCACTCTGCCCCAAATCAAAGTCCCCGCCCTGTTGATTCTCAGAGGAGCATGCTCCTGCTTCAGAGACTTGCACATGCGCATCCCTGTGCTGGAATGTTCTGCCCTGACACCTTCCTGGCTCACTTCCTTACTTGCTTCAGCTCTCAGGTGTCACCTGGCTGGGGCAGCCATCCCTGGGTGCCCTGTCACGTTTCTCCTGCCCTCTTCCTGCCCGTTTCCACCTGTTTCTTTCTCTCTCCTTGGAGGGGCACCTTACTCACTAGGTATTTTCCTTGCACATCTATTTATCTCCCTGAGTAGAGTGCAAGCTCCTTGCAGGCGGGGGTTGGGGGGGTGTTCATCAGTCATTGCTGCATTTCCAGGGGCTCTGCTGGCACTGGACATACAGTGATCACTGGGTGAAGGGTGTTCAGAATTCAATGAATGAGTGAGTGGGTGGGAGGCCAGGAGAACAGAAGGTCCAGGGAGGGAACAGGCAGCCGACAGCTCTGGGCTGGTTGACAAGCAGGCTCTGAAAGGCCAGTTTCGCCACTTGGCAGCTGTGCCAGGAACCTGGAGGACGGAATGCGTGCCCTGCCCAGTACGCGTGTTAACCCTCCAGCAGGACTGGGTCTGATCACTGACCTTTTACAGATTTTGGAAACGAGGCTCAGAGAGGTTGTGTAAGGTTCCTCGAGTTCTTCAGCAGAGCATGGGCAGAGCCGGGATATGAGCCACAGTCTGTCCTTCAAGGCCACGTCTTAGCCAGGGTTTGTTGCTCCCTGTTGGCAGCTGCACCGGGACTGCCATCTTGGGAAGGTCCGGCTATGTTCGCCTGATCTCCAGGCGTCTTGCCCCGCTGCCCAGGCCCTGTTCCCCTTACATTGCTGGCTCTTTCTCTTCGCCTCTCACTCCCCTTTGCACCTCTGCTTTCCATCTCCAGTCCTCACTGTCTTAGTCCCAAGCCCAATGTCTGCTGGTCCCCAGGCCGTGGTGGCCATGGCACAACCGGACAAGTAGTCCTTCTCCTGGAGCTCAGCCCCAACCTCCCAGCCACAGGGCCAGTCTCCACGGTGACGGCTTATTAGGGCCTGGCAGACCCCGGGAACACGTACTTGTAGAACTTTTGGTTCATCATTTACTCACTCATCTATTTGCTCATTCATCACACCTTCCTGGAGTACCCACATGGGACCAGCCCCTCGAGGCAGTACCGACAGATGTAGATACACAGCACATGGATCTCTGATCTTCGGGACCTCACAGATACTTAGTGGGTTGACCAGGAAAGGTGAAATTTCAGTCCAGAGTGATGGGCCACGATGGAGGCAGCAGAGGGAAGGCAGGCCACGGAAGGGTCGAGCCGTGGGCTGGTTGGTGCTTCTGTTCAGGCGCTCCTCTCCCCAGAAACCTCTTCTCCTGCAACCCAGGTGGGAAAAAGGGCCTTCCTTGGGGTCATTACGGGAAGAGAAGGCCCAGATTCATACGCTTCCCCCTCCCACCCAGAAGGTGCTGCTCACCCAGAGCCAGGACACTGCTGGGCAGGCTGCGAGGTGGCCACGCTAGGTCTCTTTCCCAGCATGGTGTCCCTGTCCCCTGAAGCAGGCCCTGGGCTTGGCACTGGTGCTCCGAGAGGAAGCAGTCACTGTGTCCTATATTGGGGATAGCACAACCCAGGTGGAGGCAGACAGGACGGAAGTGCCCACCCCTCCCTGTGCCAGGTGCTGCCCAGGTGGCCTGTGGAGCACAGGTGAGAGAAAGAGAGAGAGAGCCACGACGTGACCTGGAAGGAAGATCAGGGGAGGGACATGGTGGGCCCTGTCTTAGAGCCAAGGAAAGGACACTGCAGGAGGCCCAGAGAGGCTCAGTGCCTCAGAAATGGGGAGAAGATGCCTCTGCCAACCTGAAGCTGGTTTTGCTGCCCCCAGTCTTCGCTGCCTTATGTCAAAAGCCTCTTCATGTTCTTCTTGGAAATGGCCGTGGGTACTTACCCAAGAGCAAGATCGGCAAGCTACAGCCCTGTTTTATTTTATTTTTTATTTTATTATTATTTTTTAAATATTTTTATTTATTTCTAGGAGAGAGAGAGAGAGAGAGCATGAACAGGGGAGGGTCAGAGAGAGAGGGAGTCACAGACTCCGAAATAGGCTCCAGGCTCCGAGCTGGCAGTCAGCACAGAGCCCGACGCGGGGTTGGAACCGATGAACCGCGAGATCATGACCTAAGTGAAAGTCGGACGCTTAACCGACTAAGCCACCCAGGCGCCCCAACTACAGCCCTGTTTTAATATAGCCTGCAGGCTAAGAGTGATTTTTACATTTTTTACATTTTTTAAGTTTATTTATCTATGTTTAGAGAGCAAGGGAGACAGCCTGAGCGGAAGAGGGGCAGACAGAGAGGGAGAGAGTGGGTCCCAAACAGGCTCCGCACTGTGAGCACAGAACCCAGCTTGGGGCTTGATCTCAGGAACTGCAAGATCACGACCCAAGTTGAAATCAGGATTCAGATACTCAATCGGCTGAGCCACCCAGGCGTCCCTTTACATTTTTCGATGTTTGAAATAAATCAAAATAATAATAATACTTTGTGGTGTGAAAATGATAAAAAATTCAAATTTCAGTATCCATAAATAAAATTGTATTAGAGCAGGTACACTCATTCCTTTATGTACTTAGGAATTGTCTATAGCTGCTTTCATCCTGTAAAGGAAGAAAGAGTTTATCTCTCTCCGCCCAACTGTTTTTCCAAAGTGGTTGTGCCATTTTACACTCCCCCTGCCTCAGAGGGGTGGTAGGTCTTCTGCATCGTTGCCAATATTTGGTATGGTTAGTCTTTTTAGTGTTAGTCATTTTTATAACATTGTCTCTCATCTGGTTGTAATTTGCATATTCCTAATAATAACAATACTGACATCTTCTCATGAGCATACTTACTAGCCAGGTATTTTCTTTGAAGTGTCTGTTCAAATCTGTATTTTTTTTACTGGGTTATTTATTTCCCTTTTATTGAATTCTGGGAGTTTTAAAATGGAATCTGGATACAAGTCTTGGGTCAGATATGTGGTTTACAAGTATTTTCTCTTACTCTGTGGCTTGTCTTTTATTTTGTTAACAGTATCTTTCAAAGAACAGAAGATCTTGCATCAGACAAAGTCTGGTCTACCTACTGTTTCTTTAGTGGATTATACTTTTGGTGTTGTATCTAAGAGACCCAGGGCCAGGAGGTGGTTGTAGGAGTATATGGACAGGAGTTCTTTTTTACATGCAGTTTTTATGTAACTAGAAAAAATAGAGACTGTACGTTACACCTGTAACTTCACAGGCATTAATGCTTATATGAGGTTCAAGTTCACAAAACGAATGCCATTAAAGACAGCACGAAGGTAATTGTAGTTGATCTAGGTGGTGTAGAGAAATCATGAACGTGGCACAGGAATGAGGAAAATTCTGGAAGTATAGGAATGAGGGGATAATGCCCCAGAGAGGAGAGAGAAGAAAAGGAAAGTCATTTCTCTCCTATCAGGCCCTGCGTGAGAAACCACATTAACAATCCTAATCACAATAATAAGCATTTCCTTAGCTTCCGCTCGGCAGTAAGAGTTTTACACACATTGCCTCATTTAATCTTTAATCTTAATCCATACCTCATTTAATCTGTAATTGTCAGTCCGATTTTACAGAACAACAGGAAGGAAGGGCAACCGGGGCTGAGGGACACAGAGCCCGAGAGTCACGTGGGGTCATAAAGTGCGATCTCACAGCCTCTTCTCCCAGGGGTGGGGCTGCCCTGTGCAGGGGCCTCCTGTGACCTGTGATCCAAGTAGCAAGGATGAACTTAGAGGTCCCAGAGGGCTGTTTTTTGAGGCAGTGAGTTCCTTGTTGCAGGAGGTATCTAAGCTTCTAACACAAAATGCCCAAATTATTTTTTTTTAAATTCTTCCCAAAGCATTTACTCACACTCTTCATCCTCTGTGTTTTGTCATGAGGTGCGGCCAGGCAGCTCTTCTGGAAAACCCAGGCCCTGGAGAGAAGGTAGGGCACTGAGGCTCCAGAGCCTCGAGGCAGGCTGCTTAGGCTTCTATTTGCCCATGTCCCCCCCGCCCCCCTTGAAGGAACACAAGGACCGTGTGGTATATCAGAGAGGGTGCTCTCATCTGGAGGCCTGACCAGGTTCTGCCACTGACCTGCTACAAGACCTTAGTTAAGCCCCTTCCTTTTTGGGGCCCTGGTTTCCCCACCTGTAAAACAGCAGAATTAGAGGGGCTGTATGCCCACTGATGTCATAGGGGTTTGGTTTCAGGCATCCGTGTCCGGACTCAGCCTCCCTCCATCAGCCTCCAGCCTGGCTTAGAACAGACACTCAGTGGTCCCTCGGGGAATGCTAGTGAATGAATGAACGAATGAACGAATGAACAATTGCGTGGGTGGAGAGTTAACGTACATCACCTGCCATCAGTGAGAATTCAGCAGTGCCTACTTCCTGAGTGCAGACGCGCAGCTTCCCAGAGTGCCCTGCACAGCCCTGGGGCACAGGCCACTTGGAGTCCTTGCAGGGCGGTGTGCTGAAGGTGATCATTTTTGACAAACGGCAATAGCGGGTCTTGGACAAGTGGTGTCTGTATCAACCGGTTGGGAGACAGACAGAGATCTCAGCCTGGGGCCACATAGTGTTCTCTGATCTTTCAGGGATTTGGGGGAAGGAGAAAATTTGGAGAATCCTCCCATTTACTAAGCAGACTATGAGGGTGCTACGGGCAGCAGCCCTTAAGAGTGGAATGGACACAACACACTCATGTGTGAGCAATCACACACACACACACACACACGCACACATGTGCAAACACACACACACACACATACACACACCCTGAATCTGCACATGTGATATGTACCCAGAACTTACTAAAGCAAAACTGGTTTTGGCTTAGAGAGATTTGATTTTATGCCAAAGAAATTTCATCAGAATTTTCATATGAAGAGTCTATTCCTCCCCAAATGTGCCCTGCTCGGCTGCATGCTAATGTGCTCAAATCCAATCTCTGAGTTCTCTGCAGGCTCTGCGACTGGGTTCTCAGGACTCGGCTCCTGGCTGCTGGCTGAGCCTAGGGGAAGCAGTTGCTGTCCCAAGTGGCTTCCTGGGGCCTGGGCTTCTCTCCTTGGAGCCCAGAGCACAAAGGAACAAAAGCAAAGGGTCAGTGTCAGGCAGGAGACTGTGGCCATGAAGAACGAGGGCCAGAGAGACCCGCGGGGCCCTGGAAACTTGGTCGGTGGCACAAAGAACCCCTTGCAGCCCCCCACCAGTTTCCAGCAATTCACAGAAGCAATTCACCCAACTTGCACTGAGTACATATGGGGGTGTCGGGGTCTTGAGCAGGCCACCATCCTTCCCTGTCCCTAGGAGGTCCAGGGAGCAGAGCACTGGGAATTAACAAATACAAGACATCCAGTTAAATTTAAGCTTCTGATAAACAATGAATACTTTTTAGTGTAAAGATGTCCCAGGTGAGCCCAGGTCTGTCCCGATAGAGAGGTGGGCACGGCTCGAGACTTGTTGGCACCACAGCGTGTAAATCTATCTCCCGGAGGGTTGATTCAAATGCACACCCTGATCTTGCACTTCCGCAGGCTGAACTGGAAAGCCTGTTTTCCTCTCTGCAGCTGGAGGGATATCCGTTGCACTGGGTTCTCTTCCCTGGCCTCTCAGCAAGCATTACTGTGATTAATGGGTGGGAAAGCAGCATTTATTTGGAATGGTGAACAGAGCTGAGACCTTCCCAGGATGGGAGACCCGGGTTATTGCAGTGATGGGCCTGGGGGTGGGGCTGGAGGCTGGTCTCACGGTTATTAAACAGTTGTCATGGGGAGGAGCTTAACTGTGCAAGAGCTAGGCATGCCTACTCTCTATAGCTGAGCCAGTGAAAGTGAGTGGAACACGGGGGTCCCTGTCCCCAGAAGCCAGAGAAGCCTCTCACTACCTGCCTTGAGACCTCTGTCTTTTCCTACTTGTTTTTTCTAGCTCCAGCCTAGGATGCCCTGTGCCTTCGATAGGGCTGTCTCCTCTTCCTACAATGTCCTAGACAAGGCAAAGTCCAATCTGCCCTTCCAAGTTCTGCTCCAAGACCTAGATCTACTTCAGCCAGTGTTATGGGCTGACTTGTGTCTCACCAAAACTCATAGGTTGAAGTCCTGATCCCCAATACCTCCAAATGTGACCATTTGGGGAGATAACATCTTTAGAGAGGTGTAAGTAAGTCAAAATGAGGTCATTAGGGATGGACCCTAATCCAACATGGCTGGTATCTTTATGAGAAGGCATTAGGACACAGAAACACCCACACAGAGATCCATGTGAGGACACAGGGAGAGACAGAGCCATCTACAAGCCATGGAGAGAGGCCTCAGAAGAAACCAACCTGGCTGCCACCTTCACCTTGAACTTCCAGACTCCAGAACTAAAAAGCCTTTGTGTTTAAGCTCCCCAGCCTGTGGTACTTTGTTCTGGAAGCCTGAGCAGAATACTACAGCCACAATATAGCCTAGGTCCTCCCTAGGGCATGGGGTGTCTCTCTCTTAGCCCTCTACCTCAAGTCTCATTTGTTTGCACAAACATCCTAGCCCCAAGACCCCAGTAATAAGACCTGACCTCCCCCCCTTTTTCTAGTGATACAGGCAAGCAAAAGGCAGCGTTCAGGAAATATTTGTCAAGCGAATGCGCCCAAGACAGCCTTTGGGCCAGCAGACCTTTCAGCCCTTAGGTAAATGCTATGAATGGTGTTTGAAACATAACAGCAGGCCCAGCCTTGATATTTATGACCCTGCTTCTTGGCCTTCCTGGGGAGTGGTGCTCTCTGCTCTTCAATTTATGGCCCTTCAGTGCAGCCCCAGACTGACTAGGGGATTGCAAATGGCTGTCTGCTAATAGCGCATGCAGACGGTGCTGGAGGTGGGGTGATCCTTGGCCCTGGGGTCAGACACAGGCCCTTCTCACTCAGGGAGGGGTGCAGTGGACCTGAGAAGCACCTCGTCCTCCATCTTGACCTTTGCAAATACCTCAAAGTTTACAGATAGCTCACTGTTTCCTAACCATCCTTCACTCACTATCTGACAGAGCTGCGTACCCCCTGTACATCCTTAAGATTTATCTTTAAATTGACTCACTGCCCCTGGGGGCCAGGTGACCCAGGTTGTAAGACAACAAGTCCATTTTCTTGCCATCCCCAGGCCTGAGCAGCACTGAATGGGGACACTCATCAGGGCCTCTGCAGAGCTTACAGGAATGTGGAAAGCATTGTGTTTCCTGGAGGGGAAAATCTCAGGGAGGGAGGTTGCTAAGGAGCTTTGCTACTCCAAATCCCGTGCACCCACCCGGACTTGATCTCACTGAAGAGGCAGGAGAATTGCCTTTCAAGGAGCTCTGAAAGACTGGATGGGGGTGTGGGTGGAGAGAAGGAATAGGGTGATGACTTCAGTGCCCGACAACAGGACAGAGAATGACCCATGCCTTGGAAGGCACTGGAATTCTCGGAGGAACTCAGCTAACTACCCCACCTGCCATCTTCTCAGATAGAGAGCAGAAGTCACATAGCAGCCTGAATTTTCCCAGGAGGAGCTCCAGCTCCAAATCAACATGTGGACTGGGGTCCTTGACCTTCATGTAAGGTCAGGCCCTAGGAAAAGCTCTGCTCTGGGGTGCAGAGAGAGGGCAGGCACAGCTCGGCAGGGTGCCTCTCATTCCCCCCCAGGCTGACTCCCTATGGCTGCCGGAGGGCTCCTGTTCCCGTCCTATGGCTCAGCCATGTTAGCTGGGCCTCCTGAGCAGAGCCCCCTGCTCCCCATGAACCCTTGTCTGGCAGGCAAGCCTGCAGAGAACTCAAATTCTAGGGAGGGAGACGGGGGTTGAGGGGGTGGCCTGTGAAACACTCCAAGTGGGGGGCTGTGCTTCCCTGAGGCCTTCCTGCCTTTCTAGGTGTAGAATAAACACCTGAGTAGAAAAGGGTGGTGATTTTATACTCCCGAGCCCTCTTGCCTTTGGAAAATACTTGTTTTAATAAAATAACGACAATCCATTGTTTCCCCTTAGTTTCCAGGAAGCGACCCAATTTTTTTTTTAATGTAATAAGCCCTTTGAAAAGGTGAATCTTGTAAGTTCGTGGGCAGCTTGTGAGCGAGTCACCATTTCCAGATCGCTGCTCCCAGGCTCCCAGGTGCTCTTCTTTTTATAGAGTGTGTCCTTGGGTGAATCCAAGGCCAAAGTCTCACGGACCATGGAGTGGCTCGGGGTGTGCTGCTCTGATGGCCAGTGGCCCGTTCCTCAGGGGAGAGTCCTCTGTGCCCTGGGCACTGCTTCAGCCTGCAAAGGCCGGGTGCTGTTGCTGCCGCTCAGGGGACATGCTGCTCGCTCCGCCTGACCCCCACGGTCTCTTCCTTCCTACCCTTCTGCAGACCAGCAGAATATTCTCCCCTTCTCATCGCCGACCAGGAGTTTGGTCTGGTTTCTTGGGAAGAGAAGGAATAGACAGGAGTGTTAGAGTCAAGCCTGTGGGTCCCACTTCTCCCAGCCAGCACTCAGGAAGCTGCAACAAGGAGGGTTCAGTCCAGGACCCCCTGGGGCCTGCACCTGACCTCCACTTGAGGTGAGCGTGGGGCCTGGGAGAAGTAGAGAATATTTAGACACAGAAGAGGGGGAACTTGGGGCGCCTGGGTGGCTTAGTCGGTTAAGCGTCCGACTTTCGCTTAGGTCAGATCTCGCGGTTCGTGGGTTCGAGCCCCACGTTGGGCTCTGTGCTGACTGCCAGCTCAGAGCCTGGAGCCTATTTCAGAGTCTGTATCTCCCTCTCTCTCTGACGCTCTCCTGCTCACACTGTCTCTCTCTCTCTCTCCTAGAAATAAATAAAAATAAATTAAAAAAATAAAAATTTAAAAAAAAAAAAAAAGAAGAGGGGGAACTTTTGAACTCTGAGGGTTGTGACCCTCCTCGTGAGTATGGGGGGTCTCCCCAAGATACACAGGCTCCAAACAGTAGGGTGAGGCCCTGACTTTTCTCTCCAGTATCTCCAGGGGTGCCTGTGGTCCTGTGAAGAGGCACTCAGACCTCCCCCACCACCCCCCACTCCCACAAATGAATGGCAAGTTTTCCAGCAGAGTTAGGGCTCTGGACTCTCAGTCCCCTTTCGCCGTGTCCTACACTAGCCCACTTCATTTCAGAAGCCTGGCTTCTAGAACACTGTGTGGTACCCACTGCCAAGGACCCTGAACCACCAGCTCCAGGGCAGCGAGGGAGGAAAGGAAGCACCTCTCTAAGGTCCATGGCCTCCGGAGCCTACACCTGCTCATGTGTGGAACTACCGGTAAGTGGAAAGTACCACTTACCTCCACTGGGTAATTACGAAGAATAAAATACCGTCTCTCACGTGTAGTGTCTGACCCTTGGTATTCTACATTGGCTTAGAGCTCTCAAAAGGCATTTTTTGTGTAATGTAGGATAACCATCACACCAAATGTTATCATCGGTAGTGAGCCTCAGGAAAAAAGTGCCTCTACAGCACGAAGTTACAAAGCTATACCCTTTTACGCTTCTTTATGAATTCGTGGGTATTTGAAAGAGACAGAGAGCAAGAACATGTGTATGTTAAAAGTTTTCCTAGGGTCCTACATGGGCTCCTCGTTTGCCTTTTGTGCGTGGTGAGCCCTCCCTGGTGCCTTACAGGAGTGAGATGACCTTCCAGGGCCAGGCCACCTGAGCCCGGAGCCGTGGGGACTTTCCAAGGGGGTGACCACAAAGCCCTCTGCTGGAGGCCTGAAGAAGCCAGGCCTTGGTTACCTGGACACGGCCAGAGCTGTCACCGCAGGGCTGGTCTTGCTGGGTTTCCCTGTCAAAGCAAGGCTGACATCCAGCTCTCGACACAGGGCAAGGTTCTTCTCCCACCCGTGACCTGTGGGGATCATGCAAGAGGATCGTTAGGAAACCCTAGTGGCTTCCTGCGTGTGCACATGGATATCCATGGGCAGAGCCACAAACACATACACACATATTTATATTTGCGGTCAGCAACTTGTTAAATTGAGGGGAAAATATATTTAATCTTGGCCTGTGCTGTTGCAAAAAGGGCCGTCCCAATTTAATTTGCAGGCTGTGATAGTTACATGTGCTGACGTGCTGCGGTATCCATTGTGTTCCAAATTGGATTTGTGTATTATTGCTTTCTAAATTGCATGCCTAGTTCAGCAAAATTGTTCATCAGTGTTTACTGGCTTTATGCTTAATAAGATGCCCCACAATACCTTGCTGCCAGGATGTAACGCAGCCCATAATTGCCTAGTAAAAATAAATTACATAAAGTCGGCATTATCAACTTATCTAAATCCTCTCACGCCACAACCAATAATTAAATGCTGAGAACGTTTTTTCAAAAAAATATAACTCAATGATTGTTACTTCACTCATTTTAATGACTGCATTCGGGGCAGACAGTAATTCCTTCAACATGGAGGGTGAGATGGAGAGATCTCAGCTGGGTACATCCCTGCGAAGTCACTCAGAGTTGGGGCAGGAGTGACACAGCTGTCCCAGCTGTCTCAGGGTGGCCCCCAGGGTGGCCTCTTGTGTGCTCGGACAGGCCTGTGCACCGGGGAATGCGTGCACATTTGGTGTTTGTGCAAAAGGCCAAAGTACAAGCCTTCCCTGAGCCCTTTCTGTGTTCCAGGTCGGGTCTAAGTGTACAGGGTAGTTCCCAAAATAAATTGTGCTCAACTGAGTTGGTCCTTGTTTCAATGACAAATAAATGAATTCCAGGCAGAAATTAGATTACACCTGTACATAAATGCGGCATCCTCAATATCTTCAAAAATCCCCTTTCTTGCCCCTTAAGACACCAGAGGGACGCAACAATAGGCACACCAACAGGACACAGGTGCAAATATCCACGTGTCATGCCCAATTCTGTCACTTTCCAGCAAAACAGTTTTGAGCAATATTAGGAGAACAGCGAGACCTCCTCAGGCTTAGGTTTGTAAGCTTGCAAATGGATTTCCTGTTTCTACACCGTGGTCCAGCCTGATTTTCATGAATACGTCTGTGCCCTCGTGTCATTTCACCTGAATCCTCCCTTAAACTGTAATCACCACCCTGGCACTTAATTCTATTTGGCGGTGGTGACCTCAGGCAGGTCAGGACAAATGGCAGGGGAAGGATGTGGACCTGGGTCTAATGGGGCTGCTACCAGCCTGAAACTGTCTTGTGGGCTCCCTAATGTCATCAGCCGGTATATTAGGGGAGAAGGCTCTTCCAAGCCTACAAAAATGATAAGAACAATCTGCATTTTGTTGAGTAGATTCTTGTCTGTGTCTGTTATTTTTCATGTTAGGTACTTCCTGTACACAGCAGGATGTACAGGAAATACCTCCATCTGACAGGGCAGGGGAACTGAGGGAGAGAAGTTGCTGGGCACAGAGCTAGATCTAGAGCCCTGTCTCTTGCTTTTCATGTCACTTCCCCTTTCTTTGGAACCCATTCCCAATGGGTACAATCTCAGCGCAAATGTTGACCCTGAACAGAAACCCATGAATCCATCGGTACCTCCAGAACCAGTGGAATGTCTCTGAGGTGCCCTTTGTTCATCTGTCTTTCCATCCATCAAGATTCTTGTTCAGACATCCATTTATCAACCTTTTCCTCAAGGGACCTCCATAGCTTCAGAAATGGGCAGTGGAGCCCAGGACTGAACTGGCATGCTTTCAATGCAGATGTGCCACAGAATTGTTCATAATCAGGCTGGAGAACATGAATTCTGTGCTAGCTCTCTTCCAGCTGGGTGGCAATAGGGGAAGAAGTTTGGCCCCTGCTCTCCACGGAAGTGTTGCGAATTTCTTAGAATGCACAAGGCCCACACATCTTTCTTTTTATACTGAGATGGGCTGATTCCTTGTAGTCTCAAAGGACCCTCAAGGTACTAGGCACAATGGAGTGAATGTGGTTGTAGATCCTTCTGAGGTCATTGCTCTGGGTCTGCCCAGATTATTGATAATCGTTCCCAGATGGCATTATTTTTAAGGAAGGGATTCTCAGTGTAGACCCTGGGACCCAGAAAAGGCTGATCAGACGTCTGTGCACATTTGTGTAAAGAAAGATCAACGATTAAATGATTTAGGAGGGGAGTGTGGAGTATATTCTAGAAAGGAACTAACTGAAGATGGTTACTCTTTTAAGAAAGCAGCCCTTAGCTCTCTAAAAAATTATCACCCATGATTGATCATAGGTCTTGGGATTTGAGTAAACCAGAAGAACTCATGATGAAGGAGAATTCACACTTCACATGTTTCCTTTCAATCATGGGCGGCACCAAGAAAGAGGTCTCAGCTCTGGGCCAAAATCTTCCATGAAGATAGAGCTGAGAAAGAAGGTTGGTTGCATCGGAGGAGGTGATGGTTGGGGGCAACTGGGACAGCTGTGGTGGAAGAGATGGAGGTGATGGCTTTGATGGTAACCTTTGCGCCTGTGATCAGGGGTGGTGCTACTGTTGCATGGCAGTATTTGTGGTTGAGGTTCGGGCAGTCTAAAGTTAGCCTGAGGGGCGCCTGGGTGGCTTAGTCGGTTAAGCGTCCGACTTTCGCTTAGGTCATGATCTCGCGGTTCGTGGGTTCGAGCCCCGCGTCGGGCTCTGTGCTGACTGCCAGCTCAGAGCCTGGAGCCTGTTTCAGTCTGTGACTCCCTCTCTCTCTGACCCTCCCCTGCTCACGCTGTCTCTCTCTCTCTCCTAGAAATAAATAAAAAACATTTTAAAAAAATAAAATAAAATAAAATAAAGTTAGCCTGAGGTTGCGTGTGTCTGCTCTAGGGGCCGAAGTGAGAATGATGGTAACTATATGCTTCTGGGTAACTCTGGGAAAGTTCCTAAGCCTCTCTGTGCTTCAATTTCCTAATCCTTCATATGGGTGTCAGAGTAAGATCTATCTCACAGGGCTGTTGTGACAAATAAGAGAATACACGGCAAGTGTGCACGATGGAAACTGCTCATGGTCAGCCCTCTTCCTCCAACCTCTGCAGCGATGGCCATGGTGGTGGTCCCAGAGGCCATGGTGGCAGAATAGAGAACAGGTTTTCTTTCTTCAGTCCCATCTGCCACAACCCAAAGAGGGCTCCAGAACGGTTGTTCTTTTACTTTGGTACACACTACACTCACCTGGGAACCTGTCAGACATGAAGATTCTAACAACCCCCAATCTTTTGGTGCGGTTTAAGGTAAACACAAGACCCACATCAACATTTTTAATAAGGCTCCTGGGCAATGCTGATGCTGAGGACCTCCAGACCCCCTCAGAGGAATGTGCCATGGGGAGCTGGGTGGATTGAGCCCGGTCCAACAGGTCAGGCTGGGGCACTATGGAACCACTTCCTCTCTCCACGCATACGGCAAGGCCCCTAGCTGGCCGCTCCTTGCCCCCATCTGCAGCCTGGCTGTCCAGGCAAGTAGGCATTTGGACCCATGCCCTGGGCTGGGAAGTTTGGCATTGGAGAGCCATCTGGGCAGATGGAGAACATCAAATGAAGCTCTGTAAGGTTCTGAAGTTTAGAAGCCCCTGAAAACTACCACCACCACCGTCCATGTGTCTGAGGAGCATCCCAGAGCTCACGGGTCCCTGAGTGATGGGGCCAGGACGCGACAGACTTCTCCATGCTGCCTCACGTTCTGCCAGCAGCTTGCAGAAAACTGTGCTCTGTCCTCCCAACTGGCAACATCCAAAGAGACTCAGTGGCTTCCCTGGACTCCATAGGTCTGAATGGAGCTACAGGAGGGGAGAGAGGAGCAAAGACAGCAAGGCAAGGGCCCCACACCCTCAACAGGGCAGGTACCTCTTGGGCTTGGAGGTTGAGCTGAGGGATCTTCTGGTGCTACCAGTCCGGGAACAGATGTCTTCATGTCTTCAGTCTTCCAAATCTGTCCAGGAAAGAGAAAAGGCTGATGGCTGGGGAAACGATCCTGTCTGTGGCCTCAGGCCATTCCCATTCCCTTACATCCAAAGTGCCCTGAGGGAAGGGATGGGAATATAGTCCCCCTTCACTTCCAATGCTAATGTATTCTTGGAGACAAAAAAATTACTTAGGCTTCAGTAGAGCACAGTTGAAGCTTATGTGAGTTCACTCTGCACTCCTGAGACCGTAGTGCCCCTGTCTTCAACCTCTCATCTGCAGGGATGAGATTCAGCAGCTAGTTTATTGTCATTTTACTTAGCTAATGCCCTCTCAGCCCCTGCCACCATCCCTGGAGGCCTCCCTCGCCACTTAGCCGCTAGGCCTCCCTATCCTCTGTGTCTGGTTCATGGTCCCAAGCCCTTCTGTTAATGTCCTCATGCTGACTGCATATGGCTTCTCACATGCTGAGTCCAGACATCCTGTTGACAAAAGGTAAGGATAAGGCTCCCCTTAATGCTTTTTTTGAGCTCCACCCTGGGCCTAACCCAGTGCTGGGCCATTCCAGGAGCTCAGTTATCATGCTGGATGAATGAGTGCATGAAAGACTCTCACTCATGACTTGGGGGCCCACAAAGAAAATGCATCCACTGCTCTACCAGCCTGGGCTCCTCTGAATGACCCATAGTGTGAGTCACCCCAGGCGTTCCTGACCTACTCATGTTCTGGTTAGCACAGGATGCCCTGTTCTCTGCAGAGCACATGTATCCCTCCTGGCCCACATAGGAGGCTTCTCAAGGGACCCCTCTCAACCTTGTCTCTCCTATCCACACACACCACCCCTCAGCCTGCTTGGCCTCTCCATATGCTGTGACTTTTCCTCATCCTTGGGACTCAACTGTACTGCCACCTCCTCTTATGTCTCTCTGTTAGAAATAAATCCATACTCCCTTTGGACCCTCACCACATATGTATTAGCAAATATGTCCATGATTATTCTGAGACTTGGGGCATGGACATCCATGCAAAACAAGGCCAAGTTTTAGCCACGATGGCACTCAACAAGCTTTCATAAATGTTTGAAGAATTCAATGGACAGTTGCTTGAATACGTTATGGCATTCAGTTGACATTCCCTTAAACTGTGGAATTCAGTTGATAGTTTCTTAAGTGGGCCTCTAAATTATTCCTTATCTTTACTCATTCCTTCATCCTCCCTGTCAGTCTCAGAAAGATTACCTTGTTCTTCCCATGCTAATCCTCACACTTTAGTGCTTCTGTTCCCTTCTCTTCCTGGTTTCTTGATGCTTTCCCTCACCATGGCCTTTCTCAGAGGATCCATAACACTCTTTGATTATCCTGGTCATAGCATGCATTGCATGCATATATTTTCTGTCTGTATCCTCATCTAGGATAGGATCATCTTGATGATAAAGGCCTATTATCACTAATTTCTGTGTTCCCTGTAGCTTGTGTGATGAGTTTGGTACAGAGCCAGAGTTAGGATGGACAGATGAGAAAATATTTGAGTGGATAGATGGATTCATGGATAAATTGATAGGTATATGGAAGGATAGATCATTGTATAAAAGGAAAGGAACAAAAGAAGAAAGGAAGGAGAAAGGGAGGAAGAGAGCAAGGGAGGGGGAAGGAAGGAAGGAATGGTAGAGAGATAAATAGTTGGGTAGGAAGGTAGATTTATTATTGGATGGATGGATGGATGAATAGACGGGTTAATAGATAAGTAGATGGAAGGATAGATGGATGAAAGGACGAATGTATGGATGAATAGGTATAGAGATAAATAGTTGGATGGATTAGTGGGTGGACAGATGGGTGGATAGATGGATGGGCAAGTGTGTGAATGGATGGTCCAAATACTCATTTCAGCACTGGGTTATGCTGTTACACATTTGACCATTCATTTTTGACACTTGTAATGATAAAAGTCTATTTCATTACATGAGTATATGTGTGTATACAATTATATATATATAATTTTATCTATCTATCTATCTATCTATCTATCTATCTATCTATCTATCTACCTTTTGCCTGGAGAGAGCCTTGCCTTTGCCCTCACTTGCTATGAAGACCTGGTCTGGCATGCCACTTAGTCTCAAATGCAGCCTATAGATTTGGACTCTTGGAGGAAGTGAGAACAAAGAACACCTTCTTGTACTCTGCCTTCACTGTGCCCAAGACACACTTACCCGAACCATGCCGTCTTGACTCCCAGTGATGATGACATGGTTTGTGTCCCATGCTGGCCCTTCCATCATGCAGCAGCAGGTTATGGCTCCTTCAGGGCCCCAGGCCGTGGTGATGCTGGCCAGTGGCTGTCCATTGACATTCCACAGAGACAAGTGGGCTCCCGCACAGGAGACAATGGTGCCCTGCAGCAGTGAAAGCTGGCTTCACCCCATGCTGAGGTCGCTGCCTGCCCATCTGCCATTTGTTCAGCCAGAGTTGGTACACCCAAGCACCCTTAACCTGCTATCTTCTGAAGACTAACCAAGGTACTCCAAGACCTAAGACACCTCCTTCTTGCTAGATGGCTCATAGGTCTCCTGTGTTTGCTCCCAGCTACAAATTCCTGGCTATTTGCATACTGCAATCACGTGTTTGGATGTTGCTTTCCCTGACAAACTGACTGACTCCCACTTTGGGTTCCTCCCACAGCCTGGAGACCACCCCTGGATCTGGACACGGGGCCTATACTTGGTGGGCCAACCCTGTCCCCATGAAGAAGATTTGGATATCACCTGGTAGAGGGCAGAGTACAGAGGTTTGATGATTGTATATGGCTCAGAAAATTGGATGATGTCTCTCTGAAGGGAATTTCTGAGGAGAAATGTCTCTATTGAATCTCCTGAAATGTTTATGTCTAGAGTTTTCTTCTCCAGTCGTTGTCAATTTTATGGCCAATGGTATAATGATCACTGTCATTGAAGACTCATAAAACCAGCTGGAGCGATGCCTCTGAGCCTTGTCCTAACCCCAGAAAGGATGTAGGGAACTCAGTGCCCCTCCATAGCTCCATCATATCCCTTCCTGAATTGTTTGGTAGAGTCTGCTTGAGGTCAAGGACCATTTCTGATACATCTCTGCCAAGCACCCAACACTGAGCACAGAAGGCACTTAGTAAATTCAATTGACTCCAGGACCAGTTGAATTCAACAAGTTATTGGTCATGGTATGTCTCCTCTGAGGTCTGAGGACATTATTCTCTCAGACCAGGGCCTGGTTCCTTTCCCAAAACATTCACCAATTTATTCATTCATCCACCATCCATCCATCCATCCATCCATCCACCCATCCACTCTCCATCTGCCCATTGACCTATCTGCCCACTGATTTACCCAAATATCCATCCACTCACATACCTATTCATGCATCCATGCATCCATCTTCTATCTGTCCATGTAAGACTCATCCCAGATTCAAGCCTACCTGGAACATCATGTTTGGCTAAAGTTGGGACCAGGAGTCTTCTTCACGATCTCCCCCTCCTTCTATTATCCCCTTGTCTGCCCACTCTATCCATGCTCTGGACTCCTGGGGTTTTCTGAAGAAGATGCAGAGCCTTTGAATCCTCAGGGAACCCCCAGCTCTATGATGAAGATTCCAGTCTGGGAGAAACTTCACACTGAGATTTAGATATATATTTCTCTAACTCTATCTGTTCTCTGTCTCTGTCTCTGTTTCTGTTACACACACACACACACACACACACACACACACACACACACACACATCTGACAGGCTTATCTTTAGTAGCAGCTTGGGGGGACAAGCAGAAGCACTTCCTGCCATGGTGACCAGAAGCACCTGATGAGTTAACACTGACTTGCAGTCAATGAGCTGAATTAGTCCATTAAGCCCAGAAGATCTCTTACCAAACCAACTTTCTGCCCCAATTCCCTCATGCCTGTGCCAGAACAGACACCTCCCACCACTCTCACCACCCTGAGGGAGAAAAAGAAAAAAAAAAAAAGTCTAGACCCAGATGCTACACATGTTGATGGCTCCACTCTGCCTGGGCAAAGAATACTCCATACATTTGGGACAATGTTACTCAACATTCTTGGGAGCTCAGCCTCTCTTTGCTCTTGGGTTTTCTCTTGGGACACCGCACCATGCCACCAGACAGGCTCATAGACATTGAGAAAGCGGGGGCTCACCGAGATGTCACTGATGGCAAGGGCAGAGATACCCTCCCGGTGGGCAGGCAGGCGGGCCACATGGGTGAGGTGGTCTAGGTCCCACAGGATGCAAGTACAGTCTTGGGAGCCACTCACCAGGAGGCTGAAGGTGACTGATGCTGCCAGGCATGTGACAGCCTGTGTGTGTCCATACAAGGCCTGGGGACAAGAAGCAGACCCGCAGATTATGGGAGGGACCCTCAATCTAGGTACCTGGGGAGATATCCTGCCCTCCATTCACTGCTAGGCTCTTGGTGAGGAAACAGAGATTGAGGGCGATTCCATGATTCCAAAGTCAGTGGTGTGTGTGTGCATGTGTGCTTGTGTGTGTGTGTGTGTATGTGCATGAGTCTATGCCAGCCTCTCAGTTCCATCCATTTCTGGGAGTTGAGTCCCAGCTAGGCTGGATTTGCAGTCTTTTAATCTTAACTGCCACAAACCAGTAGCGCCCTCATGCTGCGTGCTCACCTACACTTGCCTTGTGTGTTGAGGCAGCATGCACAACTAGTCACGAGCAAGGACACTGACTTCCAAAGTGTGGTGTCCTGACCAGGTGCATAAGCATCAGCTAGGAATTTATTAGAAAAGCAAATTCTTGGGCCCTATCCAAGATGTACTGAGGCAGAAACCCTGGGGGTGGGGGCCATGGTGAAAACTATGGGTTTTCACAAGCTCTCCGGGAAAATTTCATGCACGAGTTTGAGCATTATGCCAAGGGAACCTCAGAAACAAACATGCCTCTGCCAACTAAAATGGAAGGGAGGCAGGGGAGGGGGGCTGTCAGGTCATAGTTAAAAAAAGATGCAACTGATGGATCTAGGTTCATAGTCTGTCTGGCCACGTGGCAGCAGGTGACTCAGGGCCTTGGTCTCGGCCCTCAGGTTGGCCTGTGCTGGGTCTGACCTGGTTCACAGATGGCTATGTGTCCAGGTATGGCCAGAGGCCTTGCTCCCCAGGGACACGTGCCACCGGGCCTGAGGCAGCCTGGTGTTCTCAGGTCCACTGCCACTGGCAACAGTGCGGTTTCCATCACAATGGTTCCAGAAGCTGCCTGACCTGAAAGCTGCTGCATCCACACGTGCGGCCGCCACCTGGAATGAGCCGGAGAAGTGCAGAGGTGGTGCTCTGAAGTGCGATTACCCTGGCTTACCTAGTGGGAAACCTCCACCCTCAGGACGGATGACTGCTCACTCATTTGGGCCAATGAGGCCGAGCATCATTTTTCAAAGCTGTCACTTTGCCTGGTCACAGCCAGGAAAAGTTCTGCCAGGATTTCTGTTTGTTTTCAATAGGTCCTAATGTGGCACCGAGCAGATGGTGCTGGCAAGGTTCTGGACGTGACCCATAGGAGATGATTAGGGTCATCTCAGCAAACCGGAAGCTGTCTACATGAAGAGAGAAATAGAGGATCTGACAGGAGCTCTGATGACTGAGTTCTGACCGCAGGGGGACATGGTGACTCCAAAGAGTGCAAGCTGGGGGACCCTGGGGTAAAGGCTGGGGATTCAGAGAGAGAAGCTCTGAGCCCATGTGCCCCCATGTGCTGCTCATTAGTGGAGCTAAGTCTGCTGCTTTCCGACGGGAGGCACTGGAGAGTCAGGGGACCAGCCCGTGTGCTGGCTGCCCACACGTGTAAGGCTCATTGCCTCCCACCACGACACACAGCCATCCTCATCTGGAGGGGCCGGGGAAATCAGCGAAGGAGGACAGCAGATGTCAGTGTGTTGTCTACTGGCTCTTTTGTTTTCTCAGAATACAGTGGTCCCCCTAACCCACGGGGGACACGTTCCAAGACTCTCAGTAGGTGGGTGCTTGAAACTGTGGGTAGTACTGAACCCTGCGTGTCCTGTGTTTTTTTCCTGTACGTACATCTGTATGAAAAAATTTAATTTCTAAATTAGGCACAGTAACAGATTAAAGGCAATACCTAACTATAAAATAGAACAGTTATAACAGTACACTGTAATAAAAGTTATGTGAGTGTGGCCTCTCTCTCTCAAGATGTCTTATTGGACTCTACTTGCCCTTCCTGTAATGACACGGGGTGAATGCCATAGGCACTGTGACGTGGCATTAGGCTACTACTGACCTTCTGATAATGAGTCAGAAGGAGGGCTGTCTGGTTTCAGGCCATGATTGACCACAGGTGAGTGAGAACACAGAAAGTGAAGCTGGGAATAAGGGAGTGCCGTCACAGTACCTCTCTACGTGGCCAATTAAAATAACTTCGCTATGTCATCATGCCTAAATAAAGTAGCAAAAGATAAAGAAAATAAAATAATAAAATAAAGTAGAATAAAACAAAACAAAACAAAAACCTCTGGAAATAATTGCTCAGGTTGGACACTTGTGGTGAGATGGGTACTCTTCATTAATCGTGGTGGCACCGTAAGGCTATGGAGCCACTATCGAAAGCACTATGTCCCTGCTTGGTAATTCTGCTTCTTGAAATTTATTTTAAGGGAGCAATTAATCAGAAGCAAACAGCAATCTATATAAGTTGTTTCCTGTAGCACTATTTAAAATAGTTAAAATTTGGAAGTAATGTAATTGTCTAGTTTGAGGAGAAGTGGTTTATTAAACTGTGGTGCACTGACATAACAAAACAATTGAAATGTAATTTTATGGAAATGGAATAATATGGAACAATTGAAATGTAAATTACAGAGACTGTGGAAAAACAGAAACAATTTGATAGGCTGGGTGAAAATAGAATAAACATATCTACACAATGATCAGAATGGTATAAATATGTATATCTGAGGATGGCAATATGCAACAACGGAAACTTTTACAGAAATTACAGAGAATTATTCAACTTTGAAGTGAATTTGAAAGTTGTCTTTAATGTTGTAATATCTTTAAAAATTGAAACACTTAAAAAAACTATTTAATGTATGAGACTATTTAATGATGTCTTTGCCAACAAGTCAAGGACAGTCAAGGACAGACACCCCCCCCCCCCCGCCCCAGCAGTGAGCAGCTGGTGGTCTGGGGGACGCCCAAGGCCGTGCCAGCCACTATAGGTAAATGATAAAGTGTTTTATTTTGCTCAGGAAATAAGTGCGTGTGGGATTCCCCATACCTTTTCCCCTTGATTTATAACTAGGAGAGGATGATGAATTACATTTTTAAGCTGTCAATACAGCAGCTTTTCTACAGCACATCTTCACTGCTAAAAGGGACCTGGGAGAAGTAGTGGGAGTCGCCTCCCCGACTCCCCAAGGCCAGCCTGCAGTCAGGCTGGATCTAGGGCGTCCCTAGAGTGGCGCCTGGGGCTGGGGAGCACTCCGCAGAGTAATGCCCGGTCTCTTCAAACGGGTCAGGAGTAAGAGCCCAGCCCCCTGGCCGCAGTCCCTGGAGAGGAGAAGGAAACCCAGAAAGGCCTGAGAAGGGGAAAAGGCAGGGTGCTCCGAGGTTGGCTTTGAGAGTCTGGCGAAGGCAGCCTGCACTTGGCCGGCACAGCTCCCACTGCAGGTGCCACTGCCCCACAGGATTAATCGGTCCCCTCAGCACCGACCCATTCCTTCCATTCCTTCCTTCACCTCGTGTCTACTGAGTCCCTACTGTGCACCACGCATGTGCTGCAGGGGGTGGGGGGTGGGGATGGGGGGAAGGCTTGAAAAGCATCCAGAGAAACCGAGGAGCAGTTTCAGTGAAACATGTTCAGTTTAGGAAATCGGATCCATGATGAGTTTTGTATGATTAATTTTGATTCTGTCATCTTGGGCCTATATGGCTAACTACAAATACAGACCTAACAATGGCTGCATTTTAGAGGTGGAAGTGTACCCTAGTGGTATTCTGGGCGGGTTCAAGGGTGCACAGGCAGGAAGCATGGGTTTAGAGTTAGATGGACCCAGATTAAAATGCAAACTTGCTCTCTCTGAGCTTCAGTTTCCTTGTGTGAAAGTGGGGAGAACAGTGCCAGATTCGCCAGATTAAAACGAACGTACGGAGTCTTAATCGAACAGCGAGTACGCTCTGCTCGTTAGGAGAGCAGCGGTGATTCCTGAGGCAGGACCGGACTGAGCCCCCTGTCCCCACCTGCTTTTGCTTTCCTCCTGCACAGCCACTGCTGCTCCGAAATAGCCTTTCAATTTCTGGCTCCACAATGAGTCACTTAACTTCCTCACAGCTGGTTTTCTCACCGGTAAAGCAAGGATAATAACAGAAGCTACCTTCCGGTGTTGTCGAGAAGGTAAAATGAGGCTATATGCATAAAAGTCACATGGCACATGCTCCGAAATGGTCTCTAGTGCGAAGAAACTGGTTTCACTGGCTCTGATGGGTAGGTGGCATCTCTCACTGAGGCATGTGTCCTGTGGAGGCATCTGCCCCGTGGGCTTGTCAAAACCACCGTGGGCACGAAACTGTGGCCTTCTAACGGCAAAGAGCATGTGCTGCCCCCAGTGCCTCTCTGTGTTCTCTGCTCCTTGAGGGGGGCAGGGCTTTTGGTGCTTGGGGAATTGGACGATACTAGTGCACCACATCTGCCCCAGGCACCATCCCCACCTGAGGCACCATCCCCACCTGAGGCGCCATCCCCACCTGAGCACCATCCTCACCTGAGGCACCATCCCCACCTGAGCACCATCCCCACCTGAGCACCATCCCCACCTGAGCACCATCCCCACCTGAGCACCATCCCCACCTGAGCACCATCCTCACCTGAGGCACCATCCCCACCTGAGCACCATCCCCACCTGGGCACCATCCCCACCTGAGGCATCATCCCACCTGAGCACCATCCCCACCTGGGCGTCATCCCCACCTGAGCGTCATCCCACCATCCCCACCTGAGCACCATCCTCACCTGAGGCACCATCCCCACCTGAGCACCATCCCCACCTGAGGCATCATCCCCACCTGAGCACCATCCCCACCTGAGGCATCATCCCCACCTGAGCACCATCCCCACCTGAGCACCATCCCCACCTGGGCGTCATCCCACCTGAGGCACCATCCCCACCTGAGCACCATCCTCACCTGAGCACCATCCCCACCTGAGGCATCATCCCCACCTGAGCACCATCCCCACCTGAGGCATCATCCCCACCTGAGATACTGTACCTGCTTGAGGTGCAGGCCTCTCGGGCGGCCTTTGGCTATGCTGAGCTCCCACACACATACCACCGCACTCGTGCCAGAGGTGATGATTGTTGTGGGGGCTGGGCACACAGTACACAGGCAGCGGCCCCAGGCAGCCAGGTTCTCGAATGTCATTAGGATCTATGGGAGACAAGTGGGATGAGCAGTGGTGCCCCGGCCAGCACAGGGCTGGGAGCCAGGACAGGGTGACAGAGGGACAAGGGCAGGTCTGGATGCTGCTGGCCTGCTCATGTGCCATGGGAACTGGGGGACATGTCACTTGTTCAGGAGGCTGGCACTGGTGACATAATCCAGGTGGTCCAAGCCTGTCCCGTATGAGCTCATGCTCTAGTGAGTGGGGAGACATAAGTGAGGGGAAGTTATGGGGACATGGTGAAAATCTGTCTGCCTCATGAAAGGGTAGGGAAGGCTGAGGGCGATGAGAGAGAGCTTGGTGGCCAGGGAGTTCATGCCATGTGATTGGTGGGTGGGATGTAGGGTGGGAGGGAAGTCAGGCTAGGAAAGGAGGCTGGAGGTGGCCAGGGCCACAGCAAGATGTGACGTGACTCTGTGGCCTGAGTCAAGGGTGGAGGAAAAGTAACCAGATGGCTTGCTTTTGGCACTGGCTCAATGCTCAGTGAGTGTCCTCGGAGTCTGAACCATGAGTGTTCAGAGGAACCCAAAGACTTCCCACCCAGACTGAGAGTCTGAGTGGCCTCCATGCAGCCACATGACCAGCTGGTGGCAGACTGCTGTGAAATAACAGTGTGCACTGTAAACTTGCGAGCTCCACTCCTTAGAATATGGGTTGGAGGTTTGGCCCACAAGGGCCCTTAGCCTGGCTGCACAAGCCCCCTCCCTGCCAGGCAGGGAGCACGGCTATAGGGAGGAAGTGGGGCAGCTGTGCCTGCTTTGGGCTCACCCATCTGACTGCCTCTGCCTCAGCGGTGCCTGCCCTGCACCCTGCCTGCCCACACCCCACATGCACTCACCTTGTCAGAGCCATAGTTCCCCAAGCAGCAGCTGAAGTCATCGAAGCCCCAGCTGAAGGTCCTGTTCCAGAGAGGAGGCAGAAGCATCTTGTTCTTCTCCACGGCCAGGATGGTCTTCTCAGTAGGGACGATGTGGCCAATGGCTCCTTTGGGGGATTCGGAGCCTAGAGAGAAAAGGTACATATCTACCACCCAGTTAGTATGGTGGAGTTTACATGCCAAAGGGCAACACCCCCTTTCTCTCTGCTCAGAGAAGAGCCCTGGGCAGGTGACCCAGACTTGGCAAAGCACAAGCCTAGACATCAGGCACTTGCTCGTCAAGGCACCTCACTCCAGAGCCTTACTCCGCAGGCCGTGTTAGACCTTAGCCCCAAGCTGGGTGCCCTGGCCCTGGCTTTGGCATATACATTAAGCTTGCACGTGGCCACAGGTCTTCAGTGTCTCTAACGGGCTGACGTCAGGGGAGGAGTGGCTGAGGCTGTCTGTGCAGATGGCACCAAGCCACTTCCTGCCCCTCCCAGACACCTTACCTGGCAGGGCTGGGTATGCCAAAGACACTGTTCTTGGATTTGAAGGGGGGAAAAAGGACATACCAAGCCCCCCACCCCAACAAACCTGATGTTATACTCCTTATACAATTCCAGAACATTGCCCTTTGTAGTGGGGTTTCCCCAAAGCAGTACATGCCCCGGGTGGCCCGGACATCAGACTGCACACACGGTTTCCCTAAGGAAGCAGCAGGGATGGAACTCACACTGGGCTGTGTTCCCCAGGACAGTGGCTCCTGGCTAGGGGCTGCAGGCCCGCCTGGGGGCTCAGGAGCAACAGTGACTGTGGGTACCAAGGAGCAGAGGCTGCAACCCTCCCTCCCCTCAGGAAATCTGGCTTTGGAGGTGAGGAGGGGTGTGTGTGCGCGTGTACATGTATGTGTGTGGACAGGAAAGAGATAGAAAGTTAAAGAAAGAGACAGAGAGGTGTGCGTGCACACATATATGAAAGAAAGAGAGGAATGTGTGTCTTAGAGAGACAGGCAGACAGGTGAGTCTGTCAGGATCTAACAGAGGTGGTTCCGGACAGTTCCAAAACACAGACCTCCCTAGATTCCTGCTGTGACTAGAGACACAGCCATCCAAAGTCAGACCCCAAGACACTGAAGGGTCTGTGCTTCTGAGTCACCAAAGGAACACCAGTCACTAAAGGGACATCTGTGGGACAGGGTGCTGAACAGAGCTGACCAAGTGGTTACCTTTGACTGTGACCTGGGAGGGCCTCAGTGACTGCAGATTGTAGAAAAAAGGCTGTGGGTGGCTGGGGAGGCTCACAGGTATGACGGCGTCCTTTCCAGGTAAAGGCTTCCCTGCAGAGGTCCTGGCTGGGTGCGGTTTTGTAAAGAGCTGGAGAGGCAAGGGGACAGATGCACACCACAAAAGTCATTAGGAACAGATGGCTGGAGGAGGAGTCCTCCCCAGTCAAGTAACAGCCGTACCTCTGTTCTGAGTGCTGTCTGAGAAGGGCTCACGTCTGACTGACATAAACATAAACAGAACTAGCTGGTTCAACCCTGAGATGTTGCAGTTCAAATGAAGGGCTTTGGCTCAGGGAGGGACTGCTGCTTTCTCCAGGTCATGGTGCGAGACTAGCAGAAATAGCTTTCCTGGCTGCCCAACTGTCATCTTCTCCACACTGCTTGGGAAAAGGATGACCTCACCGAGGAGCCTCTGATCCCTGGCAGAGCTGCCTCTCAAATCATGGGGTCAGAGTGACCCTCTTCTCTCCCTCTAGATCACATGTCTCTCTTCATTTGCTTGAGCTATTTCTCATATTTTCCCCCCTCCCTTACAAACTCTGCAGGCACATCTATCTGGGCATCAAGACAGAATCCTTTAATAGCATCCATTCAAACATTCCAAAGAGCACAGACAAACCCCATTAGTGGCCTTTCTTATTTTCACTTTGCTTAGATCTCTGCTGTCAAAGTGTCCCCAATGCCAAACTTTTTGCACAACCAGGCAAAATATGAAGCCCAAGGCCATGGTGCTTGGCAGAATCTCGCTGCTGCCACAGAGGGCGGCTGAGGTCAACTGCAGCCTTTCGCCCTCCCCTTCCCAACGAGGCTGTTTTTTCCAGCCGTCAGTCCCGTTCTTCTGCTCCCTGATGGAAACATCCACTGGGTACCACGATGGAGGTGGGACAGTGGGCCTCAGGTGGGCACACGAGCAGGGGTGAGGTTCAGCAAACAGCTGGGGAGGGGTCTTACAGCAGCCTAGGCTCAGTTACAACCTTCAGTCAAATACTGGACTACCTGGTAAAGCTGGGTGGGTGATCAATACCAATGGACATCAGAACGATGATTTCTAAATGAGCATTAAAGAATGTCCTTTCCTGCACAGCAGAATGACTAAAGCATTGCAGGCCCAGTGCCTGTAACAACTTCAGCAGGCACAGGGCCTCCATGGCACAGTGCACGGTCCTCAAGTCTTTTGATCTTGTCTTTAGGTTGAGAATGAGAATTTTCATTTTGATGATTACTTAGAAATATCTTTTTAAAAACCTCATATGATACATCACTAAGTAAAATCAGAATCTAAGCTTGTGTGTACTCCGTGATCGCACTGATGGAAAAATATATTTGCTTAGGGACAAAAACTGTGAGAATATAACCCAGGACACAATTGGATGGTGGTAGCTACTACTTCGAATTATGTAATTGCTTTATCTGTATTATTAGGCTACCTAAGCTTCTTTCTTGAAATTCCCCCCTTCCTACAAAGCCTTCCCCGGATGAACCCACATTTGGATGTGCTGTTCATTCTCCAAGTCACCCTTAGCACTTCTCATATCCCCCTCACCTGGGAGCTGAGCAAACTTGGAGCATGTTACGGAAGACCAGCTAGAAAAGATGTTACTAGTTTTGCACCATTGAGATGAGACTGTCCAAGCCTCATGATTACATATGGGGAAGGCTGTTGCCCAAGATGGCCCTGGAATTGGTTAGGCTTATGCACTCACTTCACTGATTTTCCAGGCTGAGACCCCAGCCCATGGGGTCATGCTAATAGCCCAGATGGCTGTACTTAGGAATAAAACTTCTCCGCACTGAACTGAAGTTTGAGGGTCAACAGGGCCAGGATCAGTTAAATAAGTGCTTCTCTTGCACACCATTCACCAGGATGTCACCATGAACATGAATAGCCTCACATTGCTACATGATATCCCAATGGGGCATGGAGCCAGTGGAGCAAAAGGACCATGTAAGACCCCTGCAATTTCACCAGAGGCCCAGAATTTAGATCTCTGTCTCACTGCTGGAAATATGGTTTTGGGGTCAGCCAGATGGTGCTAGAACTTTTCCTCTAGACTATAGCTTCTATAATAGCCTCTAGGCTATTTATTTAGCCTCACGGAGTCTCAGCTTCCTGATCTGTAAAAGAATAACTCCTATACCCAGAGCTTATGAGGGGATTCAATGAAGGAATCACTAATGTGATTTGTTGTCTAATGTCTAACCCTTGTTGAGTGCCCATTATATTTCAGGTATTTTCGAGCACTTGATGTCTTAACTCATTGGCTCTTCACAACAACTCTGTAGCTAGACACATATAGAAAACTAAATCCCGTGGATTTATTGTAGTGTCTGTTACACATATCACAGGTGAATGGAGTCCTCACTGTATCATTAAGGATGTCGTCACCTTCATCAACACCAGCTGGTGATAGAGGGCTAAGCCCCAGTAGTGTAGGAAGTGTAGGAAGACCATTTCCCCTCTCCAGCCCTCTCTCCTGTTCCTATCCAGGAGAAAATGTCCTCATTCACACTCCCAAGCTCACAGTGCATACGCTCTTTAAAGAAAGCAAGATTAAGTACATGGATACTGTACCTGTTTGGGTACCTGCCCAAAGTTGCTGACAAACCCCAGGATGGTGCTTCTGATCAAGGGGTCACTGGTGCTGCTGAGGTCCATTCTGTCACCATAGAAGTAGGGGTGGAAGGTATTAACAGCTTCTACCGCAGCTGACCCCTGCTGCTTGTACCCAAAAATGAGGTCTATCCAGTGGTGGAGGTTGGCACTGACAAAGTCACTTTCCAGAGCCTGGAACCAAAAGCCAAAGAACATGAAGAATACAGGTCTCTCTCGGACTTGTGAGCCCTCTGCACAGATCAGGAGGGCACATATGCATCAGATGCTGGCTCTGCACAGGAAAGATGTGATATCTCCCAGTGTTTGAATAGCACTAAGTGGGCAGACACACAGGTCACCCAAGGACCCCCCAATTCCTGGCTCCAGCTAGCAGGGAAACAGATATGACTGTTCCAATCATCTAGCTCATTCACTCCATGATCTAATCATGAGGTGCAGAGTACCTATGCCTTGCATTGATATCTAAATGGAAGAGACCAGACTCAAAATAAGTCTTGGGGTCCTATTGATCTCAATATAAGAAAAAGGGAGAGATGATTCTGACCAGAGATGTCAGGAGGTCGAGACTGAGTGTAGCAGGTAGGCAAGCATGCTCCAGGGCACGTGGGCCCCCAGCACTGTCACGGATGTTCCTTCATATCTCTGTTCCTCAGTTTCTTCACCTTCTTCATCTATAGAATGGGGACAAGAATTGTACCTCCTCTGTGGAATTCTGTGAGGTTTCGTTCGTGTCTGTGGCTGGTGTCTGGAGAGCTCCATGTAATGTTGGCCACAGTGATGACACTGAGCACCTGCAAGGTGCCAGGCACTGGCTTGGGGTTTGGTGTGTATGGTCTCTTCCCACCTTTCATTGGTAGATATCATTACTCCACTTCTGGGCAGGCTCAGGTGTGGTTTTAGAACCTACTGTCTCCATCCCCAGCTCCCAGGCCTTAACACCCCACTGGGGATATCCAGCCTCACTGAGCACATCTCGCTGTACCCAAGTACCTAGAAATTATTGATGTATTGGGTGTGAGCCCCTTTATCAATCATCTTTGGAAAGAAAAGGGTTGAATCTACCTTTGAGGTATAGCTCAGTCCCCAGGAATGTGAGCTTCCCTGACTGGGGCACTTGTGTCCAGTCCAGAGTATGCAATGGGCCAGAGCATTTCCTCCACACACCCAAAGGGTAAGTCTATGATGACCTGAGGAACATTCTGTTCATGTGCAGCCTTGCCGTCTCCAAGGAAGGAGGACAGAAGAGTTTCTAGACTCAGCCATGAAGACTCACTCTGAGCTTAAATCCTCTAAATGGGACCAAAACCTCAGCCCACTCAGGAACACAGCTCCTGTTGAAAGTCAGCAATATCTGCCTTCAACTAAAGGTGCCATCGAAGAGGAAACACAAAGAAGTTTAGGGGAGCCCAAGCGTGCTCCATCCTTCATGGATACAGCCCAGATGAATGATGCCAGCCTTAGAGTACCAAGGCTGCCAATATTCCTCAACCATTAGCACACATGAGCAAGAGGAAATGTGGGCCAGTGTTTAGATTTCCCAGTTCACCCGAAAGATGGCACCTTTTTCTGCTAAGCAGAGCCCAACTTCAGGGCTGGGTCCCCAGACCCAAAGGCATTCATTTGGGATTGTCTAAGCCCCTCATTGATCCACTGGGTGGGCATGGGCCTGTGGAAGTCAGGTCAGCTGTGTCACATTAGTTTTCTGAGGTATATGGCCAACGTGGCTTCAAGAAGGCTACAGGCCAGGACATCTGGACATTTTTCCTAGCACTATCACCAACACATAGTCCATATCTTTAAGTTCTTCTAGAGTATCTTTTCCACCTCCTTCTTTAGATGAAGCCTGGCTCTCCCCAAGCCTCCAGTGGTGGCTACTTGCTGAGTTACATTCCATGTGACTTGGGGCCCGGAGGTGGTGTTGGGGTCCTCCTTGATCCACACGGCCACATGCGAACCATCGTTTCTCTATGTTTTTGCTAAAAGAACAACAATCTGCTCCTCTGTGGTTTATGAAATTGAATTCTACCCCCCTTCCTCATCCTCACTGCTGTCATCCACCAACTCTTTTTCTGACTCATCAAACATGGTGACTCCTGGGCATGCCTTCTCTTATTCTCTAAGATCTGCCATTGTCCTCACTGATTTTAATGTTTCACATCTCAGTTCCTTAAGTGCCACTTCTCCAATGACTTTGCCTCCCCACCTAAAGTTACCTACTCCTGCAGACACATCTTAACTCATGTTAGTATCCGTAAGTGCTCCATCTTCAAAATCTCTCATTCAAGCATCCCTGTTGGTGAAAACCATATCCTCCCCTTGCTGATTACTTAACTACTCCCTAAGATTATTCTACTTTGTCAAAACTTCTAGTCCCCTCACCCTTTTACTTCTTTGCAATCTGTCAACACTCTCTTGTCTTCAGCCCTACCTTGATGCGACAGAGATTTAGTGGTTTACCATTTCAATAACTTTCTGCTCAATACATCCTGTTGTGCTATTGAATTGTGTGTACTGTCTTTTCACAGCACTCTGGCACAACTCAAATATTTTCTGTCTTTGTGCTTACACCAGCGTATCATCACACAAGAGGGCATACTGATTATCCTATAATCTTTGGTCACCAATTTCACCTATGGCCACTGAGCATTGCCAGAAAACCTAGGAATGTTTCTCTAGTCAACTCATGCTTAATCGCTCAACATGACTAGTTCACATTTCCTGCTCTCTCCTTAACTCTGACACTCTTCCACTGTCTACTTTCAGCCACTGGCCATACCTCCTACTTTACAGAGAAAAACAGAGCCACTGGTTGGAAACTCCCACATCTTTGTGAAAACATATATAAACTAATTTTCATCTGCAACCCCTGACTGCCTTCCCTCCTACTCAGGAATCTGACCCACCTTTTATCTAAAGCTAACCCTCTACCTGTGGTTTAGATTCCAAGTACTCCCACTTTCTCAAGAATGCATTATTCCTTTCCTTGTATACCCAACCTCTTTTCCCCACTACCTTTTAAATTTGCTTATTAAAATAAAAAAGGAAAACCTAATATTTCCTCAACTTCTCATCTACTCCAGGTACTATTCTCTGTCTTTATTCTCTCCTTCACAGCCAGGATTTTTGTTACCCATCCTTATCATTTCTGTTTCCTTATTATCACTCACTTCCTCTATTTCTTCACATGGACTTGAGTTACTGTCTTTTATTTTAGAATGAAGAACTCTCTTTAGTATTTCTTGTAGGGAAGGTCTGCTAGTGATAAATTCTTTTAGTTTTTTTTTTTTTATCTGTGAATGTCTTAATTGCTTCATTTTTGAAGAATAGTTTTGCTGGCTATAAAATTCTTGGCTGAGTCTTTCAGCACTTTGAATATTTCATACCACTGCCTTCTTGCCTCTATGGTTTCTGATGAAATATTAACTATTAATCTTATTAAAGATATCTTGTAAATGAGGAGTTGCTTTTTTGCTTTCAAGACTCTTCCTTTGACTTTCCTTTTTGACAGTTTGATTATGATGTGTCTAAGTCCAGATCTCTTTGAGTTTATCCTACTTGGAGTTTATTGAGTGTCTTGGATGTATAAATTAACACTTTAAATCAAAATTAGGATGTTTTTGAACATTATTTCTTCAAATATTCTTTGTGCCCCTTTGTCTCCTCTCTTTCTGGTACCTCCAGTTGTGTATGTTGGTATGTTTGCTGGTGTTCTACAGGTGCCTAGGCTCTGTTCATTTTTCTTCACTCATCTCCTCTTGTTCCCCAGACCGGATAATCACAATTGACCTATCTTCCATGTTTGTTGATTCTTTATTCTACCTGCTATTGATCCTTAGTGAATTTGTCATTTCAGTTACTGTACTTTTCATCTCCACAATTTCTATTCAGTTCCTTTGCACAATTTCTATGTCTTTGTTTATAATTTCATCATTGTCATATTTTCCTTTAGGTCTTTAAACATGGTTTTATTTAATTCTTTGAACATATTTACAATAGTTGATTTAATATCTTTGTCTAATAAGTCCAAAGTTTAGGCTTCCTTAGGGACAGTTTCTGTTGACTGTTTTCTTCCCCCTCTGTATGAGCCATACTTTCTTTTTCTTTGTAGGTCTCATAATTTTTGTGGAAAACTGGACATTTTAGATAATACGATGTGTCAACTCTGGGAGTCAGATTTTCTCCAGGGTTTGTTGCTGTCATTACTATTTGTTGTTGCTTATTTGTTTAGTGTCTTTTCTGAACTAGTTCTATAAAGTCTGTATTTTTGTTGTTGTTGTTGTTGTTGTAGTATATGGCCACTAAAATCTCTGCTCTGTTAGTTTAATTGTCATCTTATTTGGATAAAGCTTTCTTAAATGCCTAGAACCAGTAAGTTTCCCAGTCTTTGCCCAGGGAGGGGCTCTGTGTACAAGCTAGATCATGGCATCAGTTTTAGCGAGGCAGTGGCTGCCTGGTAAAAACTGCCTTTACCTCTCACATCCTGTTTGCATGGGGCCTCAATTTCAGCCAGAGGTGAAGCCTAGCCCCTTAGAAGCATGAACATAGCCTTATGCATGAAAACATCCCTATAGATGTGTGTGTTCTTCTAGGTCCCAGGAATACTTTGAAGTTTTTTCAAGGCCTCCTATAAATACCCCATTCCCTAGTTTTTCCACTTAAGCCTGTTGTTTGCCCAATTATATCCACTGCTTCTGGAAGCAACAGTGTTAAACAATTGTCTCTGGTTTCTTTTTTTTCACAAATGCCACTGAAGTAAAGGCCTTTGCACTATGCAGGCTCTGAGGTCAAATAAAGACAGATTCGCAGGTGGGGTTTTTCAGGAGACCACTAATGGGTCATATAATGATGGTTCTCTGAGTATGGGGTTTTGAAGGAGCTCCAACGCCATTCTTCCCCTCCAATGGACTCCTAGGCCATTGCCTTCCACTGTTATTGTGGGTTATTGGCTTTCAAGGCTACTATGGAGCTGAAGAGGAGAAATGAGAATAGTGTAAATTAAAACATCCAATGCTTGATATTCTTACAAAAATTCGGCCATTTTTTTTTTCTTCAAAGAAACACTCTCTTGATCTTTCTAAGCTTCCGGTTAATTTCAAGGGTTCTGAAAAGTTTGTTGGGATAGTTTTTGCCATGACTCTTCTTGCTTTTATGGCGTAAAAGATTTTCAGAGATTCCTACTCTGATATTTTCAATGACATTGTTAACATCCTAACCTACTCCAGTCTAATCATTACTCCACCAAAAGAGGTCTCCCTTTGTTGTTACCATCCAGTTCCCCTAGGTCGCACCGCTAATCTGTATCTGATGGCATTGAATGTCTATCCCTTTGTAGCACTTGGTGAAGTTATAATTTCCCTCTTATTCGTGTGGTTATTTAATCAAGCTGCCTCCCCACTAGACTATTGGCATCTGCAGTCAGGCCGGCAGAGTGAACCTGCTCACTCCCTCCAAGCCAATAACTTTTCTGAGAACATCTTAGCAGAGGGCTGCTGCCACCTAAAGGTCAAGTTCATCTCCATCTCTGGTCCAACTACTCAAGACCAATGGCTCGTGGGAGAAATGAGCACCATTACTAAATTTTCAGAGGCAAGGATAAACCAGGGAAGGATTTTCTTCTTGCCAAGGGAGAAGGGAAGAGGGAAAGGTATGGCTTTGTTGTTACCAGTCAGGTCCACCTCAGAATGCTTGTTCTCTTTAGGGATACTTTACACACAATAAATTTCACCCGTTTTAAACAGACCGTTCAATGTGTTCTCACAAATGCATGCAATCACGTAACCACCACCATAACCAAGATATGGCACATTTACATCAATTCAGAATGTTCTCCTGTACTCCTTTTCCATCATTCCCTACTCCAGAGACCAGAACACAAGCTTTTTCCTGGGCTCTCTAGACATAAGAGCCCCAGAAGTGCTTGTCATTAGCCCTCTGCTTGCACAGAAAGCCTCCATGGAGACGGAGAAGATACTGTGGTCTTCATTCAGGATTCTAGGGGTTCCGGTGTGACCCCGGTCAACTCACCTGTCTGTGCAGGCTGATGAATTTCCGAGGGTCCCCATCAGCCCAGGGTGGGAGTTGAACGTCCCCCAGTGCTGTCCCATCCTGCATGCAGCCTGAGTGGGGTGATAAACAATAGGCCTTTGGGTTAATGGGAGCCCAGACTGGACTAGGAACCAGGGGATATAAACACTGTGCTATCCAGGACTGCTGGTTCCTTGTAGATCAGTCCTGCACAGGCCTTACAGCTTCTTGCTTCTTCCGTCTGGTGTGTCCCCACCCTTATCTGCCTGGAATATTCCTGCTTGGTCTCCAAGCCTTCAACCCTCCACAAGACTCTCTTGCTTCCCAGGCAGGTTTGTACTCAATTCACAAGTCCCATAAAATGACAGTAATGTTGTCAATGTGTGTATGTCTTCCTCCCTGCTACTCTCTACCTTTTCATCTGGGCGCTTTTTATCCAGTGCTAAAACAGTAAGATCATAACGATAGCAGTAAAAGCTATCATATTTTGAGCACCTAACTCCATGCCAGGGCACTATGCTAGATGCTTGGCACACATCATCTTATTGAATCTTCATTTAACTTTATAATTTATGCATTTTCTCTCCATTTTTCAAGTGAGGACAGCAAGGTTTTTAGAGGCAGCTTCCCCAGGCATTAGAAAGAGGAGTCTGGATCCGAGCCCAAGTCTCTCTCCTACCCATTAGCTGCACAACCTTGAACGTGTTGCTTAACCTCTTTGGGATTCACTTTTCCTACCTGTTACCAAACTCTCCCCCCACCCCCCACCTCCACCCAAGGCTGGTAGAGAAATGCACATAATGTGCTTAGAAAAACTCCAGGCATATAATGGTCGCCCAGTAAACATTAGTTATGGTCTTGCTTAAACCCTCCAGAGCCTTCATGGTGCAATGAGAATAAAACCTTTCTCTCCTCTCTCTGGTCTACAGGTTTGTGCCCGACGTAGCTCTTCTTACCATCCAGTCCCAGATCACCCGTCTAACTTGGGAGGTCCTTCCTAGGGACCAGAATGACACAGGGCACTCTGAGTCACTCTTGAACCATTCTCCTACCTTGTTTCCTCATAAAAATCTCTGCATCACACAGTATTTCACTTACTTATTTGTCTCTGTTTTCTATCCTTTTCCTCCATCTCTGTATAGAATGTAAACACTTTCAGGACAATCTGTCCCAGGAGGCCCAACTAAATCCCCAATACCTAAAAATTTCCTATATACAGTAGGTGCTCAATAACCCCTTGATCCTGACTTCCTTGAGGTTACCTGGTCGTTGGTATGTGTGTCATTTCTGCAGCTAAGCTCCTCTCACTTTCTGCAGAGAGCCCCACCTTCCTTTTGAGGGCAGGAGTGGCGCTGTCCCTCGGGCACCATTTTCACCCCAGGCTGGCTTCATCCCTGACTTACTCCTTTCATGGGCACCACCACATCTTGTGGGAAATGCCCTTCATGTCCGTTGGGGTCTCATCCCTGATGCAGGTGAGACATCTGAGAATCTGAACACTGCTCAGGCCACCGAATTCCATGGGGTCAAACTTGCTGAGCGTGGGCTTGGGCCTGGGCACGTTTTAAGTGCCCCAAAGGTATTCTGCCCCAAACCGCAGCAGGAGAGGCGAGTACCTGGGGCAGTAGCTGAATCTCGCCCATGCCCCCACTGCATCCGCGCCTGGCCTGGCTCAAGGTGCATGCCCCTGTGTGCTGTTTGGAGGAAGAAGGAGGGCCTGAGGAAGGGGGGCTCTGGAGCACAGGTGTGTGCTGGTGACAGTTCACGAGTGCCCTGCACAGGGTGAGTGATCCCATCTTTTTTCTTCTGTGGGGAGAGTTGCTCACACCCTGCCCTAGGCTCTGACCACACATCTCCTTCCACAAGTCACCCTTACATCTACAGTGGAGATCTGCTGAGGTATGCACACAGTCACCAGAGGACCTGCTCGCTGGGGCTTCCTGAAATTTTTGCTGCTCTTCTAAACCAGTAAGTAAGAAGGCATAGTTCATCCTGGGGTGAGGCCTGACGCACAAGAGGATGAGCCACCAGTATCCCCATACAGCCAGCATGCCATCTAGTGAGCAATCTGTCCCAGGAGGCCCAGCTTCTCTGGGTCCAACTCATGGAGTCTAGGGTAACCCATTTGTGGGCCATGGAGGAAAGTGGGGCCACAGAAGGATGGGGGTTTGCCCAAGGTCAAGTAGCAGGGCAGTGCCAGACCTGGATGTTAGCAGAGCTTCTCACTGCAGACTGAGACCTGAAGACCCCCCACAGGAAGGGTCACGAGTAGGGCCATAGCTCAGAGCAGCCTGGGGCCCACCATACTTCCTGGGTTCCCACCTTGCCTTTGAGTGCTGCCATGGATGGGAGACCTCACAACAACCACTCTGGTCTGGTGAAGGGGCTGCTCATTTAGTTGCTCAGCAGATATTGATGCAGTTAGTCATTACTAGTGAGCTCCAGGGGAGTCATCCCTGCACTGCCCAGTCCACCATGGCCACACGCTGGCCTCCACTCACCGAACTCCACGGCATTGCAGTTGATTAGGAACTCAGGGAGGTAGAAGAACTCCGGAGTCAGTTCCCTGACGTCACTCATGTTCTCTCTGGAGGCCGAATCCCATGCGTTCTTTACGCTGTGGAACATTCTGTCTGCTACATCAAAGCTTCCGCCCTGTGAGGAAAAGGGACCAATGTGATCACTTGTGTGCAGTGAGAACTCAGATTGTGTGGGCACTGCCTGCGTGTGCCTCCCTCGTCTGTTCTGCCACCGAGGCACAGGTTCTACCATTAAAGCTTTCTTTCCATTCACTACACATTTGTTTGCCAATCCATGCATGTGTGCCATGGGCTCTTCATGTATCTATTCACTCAGCCATTCTCTGGACCCTTGCACAGCAGGCTTCCCCAGAACCAGGCTCAGATCAGAGACAGGAAAATCGCGGTCATTCATCTGCCCATTCCCCACATTTGCAAAGGAACCACTCCGAATCAGGCACAGATGGGATACAAAGAACCCACTATAGCACAGAAAGTGGGCCAGCCATTCCCTGTGGGAATTCCAAGTTTCCTGGAGGAGTTGAGCCCTGGTGAGTTTGCAAGCCTGGTGATAGAGAAGAGGCAAGGCCAAGGCCAGGAGCATAAGCAGAAGGAAGCAGCCTAGCTCAGGGCCCTGCTGACATCTAACAGAGCAACCTGACAAGAGGGAACAGGTCTGAGGATGATGAGCTGGGAGGCACACCAGCCCCCCGAGACAGGAGGCCGCTCCATGAGGACAAGATGTCTGTAGACTCTCCACGGCCAGCCTGGTTCCAAGGCCCATGTCCATGGGTGGCCTGATGAACCCCAGGCTTGGAAGCTACGATTGGACTAGTTAAGACTTAAATCAATTTCTTTCATTGGATCCTCTGCTCTTCTCATCTGAATCATCAAATCTCTTCAGTTGATGCTACCCTTATTTGCCAGGTGGCCTTGGGGATTGGGAAGAGGAATAAAGGTCTAGGCTTTGGGTCTCCTTAAGTTTAGGGTCACCCCCAAAACATCTCCCTGAGATTGGATAGTTCACTTGTCCCCATCAAGGCTGGGCTTTTGTTCAGTCAGAACTCATCCTCCTTCTGCCAACTTCTGCAGAGTTCTTGTGGCCCAAGAACAAACGGGTAGAACCCAGAAGGAGAGCAGCCTCCTTGCCCCCATCAGCTCCCTTCACTTCTCAGAGGCTGAAGCCTCCGGTCAGCATTTACCTAGGGAAGCTTTTGGGTGAGCAACTTCAGCAGTAGGAGAAGGGTAAAGATGGGCCAAAGCTTTCTCTTGGCCAGTCTACTCTATGTTAGGCCCCTTATACAAACAGAGAGGATGGCTCTTAATCCTCATCGCAGGTGTATCAGGAAGGAATTGTATTTCCATTTAGCAGACCAGAAAACTGAAAGTTCTGAAGGTTTACTGGTTTTCCCAAGGCTATCAAAACAATGAATGGCGGAACCGGGTCAAACTCATGGATGCCATGCCAAAGGATATACTTTCTTTGCCACTGTGCCAGTTTATTGGGGGAATCCCTGGGTCTTGGGCAACTATAATGTACGATGTGTGGGGCAAGGGGTCTCAGCTCTTTCTGCAAAGGGAGGATCTGCCGCATGCCTGAGGTGGACCACATTTGGGCATCTTGGTGGTCTGGTGGGTTTTCCGAGTCAAAAACTCACACCTGGTGAGATCCATAGGTCATTCGCTGCAAATGGACAGGGACACCGAGAAAGCCAGTTGCCCCTGGACTTGCAATCCAACACATTACCTGAGCAGCATAAGGACATGGCTTTTCTCCAAGGTCGTGTTGCTCTTGGTTGAAATTAGGGGGTGGTGCCTGCCATCGGATTCAAATTGAAATGGAAACAAAATAGGGGGAGAGTTTTTAAATAAATCTGCACCTAACAAGTCACTCATTGAAACATATTAAGAGCTCTGTATATTTAATCTGCAGCTCGAGCCTTACATCTGCAGCAGATTGATGCCTTCTCTTTCCCCTGTATTCCTTTTGCAGCTTTTATGAGTGCTGATGGTAATCTCCTGAGAAACAATATGATTTGGTAATAAAAAGATTACCTGTATTAAATAAAAATAATATATACATAGGAAATATTGTTAGTGCTACAAATCTGGTTAAAGATATTACCACAAAGAAAAATGTTGTTTTTTTCACAGCTGTCTAATGCATTTTAGCAAAAGTAATATCTTTAAAACTTAAGCCTGTATTATTTATAAAGGAAGCAATAACTGATTTTCCTATTTCCTATATTAATAAATGCATTTGCATACATTTGTTTCAAAATTAATGGGTTTTTTCACCTCTGCAATACAAAAGAAATGTCAAATTCCCTAGAAGAAAAGTAGAGCTGCTTTGTTTCCTGTACTGTAACCCAGTCTGTGGGTTGATACAAACTCTGGTGGCTTTCAGCAATGAGTCCCAGCCAGGACGAGATTTTCAGGAAAGGAAGGAAAGAGCAACGGAAGAGAAGGTAGAAAAAAGGAATGGAGAGAAGGAGCGAGGCAGAGAGTCACAATGAAGTTCTACAGGTTGTTGCCATCAGGAAAGTCCAAAACAAAATAAAATAAAACCCCAGCAAAATGAAGTCTAGAGATTGGATGGAAACAAAAGGCTCAGAGAGAATTACTGAGCCAAGATTTGCTCCTAAATCGATTCTGCAGATATTCTTGAATATCAAGAACAATGAGTCCTATGTGTATCCAACATACTGGGAAAAACAAGAATAAGATTATTATTATCAATGAAGGAACAACCTTGAATGTTCACAGAAGACTTCTCCCCTGTGACTTTAAAGCTAGAAGGCAAGTCAGCCAAGGCTGGAGTTTTCTGAGGCAAAAGGTACAGGCTCTGGGTTTTATGTCCAACTGATATCACTCCTTCGTGAAGATGCCAGAAAGATATTCTGAATATTTAAAGGGCTCAGAAACAATATAACCCTAGGTATCTTTCCTCAATTAAAATATGTTAAGAGGTACAAAATTTTGCTAAGGGAGGAATCAAAATCAAAAACAAAATAATGGGGAGAGAAAAGGCCAATAAAGACTTCTGCTGGAAGTGGACAAGAGATAAAATGAGAAGTCCGTGATCATGATGCATCTATTAAAACTGAAAACAGTCTTGAAAGGAGTGTTCCTTTTGTGCCAGACCATGATGTCTATGCGCACCTGTCTCCCACGGTAAGCATTTCAATAGCGATATTCTTAAGCTCTTCAGTGTGGACAGGGGAACTATGTTGAAAAAGAACCATTCAATTCTTGACCAACAGCCACAGGAAGTTCAGCAATTGCATGTGCTCAAGGACACTCACACGTGGATAGTTGTACAATATATGATAGGAAGTCTATTCTTCCTTCCCCATACCAACCCACTGTCACATCCTAGTGATGGGATTGGGCTTATGAGCAGGCTGACAACCTATTCTCATGACAGATGTTCTCTCTAGTAATTTAAAAGTGTCCCATGTAAACAAATCACTTATAAGATGCTGTGTGTACATCAGTTGATCGAAACTACTGTCCTCTGTCAGTCAGAGAAGCCGTGCGCAGCGAGAGGAGAGAGCACCCTAGCTCTGGAACCCAGCAGATTTGCCTGGAATTTCAGTATTACTTATACTATGAACACCAATGAGTTTTTATTATTTTATTTTATTTATTTTATTATCTTATGGGAAAGAGGCAGAGGGAGAGAGAGAGAATCCCAAGTAAGCTCCATGTCCCACGTGGAGCCCAACATGGGGATTGATCCCAGGACCCTGGGATCATGACCTGAGACAAAATTAAAGTCAGACACAACTGACTGAGCTATCCAGGCACCCCACACAAGTGAGCTTCTTAAAGTCTTACTGTCTTCCACACTTTTCCTTTCAGTCTTGGGTGACTGTTGTGGGTGTGAAGATATGTATGTGTGAGCACAGGAGTGTGAGTGTGCATACGTGTGTGTGAGGTACCTCCCACAGGGCCAGGCACACAGGAAGAGATGCCCATAGAGGCCCGCCCTTCTGCCTATTTCCCTTCTCAGTCTAGGAACAGAGGAGCAATCCTGGGCTTGGGCCCTGATCTCAGTGTGCATGGGGAAGGTAACCAGGGGCTCAAAAGAAGAAAAAGAAAAAGAATGTAAAAGTTATTGGAAGCAGAAGGTGGGATATGGGGGAAGGTGAGGAGGGGCGGGGTTCTGGGGCAGGAGCAGGAGGGAAAGAGTGAGTATATCATCAGGGCAATTTGAAGACACACCACCTCCAAAGAAACGCAGGGGTGAATGTGTGCAGTTGAGAGGGAGCCGGGCTTGGCCTTCTGCAGGCCTCTTCAGAAAAATGCCAGGCTTGGGGCACCTGGGTGGCCCTATTGATTGAGTGTTCGACTCAGGTCATGCTCAGGTCAGGCTCGGGTCATGGTCTCACAGTTCATGAGTTTGATCCCCATGTCAGGCTCTGTGCTGACAATGTGGAGCCTGCTTCAGATCCTATCTCCCTATTTCTCTGCCCCTCCCCCACTTGTGCTCTCCCTCTTTCTCTCTCAAAAATAAATAAATAAACTTAAGAAAAAAAGAAAGATGCCACTCTCTAACACCCCACTTGTTGAGCTGAGCTCTTGGTCCGGTGGTGAATTTGGGAAGCCTGTGTATCAGATGGGCTGCCTCGTCAGCCTTGCTTTGGACTGAGAGTGAGCTGATCCCAGAGCAGCCATTAACTTTCCTTCCTGTAGAATGTGGCTCTTAAAAAAAAAAAAAAAGAAAAGAATGTGGCTCTTTACTCAATAAACAAAACCCACAAAGGTATTTTGAAAAACCTGCTGCCAAAGGTGGACCTATGCGGAGCACTTAGAAACAGCCAAACAGTAGCCTCCCCGCTCCCCTAGATCCCCCCAGTCATGAGCACCTACCAGTCAGAGGTTATTTTAAAGGAGGACAGACAGAGGCTCAGTTATTCAACACTACCATTTAGAAAGTTCTAGAGTCAGGACTTTGCCCCATGTCTGCCTGTCTCTATTACATGTGCCTTTTCTGCTGCTCCTCGCTAGGTCAGTATAACGATAATTATACCTTCGTTTTGGACACAAGTGCACCCAGACCTGCAGCCCGGCACCCATGGAGTTCCCAGGTGAAGCGCTCTGTTCTCTCTGCAGTTAGCATATGTCTTCCACAAACACCAGCCATCTCGCCTCAGGTGGTTCAGAAAACCCTTCCCCACCGCTGGTAACAGCTGCCTTCGCACGGGCTGCGACTTAATTAACACAGCACTTTATTTCAGTTTCTTATTAAATGTAACAGCAGCAGCAGCAACGGGCCACCGCACCCTCGTTGGGGCGCGGCTGCCTGGCTCTGCCCCTGCCCGGATAGTCTCATCTTGGTCCCAGGAGAAGCCGGCGCTCTCGCCAGGGCGCAAACGGGGGCCCAGGCGGTGGCCCCGGTGGCGGTGGTGTGGCCTTTCGCTTGCTTGACTGTTGGAGGCTCACAGGCACGGACTCCAGGCTGGCAAGTTGCCTGAGAACAGCCTCTCGGGAGCCAAGCCCCTTGCTCTGGCAGACGGTGGGTTTCATACTTGCAAGGGAGTGGAGTCAGCCGCACACAACCGGCTTGTGTCTCCTCACACTACAACCGACTGGTGGCACCTGCCCTGGTTGTGATGCCCATATGCCGTATTTCCTGGATTGTAAACGTCTGTCATTGGAATCTCGCTTCGAGGCAGAAAATGAAACACAGCAACAGCGAGAAATGCATCAGTTCCAAGACCAGCCCCGAATTAATAAAATGTAAACATGATACATACCTCACCCTCGGGGATCAGAAGACACTGCACGGCAATTCTGGGCTATGTGTGAGAGCCCCTCCGTCTGCCCACCTCCTGCTCAGGGAGCAGGACATGGTGCCCAAGGAACGCTGCATCTGCCCCTCGATAGTGCACCAGACTGCACTGGGCGTAGTGCACGGACACACAGCTCTGCACACCAGAGGCACATCGCCCGCCAAGCCATCAAGCGAGCAGGCAAGTCACTCTGGCTTATTCAGGCTACTAGGCACGAGGCAGAGTTGGCCTAATGCAGAGGAGGGAAGCATGCACTTTCTCATGCTGACTTTTGTATGTACGTCTAGCTCTGGAAGCAGCTGACATTCCCAGTTTCCCACTTTCCAGATAAATACACTAAGAAGGGATAAATAAACTAAGAATCGCACCTGGATTCTGCACCTTCTCCACCTTTCTTATTCTTCCCTAGTCCACGGTCCATGCTGCGGATGAAGGTCTAGGCTATTGAGAATATGGTCAGGCTCCTTTACTTGTCACTACACAGGAGTGAAGCAGAGGTCTCTTGAGAAGAAATAAGCCTGCCCCTTTGAGACAGTGTGGGTCAGAGGAAAGAGCTTGACTTCAAGAAGATGCCAGAACACTCCTAAGGAGGTCTGTGAAGGCCCCAAGATTCCCAAAGGAGACCCAGGGACATTCTCCCACCTCCCCTGGATGTATGTAGCCTTTTACTTTTTCCCTTGGGAGCTAAAATTGATCTTTTATTCTAAGGAAAAAGAAGAAGAGGGATTTTTCTTATGACCCACTAGAAGAGTCAGTTAAAAGTAGCACACATGGAGAACCTAAATTATTTCAACTCAGATGGGCCAACATGACACAGACAGATTTGAACCAGGAAAAACCGGGATTCACATCGAACTTCAACACGAGAGTCAAAGGGCTAAAACTAATGTGACTACATGTGTGCATATAAAATTGGTTCTGACTATCCTGGACTGGTTTAGACCATCCAAACCAGTTTGATATGGTCACCAGTGGACCAAACCAGCTTTAAAAAGTCAAACTAGTTGTGACTAACTTCAAAGTGGTCTTAATCCAGTATTGTTGTGGGTTCACAGCACACCTGCTTCGCCTGGCTTATGCCGTCTCAGAATGTTTCTATGTGGTCCAGACCATCTTGAGTTAGCTAAGCCCAGAGGGGACCAGCTTGAACAAGTTCAGGCTTGCTCACACTAGATGTGGCTGACTGCAAGGAGAAGGAAAGTAACAATGATTGATCACCTACGTAGTGTCAAGCCCTGAGCTAGGGGCTTTACCCACATTTCCTTATTCAGTCTCAACAGTCCAGGGAGCTATGCATAATTGACCCTCATTTCCAGGGGTAAAATAACTTGCAGAAGATTCTGTATCTGTTAAGTAGGAGAGCTGGGGTATAAATCTTACAGCTGACACCTTTTCTATTTCACTGTGCCCCTTCTCCATGTGAAAGGACCCTTAGTAACAGGTAGGGACTGGGCTTTAGTGCATTAGACTGAGGGACAAAAGAAAGCTTTTAAAGCATCCAGAACTGCCTGGAGGGAATGCTGTAAGGGAATGCATCACCATCGTCATCGACAGTGATCATTGTTTCTTGTGGATTAATGAGCAACATCTGGATGGGATTCCTGGCATGAGCTATAGCTCTGGGACCATTTGTTCTCCAAACCAAACTTACTTAAAATGCTTGTTGCCTGAGAAAGGCTCAGGGGAAGCACACTTATTATTTTTGAGTGAATTTCCAGGGAGAGGAGGTTATACAATGTCTAGACGATCCGTGTCTTTAAGGAGAGAGGAGACCTGCGCCAAGAAACAAGACAGGAGGGATTTTGCTCCTTATTGGGGAAATCACCTTGACCTTGCCTAACCCGTTCGTGCCCAGGGCTTAGGAGTTGAATTTAGTGCTGACCCAAGGTGGCCTTTGGTCTCATCTGACCACAAGAGGAACCTTGCTGGTGAGGTCAGACCAAAAACCACAATTCCTGGAAAACTCACACTTTCTCTTTGATGAACTTCGCTATCAGAGTAAGTCTGTGCATATTCAGCGGCCTGTTACCCACCACCGCTTGTGTCTTCCTCTCCATAGGACACTTGCAAGGCCCGGAGAGGGTCAGGCTCTACACTTGCACTGTGTGCTGCATTCACTTTGGAGTTGACGGAGCCAGCTGGCTGCAACTGGGCTACCCGGTGGCTCTCCCCAGTCAAAAATTGTGCCCCTGGGACACCTGGGAAGCAGGATCCCAGTGGTAAGGGCAGAAGGGAAAGGGAGAAAATAAGCCTCTCAGCTACCCGCAAAGGGACTCTGTCCCAGAAGTCTCACGTTGCCTTGGACAGCACCGAGAGCCTGACTTGCTCACTTCACGCTCTATAGGGCCACCAGGTAAAACACAAGGAGGCCCAGATATACATTTAAATTGCAGATAAACAAAAAGATAATTTTTTAGTATAAGTCACTTTATCTGAAATTTGAATTTACCTGGGCATCCTGTATTTTTATTTGTGAAATCTGGCAACCCTAAGCTGGCATGATGAATGGTCTATTAGTTTCTGGGTGGGTAAGTTAGTTAGTTTCTCTCCAGTTCAGCTACTCATTATTCAAATGCTTTGTCCTTTTAAGCCTTTCAACTTGTACTTAGCATAGCTATCTGCATTCTGATGTCACAAGTGATATTCTTTCCACTCTTCCTCCTTTGTGTTTATTTTTTTAAGTTTTCTAAGTTTTGACCACCTACCTCAAGCTTGCTGCTCTTCCTTTTCCATTAAAACTTACTTGTGTTAAGTATTTTTCCCCATATCTCTCATTGCTTATTTTCAGATCCTTTTTGCAAGACTATTGGGCAGACATTGCAGGTGTCATTGACAATGAGCAGCCTGCCTCAGTTGGACTGCTCAGAATCTTGGAGCCAGCATCAAGCGGGAATCACTTGGTGAAGACTGGATTTCTAGTAGGGAGATCCCAGTTTCACCCAAGCCTAGCTCTTAGTCTGTGAGATATAGGTGTGTGTGTGTGTGTGTGTGTGTGTGTGTGTATTGTGTAACGAGTAAAATAACTCACCTGTAGAGAGCAGAAGGCCTGGGTATAGGGTGGCATCCGGACCAGGTAGGAGGCGACAATGATAGCCGAGGAATAGTGAGTGTAGTAGTGGCACTGGACGGTCATGTCTCCTGCAATGAAAGTGAGAGGCCTAAATAAACGTAACCAGCTTTTCCGCTTCTGGGTAAATGCCTACGCTGCGGGAAGCTAATACCTAACCAGCTCTTTCTGCTTCTGTAACAAAGCTTAAGGCTCGCTTCCCCGCCGCCGGATTGCCCAAGGGACTAGCCCCCTGGGGGCAGCCACTCCCAAAAGGCCAGCAGCTACCCCCCACCTTACTGAGGGAAGGGCCTGGAGAGAGAGATGTTAACCTGTTAGTCGCCAAACAAGACTTTAAACTCGCTCTATGATAGACTGAATTCAAAGGTATCCCAAATGTTATAATTGGATCCCACAAAAAACCTGATGGCGGGAACCAATCAAATACGGTAAATGTTCATATTTGAATGTTAACCAATGGCAAACTTATAACCATGGAAATCTCCTGTCCCTCCCCATGACTTGTTTACTTTTGTCTATAAAAAGGCTGCAGAGGCTTTGTTCAGGGCCTCTCAGCGTCACCGGCAACGAGTGCGCGGAGGACCAGGTTCGAACCTGCAAATAAACAACCCTTGCCGCTTGGCTTTGACTCTGGTCTCTGGTGGTCTGATTTTGGGGTTCTCTCGAATTCTGGGCGTTTCACCAGCTCCCTACAGTGACAGCCAGCCATCTTGCTGCCAGCCCCAGGCCTGGGCCTGAAGCCCTCCCTTGTGCCATGCAGGATTTCTCTAAGTCACAGTTGTCTGGGAGGTGATTGCAGGAACTTGTACTAGGTCCCAAATCCAACGGACAGCTCAAATGCACACCCGGAAGATGGGAGAGAATGGGGCCAAAGCCAGTGGGATCTGATGCTCTCCTGGCCCGTCTCTGTGGAGACGACCCAGAAATGCCTGGCAGCCAGACAAACAGTGCTGGGGGCTTGAGTGGGACGCAGTGATTGAGCCTTAGTCTCAGGAGGAAAGAAGCAGGGCAAGGAGGGCTTTCCCAACCCTCCATATCTTCCCATCTGCCCCCAGCAAGTCTGAGAGCCAGCCCCATGCAGAGAGGGGGTGCCGGGCAGACCTCCTCCGGCAGTGCAGGATGCAGCAAGAGCCTCCCTCTCCTGCTGAAAGCCTTAAAAAGCAAGGCCACTGGGCCATAAGCCTTTCCAAAGTATGCCACCTTCTGGGTCCCAAGGGAATTTTTCACGGTTCCTGGATGGCTTCTTCTTATTTTAAGCTGTACATTTATTGCAAAGTCTTTGAGAAAACCAATGTAGCTAGCAAGAAATGCATGATAGAAAAATTTCTTTTTAAAATATACCCAGGGCGGGGGGGCAGGGGGGAGGCTCAGTCAGTTAAGCGTCTGACTCTTGATTTCAGCTTATGTCATAATCTCATGGTTCGTGAGTTCAAACCCTGCATCAGGCTCTGTGCCCATTTGGGATTCTCTCTCTCTTTGCTGTGCACTGGCTCTCACTCTCTCTCTCTCTCAAAATAAATAAACTTAAAAAAAATTTAAAAATGCATTCATTAAAGTTTAAGAAGAGAATAGATCTAAAGAAAAAAATTAAGGCAATAGAAGTTCAAGTCACATGCGAATGTGGCAAAAATTGTAAAGGTGCTGTGCAGATGAACAAAGTTTGGGAACTCGGTTCTAGAGCCAGACAAACACAGTCTCTGCCATTGAGAAGCTGTGATCTTGAACTCGTTGCCTGAATTCTCTGAGTTTCAATTCCCTTCTCTTTGAAAGGGGCCATTGTATTTCTGCATGTAGGCGGGCAGGTCCCTGGACTATAGAAAGCGATGAATGAATGTTATCTCCCTCTTCCTCAGCCAGCCCCTGGGTAAGAAAGTATCAGCTCTCAGCACAGTAGTTCTCAGTCCTGGCTGCACCTCACCAGAACTTCTAGAGCTGGGGCCTGGACATCAGTATTTTTAACATCCCCACCCCCACCAAATTCTTGGGTCCCCCTCAAGCCCCCACGCCCCAACCCCACCCCCACACCCAGTATTTTTAACATCTCTCAAAGCCCAGGTGACTCTTCCATGTGGCTAGGGTGCAGGCCAGCAGATTCAAGCTGTCCTCTAACATACTTGTTTCCAGGCTAGGTGACAGCCTGCAGAGTCACCAAGGATCATTTCAAAGCGTTCAGATGAACAACATTACCAAATAAAGTCAAGCTGGGATCTACCCACCTTCAGTTTTCTCAACTTCTTTAAACCTCTGGATAAATTTCAACTTCCTTTCCTTGGTCTGAGCCCCCATGGGCTTTGAGAGATCGCGGAAAGTCTTGGGATTCGTCAAGTTCAATGTCTGGAAGGCAGATGTGTGGCTGGAGTTAACTCCCGTCAGACCCTCTTGTGACCCAGCGGGACTTCAGGAGGCACGCTCTTTAGTTTTATGGTTCTCTTTATTGGTTTATTGTCGTTTGGTCTGACCCCCCTCTGGTGATTAGCAGGCCTGCTGGGGTTTTACGGCCCCAGAGCCAGTGATCCACAAAGACTTAATAGGGGAGAGATGGAAAATAAAAGGAGGGGAAGATTGAGTTCACACTGAACCTGTTCCAAGTTGACCCAAATCAGGACATCGCCACCAGTTACTGAAAAGAGACTTTCAAAAGAATCCCTGTTGTCTGTGAGGCCCTTGGCTCCAGCCCTCACAGAAGAGCAGGACGCTTCAGTAGCTCACAGTCCTTCCTTAGAATCAAACCAATTCTCTAGGAAGTTAGAAGTCCCTGTTTGGGGAGGAGATGTGAGGAACGGCCTCATTCTTCTAGAGGCCCATCCCTTCTGGGAGAGCATGTAATGTCGCCCCTTCCCCTGCCCAGGGGAATATAATACACAGCAGTGGAGACCTGAAGTTTTTAGGGCCAGGTGTCCTTGGAGAGGTTTGCTTTCAGCAGAGATGTTCTACATGTAAGGAGAGGAGCTATGCATTCCCCAGGATTTGCACGTCTTATAAAGAGTGTTTCTTTAAACCTCTTTTCCTTTTCACTAGCAGTGAATCACCGCAGTCACCCTGGGGAGGCAGGGCCAGTCCCCACCTCACACCTGCAGAGCCGGGGTGGGGTGCAGGATGAAGCAGACACTTCTCAGACCCCAATGACAGATAGATGGCACACATGGAGACCCATGCCCAGCAACTGCTGATTTTTCCAGGACAGGATGGGGTTTCATAGCCACTAGATTTCTGGATTCTCCAAATGATGCTGGAAATCCAGATTTTTAGGAGAAACCTCCCAATTTTTAAATATGGGTAAGTAATCAAAATTTGGGGCTAAACAAAAGGAGCTGGTAAACCACCACTTTGCATTATGTGAATTAAAGCTGGGATTTGCATGTTTCATTTTTGAAATACCTCAGCCCCAGATGTATCGTTAGGGAAATCAAAGGCCACATGCGGCTAGTGAGAAGTTTTGTGTTAAGTGTCTTAAGTTGGGATGGAAGGTCATAAAAGACTGAGACCCTCTCTCCCAAAGCCTGGGTATCAGCCATCCATACAGCCCTAGGCAGGACTGGCTAGGGCTGGTCTGAACCAGGACCCAGCCACCTTCCGTGCTTTAGACACATAGCCCAACAGCCCTCTTGACGGCCAGAGCCCAGGTGGTTGGGACAGTGCTTCATCGCCAGGTCATTCCCAGCAATATCAACTTGGCCCCGCTGTGCGAGCTGTCCTCCTCCCCTCCCCTACCTGCCAAGGCCCAGGGACACAGGCCCAAGCAGAAATGATCTGCTCTTGCTGTCAGCCTCACCTGTCCCTATGTGCCTCAGTCCAGATCCTGGGTGAAATCTACATACCAACATCTCAGTTGGTATCAATCGGAGCTGACATCAGGCTACCAGGGAGTAGTTTCTTTCTTTGGGCCTCTCTCTGTCTCTCCCCTTTTCCCTACCCATTCCCCCCACCCCCATCCACATGTTGATTCAAGGGATAAATTCCATGGCCTACTGCACTTGAAGGACTAGTGTTGGTCCATGGCAGTATCTCAGCAGATAGGTATAAGTTGCCTTGATAGGAGTGAGTAAGCCAGGAAGCCTTATGGGACAAATGTTAGCAACTGTCCTCATCATGTTGATCATCCCATATGTAATGTCACTTTACCACAGGTGAGGCTGGATGGGAACCCAAGCAACCAGATTCCAAAGGCCTCTTCTAGGGTGAGGGGCTGAGCACAGAGCAGCCCTTAGGGCCTGGTGGACTGAACCTTGCAGCAGAAGCTCTGTGTGCTGATTTAGTGTGCTCTGGTCTTCAGGGTCAGAAAGCCTCAGGACATTTGAATAGCATCCATGTGAATACTGTACCTGTGAGGTGTAGTCGGCCAGGACCCAGGGAAACACGGGATACTGCATATAGTCATTGTAGGTCCTTCCAGCCACGGTATTGAGGTGCATGAGATACTCAAAATTGCTGATGTCCCTTTTCTACCAGAAGAGACAAAGAGGAGATAAACCAAACACAATTGGCATCTTCCTAAGGGCCATGAGAGGTCAGTCCCTCAGCCCTCTGCAGCCCTGGTCTGTGTGGGTGACAGCAGGCAGCACACATGTCCAATGCTCCCCGTGCACCTTCTGCACAAGCCAGGCCGAATCACAGAGACCGTGCTAATTACAGAGTGAACTGAAGCAAATATATTCAGGAAACAAAGTCAGCCAGAAAAAAAAATATAGCTCAGCAGGCCCTAGCCCAGGATAAAGCCTTCTTCTCAGTTAACTGTTGGGTGTGAAACTCAAAAGTTGATTAAAATAAGAGCACAGATGCTGTGGGTAAACTTACCACTGACTTTTATATGATTTTAAAAAATAAGGTGAGATGACCTTGTCATCACAGAGAAAGAAGCTCTCACCGAGAGGCTGAACCATCTGTCTTCCTCTGGGAGTTTAGGGACTTTTTTTCCTGTCCCTATCTATTGGGATAACACTCATTTTTAGGGCCTTAAAATGTACAGGCAAGGTAGAACCAGGAACTGTATTTGGGAAAAGTTTACCAAGGCCAATGGGTAAATGAACAGTCCACCTCCTCTATGGGACCTGCATGCTATGATCTCCCTTGGGCCTCTCGTTGGAAAAGGGCTTGGGACAGTAGTGACAAGCTTTCACTTCTTGTTCCCATGTGATCTCCAGGACTGGCCTTCTGGAGGCCCCTGCATTTCATCGAGAACCACAGGCCAAATGTCAGTTCATTCAAGCTGGGGGTCATGTGTGTCTTCTCACAACAAGAAGCAGATGTTTGTGCTCCTCTAGATGCTGTCCATTTACACATATGTGTATATCTGCATGGACAGAGCATGTGTGTGCATGTGTGTGCATGGGACATGTGTGCGCGCGCGCACACACACACACACACGCACACACACTACTCAGCTCTGACTCCAAGACTCAAATATCACTTTTGATCACTGAGATCGTTTTAGGGAATATTTGGGACATTTTGATAAATTAAAAAATAAGATCCCTCCTGATTCATCCACATGCCTTGTCTCTCACGTACTGGGGTCTGAGCTATTTTCTGATTTGCATGCCCGGGAGGTTTTTTCTGGCCCACCATTCCCTAAGGGGGTCACTATACCTGCCACCTCTGCAGCATGGTCCTGTCCAAGCCGGGGTACCTCCTGTGGGACAGAAAACAATAGTGGTGACCAAATATCATGGGTGAGGGGAGAGGTGGCAATTTCTGGGAATCTCTGGGACCAGGGCATCCAGGAAAGCCAAGGCACACAGCAGCTCTCCTGGCAGGATAACAAGATGATTACCCACACTCTTCTTGCCCCCACACCACCCGACTGAAGGTTAGGCTCTTCCTGTTACTCTTGTTCTGCTGTGATGCTGGAATATTCTACTGCTTTAGTGTGACCCATGGAAAAGTTGTAGGGCCATTGCAGAAGCAGGCTCAGAGGCCTCACCACCCCACACTGCATTGCCCGTTGG